>JASFXZ010000008.1:8202199-9402199 GCA_032209605.1 Mactromeris polynyma
CTTTACCCATTCCCCTTTCACCCTTGTGAATAACAAGTCGCTCTTGTATCTCATCTGGGAATTAAGTACATTGGTGTTATTAGATTTTTTTTATGATTTTGGATACACTTAATTCGATGGAATCAATGTCAATTTTTATTACAGGCGAAAGGTAAGATTTAGGAGTGCATATAACTCGTCTTGTTGTTGCTGTTGTTGTTGTTGACATTCAGATTACTGATCTGTCATGTTGTTATTATCTCAATAATACTTTAATTTTCGTAAATAATGCATAAATTAAGTATTTAATACTTCAAAAGTTAATATAAGTATTAAATAAGCATGAAGCATTTGAAGTTATTAATTATTTTATATTGAGTATTTTAATATATTTAGGTTAATAAATTGATATATTATATGCTAATTTAATTAATAATGATTGAGTAGTATGTATTTATATAACCTTATTTATAGACTTTTTTATATTGATTTTTTGTGTATTTTTATTGTTTTATTATGCAACATTACACCCATTTTTTTAACAAAAAGGTCATGAAAAGATTTAACAGAACTCAATAAGTCAGGGAAATCTTTCTACTGTATTTCGTGCAATAACTTCGTGATTCTAGAGAGATATAAATGTCTAATTTATTAAATCAAGTTATTCCATGTAAATGTATTTAAATGCAATTTAACCGTCTGCGACACCCGCGAACAGAAGGAACACGTGTTGCGGTAGTTTCCGTATTAATACTATTATTCATCAACCACCAAGCAGCGAATTTAATAATCAGCCAATCATTTGTCATGAGAATTTTTGACTGAAAGTGCAAGCATTTTAGCAAAACTCATAATGTACTGTACTTCATTAGGACGTAATGTTGTAAAAAATTAGATTCATTTGAAAATCGAGGTAATTTGCCGTCTGAAATTGCTATTAATGTCTTTGATAACAAAATGGTCAGGCAATTATCGTCGGTCACGTCATAAGTTTTCATATTGACATTATTACATCATTAGTGTGTCATAATTTGAACGCCGACACTGTCTTTTATAGTAACGACATTTCTCGTTTATAACATTATGAAACAAGTTATACTATTTTAAAGATGCACATAATGTAAGTTATAGGCACAGCATTCATTATTGGTACATATTGTAATAAAAACAAATATTGTGTAGATTTCTATATATAATAGATTTTCATGACAACAAAAGACAATGTCAGTGTTCAATATGAAAGCTTTAAATCTTACTTCAAATACTATCGAATGTGATCATTGAGAAAACATGTATTCATACCCAACTTTCATAGCGCATCGCTTGGTCACCGTCGATAACGTGGGTATGGGAAAATACATGGGAATTGTGGGGAATCATAAATACCTAAACAAACGGGTTTGAAAAATGTAGTATCTCTGCAATACATATTCTGTTTTTCAGAAAGATTGTGAAAAACATTTTGGTCCCTTTTAACTTTGGGGACACGAACCAATGCTATATAAACACAGAAGGGGAAAAACGGACTGGTCGGGTTTAAAACCAAATATCTCAGTAAAAAAAAGGAATTATAATTTGTGCAAACGGCTTTAAAATCTCCATTCCTTAAGCTTCACAAATATGTAAATTTGATGAAATATAAATAATTTCATTTTGGTCCTTCTTAACTTTGAACCTGATGATTTCCATTGCTTTCTTTCTATTACTTATTGTCTAAGGCTTAAGCAAGAACGAGGCTCGAATTCACGGTAGCCCGGTAGAGTGACTGCCACCTAACCATAGCACTCTCACCTTTAACATTGTGATAATTTCTAACCGATCAATGCCACCTAATTGTATTTTTATTTACAAATGTTTATGTTTTTAATTAAAAGCACACAGAAAAATTTGCATTCTAAAAGAAATCGGACACGTGTCTCAAATTCGTCTAATTGATCGTATCAAATAGGTTTTTACGAATTATAAATTCCGTAATGACACACCTACGGACCGTGGGTGGCAGAAATAGGCTACTCATGTCATATCGCCATTTCCCCTTAATTTATTTATTTTAAACGCGTCAGATCAGGAAATGCCAATATTTGTATCCAGATCGATGGCGTGCACGGAACATAACACTAACTTAGCCTAAAAACATTGGTGAAAGTGAATTGTTAGGTGAAAGCAAACCAAGTATTTTTCTGGAAATGATTACCATAAACACATCGTAATTATTTCCCTTTCTATCAAACATATGAACCATTTGAAACAAATTCATCAAACTTAACGGTTACACCTTTAAATGATTACCTGTTTCCGACATTTTCCAAAACAACAACGTTTTATGCGCTTTAATAGTAAATCCGGGTAATAGTTGATGATTGTTAACTCCCATGGCGTTCCGCCCACTAATCTATGAAATACAGTCGGACCTCGTTTATTTGACAACCTTCTATCCGAATACTTGGTATCATCCGAAATAAATATTAGGTCCTCGTGACATATCGAAATGAAGTTGGCTATTCAAAATCATGTATTATTCGAAGTAAAATTTCGGACCTGATAAAATCGAATGAACGAGGTCCGACTGTAGTTCTTCTTCTACGATCTGCTTGATTGCTTATATGTAAGGCTTGTTTGTGCTGTTATATAAAAAGCAAATCGATAAATTGTTATTATGGCAACTTTGATCAAGATGTCTTTTGATCACAATTAGAAATAAATGCCTCATTTTTGTTGATGCGTGGATATGATAAAATATTCTTTAAGAAAATATCTGAAAAGTATTAATAACCTCCACTGTCTGTCAAAGATATTTACAGTCGAACCTCGTTCATTCGAATTTATCGGGTCCGAAATTTTATTTCGAATAATACATGATTTCGAATAGGCCATTTCTATTCGACGTGCATAAGATAAATCTTGACCTGAAATTTAGTTCGGATGATACAGAGTATTCGGATAAAAGGTAATCGAAAAAACAAGGTCCGACTGTAACTATTATGCAGACGATAGTTAATTAGGGAAAGCACGATTTCGTAATGTTTGCGCTGCTTAATGTCTGTTATTTCAGCGATGTTTATGTACTTTTCTGAAAGTAGGGTGCGTTGTCGAATTATGACTTACTTAGGATTTTTTTGTCCATACATTTACACCAAACTAAACTGCAGGTCACTTCGCTAACAATAAACTTTATACTTCGGCAACCCTTCCTGCATTCTTTTCTTTTTTTGTAAATTGTTCGAAAATTATTTAGGTCTATTTCTTAGTCATAGTACATTTTTTGTTCATTCGTAAAACACGGAATGCACGCTGTTGAATCAGTTAAGTATGTGATCTGAGCTAAATGTTTGACACTGAGGGACTTAAATCATTGATAACTTTGTCAGTCACATACCATTATAAGTGTGTCATTATCATGCCCTTATATGAGTTCACATTTTGACCCAGTAAGGGAATGTATAAACAATGTTTAAGGACTTTCGTCATCAGATGAAAGAGAATTACGTAGTACGTATGAATTATGTACGCTACGACGTATACTTCACCAAAGCACTTTATTGATATTTACAAAAAAATGTTGAGTGATAAGCCCATTAAAAAAATCGGGACGGTTTCCCAGAAATTAATATGTATCAGACGATGGATTCCTGTTTTGTTTCTTATATAAGATTATCACGAGTTCTCTCCCTTTATTCATTATATAGTTCTCTACATTTGTTCCACATACTATTGAAGGGATGAAGGGAGAGAACTCTAGAACATAAAATAACGTTAGTTAAAACTTATACTGCTACATTCCATCGTCAAACTATGAGTACATGTACATAAATATGTATCAGCAAATGCTATGAAAAAATACAAGATAAACTAAATACGCCAATGACACAACTTGCATTGTTGCAATGCATATAAATAAAAAGGCAATATGACAACTCAAAATTGTCATTGTCAATGGCAAAATCAAAGTAAAGCTTTGTTTTGTAGACAATAAAACCAGATTTATCATAAGGTATATGGGTAACTGAGACTAAAGCGCTTGGTATCAATGGTTTCAACACTACCTTCTGTGTTCATAAGACGTGAAGGCTGGTGAGTTATACTCTATATCGCATGATGACATAGATTTATACGAGGTAAAACGTGAGCTTGCGTTCAGTTGCAATATGCGCATAAGAAAAAGTTACGATGAGATAATTGATATCTTAACCATATCGTTTTCATAGTCTCACATTATTTGTCCAACAACTTGATACATTGTGACATTATCCGGATATTCGCCTGATGTTTCGATTAGTAAAGAACAGCACGTTTTTCTATTTTCAATTTGCGTAATACACATTTTAAGCGTACTGCTAGAACTACGCATTAGACAGATTGCCTACAAGTCTGTTGATATTTAAACGATATAAAATGTAAACATTGAAAACCCGAGATGTATTTTGCGATATTCATTAAGTTGCTGGTGAATGTACGATCGGCTGACACGAACGGTATCGTATCAATCAGGTGTGTTGAAGACAATGCGAACGTGACCAATGCAACACACACAGTTTTATAACCACTTAGTTCCCATTTACAGTGTACTCTTCCCTTCCCAGATGGTCAATCTCTAGTGACCCGCCTCATCCATAGATGTATGTTGCATTGTGACCGGAGTAGATACATTCTGCTTATGTCATGTGTAGGAGGCATTACCTTTTTAGTTCGATGATATTTTCAATGACAATCAACATCACCAGTAAAAGTACCATGCGACATCATGCGCAGAGGTGTCCGTAATATCGTTTAGATGGCATTCACTGAATTCCATTGTTGAGTAAAATCTCAACGGATCTTACAAATGAAAATAACATATAAACGAACTGGCTCCCGGGGAATTAAAATGTTATCCTCGTTTCTCTGAAACTTAGAAATTATGTCTTTATATAGTCAACTTGATAGCCAATCTTCACTCATGCTTAATGTCTCGGCCAAATTAACCTAGCTGCCGACATACGGACTTACAAAGGACCATAAGCACGTATTGTTCCCCAGGTCAGGCCTGGAACCACCCACATGTCTCATATGACAGAAACATGATAGTTGTGAAAGCTCCACTTTCAGCCACGAGCTATACGGTCCTCCTACGGGTTCAAATAAGCGTTGAAATTGTTGACCTTTTCGGGGACCGTCAACTGCATAGGAGTGCCATGTAACTAATGCATAAGGCATAATGTATGTAGGATATCGAATTGTAATCTGTTGTCTGATTTGGTGAAGCTCTCACTTACTCACACACGATTATACTCGTATATTATAGCTCGGGCATTATTTACAAATGGTGTTTGAATCTTGCTGCAAATCGTCCATAGAAAGTTTGATTGTATATGGTATATAGAATTTTATATTCAGTTTGGTAATACATACTCAATACATATTTAGGACGCATTCAGGACAAGTATGAACCATGCGTATTGTGAATCTCGCAAGTTTATAAAATGATTTCAGAAATAGTTGAATTTTTGATTGAACTCAACTACTCAATAACTGTTGCAGGAATCAATCTAAACACTGCTTAGCTCAATGCGTGGTATGGAATTATATTCCATTATGACAAGAATACAGGCACACGAATCATTTCATATATTGTTATCGTATTCCACTTTATACTCTATTTTGCTTGTAGAAGTAGAAAATGCTCGCAGAAACAGTGATTTTCTTTTGTATATGAAGTATTTAATGGTTCGTTTTCTGGACTATGATTTTGTCAGATAAAGCCCATTTCTACAAAACGATTATCTGGAATCTTTTCGCAATAAAACAAAAAGTAACTTTTTTGTCGCGCTAAAAGACTCCTGGGCATTATGTACCCGATATATATCATTGATATTACACTTTATATTTCACTTTCATCTGTATCATGTCATATGACGTGATAAAATAATGGCTCCGTTCATTCTGAGCCAATCGCTATTTTCCTGGAAAGGTGTATGTGGAGAAGATATGGAAGGGGGTCTCCCGTTAAGAAAGCCTGCTGTTTTATAAATGGGAACTGTTTTGGTGGGTTCATGCACCATCTGATTGTTTGTAAACATTTTGATCATTTTATGTTTTTCTTGTACTGAGCGAATGTTTCTTCGCATGTAACATACATCTTTCCGACGACTTGTTCATTGTGAAATGCTTCCATGGTTTGTTTGATCAATTCTGTTTCAAGTTGCTGGAAACAAAATGGACGATAGAAACATTGTTAAGTACTAAACAAACTGCAGAATTGGTGCGACACGGCAATATTACATTTTAAAATCATATTTTTACCGCAGATAATATGACTTGTCGTAAAATATATAATCTCTCAGAAAAATGTTATCAAAATGGCTTGATAAAATATATGCAGTATTGTACTAGAAAACGACCGTTGTTTCATTGCCGCGTGTCGGGTTGTGCATACGCAATCATCTGTTTGGATACCTTTATGTACAATGCACTTAAATAACATCATTGCACAATACATTTGAGACCAATACGTCATCATGCTTAATTGCTCAGAAATAGCTATTTCATCAGACAAAGAAAGAACTATTTCATCAGACAACACTGATTTGCGTCCTATAAAGTGAAGTGTTAAATGCTGTGTAGAATAATGATTTCCGTACTGGGGCTTACATCTACCCACAAGAGATTGTCACGAGTTCTTTAGAATGGATAAATGGAGAACACTCTAGAAGGGATAAAGGGAGAACACTCTAGAAGGGATAAAGGGAGATAAATCATGACACTCTCCTTTTCAATCACCACGGTGTGGTTCTGTTAGAAGCTAATTCACCAGCTATGACACTCTCCTTTTCAATCACCACGGTGTGGTTCTGTTAGAAGCTAATTCACCAGCTATGACACTCTCCTTTTCAATCACCACGGTGTGGTTCTGTTAGAAGCTAATTCACCAGCTATGACACTCTCCTTTTCAATCACCACGGTGTGGTTCTGTTAGAAGCTAATTTCACCAGCTATGACACTCTCCTTTTCAATCACCACGGTGTGGTTCTGTTAGAAGCTAATTTCACCAGCTATGACACTCTCCTTTTCAATCACCACGGTGTGGTTCTGTTAGAAGCTAATTCACCAGCTATGACACTCTCCTTTTCAATCACCACGGTGTGGTTCTGTTAGAAGCTAATTTCACCAGCTATGACACTCTCCTTTTCAATCACCACGGTGTGGTTCTGTTAGAAGCTAATTTCACCAGCTATGACACTCTCCTTTTCAATCACCACGGTGTGGTTCTGTTAGAAGCTAATTCACCAGCTATGACACTCTCCTTTTCAATCACCACGGTGTGGTTCTGTTAGAAGCTAATTTCACCAGCTATGGCACTATCTTTAAGCGGATTGATTTTCGAACATACTTGACCGTACACATGTTTAAGTATTTACGCTTACGGTAACTAGCATTAAATAAATAACGCTCCAGTTTCGCCATTTTTCAACAGTATATCAGTTCGGCACGGCGTTCAGTTGACCTAACACACTTTCTTATGCTACTAACTACTGCTAACCGGTTCTTCTGCAAGCAGCAGATATCTTCCTCACATGATTCAGGGTGGAGGACAAATGACTTTAGGGTTATATTTGTTACTTTCAGCCATTTTGTCATGGTGAACATACGTCACATCCGGCTTTCGGAACGAAAATAAAAACAGACAAGTTGTCTAATATTTAACGCCCATCCGATGTGTTCAGTTTTTCGGCGCAGCCGTACTAACATGGTTTTGCTATTAGCATATCACTGTTGTGTAAACCAATCAAATCCTACTTTAACCACCAAGGCAATTTCTCTTCAACCGAACATCATGTGTAACCTGGACGCGGATTGGTTAACCTTTCGATAAAGGGTACGTTTTTTGGATCTGGAGTGACCAGCAATCGTAACCTCTCGGCGTTTTTTAATGTTGCACAACAAATCTTAACCTTCAAATTGCGCCGACCATCTTTTTCCACACATCCGTTTATGTTTCAGTATTTTTCATATTTGGATGTGATATATTTCTCTTTCTGCGAGCGAGGAGAGTAGTTAACATGCGCAGTTTAGCTACTCTAAACATTACCAATCTCATATAAAATTTCAGATAATATCCGTTTTTACAAAAAGTTTCCGACATCAGATGTCAGTAATGGACCATAATTTACCAGTATTCATTTGCACTTGTTTGTTTGTCTCGTGCAGTGAAGCTATTTAATGTCTCTGACAAATAATTCAACACAATAAATCGCGATGTAATGGAGCAGACATATTTTGCCAAAGGTAATAACGGCAGACGTCTAAATCACAATGGAAATCTGTTTTCTCATTCATGATCACGTAGTTGTTGCTGAGGAATATATCTAAATCTAGTGACTTTTGTGACGATACTGGTTTTAGACGTATAAAATATATCGAAATCTTAAAGATTCCATTCACGCTCATTATCGTGATTCGGTTTATCTCATTTGTTTATCCGCATTCAAACGCAAGCTTAATAGCTTCTCATAGAAAACACGTGAGTAAAATATTACATCGCCACCGGTAAACAAAACCGAAGTTGCGAAATAATTACACTAAATTTTCACGATTTGAGCGAATGTAGTGAAAATTGGAAACGCGCGAAGAAGCGACATAGGCCTAACCGTATCTTGTTATTGCGAGTTTAGTTCTTTCTTCTTTTAGATACTGATAAATAAGAATAAATAAGCGCTGCTGTTGGATTAAGTGACGTCATTTTAGGAAACAGTATTTGTGATGTCACTATGTGAGAGCAGGAAACAATATTTACTCAATATGGTCACTTTGTTTTCATATTACCGTATGGGGCAATATTGCTTACTGTCAGTACATGGTGATGTCTCATGTGACATTTACTTGAAATGACGTCACTTATAAAAGAGTTTGAGAATCTAACTGTAGCGCTCAAATTCATTTACCGGATTGCGCCTATTCGTCTTTGGACAACTATTATGCCTAGTGCGCCATCTGCATACAAATGTTTTTAAATTATCGGTCACTGTTTGTTCTTCGTAGATGTCGTTTTGTCTTCCGCTAAAAAACCTTCAATATTTCTGGAATGAAGAACAGTATTGTCTGCACTTAAATTCCTATAATTAACACATGAGTCCATTAAATACTTGATTAAAGATCGCTCCCATGGTTAAAGACTCTCGTCTTTGCCTTATCTCTTGCTCGGAGTTAAGTCCTTAATTGGTATACATAGCTATCAATAGCAGCAGAATCCTTGCCAAGATGTTAATAAACAATTACAGGTTAATGTTAAACATACACCGACAGGTACAGGGCTTGTAAAAGGTGATAAATGCGTCATAATAATTAACATACAGCGTTACCAAATCTAGATATGAAACATTCGCTTCAGAATGAGTGTTGGTGACTATAACACATAAATCATTAAATGTACATACAGAGAAATGTTCATTTTAATATTCAACGTATCAATATTTTCTGTGCGGTACTATCTAATTAGAATATTCAAATATCATTTTCTTCCTCTTTTTCTTTCTTCTGTCATTGCGTTTAATTATGTAGTTGTAGTTCGTCCAGTTAGCTCAGTTGGTAGAGCTCTAAGGCATCACCCCGAACGTCGGGTTCGATTCTTTCCGAGACCTTTGGCTACGTTCGTTTGTTCTCCACCTCTGGTGCATGTGAAAATCTTGTCAGCTTATTGTTAAGTTAGTACTGGTTGATAATTAATTTCAGGAAAACTGGTCAGGTCAGCTGACCGCCATGTATAACTGACAAATGAAATCCCCAATGAAACAACATGATTAATGTGTGTAACATTTGCTGAGTGCTCCCAATGTTTTCCCAATGAACTCGTTTTTTTATTTCCGGTGATTTGTGAGATTTTAGGAGAAAAGCCAAATGAGCGGATTTTGTCATATGATATTTTCAATCATTGTATATAGTTCCGGGACTTTGGTCACACCCACAGCTGCGACATTGAAATTGGAGATCTATTGAGTTTGATATGTTTCAAATATTTCTAGGTATGAATACAGTCATGTATATCACCATTACATTACTGACATCATTATCCGGTAAAATAAGCACGTAATCAAATCTCGCGAGAATATCGTTTAATAAAACTCACATGACGACCTGACGGATTGGTTATTCTTTCGATTAAGGGTACGTTACCCTACCGAAATCCACTGAATTTCGGTGATTTTACCGGAATCCATTTGGGATCTGGAGTGACCAGCAATCGTAACATCTCGGCATTTTTTAAAGTTGCACAACAGATCTTAACCTTCATATTGCGCACACCATCTTTTTTCAAGATATTTCTTGTTATCTATGGATACATTTGAGATATATACGGCGTAGAGCCATCGATATTGTTTTATCTATTTGATTAACAAGATAAATAATTTTATAGGCTAGAGAACAGCTTCCTTGTATTTTAGTTTTGTTTTTAATTTTAGTGGTATTGTACTGATTTAGTGCAGACACTTGCAGGTATCAATAGTTTAATACATTTTAGTAAAGTTTACCCGTTCGCGTGTAGGAGCGTTTAATGACAAAATGAGGAAACAATACAACATTGATGCCGACTACGACACATTCTATAATTATCTAGTCAAACATATTGAAACATTGATGATAACATCTCTTTTTTCCTAAGGCACATTACCGAAATGAAATGAAATCGAAAACCTTAATGAGTTCATTTACGGAAGTATCGAGTGCTCTTTAATGATGTAAAAAGCGAATACGTGGTTTGTATTAATTCTCTGGGGTGCGCCTGAAAAAAGAGGAATTGCAGACGGCCATTACTGATTTAATTGACTTTCATTATGGTATCAATTTAGAAGTTGTTTAGATGATGGCTTGTTGAATATGTTGTGGAAGACTGAAACTCATAATTAACGTCATGACGACATAACACATGTCAGGATGAACTCTATACGCGTGTTGCTATGGTAGTCTATGTACCTTTATTTTGGAAGTTTTGAGTAGTGACTCAAATATAAAGGGCGAGTTTGATCACTTACTTTTGCAACGATAGTGAAACTGAATCATTGAAGTTACACCGAACTGACTCTAGTCGGAGTCTAGTCTATCTCTATCACAAATACTATAGTTCAACCATCAAGGAGGCGCTAGTTAAGCCAATTCCAAGATGGCGTCTAAAGCTACTTCGTAAGTTACTTATAATTGTTGCACGTGTTTTGCATGTGTTTTCGTAAAGTTTACATTCCAAAGGAGAATATTTAAATATTGATAAATATTACGCGCTCCACACATGTTTTGTTTTTGCTATGTCATATCAAGTAACAGTGGTACGACTAGACTGTTCGATTAAACTGTGTAATTGAAAAGCACATATTCACATCCGAAAGGAAACTATAGTTCAATCATAGTTTGTGATTGGACTCACTCAAAGAAAGAACCAATAATCAGGTATAAATCCCCAGTAGTGTTTCAGCCACACTCCGTTCTGGACAATGTGCTGCTTCTGCCTTAACCCATCATTTGTGTTTGTGTTTTGTGTTCCTTTTGATATTATAATTGTTCGGAGGTATGTACTTTTTCCTGTCTCGATGAGCTTTAAGGGAAGCTCTCTAGCATTTAAAATCAGACTCATTATTTTACATTTGTCCAGTGGTTTCTTGTTATCTGATGTTGAAATATTTTGATAATTTCTGTTCATTTTGAAATGTTTATGTCAAAACGGGTAGAGTCCAGAACATAGGTATTAAAAAACGGGCTGAATCCAGAAAATATGAATAACAAAACGGGTTGAGTCCATAATATAGGAATTACACGGTTTGAATCCATAAAATAGATATTACAAAACGAGTTGAATCCATAAAATAGGTATTACTAAACGGATTCTTTAAATGCATGTCTTCATTGCACGAGTTTGCCTTTTTGATATTCTGAAGTAAGACGTATTTTACATTTGTGGACTGGTTTCCAGTAATTTAATGATGAAATAAAACGTTTCTGTCGACTTAATAAAATATTACTCAACAGGTTACATCAGTGTCCTTTGTTTGTGGCATTTCTAGCTTGATATTTTTTGTTATGGTATATTTAAACATAAACTATTCCGACATTCTTTTCGTACCTTATTTCATGTTGAAATATCGATAAACAGTACAATGTTTGTTCGAGGAACTACTGATTTCTCGGATGTTTTTATTGGGTTTATTTTTATTATACACAATTTCTTGCAGTTATAGTGGTATGATTGCTGTGTGAAGCTTGTGATCTATTTAAATATGACTGTGTGAAGCTTGTGACCTATATAAATCTGACTTTTTGAAGCTTGTGACCTATTTTAATCTGACTTTCTGAAGCTTTTGACCTATATAAATCTGACTTTTTGAAGCTTGTGACCTATTTAAATCTGACGTTGTGAAGCTTGTGACCTATTTAAATCTGACTTTGTGAAGCTAGTGACCTATTAAAATCTTATTTTGAGAAGCTTGTGACCTATTAAACCAGACTTTGTGAAGCTTGTGACCTATTTAAATCTGACTTTGTGGAGCTTGTGACCTATTTAAACCAGACTTTGTGAGGCTTGTGACCTATTTAAATCTGACTTTGTGAAGCTTGTAACCTATTTAAATCTGACTTTGTGAAGCTTGTGACCTATTTAAATCTGACTTTGTGAAGCTAGTGACCTATTTAAATCTGACTTTGTGAAGCTTGTAACCTATTTAAATCTGACTTTGTGAAGCTTGTGACCTATTTAAATCTGACTTTGTGAAGCTTGTGACCTATTTAAACCAGACTTTGTGAAGCTAGTGATCTATTTAAACCAGACTGTGTCTAGTGCCGTCGTTTATGATACAACCATTCATCACTTTTGAAGTCATTTATATTAAATGTTATGCCAATCAAAGTCTGGACTATTATTTCCTTAGCTGTTTTAATGTGTACTTTCAGTATTGATTACCCGTGAATCAGTGCAGCAAATGAAGAGAATTGTGATAACAAAATTTGTCCCAACATTGAATGCTTTGTTTGAACAACAAAATTGATATAACGTGTAAAAAAAGGGATTATATTGAAACAAGAATGTTATGTGCATTGCTCTTGATAAAAACGGAAACATCAGAATATGGTGTTAAACATCAATTCAAAAATATGGTGGCATATAACTTCCACCAGTTCGCATAATATCATTCACGAATTGTTTCGTGTTAACCACTTAATTATTGCGATAATTATCTAGCTAACCAGTTAATATTCGTGATACATTTTCGGTAAGATAAATATCATAAGACTAGAAACAGGCTTTAAAGTGCCCAGAATTGCCACCTCTTACATTTTTATGATGTATGACAACAACGGGTTATCTAGTTATGGTTTGCGAATTCCACTTAATATGTAACATAATAAGTAGTTAACTAGATAAGGTTCGTGTTGCCAGTTATCTATAAATAGATTAATACAACTGGTTATCTAGCTATGGTTTGCGAATTTGACTTATTAAGTAACATAATAAGTGGTCACCTAGATAAGATTCGTGTCACCACTTACATCTAGAAGGCAAACGTGCATATATACATAAGTGGTAACAAGAATCTTAAGTGAAATCTAGCATGCTAACTGGTGGCAGTAATGTGCCACCATACAAACAAATAATGTATCCTTCATTTAATATTTGAACGAAAATACATCCGTCCTCAAATATCTTGCACAATTAATGATGTGTTCAAGTTACAATCGATACTCTATAGTCCGATGCGTGGTGTTGGTTCTAAATGATGATATTATCTAAAATAGAAAATAGTCAGTTATCAATGTATTACATTAGTACATGTATAAGCCAGTGAAAAAATATTTTATCACTTGAAATGATACTTGATTTATTACATATTTAGACGGTAGAAATATCACATTAAAAACAAAGCGTAGGACGGCATACGTTAACACCCACACGTCACATGATGTGTTATTGCTTTTCATCGGTTTATTTGGATTTACGTCTGCCTTGTATCAATGTAAATATCTGGAATTGCCATCTTACAATACAAACACACGCTTCTACCGTCATAACAGTATTGTTTATGTATTGCACAATCTGTATCTGTATAATGAGATTAAAGTTGCTAAGTAGTTCTAATAAAGTTGTGATTTAACATATTTATAACAGTGAAACTATTGTTTTGTATAGAAGTATAGTGTACATGTTTTTTTTTGTCATGGGTGTGCAAATACATCAGTCGTATGTCTGATATTTCTCGCAAAAAGTTTTAAATATTAGTACCGTAAGGTAACTTAAGACCACCTCAATTCTATAACCACATCAAAATTAAGAACACAACTTACAAGTCCATCTTCACTGTTTTGCTCTTCATTCAACCTCAGTATTAAGACCACCTTAATTTTAAGACCATTTTTCAAGGGTCCTAAGTGTGGTCTTATTATTGAGGTTTTACTGTACAATGCTATAGACAACGGGTATCATTCATTACAGTGTAGCTTGTCTAGAGCGGCCCTCTTTTGAGTAACAAGATATCTTTAATTTCAGATTCATGTGTCCCTATTTCTCAGTCTCCCCTCAGATGGCTACGTGGTAGTTTTCACCTCCCTTGTTCTTAATCATCAGCCATTTTGATAGGCAAAACTGATAAGCCCTTATATGACTAATTTCCTAATATTTGATTATTGAGAAATACTACGAGAATTTTCATGTGACAACTACTTATTCTTCAACTTAGTGAGCCAACTGCCCACATGAGCATAATGAATAAGCTACTTCTATATATCTTATTATTTACCATCTTTTACATTATATTCAGAACAAAGAAGGTAAATATAATATATGTTTTAATTCCGCATTAAAATCCTTACAGCAGTAATTTGCCGACATGAGTGGAAGGGTGTGACTTTCTAGAGGTTATACAGTACATTCCAACCGTGGTTTTCCTCGGACGATCATGACTAAACATTCTCTGATAACAATCGATTGATCGAACATTGAGAATTTAGTGGAATACTTATAAGTTATCTTTAAATCTCGTTAATATCGATCTGATTCAATGACTTAATTCCGCCTATCAAGTTTTGAAAGGTCAATAGCATGTCGAAACAACAACTTCCGAAACCTCTCAACCAGTCTAACAGCAAACCAACCTCGTAATTCAATAAAAACGTCTCTAATTGTTCGATATTCATGTCAAAAATAGAAAGTGGTAATATTAATAATATTGTTGTTTTTCATGAAAACGCGGTAAACATATCTATTTCATTACCAGGTGTATGCGAGAATATACGCTACCTACATTATCAACCTAGATGATCAGATAAAGTATATAACATGTATTGGAAATGATCGCACTGACCTGATCAAATCAAGTAATCTAAGTTCCGCTTCCGAATTCCGGAGTATCCGCAATACATGTATATTTATATCGATTGACGCAATGAGGGAACTGAAGGTAATTAGGTGTTTATCAATAACAACAACCGTCATTATTCAGTTTCATTGGCTCTGACAGTTGGCAAATTGGTTTCACTTTTTTACTACTCTGTTTATTTAAATACGCAAATATCAATTTCCGCATACGACCATCACGGGCTATTGACAAAAGTCACGCGTGTTGAAGTGTTTGACACTTTTTATGCCTGGAAGTGCCGTAATGCGGAACTGAATTTGAATCTAATTGGAATGAATATAACGATTCTTGCAATTAAGTCAATGATATTTGTTGATACAAGTGTATAATATTGACAAAAATCTCGACCAATCTTGAATTGTGAATGGAAACACCACGACCAACACTCATAACCGTTCGTGTCTGTTATAAGAACTTTCAAGTACTTCGCCCTTCCAGGATTACCAGTTGCAAGAACTGAAACGTATGTTTCTGTTGTATTTTTTGTCCGGAGAAAAAGAATTATCTTGCATTAAATACAGACATATTTTTTGCGCAAAGCTAGCGGAATAGCTGCCTCGGTTTTAAGCATGATGATTTCATAATGTGTTTTGCAAAGGAGAACATGTTTGGATGTTTCACGATCATGGTTACCCTGTAACGTATGGCGATACAAAACACGGCAATATATTATGAATTTCCACTCACTCTATATAGTGTAATGTTATGTTAACAATGCTAAAATGTCGTATTTTCGTAACCAACCGATTTGTTTAATAAGGTTATCACAAATACTGATGTTTAAGAAACAGAACGAAATCAACACAGCCAAATCTAAGGGATCAATATTATTTACATTCGGTTGAATATGGTTAAGCTAAACAAAAACACGCTTTACCACAACCGATGGCAACATTCAGTAAGACTGAAATATGTGAGCTTTGTGTTGGCAGATAATTGTACGGGGCATCTGAGATATATCATATAACAGTTTATAGACACTCGCTTTCTAACAATGAATTCCTGTGAATTTTCCAGTCTTATTTTAAGGTGTATCAGTTAAAGTCCAGTTCATTGCGTGCGTTGTGTAATATGTTGTAGGTGATTTTTATTGCCTCATTAATCGTTTGTCTTAATTCGTTTTGGAGGTATTGCCAATTGGTATCTTATTGCCGTTTCAATATTACTAGTATTTGAATGCCTATACTCGTATCTCTCCGCTTACCTATAATCAACCAACGAATGAGCCGAACTTAAAGTTTACTTCAAGGTATATTGCCGCATGGAAAATTAAGACGTAATTTCTTCTGTACATTGTTTCACAGAGCGTACCATACTCGGTGTGTTCTAGTCGTGTTCTTGCCGTGACAGTTTTGCGATAACAACAGATTTCTTAATACATTCAATGAATAATAATCATAATTTTTGAGTCAATGTTTTAGTTTGGAAATGTTAAGAGACACGTTCATTATAGGAAACACGTTAGTCTACAAGGACAAATGACGCTTTACAAAATCTCAACAACATCGAACTATCATGTAAACCAATAAAATTACAGAAAGTCGCCGGATATTTTCGTCGCTTTTATTTTCTTTCTCACGTAATTTCCGCATTGTTGCCTCGAATTTGTATAACAACAAATACAATCACGTTCTCCCTACGACATCAACAGTGCCATAGACATGCATTAGATTCACAATTCGAAAAATACGGAGTCCCGTCGGTAACCTCGATTTCAAATTCAACTCGTGCGTGGTTATAGCATGCACAGAATCTGAGAATCTTCAGCCGTCATTTGAAATATGAGAACATTTATAATTTTGTTATAAAATATTTACAGTTTACTCGTAACGCCTATGTGTATTGATCCCAAAGTAAATGTATGTAAAGTTTTGCATGCTGAATAGATATTCCATGAGGATTAATAGCTATTCCATGAGGGGATAAGTGATGTTTTTAGAGATCGGGGGCCTTATTCACAAACATTTTAAGACTGAAAATCAGACTTAAGACTTCAAAATTGCAAACGTTAAATTTACCAGCATTTCATTTGTATTGATTCTAAACGAAAGAAATTTTGTCTGAATAATTGTAGTTGCCCACTGCACACTTTTGTCAAATTTTATTAAAATCTATATTGTAATAACAACAGGACATAAGGACATAGAACACTAAACATTGTAAAGTCTAAGTCTGAGTTTCAGTCTTTATAATGTATATCAGTAAGGCCCCGGATCTCTGAATGTATATATACACAGTAAAACCTCAATAATAAGACCACCTTTGGGACCCTAGAGAACAGGTTGATTAAAGACCAAAATTGGGAAAATGGACTTGAAGATTGTGTTCTTAATTTTGAGGTGGTCTTATTAGTGAGGTGGTCATTATGTGAGGTTTTACTGTTTAAATGTACGGTTGCTTGTAACGGTTGTTAGGATTGTGGACAGATAAAGTTAGGGACAATTCTTAGAATGTTAGACGTACCAGTATATTGTGGTTTGTTTACCTCGAACTTAAATCTTATCTCGGGAAAACAGCGACAGCTCGGTTGAAGTCGTAGTTCAAAGAAACAACACATACGGTAATAATTGATTTCTTATTCGTGAAACGGTTTTATAATAAATAGTAGTTACATAATTAAGAATATTGCATTACATTAAAATGCAGATTATCAATGAAAGGAATTAGGCAACAGTACGATTATCGTTATATCGACGTTAACATGACACAGATTTACAGCTTACCTTTGTTCCTCACAGCTCATATTGCAACAGATGTCCACAGTGTAGACAAAAACAAGGACGGTCACTTAGTTTACCAGGAAATCAGATAAGGTTAATACTTACAGGACTCTAAAGATCGTTATGAAAAACCATACCGGTAGTTTCGCTTACATTTGCCAGCTGTCTTTCTTATCGATTGCCTAAGCATCGCAATATGTATTGCTAGAGTCGTGAGAGCACTCGCTTCGAGAGAACGTGTCACTCGGTTTGAGTACTGGGCACTCGCTTCAAGAGAAATTGACACTCGCTTCGAGTACTGGGTACTCATTTCGAGAGTACTGGGCACTCGCTGCGACAGTATTGGGCACTCGCTTCGAGAATAATTGGCACTCGCTTCGAGTACTGGGAACTCGTTAAAAAAATAATTGACACTCGCTTCGAGTACTGTGTACTAATTTTGATTGTACTGGGCACTCGCTTCGACAGTATTAGGCCTCGCTTCAAGAATAATTGGCACTCGCTTCAAGTGCTGGGAACTCGTTTAAAGAGGTACTGGGTACTCACTGCGACAGTATTAGGCCTCGCTTCAAGAATAATTGGCACTCGCTTCAAGTGCTGGGAACTCGTTTAAAGAGGTACTGGGTACTCGCTGCGACTACTTTGTACTCTATTCGCTTGTAATAAACAAATTAGACACAAACATACCGTGGGTTCTCATGAATAATTTATATATTTTATACACAAGTTTATAAATAAGTTTCCATAATCGCTCGATGCCGCCGTTTTGTTGCTGTTGCCGTTTCGACGCTGTTGCCGTTTCGTCGTTGTTGCCGTTTCGACGTTGTTGCCGTTTCGACGCTGTTGCCGTTTCGACGTTGTTGCCGTTTCGACGTTGTTGCCGTTTCGACGCTGTTGTCGTTTCGACGCTGTTGCCGTTTCGACGTTGTTGCCGTTTCGACGCTGTTGTCGTTTCGACGCTGTTGCCGTTTCGACGCTGTTGTCGTTTCGACGCTGTTGCCGTTTCGACGTTGTTGCCGTTTCGACGTTTTTGCCGTTTCGACGTTGTTGCCGTTTCGACGCTGTTGCCGTTTCGACGCTGTTGCCGTTTCAACGCTGTTGCCGTTTCGACGTTGTTGCCGTTTCGACGATGTTGCCGTTTCGACGCTGTTGCCGTTTCGACGATGTTGTCGTTTCGACGCTGTTGTCGTTTCGACGTTGTTGCCGTTTCGACGATGTTGCCGTTTCGACGTTGTTGCCGTTTCGACGATGTTGCCGTTTCGACGCTGTTGTCGTTTCGACGCTGTTGTCGTTTCGACGTTGTTGCCGTTTCGACGTTGTTGCCGTTTCGACGCTGTTGGCGTTCTGTAACTCTTGGCCCTCTTTCTTCGCTGAGATACGTTTGGCTTTTGTGTTTGCTTTACGACAGGGGTGTCCTGTATTAAGTACATTATAGAATATATTTATGAATAATTACATCTACGTGTTATCACATTCATGAATAATCTACAATTGTACAAGTACTGGAATATAATATGTATATGTATGTTCGTTTTTTTTTATGGCTGACATCAATCATTTAATGTATCGATGCGGTAGTGTTCTAGTACATGATTTTCAAACACGATAGTACCCACAGGGCAGTTATCCCCCTTTAAAGTCCAGTTTTACATAAACATAAAATATTTCACAATATACAATAAACCGATCTGTCGCTTTCATCAGACAGTTTTCTGACGCTGCATTGCCTGTCCTTCTCAAGGCACAAACAATACTCCATACATTTATGAAGCATCGTTATATTTGTCTCCTCAATTCATCTCCGTTCGCAAATCACTGATTGTAGTGATAAGTTGCTGATCGACACGACTGATTATGGTGAAATAGAGATCAAGGATTGGTTTAAAAGCAGAGTTAATAGAACGGATAACTTAATATGAAGTTCCATTCTATGATCCGCGATCGACGTGATAGGAATGCTGACTTGGTCATGAAAATTACGATGTTTTAATTGACTTCCATTATGGTAGCACAGACTAAAAACATTTTTCGTCAGAAAAATATGGATATTCAACTTTTAATCCTATAATGGTATGTGTTTTAAATTAGTTTGATATAAAATATTTGTAATTCACCGATTAAAAAAATAAAGTTACATGTTGTACTTACACGTTTGACACTATATAATTATTCGTACATGTTGTAAAAAATAATTCAACACTAGTTAAGTAAAAAAAAACATGCGCGCTTGAAGTGTTTATAATCGTATTAACTAATTAATCAAATAAGATGTAAACACATTACTGTAAGTATGTCATTTTGTGGTTTATTCAAAGATGTGAAGATCGAATACGCGGATAAAGATCGACAAGTTCACATTAAATTTTATACTGAATTTTAAAATATAACATGTCATGTGTGGCTTAATTTTGTAATAAAATAGGTGAGGCATTTATTAATGAACAATTAAACATTATGTTAAACTAGTGTGTATAGGGTGCATTTTTTATTCCGATAAACTCGTTGAATTTGCACTCGGTATCATACAATAAGTGCGGAATGAATGTATTCACATAACCGATATGATTGAACAGTTTTATTGGGTAAAACTGAATTTTAAGTGAATTCACAATTTTGTCCGAATGAAAAGAGATACACTCCTATTTAAAGATGTGTGGACGCTTACTATTCATTTATTAATATGTGCAATTAAAGTATCTCCACAGGTTAATGTGTTCAAAGATATTGTCACACCCGCAAAACTGGAAATGTTTTATCCTGTGTTTTATCTCAACGAGGCTTTTAGTAATTGTGGATATTGTCGTGATAAATGTTGTGTAATCACGTCTGTTAGCAGAAACTAATCATGGGGTATTTCTTTCAGTGATCATTATTTAATTTTTGTTTTTTCATCTAAAAAATGTTATTCATGGCAGTAACAGAGACGATGACTGTTACATCACTGTAGTTTGTTATGCGCATTGCGTTATTGTATTTCGTTTGACTATGTTGTATGTCTAAATGTATGCTGAGTCAAAAAAGAAAGTGTGCATGGGATTTTATGGACATTTTCGATACCATAGGGACGAAATATGGATGGACATATTGATACCAACTAAAAGATAATTTTAATTTCTATCTGGTGGTATATTTTTTGTTATCTGTGTTGCATCTTGTCGGGTATATGGACCAATATAATGTTATTGGTTACAAAATAACAGTGAAACGCGTCATGCACACTTTCTTTTTTCACTCAGCATTATTATATATCAACAATAGTATACTCACTCTCATAGAGTATATCAATATTATTATTTTGTAAATTGTATACAATGGTTGATAAGTGTTATACTTTAATCCAATTATATTACATTTTTCTGTTGTGTTCTGTATTTCTTTCATCTAGAATTATAATGTTTAATTTATAAAATTGTAAGCAACGCATTATTTTGAAATGTATTTTACATTCTTCGAATCACATTTTACATTTAGTAAATTTTCCTGTTGTAAAATTGATATATTAAAGTGAAAAAGAAGTTGCGTGTAAAAATACATAAGAATAATATTATGCGAAATGTCCTCAAACTTGTTGCGCATTTTATCATTTCCCGAGGTTTACGCATGCGCAGACAATTAATCAGGAACTATTTTGAGCCGTCTTTAAGTCCTTGTGTTATAAGATAAATTACTTTTCGGGGACTTCAAAGTTTATCAACATATGATTAATGAGAGCAGTATATAAATCAATCCGTTAAATTGTCACGGCACACAAACAAAATTGAAGGTTGTATACGTGATTGTGTACCTAACAACAAAGCGACGCCCTATTTACAGAACCCCGTATCTCAATTTTTGGCGGTTTTGAGCATTTGGTATCGTTGAAACCGTCTTTCAAAGCTCTTTCTATATGTACTACCTATATTGTTCTGGGATGCACGTAACTTAATTAAAATGGAATTCTATAACCCCGTATGTAACTATTCTCTACAGGAGAATTCTTTTTCTCAAAAAGACGAACATCAAGTTATGGGGTTCTGGAAAATAATGCGACAATTACGTGCTTCATTATAAACTTACTCACATAGTATCCAAAGCGTTGTAACTAAAAAGGGTACTAAATTACTTGTCTTACTAAAATTACGATAGTTCAAACATAAAGATATATTGAAACATAGCAGTAATGGCATCATTTAGATGAATAAAATCTCGTTTGTCATGATTAAGCGAGATGTCCGCTTGGATTTCTTTGTCCTTGAAGTTCACAAACGTAATATTATGGATTGCTTCCCTTTTTAAAGCGATGGCTGCCACGTGATATCCACAAAAATATGATTATCCATGACAACGGTCGAAGTTTTTATAAATTTAATGTTCAACCTACTGTAAACTTCAATTTTCTCTGATATATATTTCTACGTAATACGGGCTTACGTGACTTTAGCCTCGTCCGTAAAAACAAAGATTGGAAGGCGTTGCATGTTTCATTCAAACTTAATTTAAATGCACACAATGATGCATATCTCTCATTACATATGAAACTATAAGACACATACATCATGGTGTAATTTGAAATTCACGGTATTTTTTTTCAAGACGCGAATTGAACCGAAAAAAAGACGCATCTTTTTTTTCCACTCCATGAAATCTCAAAAGTACTTAGGTACAATACCCAATCTGATGGGAAATCAGTAAATTTAGCAAGCGAATATATGTGGTGTGGATTCCAAACAAAACGGAATTGTTCAACAGGAAAAGAACAATTATCAATCTTCCTCACGTTAGTTAAGTTGTACACGCACATCATTAAGTGAATAAGCTATTCACGAAAGCGACATCCGATGTTCTATTCAAAACATTAATCATTTTTATTTACATATCTATTTTCAGCCCACCGTCACGAACTCCCTTCCACGAAATGAGCGAGAATAACACGATTGAGGATTCTACAGCGGTCACCTTGGTGATGACGACAATGTCCAGCGAGCAACTGGAGGAGACCTTAGATAACTACAACGTGACTCAGGCTCTGAGATATTTCCCAGTGTTCGTCTTTCTTATCATCGTAATGATTGTAGGGACGATAGGCAACGTGCTAGTGTTGTTGGTTTACTGCAAGAGGTTTAGAAAAACTTCGTCGAACTATTTCATCGTGGCAATGGCTGTGTTCGATTTGCTGGCGTGCGTAATCGGGTTGCCAACCGAACTATACGATCTTAGATATTCATACACTTTCTACAACTCGGCAGTGTGTAAAATATTCAGATACACGGAGTCTGTGGTAGTCTATGGATCCGCGATCATATTGATCCAAATTGCTTTCGACAGGTATTTCAAGATTTGTCGTCCCTTGATGATGATTCAATTATTCACAATTAAAAGCATGTGTATCGTAGCCGGGGTCATTGCAGTCCTTATCTCAATCCCTGCGTTGGTTTTATTCGGAATCTCTCGCACACCAATTCCTGGTCATAACATTCAAGGATTCGATTGTTCAATTGAAGAAATATACAGGAAACAGGCATTCTCAAAAATATACTATTACCTGTTAGGTTTGGTTTTTGTTTCAACGGTGATTCTGTTGACTGCTTTGTATATCAGAATATGGATTGAAATTAAACGTCGTCGGAAACTGGTGATAGGAGATCACGTTAGAACTCCGGACAGAGAAATTGTTCCAATGACGCAAACCAACAGTAGCCAGAAAACAAAGAAATTGCGCGTTCGCTACAGTTCAGAATACAGTGATGAAGACACACAGCAGGTAATCTCGTCCAGAGTCTCGTTCCGACCGAGACTTCAAAGTCTCGCAGCAGCCATGACCAAGTTTCGCGTAAGCAGAACGACAATTGTATTGTTTGCTGTGACAGTCGCATTTGTTATCAGTTATTTGCCTGGAATTGTCATAATGATCTGTAGGTCAGCGATAAAGGATTTAGAAAGCAAACAGACAATGACCGAACAAGTCTTAAGTAAACTGTTTTCAAAGTTCTACTTTTTGAATAATGCAATCAATCCAGTCATTTATAGCTTTCTTAATATTAGTTTTAGACGAAGATGTGTAGCATTAATAAAACAGATGTTTATGTGCAGACGACCGGATACGCTACAAAGAAGAATTCCAAGCCGTGAAAAAACGGACTCACAAAAGAGCCACAAAAGTACGAAAAGCAACAAAAGTACTAAAAATGAAGAGGTATAAACTCATGTGTTCTAAAACTATCATTTAAAAAAAGCACAATATAATATAAGTCTTCAAGTTTAAAATAAACGTTACTAACCGTTCGTCGCGTTATTTCCAGAACCCCATTATAACCTGTTTTTCGTCTTTTTTGAGAGAAACAGCTTTAAAGTTTTACCCTCTTGAGATAATTGTTACATACGGGGTTATGGAATTGCATTTTATTTAAGTTATATGCATCCCTGAACAACATCGGAAGCACAGATAGAAAGAGCTTGGAAAGACGGTTTCAACGATACCAGATACTCAAAACCGCCAATGGGGTTCTGGAAATAAGGCTACGCGTAATGTGCTGGCTTCCATATGGACTAGGCTGGTGTTAGTGTCGGCAAAAACGTTTTAGCATCGTAGCATCAGCTACGTTCATTTTACGTTCGATGGGCGTGGGATAACATTAATTCCAAAATAAAATTATTATTTTCCAAATTGATTTAATTTATTTAAACTTTGAATTTCAATTATCTTGCTTACTTTAAAACCGCTAAATGTTTCTAATGCTATACTTGTGATAATCATGATGATTATTAAATGTTTAAAGAATGCCGGCAATATATTGCTATTAACAACGGCTGGCAAAATTCGATCACTCATAGTTTCGATTTTAAATTAGTCTGTTACGAACATATTATCATGTTTGCACATATCAACAAAACATGCTCGTGATTCTGATGGCTTATAATGAAGTCCGATTTTTTTTAGTCGACATATTATGGATCTGATCGATTGCAGTTGACATATCTTCAATTATAATCGGTTTGATATATAACGATTGATTTTTGATCGTTTATAATCAATATATTCCTGATCATAATCGGTTAACATAGGCTCGATTCTGATCGTTTTTATTCGACACATGTTTTATTATGATCGCGACTTATAGCGGACATATGTGTAAATTTTATAGCTTATAGTTGACATATTCTTGAATTTTCTCGCTTATCTTTGGCAAATGCTTGATTGTGATTGCTTATTGCTGACATATTCTTGTTTCTCAAGGCTTATAGTTGACACAAGTCATCATTGATTAAGACCGCTTATAGATAACACATGCTTGATAACGATCGCTAAAAGTTGACATACTTTTGATTATGATCGCTTATAGTTGACATACTTTGGATTATGATCGCTTATAGTTGACACATGCTTCATTCCGATCGCTTATAGTCGACATATAATTATAAAGATTGTTAACAGTTCGCATAAAATGCCGATGTTTTCTTCAGTTTCTAGACTACCTTATTATAATGTGTTTATGTAAATACTAGGAAAGCGCATGAGGTTTCGGTGATTGCAACTTACCATAATATTGTTGTCTATAGAATGTAAATTTACAATCTTACCTGAAACAATTAATTACATATGACTGGAAATCTGGCGTTCAGAACTCGTATAGCAATTAACAACTCGCATAATAGTTAGATGGATATGTGGATAGATATACATAAACTTATTTTATAGTATTAACAGAAAAATAACAATTAATACGCCAGTGACAAGTTATTTTCATTAACAATATTTAAATATTACGAGTACATATTATGTAGTAAGTTTGTGAAATTCTTGAAATGTGATTTTCTAGAAATCTCATTTCGGATAAGATTTGTTTGGGATGTCTAATACGTATCAGTTGTCCCGAGTTTTACCGTACTATCACGCTAACTTTTGAAGATAACTACATTTAAGCATTATGACCGAATTATAAAATGTCGGTCGGAAAGTTATATATAAATGTAAATTACTGTTCGGTGCAGTGTTCTGTGGTACTAGATTTATGTTTAACATACGTAACTAAATTAGAGAAGATTCATCACGTACTAAACTGTTAAATGTGTATTTAATCAATCAGTTAAGATGTATGTGTAAAGACCCTTTCAACACTTTATTTCAGTGTAGACCTAACGGCACGGGTATGCCGATGTGGTTGGACATCAGAGTAACTCGTCTGGAACCCTTGTGTAGATACAGCAGTCGACCAAAACTTACAATATTTATCAAAAATGATAAATCGAATCATTGAACTATTGAAGTGTTTTCTTTCCGTTTTGGTAATACCAATACTTTCATGTACAGTACACACTTATTTTTGTGTTTGTTTTATAAATAATGTATGTATATTTAAGAACAAATGTTGTCAAATAAATATTTTGTATAGTTATATTTTTGTTTAATTTTTATACTTGGTTGAATGAAAACCTCGTTTACATGAATCCATCAAACTAGCTTAACCACTTAATGTGTCAAACTAAGAAGTGTTTACATTTACGACAGTTACCTAACATGAAACAATGAGTATATATCTGCGCACTGTCACTGCAGTGGTTAATGTTAAACACGGGAAATATTTTTGATATGCCTCGCAATGGGTAAATTCCATGCCGCTAATTTGTGACCATATTCATCGTCTGTGACCCAACAAGGCATTATTTTATATTTGAGTAAGGATCAATGTCAGGGTTATTAGGTGTGAGGCATGGAATTTTGTTACTTGGTGGCGTGTAAAAGTTGCTCGTACTTGGACTTCCATATGGTGCTAGACATGATCAAAAGCTTGACCTCTTAATGACCAGGTATTAAATAGCAAAACGACGACAATCATGCACACATACACATACATTCAGTATAATACATGAACATACGTGTCTTATTTTTCAAGACATACATTGTTAATTTGTGTAAAAAGGCACAGATACCAAATAAGTCGGCTGTTGTGCAATATGATCGTAATGATTATGTAAATAATTTAAATTTTCTAAAGATATTCAAAATTTATTGAAAGGCCTAAATACGTTTTCTTATATCGAGAAATAATTAATAGCAGCTCTTACAACTTTACTGAGTGTATGTGAAGGTCAAGTTAAGATTTTGCACACATTATTATATATGATAGAAAGATTATTTCATAATCCAATAAGCCTCGCGGCCCATTAGTCTAGTCCCAGTACTTATTTGTGTGAATTTTTGTCCAGAGCATTTCTTTGTATGTTCGTGTAGAGGGATACCTGAAGTTCAATTTTAGCGAGGATGGACAGTTGACATCATGTCAGTTTCCACGGAAACCAAGATGGCGGCCAAGATGGCCGCCATTTCATGAACCCTTGACTAGTCTAACTGTAACGATTATATCTATTAAGTGCAAACAGGTGTTGATTTTAATGTGTGTGATAATTTATGTACAGAAACAGAGCTCTCATAGTGACCGTGACAGACAGTTCATTAAAGTCACGGTCAAGGTCGTTTAAAGGTCAAAATGTAAAACAAATACAAAAACGCGTTTTTACCCAATGTCGTTTTAATTCGTCTGCACAGTTTTGACCGTAGACAAGCAAAATATATTTTGCACTACCCACTATCAATATGATTGACTACAAAACTTATTTCCTGGTCAAAAATTGAATAATCATATAATTAGAAGGAATTATGTGACACCACATCAATCTGCAATTTTCCGCAAAATACGCGCGTATAGCTTATAAATACATATTTTGCGTTTGGTTGCATGAAATGAGTAAGCACAGTTTCTGTATACATGTATATGTAAATGTATTTACTGCTCACAGACTAAAAGAAAATCAAGGTCAACATTACTATTGAACTGTTGCCAAAGGTCAAGGTTATTACATGTTGAAAATATGTTTTATCTTGTTAAAAGTTCAGTAGTATAAGTGTTTCAAAGGTTAGGCTACAAGTAAGTGTTTTGTCTTTACCTGTGTTCCATGCAGTTTATAACAAAACTTAATTTATGGTCCTAATTTGAATAATGGTACAATTAAAAGGAATTTCGAGGTACCACCTCTATCTATATGTTTGCATAGAATATACGAGTATAGCCAATGAATGCATCTTCTGCGTTTGTTTAAGCACACATTCTATATGTATACGTGAATGTGTTTGCAGCTCATTGACTAAAATGAAGTCAAGGTTACCAGCCAAGGGCATGGGTCAATGTCATTTGAGGTCAAATCAATAAAAACATTAAATGGTGTCTTCTTACATTACAAACGATAATGAGATGAAGTGATTAGTATTTGATTCTAAATATGATACCGAATCTAGTCTTATCATTTTATTTAGTTGACAAAACA
Source organism: Mactromeris polynyma (assembly GCA_032209605.1). Taxonomy (NCBI): domain Eukaryota; kingdom Metazoa; phylum Mollusca; class Bivalvia; order Venerida; family Mactridae; genus Mactromeris; species Mactromeris polynyma. The sequence goes on from JASFXZ010000008.1 coordinate 8,230,563, forward strand.
AAACATTATCAGTTCATACATGACTAGTTTGTTTGGGTAATTTTTATGTCCCCACTTTGAAAGAAGGCATATAGATTTGCCATTTTCCGTCCGTCACAAAATCTTGTTTCGCAAATATCTCCAAAAGGATAGGAGCCAGTTTCACAAAACCTTACAGGAATGTTAACCAGAATGTGAAGTTGTACACTTCGGATTTTGTTAGTGGCTGTACCCAGTAAGTGTAGAGTCATGGCCCTTGATTGTGTGAACGTATTTCATCATGAGCATGCAATTTTGTGTCGCACATATTATAAGCAAGTATGAGAACCAGAGTCATGTAACTTGACAGGAATGTTAACCATCATTGGAAGTTGTGAACTTTGGGTATATAGCTTGAGGCTGTTTCAAGTAAGAATAGAGTACAGCCCTTGACTTACTTAAATTACATATACAAAGCATGGACGCTTGTGTCACAGCTATTGAGATTTGTATATGAGCCATAGACATGAAATTTAAGAGCAATAATAACCAGCATGTGAGATTGTGCATCTGGGGTTTTGTGTGTGGATGTGTCCAACAGCAGAGTTATGACCCTTGAAATAATTAAAATTATGCATTTAGTATAGCACTTATCTCAAAATGTATTTGATTTACAGTATTAAACATTAACAAAAATAGAATTCAGCATGTGAAGTTTTGCATCTCGGGTCAAGATTAAGGCCACTTTTACTAAAAATAGAAAAACAGGATTTTACTTAAGATATTCAGTTCAAATTAACATATAGTGCTAAAATATCATATGTAGGTAAAACATGTTTTAACTTGCATTACAAATAACTGAAAATGAACTGGAGTGACGGCCATCAAACTTTCCTGGATTGTTTATCAGCATGTGAAGTTGTGCGCCTGGTAGTTTTGATGCCCTTGCTTTTGAGACAAAGTCGGTAAGTGGGGGCATCTGTGTCCTATGGACACATTTCTAGTTTATTAATGCAATACAAACAGAACACACATCAGAATCATAATGTCATATAATAACATGAATATTCATCATTCAAATAACCTGACATTACAGTGTATCTTCACAAATACAGGTATTGATACAAGAACAAACAACAGGTATACGATTATTATCTACACAAATATTATGCATGTACATGTAACATCATCTGGTAGACATGAACATTTTTGTACTTGAATTTGTGGTATACAATCAGTACTCAACAAAATGGAAAAGTTTGATTTCTTCAAAATTCGATATTGTTTCAACCACCAACGACTAAATCCAAGAAAACCATTGTCCCACGAATGATACCGGTTCTGCGGTTACTGTAAACACAAAGTACAACCAGATTCCTGTTCTATAATTGTATTGTATATCCGGAGAGTATGACATTTTTACATACAATGCTCAGTAAATTGTTCCTATATTTTTAATACTTTCAGTATGAAATTCCATTTTACCTGCAAAGACACCTACTTGTAGGACAATCTTTGCACCCTCATGTCGTAGCCATGCTGTATGGAACACTCCTGCATGTATGTGTTGGCACTGTAGGTCTGTCATCATTATCTGTATATCCATGCATAAGGGGAACATGTTCGGGTGCTCCACTCAGCTCCATACAATGTATTTGTGATATTTAGTTGCATGACTTGTTGGTAAAAGGCATTGTATGTCCATTGCCTTTTCCACGTGATGCAGTGTGTAATGAAGCTCAAACATTGTTTCACGTAGGCAATTTGGCTTCATAACACAGACCAAGTACTCCCCAGCTTTTATAACACATCTTCTGGAGTGTTGGCTTGTGTATGGCCAAAGTCTGTCAATATTTCTTCTAAGTCAGCCTTTAAGGCAGACAATTTAGTTCTAACGTTGCCTGAATTGTCACGTCCTTGAATTGTCACATCCAGTAAGAATGTGTGTGCTGTGGGCAACACATGGCAGAGCGACGGGTTTGACTCTGCTCTGCGGCGTTGACTGTGTGAGGCACAATACGCACGTCAGCTTCTTCAGATCGTAGTTTTAGCAACTCAAGAGATATCAGTGTCATTTTTACTGCAAAACATTTAGTTGGCATTCAACTTCGTATGGTGCTGCTTAACATAAGTTCAACATTGGTCCATATGTACCTTGTATTTGTTCTGATCCATCTGCTCAGAAGAGTCTGTAGTTTATTACGTCCAAAATGTGCATTATCATACATAGTGGAATCCTCATGAAGTGCACCCAGTTAACGCCACACTGCATGGCAAAAAGAAAATCATACTGCTTTTCCAGTGGCATGGATGTGACGGTTCTAGGATTTTAATTCTGACACATATTGTCAAAATATGGCCTAGAGGAGACAATGATTTTCATGGATCTGGTTCTTGATGGTTGAAACAAAACATGTAGCTGTTAATATTCATCACATATTACGATGGTGTTCTTCAGCTTTGTCCGAAAGGTCAGATATTTGAATAAAGAATGTTCATGTTATTATATGACATTATACGAAGGTTCAACTGATTCTGATTGTATTGCATTAGTAAACAAGAAATAGCTTCCAAAGGATGATCGGCAAAAATTGAAATAAGCGAATATATTGTGATTTTACTGGTTAAGAATTTGCTTATAGCACGAACACATGTTAATAGAATGAATAAATTTAGACAACGAAATATTAAAATTCTGCTTTCATTCAATGTTTTAACTTATATGTATGTAGTAAAAATGATAGCAGGTGTGGTAGACATGTAGTTTGTAACATGCCCAAGTTACCCAACAGAATATAATAAAACACGTAAATAAAATTTCATCAAATCTCCATTACAGGACCCTTGTGATAATGTCCATTGACCTTTCAGATATTTCCTTAAAATAACTGTTTAGCTGCATATTTTATATGTTACAAGGTATAATAAATAATAATTGGGCCTGTCTACTTTAAGCTATATCAAATATTTTAAAACTTTCAAATCGATGAAAGCTTAGACAATATTTATCCCATAGTTCCTTGATTTGGTCAAGAAACTTTAAATATATTTTTAAAGCAAACAAGATTTCTTCGAACATTTATTTTCACTGTATTTTGTGTTGAATCCCTATGTCTATCACAACAATAGTGAATATATTTATTACTATGGACTTTGTCTGATTAACATCGACTAAGATAAAATTGAGAGAAAAGGAAGAAGAAAAGAAATGATCAACCTGTTAGCAAGAAACTCATATCACGACTATGTGTTCATTGAAACGTTATTCCTCTTGTAACCGCGTGGGAGTTTTGTGTCTTTACGAGTGCATGATTGTATGATTTAAGCGATATCAGCACTCGCATAAATACCGTAATCGTGTGACATCGTAACCGAATCGATTTGCCGCAGTTTCTGTTCTATTTTGTTCTGCATTATAATTTATTTAGCACTTAATTGTTCACATGCATTGTATGGTCTGAAAATCGTGCACGATTTATTAAGTTAATTTCAATAATATATTCTTTTTCGTGATTTGTATTGTTATTACTTAATTTGTTAGCAACAAAGTATTTAATAATTTAGAAATGTTCTTCATATGAAACTTTGCCTCTATTGAAGACCAACAATGGGATAGTTTTGTTTTGACAATATTTATTAGGTTGTAACTCTATAAATTGCATTGCATGACACGATTCATCAATCTTACAGATTGCAGCAATCGATGAGAATGGCGCCAAGTGTTCAGCGTATGTATTCCCTGACCAAGGATTAATACCTAGCAACATCCGGATGCTGACGGGGATAGAGCTGCACGGCCGCGATATGTTTCATGACGGCAAGCTGGTTCCAACCCTTTCCGCAGCTACAGCCTTGACAGACTTTGTTAATTTTCTTCAGCCGAAATCACCCGTTATTTTAACGGCGCACAATGTACTGTTTGACTCAAAAGTACTCATTTCAAACATATAACATTTCAACGTTGATCTACTTGACACTGTGCGAGGGTTCGGGGACACTTTGAAGCTTTTCAAAAATGAGCTACCAGATAGAAAAAAGAAACGACTGTCCTTTTCTCAAGAACAACTTGTAAAATATGTCGTCAGCAACTCGTACGAAGCACACAATGCAGATGAGGACGTGATGTCGTTACGGACACTAGTCGAAACGGTACCGGAATTTTCATCAAAAATTCCTGTTTACTCGACTGAAAACATAGTTCACAGAGTTCAGAGAATTAAATTGCAAAACGGAATATATTACCAAGTACTCGCGAGTGCGGGTATAAACAGGGATCACATTGAACTCATTTTCAAGCGGTCAGGGGAAACAGGGGTTACTTCTGTGTTCAGAAAAATATTTCAAGGGTCGGCAAAGATAGCGGTCAGCGTTTGTAGACATATGGAAATCGTCAATGACGATAATCAACTTTCAAATGGAATATATTCATTTCCACGACTATTACTTGCCATAACTCTTTTTTATATTTGAGTATAGAAAATATTTTTAGTACAGTTACCTTTTGTTAAACTGTATATAGTGCGCAAATAGATTTGTTGAGGTTTATTTTAGAGTATTTCTACCAACTTTTATAACAATCGGTAAAGGTAACGAATTTGTATATCATACATGGTCCATATCACATTTTCCACATCAAATATGCGATCGATGTATTTGCATTCACTTTAAAGCATATTTACGTTATGATATATACATGTACAGAATACTGAAGCAATGGACACTTTAAAATTACTTTATTCAGTCATCATGTATAATGTTGTCGATGTGCATGTTGTGTATGTATATATGCTTATATACTTTTCGTTTCTAAATGTGTATGTCAAGATGACTCGTCTATAGCATCAGTGAAGATCTTGAGCACTATGAGGTCGTATTTCTTAAATACCTTTGATCTCAATTTGGCTCAATAGTGTTCGATTTGATAGACTACTATCATTAGCATCAGGCTGTTACAAACTACAAAATACTATCCATCTATGTCATGTTTTCTTTTACATATAACATATATATTTCCATCATGCTGGACGATGTTACTCAAAATCTTTAGATGAACCAACATTGCAAATTTGTATTTTTAAAGTTGATTTAATAAAGGGATTTAACATTTAAAAAAATATATAAGTGAAAATATTTAGTCAGTGTTCAAAAGCCAAGTAAGATGTGTAGCAAAATCATAAATAAATATGTCTACATTCAAACCATAATTTAGGAAATACGAATTCATTCATTCCCAGTCCGTCATTATCAACGTGCAGATTTGAATATGCTTCGAGATTGTTTGGCTTACACACCGTTGTGACTCAAGTAGCAAAAGCGAACATAATACGGTTGCGCTTGAACAATACCTTAACAAACTAGGCATGTATGCATTGATAAATGTTTTTTGTCAGTTGATAGAAAAGGGCTGGAAATAGTGTCATATTTAGTATTAAAGCCTAATCACTTTCATCTCATTATCGCTTGTAATAAAAGATGAACACCATGTTATGTTTTAATTGATTTGACCTCAAATGACTTTGTACTCTGCCCTTGGCGGGTGACCTTGATTTTACTTCAGCCAATGAGCGGCAAACATATTCAAATGTAATATACACGTTCTGTATACATAATAGAAAAAAAATATACAGAACGTGATTAATATGCATTCATTGACTATACTATTATATTCTACGCAAAAAAATATAGATAGAGTTGGTATCATTTAAGTCCTTATAATTGCACCCGTTATTCAACTTAAGGCCATAAACTAAGTTTGTTATATTATATTGCATTGAACACAGGTAAAGTGGAAGCATAATTTATAAAACACTAATACTGCTGAACTTTTAACAAGATAAAAACATTTTTTTTTCATTTTCAACATGTAATAACCTTGACCTTTGGTGACCTCGGTCAACAGTCCGATGGACATTTTGACCTTGATTTTCTTTTAGTCTGTGAGCAGCAAATAGATTTACATAAATGCAGAATATGTGCTTACGCATTTCATGCAACAAAACTCAAAATATGTATTTTTAAGCTATACGCGCGTATTCTACGGAAAATTGTAGATTGAAGTGGTGTCACATAGTTCCTTCTAATTATATGATTATTCAACTAATGACCATGAAATAAGTTTTGTTGTAAGTCATATTGATAAAAAGAAGTGCAAAAATACTTTTGCATGTATACGGTCAAAACTGTGAAGATGAATTAAAACGACATTGGGCAAAAACGCGTTTTTGAACATTTTTTTACATTTTGACATTTAAGTAACCTTGACATTGACCTAAAGTGACCTTCACAGATCAATACCTTTTGCACTTAATAGAAATAATCGTTACAGTAAGACTATTCAAGGGCATCATGATATGGCGGCCATCTTGGTCGCCTTCTTGTTTTCCATGGAAACTGGCATGATGTCAACTGTCCACCCTCGCTAAAATTGAACTTCATGTATCCCTCTACAACAATATACAAAGAAATGCTCTGGACAAAAAATTCACACAAGTAAGTCCAAGGACTGTACTACATGAGGACAACATATTTACAAATACATGTATGTACAGGATTATTCAAACATATACAGTTGCGGAGAAGACACCATTAATTTACATTGCATTAAACATTTGCGTTGACCAAATTGTCATAATTCTGCATAACAATGTATAGATTATAATGAATATGCAAATAATTATTATGTTAACAATAATTAAATATTAAATACTTCATGATGTATATTTATTTACACTGGATATGTTCATGTATCATACTACACACACATGTTGATTCCAACCAATTTGCTTATAAATACGACAATTTTTACAGAAACATCAACTGTTCACAGAAGTTACAAAAATAAAGAAATACACTCATATAGAAAACCCAAGCATGTTTCCTGACGAAACGAAATATATATCATACAAAAGATACATGCCATAACATTTCTTTGCGCGAAATAAGACAAAGGTGTATTTATGTTGTACATCTACAAAGCAGGCATATTTTGCTTATATTGATTATTTGTAACAGTGTATTTGATTGGTTTCCGGTCAGTCGACACGATACACAATAGAATAAACCGGTAATCAGGCCTGAACAAATGCCAGGAATCGGAAATGAGAACAAATGATACTTGTAGATAACATAACATGAACGTTTCCGAGTTTTCTATTTTCCTATTTTTAGTTTATTCCAGTAGAATTGTGGTTAGAACTGAACGACTGAAGTACTATGACCTATAATCCGTTATCCTATTGTCTCTACTGAATGAATATTTAATAAAGATTTAGGAAATTGCAGTGCGGCCGATTAATCAGTCTGAAATAGGAAGTGAAACCAGAGAAATATAAATTGGTCTAATGTACGTCCGCGCCTTAACTTTATATAACTACAATAATTGAAAGAGTGGATAATTGAATAATAGTACAGGAATAGAGTAAATTATAAGTACTGCATCGTCCAGACTGCGTTTTATTGAATACAATCATTACATATCTAATATAAAGATAATAAGACATGATTTTGAACTTTTCATGAACCAGACATTACTCACCATTTAGTCACGCAATGTCATAAGCTAGACATTTTGATGAACCAGTCAATCCTAACCCCAGCATATCTTTTCATGAACCAGTCAATCCTAAATCCAACATACTTTTCCATGAAACAGTCATTCTTCACCCAGGAATACATTTCAATAAACCAGACATTCCTTATCCCGGCATACCTTTCCATAAACCAACTGTCATTCCTCAACCAGGCATATATTTCCATAAACCAGTCATTCCTCAACAAGGTACACCGTTCCATAAACCAACTGTCATTCCTCAACCAGGCATATATTTCCATAAACCAGTCATTCCTCAACAAGGTATACCGTTCCATAAACAAGTCATTCCTCAACCAGGTATACCTTTCCATAAACCAACTGTCATTCCTCAACCAGGCATATATTTCCATAAACCAGTCATTCCTCAACAAGGTATACCGTTCCATAAACAAGTCATTCTCTCAACCAGGTATACCTTTCCATATACCAGTCATTCCTCAACCAGGTATACCTTTCCATAAACCAGTCATTCTCTCAACCAGGCATACCTTTCCATAAACAAGTCATTCTCTCAACCAGGTATACCTTTCCATAAACAAGTCATTCTCTCAACCAGGTATACCTTTCCATAAACAAGTCACTCCTCAACCAGGTATATATTTCCATAAACCAGTCATTCCTCAACCAGGTATGCCTTTCCATAAACAAGTCATTCTCTCAACCAGGTATACCTTTCCATAAACAAGTCATTCTCTCAACCAGGTATACCTTTCCATAAACAAATCAATCTCTCAACCAGGTATACCTTTCCATGAACGAGTCATTCCTCATCAATGCATACATTTCCATGAACAAGTCATTCTCTCAACCAGGCATACATTTCCATAAACAAGTCATTCTCTCAACCAGGCATACCTTTCCATAAACAAGTCATTATCTCAACCAGGCATATATTTCCATGAACCAGTCTGTCCTCACCCAGGCATACATTTCCATGAACCAGTCATTCCTCACCCAGGCATTTATTTCCATGAACCAGTCATTCCCCACTCAGGCATATATTTCCATGAACCAGTCATCCCCTCCCAGGCATATATTTCCATGAACCAGTCATTCCTTATCCATGCATACCTTTCCATGAACCAGTCATTCCTCACCCAGGCATATATTTCCATGAACCAGCCATTCCTCACCCAGGCATACATTTCAATGAACCAGTCATTCCTCACCCAGGCATATATTTCCATAAACCAGTCATTCCTCACCCAGGCATATATTTCCATAAACCAGTCATTCCTCACCCAGGCATATATTTCCATAAACCAGTCATTCCTTACCCAGGCATATATTTCCATCAACCAGTCATTCCTCACCCAGGCATATATTACCATGAACCAGTCATTCCTCACCCAGGCATACCTTTCCATGAACGAGTCATTCCTCATCAATGCATACATTTCCATGAACCAGTCATTCCTCACCCAGGCATACCTTTTCATGAACCAGTCATTCCTCACCCAGGCATACCTTTCCATGAACCAGTCATTCCTCACCCAGGCATACATTTCCATGAACCAGTCATTCTCTCAACCAGGCATACATTTCCATAAACAAGTCATTCTCTCAACCAGGCATACCTTTCCATAAACAAGTCATTATCTCAACCAGGCATATATTTCCATGAACCAGTCTGTCCTCACCCAGGCATACATTTCCATGAACCAGTCATTCCTCACCCAGGCATTTATTTCCATGAACCAGTCATTCCCCACTCAGGCATATATTTCCATGAACCAGTCATCCCCTCCAAGGCATATATTTCCATGAACCAGTCATTCCTTATCCATGCATACCTTTCCATGAACCAGTCATTCCTCACCCAGGCATATATTTCCATGAACCAGCCATTCCTCACCCAGGCATACATTTCAATGAACCAGTCATTCCTCACCCAGGCATATATTTCCATAAACCAGTCATTCCTCACCCAGGCATATATTTCCATAAACCAGTCATTCCTCACCCAGGCATATATTTCCATAAACCAGTCATTCCTTACCCAGGCATATATTTCCATCAACCAGTCATTCCTCACCCAGGCATATATTACCATGAACCAGTCATTCCTCACCCAGGCATACCTTTCCATGAACGAGTCATTCCTCATCAATGCATACATTTCCATGAACCAGTCATTCCTCACCCAGGCATACCTTTTCATGAACCAGTCATTCCTCACCCAGGCATACCTTTCCATGAACCAGTCATTCCTCACCCAGGCATACATTTCCATGAACCAGTCATTCTTCATCCAGGCATACCTTTCCATGAACCAGTCATTCCTCATCCAGGCATACCTTTCCATGAACCAGTCATTCCTCACCCAGGCATACCTTTCCATGAACCAATCATTCCTCACCCAGGCAAACATTTCCATGAACCAGTCATTCTTCACCCAGGCATACATTTCCATGAACCAGTCATTCCTCATCCAGGCATATATTTCCATGAACCAGTCATTCCTCACCCAGGCATACCTTTTCATGAACCAGTCATTCCTCACCCAGGCATACCTTTCCATGAACCAGTCATTCTTCACCCAGGCATACCTTTCCATGAACCAGTCATTCTTCACCCAGGCATACCTTTCCATGAACCAGTCATTCCTCACCCAGGCATACCTTTCCATAAACCAACTGTCATTCCTCAACCAGGCATACATTTCCATGAACCAGTCATTCCTCACCCAGGCATATATTTCCATGAACCAGTCATTCCTCACCCAGGCATATATTTCCATGAACCAGTCATTCCTCACCCAGGCATATATTTCCATGAACCAGTCATTCTCTCAACCAGGTATACCTTTCCATAAACAAGTCATTCTCTCAACCAGGTATACCTTTCCATAAACAAGTCATTCTCTCAACCAGGCATACATTTCCATGAACCAGTCATCCCCTCCCAGGCATATATTTCCATGAACCAGTCATTCCTTATCCATGCATACCTTTCCATGAACCAGTCATTCCTCACCCAGGCATATATTTCCATGAACCAGCCATTCCTCACCCAGGCATACATTTCAATGAACCAGTCATTCCTCACCCAGGCATATATTTCCATAAACCAGTCATTCCTCACCCAGGCATATATTTCCATAAACCAGTCATTCCTCACCCAGGCATATATTTCCATAAACCAGTCATTCCTTACCCAGGCATATATTTCCATCAACCAGTCATTCCTCACCCAGGCATATATTACCATGAACCAGTCATTCCTCACCCAGGCATACCTTTCCATGAACGAGTCATTCCTCATCAATGCATACATTTCCATGAACCAGTCATTCCTCACCCAGGCATACCTTTTCATGAACCAGTCATTCCTCACCCAGGCATACCTTTCCATGAACCAGTCATTCCTCACCCAGGCATACCTTTTCATGAACCAGTCATTCCTCACCTTGGCATACCTTTCCATGAACCAGTCATTCCTCAACCAGGCATATATTTCCATGAACCAGTCATTCCTCACCCAGGCATATATTTCCATGAACCAGTCATTCCTCACCCAGGCATACCTTTTCATGAACCAGTCATTCCTCACCCAGGCATACCTTTCCATGAACCAGTCATTCCTCACCCAGGCATACATTTCCATGAACCAGTCATTCTTCATCCAGGCATACCTTTCCATGAACAAGTCATTCCTCATCCAGGCATACCTTTCCATGAACCAGTCATTCTTCATCTATGCATACATTTCCATGAACCAGACATTCCTCACCCAGGCATACCTTTCCATGAACCAATCATTCCTCACCCAGGCATACATTTCCATGAACCAGTCATTCTTCACCCAGGCATACATTTCCATGAACCAGTCATTCCTCATCCAGGCATATATTTCCATGAACCAGTCATTCCTCACCCAGGCATATATTTCCATGAACCAGTCATTCCTCACCCAGGCATACCTTTCCATGAACCAGTCATTCCTCACCCAGGCATATATTTCCATGAACCAGTCATTCCTCACCCAGGCATATATTTCCATGAACCAGTCATTCCTCACCCAGGCATATATTTCCATGAACCAGTCATTCCTCACGCAGGCATTTATTTCCATGAACCAGTCATTCCTCACCCAGGCATACATTTCCATGAACCAGTCATTCCTCACCCAGGCATACCTTTCCATGAACCAGTCATTCCTCACCCAGGCATATTTTGCCATGAACCAGTCATTCCTCACCCAGGCATACCTTTCCATGAACCAGTCATTCCTCACCCAGGCATATATTTCCATGAACCAGTCATTCCTCACCCAGGCATATATTTCCATGAACCAGTCATTCCTCACCCAGGCATACCTTTCCATGAACCAGTCATTCCTCACTCAGTCAGAAGTTTTAATGTACCATACAGTCCACTCAGACCTGCCAGTTCTTGTTCAAGACAACACTTGCTCAGTGTGGCTTATCCACACTTGGTCAGGCAGATCCATGGACTAGGCATTATTCAGTCAGTATATGCTGAATAACATTTAAGATTAAAACAAAAAAAGCAAGACAATATTTAGTGTTTATTCAGATTATCGAAGAAATACACATGTGTATTAAAACATATAAGAGTTAAAAATAACAACCGACAGTTGTATTGCACTATATAAATATCACCAGGCCTATTACAGAACTTCAAAACCTCAAAAATGGCTTGAACACGGTAGATATCTCAAACTCATTCTCAAGTATCGGGGAAACCCCTTCTTATTTCCTATTATCTAACCGTAGATCACTTGAACAGGGACAGTTAGAACACTAGAACATAATTTACAGTCCTTAGCAATAATTTCATTCATTTTGCACCACAGATAGGTAGAACAAAACAATAGTTCACATCTTTCACTGACTATTTGATATCCTTTTCCTTGTTGATTGGTGAGACTGGTGACACATCTAATTCACACATCATGATAATTACTTGACTTGAACATACAATTTGCAGAATAGATCTATTAAATTGTTAATGAATACAAATGGGAAATTTTAATTTTGATATTCTAAATTCATAAATAACAAATAATCGTCTTTAAAGGAAAAGATTGCAATCGCTTGTGCATTCCTCATTGAGAAAAGTCTGTCCAAGTGTTGATATTAGTATAAATTTGACACTTGTACCAGGGACAGTAAGATTTGATATGTGTCAATCAGTTGTACATACACATGCATATTATAGATGGCTCCAACTAATTGCTAGATCCGACAGCAGGTCAAGTTTACGACGTTCTACTGTATTGGTCCATTTCTAGAAATACATTCTATCCATCTTAAGAAAAATGTAATATGATTAGTGACTATTATGTCTTATTTAAAGGCACATAGTCTTATTTTTTTGACAAAATATACTTAGCCATAAATATGAGAAAATCATGGGTAATTGTCATCATACAGATGTACTTAACAACACTGCCTTGTCACTTTTCTCTCATGTTTCCCAAAACCACAAATACAAGTGCCCGATACCTGACCTACACACTGAGTTAGTGCTAACAGAGTTATATCGGCATCCGACCTGTATTTTGCAGTTCATGAAAACTTTTAAGAAAAGTTACAATGCAATGTTTTAGAGTATGTGTGTATGCAGGCATTAAAATGCCATTTTCTAAAAATGATTACATGACATATTTGATAGAAAATAAGACTATCTAACTTTAAGATATCTGATAGTTCAGTTTTTCTTTGATAATGTAGAAACAATAGTTTCTTTTTGATTTGTAGACTTGCAATTTAAGCACATGCATATACGCATTACTTAATCCTTAACCAAGATATAAAATAACTGACAGGATGTGATATAACATAACTGACAGGATAAGGTATGACATAACTGACAGGCTGAGGTATAACATAATTGACAGGATATGATCTAAATATAACTGACATTATATGATATAACATAACTGACATGATGTGATATAACATAACTGACAGGATATGATCAAAATATAACTGACATGATGTGATATAACATAACTGACAGGATATGGTATAACATAACTGACAGGCAGAGGTATAACATAACTGACAGGATATGGTATAACATAACTGACAGGATATAGTATAACATAACTGACAGGATATTATCTAAATATTACTGACAGGCTATGATATAACATAACTGACATGATATGATATAAATATAACTGACAGGCTATGATATAACATAACTGACAGGATATGGTATAACATAATTAACAGGATATGATCTAAACATAACTGACAGGATATGATATAACATAACTGACAGGCTATGATATTACGAGGGTCATGCAAAAAGTTCTGTCATTGGGTTCGGATTTCTTAAGTGCTACGTTATATCAAAATTATTTTTATTACAAACCTTCAAAGTATTTCCCCTTTACCGAAACACATTTTTGTAACCTTTTCACCCAATCGAGAAAAGCAGATAAATAGTCTTCTTTCGGTATCTGTTGGAGACACTGATAAATGGCGCTGCAAAGAGAACTTCTGGACTTATATTTCTTTCCAGAAAGTATTTTCTTAAGCCTAGCTTGGAAATAAAAAAAAGTCACAGCGCCTCATGTCAGGTGAATAAGGCGGATGGTTTACAACTTCCACCTTTTCAGAAGCTAAAAAAGACTTAACAACCCCGCACTTGTGAGAGGAGGCGTTGTTGTGTATAAGATGGACTCCTGACCATCCTTTGCTTGGACGCTTCTTATTGTAAAACTCCTTCACTTTCTTCAGTACAGAGTTCTTGTAGAATCTTCCAGTAACTGTATGATCAGATGGACAAGGCTATATCTTTCACCCACAACTTTTACAGCAGCGATGTTTGTCTTGGTAACAGAGGTTTTAGGCCTACCAGAACGGGTATCATCTACGACAGATAATTTCCCAGCTTTAAAAGCTTTAACCCACCTAAAAACTGTGCGCATTGAAATGGCCTGAGGTCCATATATAGCACACAATTCATCAAATATCTATATCAAGCCTAATGCGGCATTTAATATAGCTACGAATTTCAGTCTTTTCGTCCATTTTACAATGTGAAAACTATATGACTGCATGTATTTCAATTTGAAATAACTCGGTCATTTGAAAAGCAATTTGCACAAAATAAACGGATATCGTTAGCTATTGGACATACCATTCAAGTGCAATGAAGCGTTTTAAAAAATACCTGGGATAAAACTACATAAGCCCATTAGTGACAGAATTTTTTGCATGACCCTCGTACATACTGACAGGCTATGCTATAACATAACTGACAGGCTTTGATATAACATAACTGACAGGATATATTGATGCATTTGCAGCTGTTTATATTATAGATATAGAATTAAGGTAAAATACCACATGAATACTTCAGCTTCGTCTGTACATAATACAACAATAAATAAGATGCAAATGTTAGAAGACACGAATAACAAATGTCATTTGGAAAGGAATTACTATAAGCACCAATTCATTTTCAGATCCATATTATCATAGCATAGTATTGTAAATACAAAAAAACAAGTACATAGACTACATGTTGAGTTATGCGTAGAATGCTACTGTGGCAATGCATACAATTTAAACAATAGAAATACAGAAATATTACAAGCAACAAAATGTGTCAACTGGACAAGATTAATAACCACAGAAACTCGAATAGAACTGAACATCATTGCACATTGTAGTTATGCTTACGGTGTAAGGGAGATAATTCAATTTCACACCAAACATAAAGCCAGACAAATGAAAATATAAGTAAAGACCTGTGTAATATTCATTTATGAATAATATTATCTGTGTTTTGAATGTTAAACTATTAAAAATGTTGACCATATAATGCATTGAAAACAAATACAAACTGGAATGATTCGATTTGGTAAAGTCTACTGAAATGGAAGTGAAATGAAAAAGTAATGTTATCAATAATCTTTGATTACAACATATTTTTCTCATAAACATTATAAACATCAAGCTTGAATGATGAAATACATAAATGGTGCAGTTTTATCAAATCAAGTTTCAGATTTTCATGAAAAGCAACAGCATTTCAACAGAAATGGTCCTACACATAATTTAGTTGTATCACAGACTTCACAAAGTCACCAAGTTCAACAAAATCAGCTGTAACAATATTTACACCTTTGTTTTGTCTTCCTCTCTTCTTGCCTTGAAACCATTTGATTAATTCAGGCATTGTTTTCATAGCGATATCATTCTTCAAGCTTCCATTCATATGTCCGAGGATATATCCAGCATCGGGAGTTAGCACACCCTGACTGACATGTAGACAAGGTTCATGAGACGATGTCTGGTCCAAGTCTAGGCAAGAAATTAGCTCTGGTACACTTTTGGTGTTAGCCCAAGGTGATAGTATGCACGAAGCTCTCGGCCAAACTTGCACAAAGTCTGTGGCAATCTGATGTAAAGTAGAGAAACAATAAACGTAATTAATCATACATAAACTTTCTTTGTTTTATTAAAAAATTGTATAATAAGTGATGTCACAGACCTATATGAACTTCCATGTATTACTCTAGATAATTCACTAGTGAAAACACAAATGACATCATTATCACCACACAGCGATAGTCACACACAGAGAAATTATTTTTTACCAACAAGTTGTTTAAAAACTATTGAACTTTAAACTTGTTTTCAGAAAAAGACAAAACTTGCTAATGATCCATTTTCGATATTTTGTCTGAGTATTATCAGAGCCTATGATCCTCCGTTATTGGGGCTGAATTACAGTCCCATTCTCACACCATAATAGTATCTTTTCTCCCCATTCAAATTCAATTGTTCCCTGCTGAGTCGAAAACAATAAAAACTGTAAAAGTACTATTTTAACTAAAACAAGCAGATATACATGTAGTATCTGATACATTGTCTTGTTTTGTTTACCAATATGAACTACTACATGAACATTATTGTAAGCCTACACAGGTTTGACCTTGACCAAAAGAAGTTGAAAAAATCCCCCAGTTTGGTTAAAATGCCCCCCCCCCCCACTAAGGGCTGCAATCCCCTTCCCCCAAAGTAGAGCTAGACCTCTGATAATATATGTGTATGTAAAATGTTGCATTAATATGACATTTTGATATTTTAACTCAATATTAATTAATAAACTCATTAAAATGTTTCAAAAACAACTATATAAATATCCTTTAAAGAAAGTAACTTTTTGCGGTGAACACACTGCGAAGATGAAGTAAATATGCTACAAACACGGCAAGTGATGGCAGACTGTTCATCGGATGCAGTGAAAGCATCGCGAACAGTGTAACTTGTGGGCAGAACATTTGCCAGAGGAAAGACTTGTGCACTATGTTCAATTGAGACACTTGATTGACACATAAAATATTATGACATCACATTTTTTCATCAAAGGAATCAAGAAATAAAAATGTATCATATACAGTCGGACCTCATTCATTCAAATTCATCGGGTCCAACATTTATTTTGAATAATACATGGTTCCGAATAGCCCATTTAAATTTGACGTGTGTATGAAGATACATCGGGACCTGATATTTATTTCGGATGATAACAAGTATTCTGATAGAAGGTGGTCGAATTAACGAGTTCCGACTGTAGGTTAATTATGATATGTGATCTTACCTGATGGTGATACAGAACGATTATTTGAAGTCCATTGTCCCACATCATTCTAAGATTGACATTTTCCTGTCCAACAAATAAGCAAAGTTTTTCGCCACAAATGTCAATAATCTTGTTGAGTAAATCTCGATGCTGTTGTTCGTTCATTTCATAACAGTGGTTAAAATCTAATAGAACTATTTCCCTCTTGTGCAAGTCAAGATAATGAAGAATTTGTTTAATACCTTCTTCAACTGTCATACCAAATAAACCATGGACAAAATATATAACTGAGTGGTGTTTGCGTGATGCTATCCTGAGGTCGAAGTAACGGATGCCGGACTTTAGTTGCTCTTCTAAGTCAAGGGTCTGTGTCACGCTCCATTTGTACATAACTCCCTTTGCTAAGGGTCCAAGCATGTGTATCATAGGGGGTACATCGGGGCCAATCTCTGATGCGGGATCTAGTTTCGCAGTAAATGAATTGTGGGATCCTGCAAGGTAATAATACTAATAATAATTCTTTCTTTAACGAAGGCAACTCATTTAACAATGACATGTTAATCTCACCTGAGGCCTTCAAAAACAATTCATACAAAGAGAAAAATACAAACAAACAAAATACATAAAACAGTTAACTATATATAGATATATATTCTGTAAAGTTACAAAATATAGTTATCATTTTGCAAATTATTACAGGTAATAAGACCAGAATATTTAAATGTTCTTTTAAAGAAATCAGAATTTGGTCTTGGTACATGAAGATGTCCTGATGTTGTCGACCTGAGCGAATAATTATAAAGATCAGTTCATGCAGTGAATTTATTAGATAGATAATCAGGTGCTGGACCATTCATCATGCATTTATAACATTAATAAGGCAGCTTGAAACTATTTTACCCTTGTAAAAATGGTCATCCATTCTAGCTCTTTAAACATTAAAGTTGATGGAAAATCAAAAGAAACATTTAAAATTAATTGTGCAGAACATTTTTGGAGCTTATGAATCCTTTCCAGATTACAGTTTGTTGTTAAAGGCCCCATACTGTACAACAGTAGTCAATTATTGGTAATATATAGCTATTGCAGTAAAATGTTTATTTTCTAACTAAATCGAAGTGGTTATGATATATAAATGTTTTGTTATCAGATATTAAAAAACCCTTATGGCGAGCGTGCAGTCTCATAAATTTCCCAGGTTAAACACTAACCAGTACAAGCATGTCCTTCGAATCAAATGCAATGTGTTTGCCTCTGACAGGGCTCGAACCATGACCCGCTGTTTTGAAGGCCTATGCTCTACCACTATAGTATTTATCACTGACAATTATTTTATGCCGGAGATTATCCAAACATTCTTGGTCTTTCAAAGACCATGCCTAAATCTTCTTCTTCTTCATACAAAACACCGTCAAGATTGACTTTTACGTTTCAGCTCAGAGTGATTAAGAAATAGCAGAAATAATAGGATAGGTAGAGAGAGTCAGATCAAAGGCAGAAAGTAGAAAAGGTTGCCCAACTGTTTTCCTTCCCTCATGTCAGACCAATCCGTAGCGGTCCCCGGGTATTCACCCGACCGGTGCAGCTCCAGCAATCATCGGTACTTGTACTAACAATTAGGGCTAATCAATTTAGAATTTGAGTGTTGCAAGCCCCTGTCTGAAATGTACCAGATCTGGGGCCTCGGCTATGGTTGCCGGTAGACTGTTCCAAGATGCCACTGCCCGAGGGAAAAAGCTATGCTTGAGAGTGTCAGTTATAGAGGAAATGTGCCTGTAGCATTTTGAGTGCTTCTTCCTAGTACATGTAGGTGCTGGTGTGAGGAATGAATCCGCTGGGATGTCGACATGGTTGTTAACAATCTTGTAGAACATGGTTAGTTGTTGTTTTGTTCTCCTGGATTCCAGTGACTCCCATCCAAGATGATATAACATGTCACTCACACTGCTTGTGTTGCGATATCTGTTGGTCGCATATCTCGCTGCACGTCGTTGTACCATTTCCACTTTCCTTGTTGCTGTTGCAGTGTATGGGTTCCAGATACTAGCACTGTACTCGAGTCCAGACCTCACCAAGGCGTAGTAAGCGGACGTTTTGGTTTGCTGGTTGTTGATGCGTAGGTTCCTTTGAAGAAATCCCAGCATGCTGTTGCTGTTTGTAGTTTAAGTATATAGGCAGTTAACAGTTAATACAGTTCATTAATGTATATATATTGATCTTTATTTCAATCTCTTCAGTGTACATATTACATACACATACAATAAAAAATCGAATGAGTACCTAATAAATGTACACTGCCACTCATAAATTGAGTTATAAGTATTAGTGTGTTCCCCGATCATGTGTACAGAAGGTGGTGTCCCTGGAAATTTGTAAAAATGTTGGTACCTTGTATGAATTGGTCGTTCTTCATTTTTAAAAAGATAATACTTGTGCAATTCTCATGAATGAGTCCGCAAAATATAGACCCCGAAATGCACAAGAAGCCACCATTTCATACCTCTATCGAAAAAAAATCCGTGGGGATCTGACTGGGGGTTGGTACAGGAGGTGGTGTCCTGTGGATTTTTTTTAAAATGTTGGTACTTGTACGAAATTGGTCGTTCAGTATTTTTAACAAGATAATACTAGTGCATTTCTCATGAATGAGGCCTCAAAATTTAGACCCGAAATGCACCAGAAGCCACCATTTCATACCTCTCTTGTAAACAAATTCCGAGGGAGAAAGGGAGGGGTGATTTGTCACCCTCCCCCAGTCTGGAATTTCTGGAACCGGGCCTGGTGTTAAACGTCTCATTATCATATAACTAGATCGCGCCCAATGCAGGTTTCTAACTCGCCATCTTCACATCAGAAGCCAGAAACCACTCGGCCACAGGGCACTATGACTTCATTTCAATAGATTCAACCTGGGACCATATTAGTCCTAGATTCAGCGGTGAAATAAAATTAATTTATAGCCTATAATAATTATCCATGCATTTAACATTTATTATCTATGCAATATAAATTGAAAGGTTAACATCGTTACCACAAGTGTACCTGGTATCGCAAGTTCTGACAGTGGACAATCCAACAACTGGTCAGGCAGTTTGGACATCCATTCAGTAACGTCATATTTCGAATCATTAGCCATATTATCATTAATCACTGAAAGCTAGTATCAAAGTAAGAGTTGTTTCCCTTTGAGGTCAATAAAGAGATCATGATAGTAATGAATAGTTTAGTTCTATCAACATATAGTAGTGAATAATTCTGTTATCCGACATTGCCCGAGAAACTCGTATGTAGTCATGCTCTGTGCGTCTTCGTATGTTATATATTTTTGTCTGTACGGGTATGTTTTGTTTTAAGTATAGATAGATCTGGATCTGGAACAGTAACAGTAACATATATCTTTTCCACGCAGACTCGGAGAAATAAACTACACACATGTATGTATATTTGTGCGTGAACAACAAGTAGAGCTTAGTGCAGGTGTGTCAACTGCACATTCTGTTTGCTTCCTATGACCATTCTCTGTTTTTTTCATTAGTCCCTATATATCTAGATTCTATAGTTAAAAGGTCTATTGAACAACGCATTAATGCACATTAACTAAATTGTAGCCGCGCCCAAAATGTTCAAATGGAATCTCTTGAAGCTCGGGAACGCAGGACCTTTCCCACAAAAAATACAGCTTCATAAATAGGACAGAGTATGAGTAGCCTTTATATTTTTTCATTTTACCAGAACCCAAGTTCCTGACGGTACGTACGTGCGTACACCTAAAGCAATTTGGAATCAAAAGTGAGAAATTGCATGAACAATATACCTCAAGTTTTAAGATTACGGAAACTTCCCGTGCATATATACGTGCAGAAAACCTCTATAATAAGATTGAGGTTAAAAAAGAGCAAAACGGTGAAAACGGACTTGAAAATCGTGTTCTTAATTTCGCGGTGGTTTTATTATTGAGGTGGTCTTTAGGTGAGGTTTTACTCTATGTTTTATTTATGAACAACCGGTTTTTACTTTCTGCCATAATGCACATGCTAGCTAAAGTGTGCGGGAAATCTGAAAACAAAAACATTCTTGATGCTTGTAATCTAATCCAAAACAAAAATAGTTTCCGCATAAAATTTCAAACGAAAAAAGTTCGTTGATAATGTATGAATTGTGTTGTAAACAACAGACTGCAGCAGCATTTTATCTATACCCATGTCGCCCTAGAAGTTTGATACGTTGCGCAATATCCAGTACCAGTTTCTTCTAAAACATATACAAACTTTATCACGATACACGAGCCAAAAACGCATTTATAAATAAGTGGTAACACGAATCTTAAGTGAAATTCGCGAATTTGAGTTATTAAGTAACATACTAAGTGGTCAACTAGAAAAGATTCGTGTTACCACTTAAATCTAGTGTAATATATCATACAAAGGTAAGAGGTGGCAGTTCCGGGCACTTTCAAGCCTGTTTCTAGTTTTACGATATTTATCTTACCGAAAATTTATCACGAATATTAACTAGATAGCTAGATAATTATCGTAATAATTAAGTAGTTAACACGAATTAATTCGCGAACGCTATCATGTTAACTGGTGGTAGTAATATGCCACCATAGCTTAGTTCTCAAACACGCATTTTAAAAAACAACTAGAATTTATATACTTTTTAACTTTTAAACAAACAAAGTGATCGCCAAACGAAATTGCGCCTCTATTAATTAGCTCTAGAATCTATCGAAATTCGGTGCTTATTAATTACCAGAATGTGCTGTACTGTACACAAAATGCCGTTTTAACTGTAGTACCGTGTCAGACGGTCCTACGTGGCGACTAAAGTCAGTTCAAAGTCGGACTTTTGTTAGGTTAGTTGCTTAAAACTGTGACTTGGAAGTATTGAGGATTTAATGTGTTGTGTAGGAAATGGCATCAAATGATCGAGAGGAGGAGGAATTTACCAAGTTCAGCCATATCTGTGCTATATGTTTAGAAACATTCCAAGATCCACGTCAACTACCGTGTTGCCATAGTTTCTGTAGCAGTTGTTTAAAGGGTTATTTGGAAAAGATACTGGCTACGGTAACAACCAACAAATCTTTTCCTTGTCCATTGTGCCGACAACGTATCGATATCACAGCACGAGATTTATCACAAATCGAAAACATTGTGGAACAGTTTGGTGTAATTTCTCTTTCAAAGCTTGAGTCTGAAACCGAAAGTACGGCCGTATTGCAGGACTCGACAGTTATTCTGTGCGAGTCATGCGCCAGAGATACTATTTCGAATAAAGCTGTGAAGTTTTGCAATGAATGCTGTGAAAATATTTGTGAAGAATGTGCGAACTTTCACAAAAGAAATAAACTACTATCAACACACACTTTCAGAAATTTAGAAAGGGGAGTAACTCCTGCTCGTAGTCAGTGGCGCAAAACGTGTTGTCAACATGCTGCCAAACAATGCGAATATGTGTGTATGACTCACAGCAATGTTTATTGCAGCGCATGTATTATATTAGGACACAGATATTGTGAGGTTCTTACAATAGAATCATATCAGACATGCCCACAACATCTTGAGAAAATGCAATTCCTTCAAAAATCATTAAGAATACTTGACGAAGGTTTGCGTCATTACATGAACAGAGAGATGGAGTGCATTGGTTACTTAGAACAGAGAGGTAAGCAATTTGAACAAGAATATCCAGCTACTGAAGAAGCAATAGTTCAAGAAGTAAAGCAAACGCTTGATTCGTTGAAATCTAAGTTTCGTTCGGCTTTAGAGACGACTAAACTGGAAGCAAGAAACAGACAACTGGAGACAAATAGTGATTCACACGAACTTGACGAATGTCGACAAAAGCTGGAAGAAATATACAATGGTCAGCTCAATCCAGCTATTGCATCCAAACAATTGTGTGAAATTGTGACCAAGAAACAGCATGACATGGAAAGGCGTACGGACAAACTTACTCCTCACACTATTCAGTGGCCTTTAAATATAAATAGTAAACTAGTTCGTGATGCGTTAGCGAAGTCTTGTAATTTCTTCATTCTCTGCGATGACGTTCGTTTCACTGAGAGCATTACACTCACTTACCGAAACAGGTTGCAGAACAAAACAAAACAGATATCACCGTGTCTTAGAGATAGCGCATTCTTGCGCGACAGATACATTATTTGTACTGATGAAACACGTAAAGTACTGCGTCTGTTTCATCTGAAAACTACGAAACAACTTGAGAGCATAGCTCTTGACATTCAGCCGTTCGGAATTGCGAACATATCAGGCAATTTATTCGCAGTGACTTTCCCAAATGAGAAATATATTCGCATTTTAAATATCGAAGTTGAAGAAGACACTTTGAAGGTGACATCGGAGCTAATACGAACTATTGAGACGGAACATGGTATGCATGGTATTAGAAGATACAACATCGACCATTCTGATGCAGGCATCATCACTGCAAGTAAAACAACAGGTTGTTTCTATTTCTACAATACAAGTGGTCAGCTGCTAAACACTGTAAAAATTCAACTCCCCGTATGGAGAACACCACTGCGTGGATGGCATGTACTTGCTTATGCACAGTACTTCACTGTAGACGACATTGCGAAACGTATATATATCGCCTGCAGCAAATGGAACAGTGTTCTTTGCTTCAAGTATGACGGCGAGTTTGTATTTATACACGACCGTCCAAAATCTACGCTGCAAACACCGGTAGGTATAGCTTGTGGTCCACAGGGGGATGTATTTGTGTGTTGTTATGGAAATGGCCGAATACAAAGACTAGGTCAAAACGGCAACGTCAAACACGCATACGACTTGAAGTCTTTGAGGGCCCCGACATTTCTGGGGTTTGACAGTGAAAATTCCCAGTGTGTAGTATGTAATTATAACAGCGGTCTTGAAATTAACATTTTCACCATTGAAATATCTTGCCCGTTCATGTGAATGATATTTACATGAGCGTGAAAACGCCACTACATCACGACCTTAAGGGCCGATTGGACGCCGCTTAAATAGCAATAGTCAATTAGAATTGACAAGACTTGCTGATATATGTTGATGCAGTATATACTTAATATAATATTAATTGGTACATGTGCACTTTTTCGTCAGAAACAAAATAACAAGCTACATAATTACATCAACAAAATACAATAACATGTACATGTTAAAATTTAACTTAAAGTTGAACTTAGTATTGAATGTTAGGGTTGGCTTCATATGAAACTGTGTAATATGTATAAATTACGTATGTATATGTAAGATATTTTATCTCTTTTTGTATTACAATACCAAACTATTTGCCTCCTCTGTACACATTATGTATATAATTTTGTTAAAAGTGTAGAATTAATTTGTTTGAAGATAATAACCATCATAATACATGGCGGAATTGACTTTATATTTTAATACTTATCTGCTAAACACGCTATGAGTTTGTCTTAGGTTAACCTATGAAACTGCTCTATTCAGTCATTATCATACCCATTTGTGTGATATTTTATCGCTCGTTATTAACATTATGTTTGACATTTTTAATTAAACTCTTGTGTTTATTGTGAGTTAAATTCAGTGTGATAGTGCATGTATTGCCTACCTTCATAACGCCAGCTCAGTGTACAATTTGAACATGAAGGACGTACACATTGTTCTGTGATCATCACCGTTTATGTGTACCTAGATACCGTCAATCTAATTAATCCTGTCAAAGCGTAGATTTTTAAACTTCATTTTCAAGATAGAAGTTTATCAGTTATACGTACCACGATATAATTGTATTATTTCGAATTGAAACTCATGTGTTATTGTATAATCTTGATCGAATATACATGTATTCTGTTTAATGAATCATTTATATTACTCAATTTTTCAACATACTCTTGTCTTACTGATTGTTGATATACTTTACTTAGAGGACGAAAATGTGACTTTTCAGACTGGAGCTTGAAATGTTGTTCGTACGACAAATCGCGGTTAGTGTCTACATTGTTGTTATATCAAAGGGGCGCTACTGCTGACAGTGAAGTGCAAGTGGAGTTCTTGTATCTGTACGAGTTATCCTATCACCAGTGTTTATTTTCCAGGACATGCATGGAGTATATATATATTCTTCAAACGATTATCATTGAACTTTCTTTACATTATTGCCATGATGGATACTTCTATCGTTTTGTATGATCATATGAATTTCTTGACATGTTGATGCATACCGTTGCATGCTTTTTGTAATTATTTAAAATTCTTTACGTTAATATTGTTTCTTCACTTTGGCATAATACATTATTCAAAAAAGTACTTTCTGTTCTGTTTGATTGCACGTACGTTTATCGAAATACGAATACATATCTATTTCTGTGTATCTTACAAGTGAATTTTAAAATGCCCGACCGGTTGGCTCAGTCGATAGAACACTCCACTGCCAATCTAGAGATCGTAGGTTCGAATCCCGAGCGACGTGTATGTCCTTCATGACAATTTGACTTGAGATAAGAAATCCCTCGTCATTTGTCCTCAATCTCTGATCAATGTGGGAAAATGTCAGAAACTGATAGTGAACTAACGTATCGCTGGCTGAAGAAAATGTTTGTCGGTCTGCCATGGTTGATAACCCATGATGAACACTGGTAATGCCAACTGACAGTCGTATTAAAATAACTGAAATACTGTTTACACGGTGTGAAGTCAAACACATCCAACATTTTCTAAGCTGTATTATGTTGAGAACATAATGGTCCTACTGTTTCTATTCAGACACGATAGGAGAATACAGCATGGCGCACACATTGATACCGAGGTCCGCTATATTCTGAATTAAGGACTGTTTGGCGGTGTCGGTGCATAGAACACATACGTCTTTTGATTTATGCCTGCATATATAAGAAAGATTTGTAGTCATCGATCTTCTTTCCTAGTTTATTTATACATCGGCCTAAATTCTTCCAGCTGTACTCAGTTCAATTCAAACCTGTGTTTTAATATGTTTTTACTTTTGACCGGAAATGACTACGTGACTAGACACCTAATAAATCAAGTCACTATGTAAATGGCATGCACTTTTGTAATTTTGATATGTCGACTGAAATTCCAATTTAAGGGCATTCAAATTACATACTGATATCTTTGTACGAGCAATATTGCATTGAATAGAACGTCTATGTGGTAACTTCTTAATATATATTTGCCGGATTGCATGTGGACAAAATACATGGTATCTTATTTATTGTCCACGATTTTATTAGACTTGTTTTGGTGACGTCGAAAGAAACACAAAGTACCCATACCATACGCTGTACACCGTTTGAAATAAACACTTACTAGTTCTAGAACACAATATAAGCTTTATTATAATGTCACCTATCAGAATACTTCGTCATTTCCTGTAAAGCGTCATTTGCGAAACAATACGACGAACTTTGAGAGTGAATAATCCGTCAGTAAATTACATTTAAACTATGATATGAGCGCCGCTGTACGATTTTCAACCTCTTCTTTAAGTGACGTCATTTCCAGAAAACGTCACATGTGACGTCACCATGTACTGACAGTAAGCAATATTTGCCCAATATGGCAATATGAAAACGAAGTGACCATATGGAGTAAATATTGTTTCCTGCTTGCAAATAGTGACATCACATGTTGCGTTTTCTGGAAATGACGTCACTTACAGAAAATGCGGTAAATCCTATAGCAGCGGTCATATGTACATGTAATAAGTTTGTCGCCATTAACTAATGTGAAATGTCACATCTTACTATTGTAACAAAATGGCAATGGTCAAGCACAGGACTTTCCCATGGATTTCTGAGAAAAACAATAACGTTCCCGAACTAAATAAAGGAACTCAGCGTCTTCTGTCGAACGAAATAAACTTGAACGACGGGCGAAGATGCCTTAACCTCGTGCTATTATTACTCACAACAAATATTTGCAATAATGTCGACTTTATGGAGTATAATAGCGCATTAATATGCGTAATTACAATATGTGTGAGGTGTCTTGGTGGGAAAGTACTTTTGAGCTGCATACAAATAGGCCTACTTGAAACTAAAGTGATCACGTAAAGTGATCACAAATAGTTACTTACCTATATAGATCTACTATAATTATGTCATAACATTTCATTTACATTTTACATGATTTATGTAATGATTTCGTTACTCGAAATAACAAAGTCAAGATGATGATAAATGTGTTATAATTATTCAGGTAATGAAGAATAAAAGTTGTGCGCTTCTTGGATTCCAACCACAACATGGAACTGTAGTCTACATGCTGAAGCCCTGATCTCCCAAAGCATCTCAATCTGAGCTAAATCTGAGCTCAAATATTGTCTCAAATCGTTGAGATCTTCTTCATCTGAGACCGGACTCAACATCGGTATTACAAAAAGAAAAGATAAGATGAGTTTATTTCTCCAAAAAATTCAAGGGATTCAAATGTGATTTGTCTCAACCTCGGTCTCTATTTGATCAAAATCTCATATTGAGCTGAGATTTCTATTTGAGATGATTTGAGAGATCGGTGCGTTTTATCTGGAGTCCATTGAGATAGGATAGATAATCATACTGAATACAATGTAATACAAGGACAAAAGTGGCCACGTTAACCTCTTTTTTCTTCAGACTGATAGTAACATAGATAATCGTATATGTCTTAACCCTTTTAAGACTCGATAATAGATCAGGTGTTTTTATTTTATCTTATTTAAAACATATAAAGTACGAATGCGATCAAAGTACGTGGACTTGCGTTATTACAAAATTTTGAATGTGTTTTGTATTATCATTTAGTAATTGATATATAGGTCAATAAGATGTATTTCAATATAATTGAAACTGGCATGCATTATCGTTATATATGAGACTGACTACTCTCATCTTTCATCTGGTATGTAAGGTTTCGCAGAAAATCACATGTTACTCGTTTAAGTAACATGCAGGGATGGTAGTCGTCACTACAAAAATCTGTCCAAAATGATATAAACAATACACATTCAATGATTGAGTGTTTTATCAAACGGCTGCAAAACTATATTTTTTCTTGAACTAGTCATTGAGATGGAATGTGAGGTCTGATATGATAAACCTTGAAATTAATCAAACTCCTTCTCATCTTCTGGTTTTAATAAGTTGCAATTTATATAATATCTGATATGGTCAATATATCTGCGTGTTGAATGAACATTATTGTTATTTTGATAAACTACAATATTTGACTTTTACCAGCACTTAGGTAAGTCACCGTGGGTAAGTATTTGAATATTCCATTTGCTTAGGGTGGACATTACTTTATAAATTAGTTATAAATGCCTAGTTTGTAAAACAAAATATGCCCAGAATCAATTATAACATCAATAATTATTGAGATTAGAAGATAGTATAGCTATAAACATATATATGCAGAAAAAATATTTTTATTTTTGTTAATACTAGTTAAAAATGAAAAGACAGGTGATTTACTGGTATTGGTTACTCACTGTTGAGTATTTCTGTCTTGAAATCGTAATTTATAAGAGTTAGATGTTCTGATGTCTTCATTATTTCATTTACACTGGTGTTTACAGTTTATGATATGGCAGAAATTAGAAATATATCGTGTTTAAACCCTACAAATCCCACCTATGTTGAATTAAGTTCTAAAATAATATACCATTCAACACAGGCCTGACAATGGTATTTTAGTAAAAGTCTATAGAAATATTTGACACTTCATAACTGTACTGTATATATGTGTCAGATGGTGACAGGAAGCACTGATTGGATGTATATTGGATTCCAGCTGGGGCAGACAAAGAGAAATGCTGATTATGGGTCTGGACAAGATTGATATCTAGATAGTGCACAGAGGGGACAATATTGTTGAGGCCTATTGCGTAATATTATATAATTTGTCCGAGCCAGAACTGGCCTTGTTTCTTTAAGGCATAATTTCTAGAAATATGTGTTGAATGATTTATTGATGATTTGAGAAATAATCCTTATATTGTTATGTCTGTCCACTCCCTAAATTTTTTATTAAACAGACTATTTTGTCAATTTCAAAACAAAATATTTACCACATGGACTTTTAACAAATATTTTTTATGTCAAATCATAATAGACATTACAAATTATCCTTATATTATCCAAAAGATGTGCATTTATTTGTGGCTGTAGTATAAAATATGTCCATTCCAATAAGACGCTTAATTAGCTATGATGTTGATTTTTCTTTGATCATTTTTGGTCTGTCACAGACGGTTTTGAGTATTTCTTTCTTATCAGTAACCCAGACAGGCGTAATATGCAGAGTCAAAGTTTGATCACAACGATAATTCAACGCAAAATCGCTTGGAAGACACTCCGTTTATTATTGTCGGTCGCCATTTTGTAAAGCGCTTGTCTAACGTAGTTACAACGAGCACCTGTTGCTAAGGTGGGCGTGGCTACAGTGCGTTTGAGGAAGGGTCAATTGGTTACGCGTACAATCAATCTTGGACCCCGGCGTGACACAGACAATTCTTTATAATTTGATCCGCTATTGAATCTGTTTCGTTGACGTTTGAATATTGATAAGGGCTTTGTTTTGTAGTTAACTGCGATTCAATAACCGTAGATGTAATTTAGACGAACAGAAATTCTGTCAGTAATGCTTTACCATACGTAAAATAAATAGAACAGAACAGAAATCTTATTTTGAATAAGAGCCATGCTCCTTATCCATACAACATGTGTACAGCATTTTGTCAAAGTACAAAGCAAAATATAGCAAATTTGTAGAGTGAGGTAATGATAAAATAAAAACAAAAAACATATATGAAAACGTGTTAATTATTCGCATTAATATAATGTGTGTGAGAGAGTGACATAATCAGTTGAACATCGCAAATAAAATAAAACATTACACATAAACTATAGATAATTATATAATGATTGCTCTATTGAAGTAAACGTTCCCTAATTTTTTATTGCACAGTTTACGAAACAGGCGAAATTATTAAGAATAACCACATCTTTTGAAGAAAGTAAATGAATTAATTTAAACATACCTGGTCTTATATAAAAAAATATCAGTCTATGGATTTTTTTAATATACGAGCGTATTACAACACCCAAGTCAGGTATAAAGTAGACGTAAATCCAAGCTCAGAACAGAACAGAACAGAACAATTCCTTTATTTTTAAATTTTCACAGATTACAAATGTAATGGCGTTACAATTTTGTTAATTGGATGGTGATTAAATTTGTTTTTGTTTTTTACCATGGCGGGGATTGTGATTCCATATTAAATTTTACAAAGAATTTTTTTTATAATAAACAAGAAGTATCTTGAAAAAAGATGGTCGGCGCAATTTGAAGGTTAATATTTGTTGCGCAACATAAACAAATGCTGGTCACTTTAGATCCAAAATGGACTTCGGCATGGTAATGTACCTTTTATCGAAAGGTAAACCAATCTGCCGGGTATTAATCAATGAATGAGATAGAGCAGCATGTATGTTTGCATGAATGACAGCTGTTAATGCACGCTGTAGATAAACGTGAATCCATATCACGGTATTCGTTGATAATATAAGTTTGTTTTTTAAATCGAGAAGCTATTTTACTTCCTGTTTCGGGTCATCATATTGTTGGATCAGTGGGCGCGTCACGTATTACACGGATAGTTGGTGATACTGGACTCCGACAGGTAAGGACTCAATATTTCAAACTTTGTATTATGCGAATTGGCAATTTTTCATAAGACTGAGTCTTTAACGCTTTTATGCATAAAAAACGAGCAAAATTATTATGAACGCCGTTGTGTTTTTGTGTACGACATGATCTTATATTTAACAAGCATTGAATAAAAGGCTCGTTACACTTTGAATATCTCGTCTAAACAACCTTTCATAATGTACGACCATTGACTCTACAATAAGGGTCCAAAGGTCGGTTTTCTTCAATTTGCAAATCTATGAACAATCAACCACACGTGATCAGGACTTAAATTAATAGATAATTCGCAGTGACACAAAGACTGTATAACACCCTTCTCACCCGTGCCTGTAGAAATAAGTGTTTAGTATGAGCGTTTTAACCTAGTACTGGTTAATAAATAATTATAGGAAGACTGGTAAGGTCAACTGACTGACGTGTACAGTTGAAACAAATAAGGAAAATTGCGTAAACAGAATAGAACAGAACATAAACATTATTGACTTAAGAAATTACAGTTCATCGTCATTTACAAATATGTTCACAAATGCATCATCTTATGGTGTTGAAAATAACTATATATAATATATATACATATGAATAGCATAACTTACATAGTAATATTGTTGTCAGTCAATAATGTTGTTTTCCTGGAGGTCTGTGTGGACACTGTCTTATATATGTGGCGTTCCATGTAGCAACTTATTCTCTATCCCTTTTATTTCTATTACAATGTACAGCAATTTCATAGATATAGACGAACATTACACATGATGGTATAACCAGACAATAACAAAGAAAAGAAATGGCAATCAACTGCAGTAATTCTAACATCGAGTATGGTATTTTTCTGGTTAAGCGCATGTTTAATGTATAAGGCCAAGTTATATCTTTATTTCATTTGATTGAAGTAAAACCCAATAGAAACCATACGAAATATAGAAAAATGGTATCATGTGGAAGGAAAAACGGATCAACTCCGGAATTTCTTGGTTATCGTTGCGATTCGAGCACAATTTCAATGGTAAATATTGAAGTGAGGGGGAAACCCCTTAATATACCTAGCTATCCGGAGTATGTCTGACGGTGGCTCTGTTAACATATGCGTGTGTAGAATGCACATGTTTGGTGGATTATATTTACCCTACACGGATCATATATCAATGTATCATGCTTGAAATAGCATAACATGTTGAATAGCATGTAATACTTTAAAGCAGTGTTTAACCAATCTAAATACGAAGCTAATCATGTATTGCACACATGATTCTGTAGCTCCCTAACCAAATGTCAAGGACGAGTTCTTGTGAAAGCGATTTAATTTTACAATAATAATAATAATAAACTTTATTTATTGAAGGTAACTCCTTAAGCTATACACATAAAAACATACATACATAAACTTATCTAACAAAAGGCCTTCATACTTTATGAAGTATTATACAAGCGATTAACATTAATATTCTACATTAGACTGGCGGGTTGGTCTCTATTTTCTAAATGAAATAGACATGAGTGGAAATAAATGCAACGATCAATATATAGAGAAAACACACATTGTTTAATCAATAATGTGTGCGATACATAGTTGGAAATCACATGAATAACGGTAATATTTATTTCCATTTCAGAAGAACGGGTCCATATGGAAGTGAATCTTAGCGATAACCAGCCTAACGAAGGAGGTATTTAAGCAAAACATATGCTTTGTAAGGCTATATATCGTAATCAAATTCTGATTTAATACCGGTAGTGATAAAGATAACATTATCATGACATTTCATGCAGTGTTAATACTATAGATACAAAAAATGCGTTCCAAAACATAAAACACTTGTCATTGTTCGGTTCACCTGAGTAAAGCTTAAGATGAGTTATTCCGAATACCCGTTGCACAATGTTACTACGTATTTAAGCTTATGAAGACTTATTGTATGAAATCACGCAGCAGATTTTCATCAAATTTGGTGTGAAGTATTATAATGTGTTAAAATTCTGCCCCGTACTAAAATATGGTCCCCCTGGAAGTTTCCCGGGTTTATAAAAAAATCGAAACCCCGCTCCAAAGAATAAGCCTAAATGTTTATTTAGCTTGTTATTTAAGTATTAAGCACTATAATATTACTGAAAGTTTCTATTTGTTCAAGTTATGACACTTGGCCACCATATTTGGTCTGCTGTATTCTAGCTATATAGCATGGTCCTCTAGTATGTTTGTTCAAATGGTGTCCATCCACCGTACTCTCTCATGCGAGTGGATAAGTGTTAAATTGGCTTTACTGAATAGTTGTCAAATCGTAATTGTAAAAAGTACTTGAGACACACAAGATTTTGCAAGACAATTTCTTGATTTATCTTTTCTGAAACAGAAATGCTATATCATGCATGAACCTTTTAGGGAAGTTACTATTTCACTTGGTCTTATTTTCCTAATTCCAATTTACTGATAAGCGATAGCATTTCAACGAATATAGTATAATTTTCGTATGAAAATATGACAAATGTGCAATAGTTTCCTCATTCAACAAAAACAAAATAATCCTACACCACAGGAGATTGTCACAAGTGAGATTTCTCTCGCTTCACCCCTTCTATAGTTATCTCCCTTTTATAACGTACTATATGTATATACATTCTTATACTGAAGAAAGGATAAAGGGAGATAACTATAGAACGGATAAAGGGAGAGAACTCGTGATAATCTTATGCGTCCTATACATGTATGCAGTAGCCTCTACTTGTCCAGGACTAATAAATTTGTACTGGTTTTTAATTGTGTACCAGAAATACAGTGTGTATTTGTCCACATGTTTACGAATGTTTGTAATAATAACGATTTTGATTGTTTTCTTTTAAGTAGACCGATAATGATTTTGTCGTACATTCAACGGAATCCTCGTGTCAGATTTGAATAATTCTAACCGAGTGATTTGAATAATAATATTAAGTTAAGGAAATGGTTACCGTATGATATTATGATTGTTTAATGAACGTTAATTATTTGCTTGTAAATCATTGTAGCTATTAATGTTGCATTTAGTGCAACACCAACGGATGTGGACGGAGGGGTGATAACATTTCGTCATGTAGATGGTAAATGTTTTATACTGTTTTGCTGTTAAAATTTGAATTGAGTGGTTATTATACCCCCGGTTTCTAGAATCTGTCCCACCGTCCATAGACACAATGTTTAGGACGCAACTCATCGTACAGTTTTAATTTAATTTCTTTCAAATCTGGCAGAGCTCCTACACATGATGTGTAGATGTGCTAGAATGCAGGACTTACAAGCTCACATGTATTACCATAGTTATGGCTCTTTGTTGTTTTAGGAATATGCTATATGGTACATATTGCAGGTAAAATCTTGTGAGCACAACTCCTCCTACAGCTTTGCGTGAATTTCATTCATTTCATTAACATGGGGTTATTACACATTATGTGTAGATGTACATATAGTGTATTCAGTCTTTTGGGCGTAGCTCCTTGTGGAGCTCGTTGAGGGCTTATTTCAGTATCATGGTCAACACTCCACATGTTCAAGGTGCACCTATACCATACAGTGCAATAAAACTATTTCCCTAGCAATTGATAACTTCTACTTCCCAATGAACCTTAATTGTTACGATAATTCAGACTACCTGAATAGTTAAGGTATATATGACATATAAATGTATAGGCGGGTGTATATAAGCGCCGATGGCGACAATTCTATTTGTATTTAATAAATTAACCTATTATTTTTCAATTAGTAATTATGGTATTCCCCCCCCCCAGTTTCTACGCGGAAATATAATACACCACTCCTGTAGCTGCATAGCAGTTCCATTTATACTGAGTTTACAATGTTTGTTAATCAGCGTTACTCACAAAACTATCAAATAATTCGAGTTGCTTTGCATTGATAATTGCTATAAATTAATGATTAACTAATACTTTTCACCATCGCCTTTCTGCAACTGCATTGTAATAACAACGCATTTTTCCTTGTTGCAAACACCCAGAATAGTTTTATTCTAGATGAACGGACAGAGTCAAACAATCAGGAAACACCAAAGCGGTCGAAACAAGAGAGAAATTTGAGAGCATTCTTGAAGCTATACTTCTATGTACCGTTCAAATGGAAGGATTCCACGTGCTCATTTCACATTATATATCTCTTCATGTTCGTGATTCAAATCGTGAAACTATCCCTGCTTACCAGACAGGTATTTGATTCCTAATTACACAGTATTTTACAGTCATGTGCTAATTTAAAATGCTTATAATCCGACATTTTTGAAGCAGTATCATGAAATTGTAACCGTTTAGAGAGACATTTCATTTTTAAATCTAGAATACTAATCACGTTATATTTTATCTAACCACATTTTCTTCATTGGCATTGGTGCTAATTTCAACTGGAAAATACAATACCAGTATTATTTTTTTGAAAATTGACATACCAATAACTGCGTGTCTTTTACGATTTTATCATTTAGATGTATCTCTATGGTAACGATCGAGCTAAGTTTGAAAGCGTGGTACATAGAGGTCACCTAACGTTGAGGCATCTACTGCTTGAAAACTGGGACGCAAGTGAGTAACTAGAAATGGGAAATTTGTCATGCCAATATTGTAGTAAAACACATTGCAAATCCCCACCTATCCACACGATAGGTCACATGTAGCCCCGGCCTACGTGTCTCTGTACTCCGACTTTTACACGCGTCTTCGTAACAGCGACAGTTTAGAGATTTGACGTCCGTGGCTGAACTAGGTCACATGATATAATATTAATGTAAGTAATTTCAATGATGAACGATAAGCTCTTATACAATAACAGTAACATACGATAACACAATGTTCTAGTAAGCATGTAAATGTGGTGGAAGACACAGACATTGGACATAAATAAACAATGATAAGAATATAGGAGATAACAATAGAGCATGTAACTGAGATGTTACACGCAGGCAATGTACAGACAGTATCGTTCAAAAGGTAACAACAGTCATCTTGCCTCGGTCTGCATGGATTATTTAAATTCACATGTAACCTAACTTCAAAGGATTGCCATCGACAAATTGTTAAAGATAGTGAATAGATTCTATGTAACTTACTTGTAAGTAATCTAAAGTTTAGTAGTAACCTAAAGTAAAACTGGCTCAATGATCGAACACTGAACGCTGAAATGATGTGACTAAATGTGATCATGCTAGTAGAAGTCTCTGATGCTAGTCTTTCCAATTCAGGTTGGGAGACAGTACCATACCCACCAGCTCATGGCGACTTTGCTGTGTATACAATCGAAGATCTTGAAAGTGGAATTAACTTCGCTGTTAGCAGGGTAAATAATGTCCTAATACTACAATACATGTTCATTAGCTTCATACTTTACTCCTAAGATTCCATTGTGAACATGAAGTTGCTAGATAACTTTTATGTTGATTTACAGTATAACACAAGGCATAATGATTTGGACGAAATAAAACTCCTTCAAAAAAATCAAATTTTTGAGATTACCGTTATTGTGTACACATTGTCTATTGGTCAATCGTTTGCAAACCTTGTGTTTGTTTATAACCATTCCCGAGTAAAAATAAATGACAACTTTGGGCTTCAGTTTCAGAAAATTTGCGATTTTATCATCTTGGTCAAATGCGCAATTTTCAGTTCAATTATGTAGATCAACACGGTGGAAGGACAAATCATTCTTTGATTTCGGTAATCAAGCCGTTAACATAAAGCATCAACATTTACACGTCTTCAAGATCGGTGTATTAAGTCCATTTTGTATTTTTGATTATGATTCCCCTGTAAACCTTTGACACGAGGCTCACAATTTTTATATCATAAATAGCATAATACTTTGGTAGTCATGTTCGATAGGAAATTCGAAGCGTCATACTTTATTCACAATTTTTCAGTATTTTAACGCTGAGAGAGATGCCATTGGGTTTTACAAACGTATTGAAACGGACTACATGAAAGCAATAGTCAAATATTTTGATTTCCCAGGCTTTCAAGACGCTGATGTGGATAAGGGAATCACAATTAGTGGTGAGTTGGTTGATTGTTGTATTTACATTGGTCATGTATCCTGTGCTCATGTGTGTACACGCTTATAGTTTAGCAATGTCTCGATCCTAAGAACTGAAATACTGACACTGATAAAAGACAATACACACGGAACAGTAAAAACAGTAAACATCTTCAAAACCTTCAATATTATATAATGAAATATTTTCGTACGTGTGATTTAGTCTTTTCCCAAAAATCTTCCTTTTGTACTTTATGGCTACTGATACGTTACTATTGTACACCTTTCCATAAGGTATACACTACATGTTCCGGTCAAGTGGACAGTAAAAATGCAAACTTTTAAACAGGCACGAAGGTCACCCATCCAACCCTTGTAGATATCAATATAGTTTTCTATACATTTTAATGCTTAAGGTTGCATTAATTTCGGCTCTAAAATACTGTAGAACCTCCTCAATACGACCATCATTGGGAACCTTGAAAACTGGTCTTCTTATTGAGGTGGTCTTCCTATTGATGTTGAATAAAGAGTGACTTGAAAAGGGTGTTCTAAATGTTGAGGTGATCATATTATTGAGGTGGTCTTTAAGAAAGGTTTTACTGTATTTGTGTTCAGAATATGTCAGCCACATTCACTTTCAATGTTGTCGAAAGTTACACTATTCACTCAATCCTTACACAGAGAAACACTTCACTGTCAGTCATGGTTTAACAAACGTTACACATGACGATGAAATAGAGTACAACTACAGTATTGCCAATGAATTTGAATACTTGAACTTATCACAACCGATGAAAAGGTAAGTATTTGTTAACTACTATTGCTTCGTGTATTCATATGCATAGTCTGCAAGGTCCTCATATCAAAACTTACCTGGACATGATGTTTCACATGTGTTGGCTTTGTATAATTCCTGTCTTTACATCCAGCCCACTCATTCTTTACGATTTGAGCAATTTATAGAAATTCCCAATTTCAACATTCCTTTTCCGTGGACTGTTATGAAGTCTCGTTGTCCATATGCAATGAAGCTTACTGATGCCGATAGGTGAACAATGATATGACGCAGTGCTCTCAGAACTCGTTCATGTAGTCACATACAGTACCTTAGGTTCCTTATGTAAACGAAATGTCCGAATTTGGGTCTTAATCCATCGCGGTCCACTTTTCCGTGATATGTCGCTATCATTAAACGTACGGTTTGTTAAAAATCGCAAACTTGTCTATATAACTGTGGTAGGCAAAAAATTATATCAGTTGAAACATTTTTTTATCAACAGTGCCTGTATTTGTTGCTTTTCTTTTTGTACTTGACACTTCTGTGTATATTATCATGTATATGTTTACCTCTTTGTTACAGTAAAATTAATACTGTTGTTTCCAAAGATATTGCGTCTTATTCGTTTCATTCCTTGGGATTAATTAACACGAAATTCTAATCGTTGTAGTGGCCGCCGAGGTCGAGTGGTTATGCATCGCTAACTTCAGATCACTTGCCCATTACCTCATGCAGCCAATTGTATAAAACTGGATAACCATTTGGTTTGGTTAAAAGATAACCATAACTTGATTTGATTGGTTGAAATGTGGTTTGGCCA
Organism: Mactromeris polynyma; assembly: GCA_032209605.1. Classification (NCBI taxonomy): domain Eukaryota; kingdom Metazoa; phylum Mollusca; class Bivalvia; order Venerida; family Mactridae; genus Mactromeris; species Mactromeris polynyma. The sequence goes on from JASFXZ010000008.1 coordinate 8,268,983, forward strand.
AGTAATGAGCCAATCAAATTGATTGTAATTACAGTTAACCTGAGGTTAATGTTAGCCTATTTGTATACGTTTGGCTACTGATCGGTAGTTTTTACCCAGGGTATCCGCCTGGAGTTTTCGACCAATTGAAAAGGTTGAATAGTAACTACATGACCCTGGCTGCCAATATGACTTAATAAAGCCCTGCTTCAGTTTCAACTTATCATAATATGTTTCACAATGCAATAATTGTGATATCCACTGTTATTCAAAATTGTAAGTTAAATTACCTCTATAATACAACTTACCTTTAAGGATGTTAACTACCACGTTAGAGTTTACAATCCATTCAGTACGACCTCACGAGAAGACAAGACATGCACTTTGTCTGCGCATTAATGGGAAGGTAAGGCACCCTCAGTTACAATTCAATCTTAAAATATGTAGACCTCGAACTCATTCATATTCCCTTCATTGGCATATTATAGTCACTTTGGTGTCTTAATTTTCTAATTAATTCATGCCACGTGTGTGTCACTTTGCTGTTAGCACTTAAGTATTTAATCATGTATTTTGAAAATTGTGCATGGTTTTATTTATTACTTTATCTTTTTGTGTGATAAATTATATGCAAATCCCTCGTAATCAATGTAATGATGTTGTTTTGTTTTATGCTCATATTGTCATGTGTAACATGGATTGAGTTGATTAAAATAAACGGCATGTTAAACTTTTAATTTCCTTGATTATCAGGTCAAGAGACATTCAGTTTAATCACGACCTCTTTCTGTGGCATGTGTGTATTAACTTAAGTTTAATCATGGTATAAGAAGGGCGTGTAAAGCAATATTATAACTTTCCTGTTGGTACAAAATAGCATTTTTTTCACATTATATTTTATTATAATTTCCAAGATAACTTATATAAAGAGAAACACTTCCTGACTTAGTGACTTAGTCTGGTGTAATATTTCGTTCTTAAACATCATCATGAGAAAGAAGTACTTAAAGCAAACCTTTTAATTTATGGTAAACTATCTCAAATGCCATTAAGATGTTTTAAATATCCTGTCTCTCCGAGCGTATGTTGTTACTACAGCTCAGTGGGCGGTGAACAATGGATGGGTATTGCATGCTCCCAACAGCATCGCACGTTCCCAGCTGTGGTGATAAGTTACTGTTTGATCGTTGTATTATGAGATTTTTCGAAGTAACAATTTTGTTTATAGATTTGATAATTCCATTTTTTTTATAAAAAAGAGAATTGATTATTTAGACACTCCTTAAGTTCTATACTGTCACGTTCTAAAGACTAATGTATGTACAGGCAGTCTGGTGCAATACTTGACACGAATGCCTGGAAGTACCCGAGTGTGTATGGACATGCGCACTATTGTCAAGTACCGCAATATAAAGAAACAGAACATACCATTCTTAAAACATTAACATCTCAGTAAAATATATCTATATAAACATAGGTGACGTTTACGGATATAAACAACAATGGACAGGTGGATGTTGATCTTGAGACTATTACACATAGAATCAACTGTGAAGCAATGAATGTGTCCGTGGATGGTAATATTTTTTATCTGATCCAAAAGGTTTTTTGTTTTTTTTTGCGATTTTATTATTATATTTATTTTAAAGATGTATTAATATTAATTAGTATTTAATTAATATCTCAATGTTAACGTTCTTTAGAACAATCTTTAAGCTGTAAAGCATGGGTGTGACCGGAAGTTTCTATTCACCTTGAATGGTAGAGCAGTCATGCATGTTTCTCCTTTCCCTCTTTTGGTTTCATAATGTACCAAATCCCTATTATTATCAATTGTATTATACACCTCCCCAATATGTTGAATTTGTTTCCGTGTACGCTAGGGACCAGTCTCATTGGAGGTCTTGGTTTGGGATTTGTCTTGTTTTCATCGGGTTTTACGCCGTTATTCAACATTTTGTCAATCATAGACGGCGACATGTTGACCTGGTCGTTTTTCCATGAATTAATTATCAACATTCTCTTCCGCAAGCAATTGACAACTTCTTGACAACATGTGGAGGATATGACCGTAACCAATGTCACGGAAGAACATAACCTACTCAACTCGGTTCTGTCGGTTGACAGTCTAGCGCTCTACCAGTTGAGATAGCCGGGCGGGCTCCCTGCTTTGTGAACGTGGGCTTCCCTGTGTTGTTCATTCTCATTTTGTGATTACAATGCAACCAAACGGGTCTATCCTGAGCAAACATCTCTTCAGTAGCTTTCTTAATGTCCCGTTGTAAAACAATGTTATACTGAATAATATATTAAGTGATCCTACACTTGATACAAACCGATTACAACAGTAAGACTTTAACTTGTTAATTTGTTCGCTCTTTCATTTAGTCTTTCAAAAATTCGCATTTTGTTTCAGATATAAATTTGGAGTACACGTCCAAACCGATCGGGAAAGCTGTGTTTGTGTTCTGTATTATATCAATCGTTCTGACAGTACTTACTGATATATTTGGGGTAGTCGTTTTCGTGGTAAGTTCAAGTTATATTATGATTCAGATTCTAAAGAATGATTCAGTGACAAATTTACTATTAAAGGACTGCATCCGTGACATGTAAGTACTTTTAAATACCGACCCAGATTGAATACAGAGCCGGCACTGACATCGTTATTCGACTTATATTTTTGAATACATATCTTAAATCGAACACAGAGCTAGCACTGACATCAATATTCGAAACGGGTCCGATCATTTAAGTCGGAAGAATGACTTCCCTTCATAAGCAGGGGAGGTCACTCTGAAAAACTTCAAATTTAAGTCGGAAGAGTGACGTCCCTTTATAATCAGGGGAGGAAACCTTGGTATCGGTTTCAAACAGGCTTATAACGTATTCTACACTCGCTAGATGATCATAACCTGTTTTATCCAGATTTTATTCTTGTTGTTCCAATTTATACTGCACAGTTTACCTTTGACGTCTTTCTGTCATTATTTTATACTGTTATCTTGCAATGACACGCACCTGCTATAAAAAAATCCGAAAGGGGGGTCAGGCCATACAAACAGATAGATAGATACAATGCATCATGGTCTACTTCAAAACTTAAATCTCAAAAAATGTACAAATTCACAGATTCCACATTTTCACAGACAATATGTATGTGATTTAAATGCATTAGTTATTATTTTCTGAACAGCATTCTCAAGGCAATTGGAAAAAAATCAAATATTTAATCTGGCATTACTGCCAGGATTACGGATGACGAGACAACATTCAATTACATTTCGTAAAACAAATTCAAAACACAGATGTCATGAAATGTGCAGAAACATAAAAGTCAGTCCTAGCTCTGGGTTCACTACAAGGTATTTTCAAAGATTTAGAAAACTCGAATAACGATGTAAGAGCTAGCTCGTTATTCGACTCCAGATATGTATTCGCGACGGTCAAGTTCGAATGTTGATGTCGGTGCTAGCTCAGGGTTCGCTTATATGTCTTGTATTCAAATATTAGAAAACTCGAAGTACGATGTACGAGCTGACTCCTTATTCGACTCCAGATATGTATTCGCCGAGGTCAAGTTCGAATGTTGATGTCGATGCTAGCTCTGGGTTCGCTACTGGGTAGGTATTCAAATATGTAGAAAAATCGAATTACGATGTACCAGCTAGCTCGTTATTCGACTCCATGTATGTATTCGCCGCAGACCCATTTCGAATGTTGATGTCAGTGCTAGCTCTGGGTACGCTTTAAAATATGTATCAAAAATATAAAATAAGTCGAATAACGATGTCAGTGCTGGCTCTGTATTCAATCTGGATCGGTATTCAATGTTGATGTACGATGTGCGATTGCCGCGCCAACTTCATTCAACTATAAAAGCACATGCATATATTTTAAGCGGCAATTATATATTTAAAAAGACTAAGCAGTTTCTAAATATTTTACCTTCTTCATACATATTAATCTCTAAGTAAATTAAAAAAGTCTACCTTGATGTTTCTATTGTTTCTTTAATGCAATACACGGTCAGCTTTTGATACATTGGCTAATGCTTTTGAACACCAATTGCATCTGTAAATGGTTTCAGTTAATGACTTAAGAAGGTATTTTAACAAATATGCTGCATGTGATGTAAATGAAACAACCCTTTGAAGTTATTTTTCCAAAATGCATCATTATTTCAATTAATAAGTTAGAATATTTTTGTAAAGAACGACATTTTTAGGAACTGTACGACATGTGAGAGTGATGATCTGCACAATGATACATATTCACATCGATTAAAATTGTTGGTAGTATTTCAACACATTACATGTATATAGAAAATTTTAAATGAGATGTGTTTTGTTTGCTTTCATTTAAACATTAGAACAATGCCGTGTGTTACGGTAAACCGTTTTCAGATATCTACTTTTGTATATTTTATCTAGAAGACAAAACGATTTATGGGGGGAAATTTTAAAAAGTTTTACGGATTGGAAGACGAAGCCAAGGAAACTGATCTACCGAATTCAGAGTACTTCCGGTTTGCATTACTCAAGTTTTGGGACATTCCACTGTTAATGTCTGATGCATTTACCATTTACGGTACATACTGGATCGTATTTGGTACGGAGGTAAATATCGTCTGGTGACCTTTGAACTCAACGAACTAGATTCAGAGCCCGCGCTTTCACCAAATATCACAACTGATGTCTGTCTCTGTTTTAGTCTGCTAACAATATGGCGGATTTTCTAAACACCCGTCCATCGTTCGTCCGTCAATCTGCCTTTCCAAATATCGCCCCAAAGTCATGTCATGTCTTCCGCAAGATTCTATTCGTTATAAGACACATATCTTCACTTCCATAGACCGATGGTTTGCAATCGAGGCCCTGTTCCCTCCAAAGTCTCACTTGGCCTTTGAATGTAACAGTGGTTTATGTGCCATAAGAGTTTCACTCTCGTTGGGATTCAATTTATTGTAAACGTTCACGTTCTCCTCCACGAAACAAGAAACCACTTGTTTTCAGAAGACGAAAACATCCATTTCATTCGCACACGTCATAAGATAGATTATTGTTAACAGAGACAATTTACGGAGAAAATATCAGCTAAAAAGATTTCAACGCTAATTGTAAAATAACCTTCATAACCTGTGACAACACGACGATGGTGAGGTCAACGGTACGAACTTTGACTATACAAATGTACATACTTAAGTATTCGAAGGCACTATTCAACTGATTGGAGTTTAGCAATTTGTTCTTTCCTTTCAGAGAAGTGAATACGGAACGTCACTTCTTGATTTCTATACCGTTATTCTGGGTATAGGGTGTATTCTGGCCTGGTCGAGTTTGTTACGTTACTTCAAAGTACACGACAAATTCCATGTAAGTTAAAGCTGTACGTGTGTTCCTGTTACTTCAACATCACCTCCATTCAATTTCGTATCACTTGATTGAGATGAACTATGAAGTACTTAAATATAGTTTCATCTTTATAATGATCACTTATCATGCGTCTGTTTTGTATTGACTTGTATAATAATGTTACTTGACAACGGTTGTAAGCAAATTGTGAGGCGGTCAGCCAATGAAAACATAATTTATAAAATATTGACCAATAAACACAGAGAACACAATAACGGTATTCTCAATTAAGTTTTAATCGACACTACAGCCCGCTTTTAATTACTTAAGAACGGTTGAAAACAAAGTATGAGGCGGTCAGTCAAAGAAAATGAAAAGGTTTGGTAAATATTGACCAATAGTCACAGTGTACATAATAACGGTATTCTCGACGGATCCGAATCCACAATTTATGACGTGTGACGAATTAATGTCACTTGATAAAAGTTAATGAAACTCACTAAGTGCGGTGTCCGATATGAATCTTTGTTATAAGTGAAACGTAACTTTGTGCGAGGTTCAAAAGTAACGGTTTATGTATAATTATTATAGCAAACTTGCCCTTAAAGCTCTCTTTACTTACAGTTGTTGTTCAGCACGTTATCCCGTGCTATAGGTGATGTTATAGCATACATGCTGTGTGTTGCCGTGTTATTTGTTGGTTTCTGGATATGTGGATATGTGGTACTTGGACCTTTCCATGTCAAGGTAGATCAGAAATTAGATTCCTTAATTGTCTCTTCGGAATTGCTCTACTCAAGTTTACATACAGATTGTGGAAAGGACAGTTTCCGGAGCCCGCTAAAATCCATACTATACTCCTAACAACGTTCACACTAACTAAGCCCCGATCATTTGCCGATGCTAAATAACGCCAGTTCACCAAGTACGTGACTGGGAATTTATCCATTGCGACGCATGGAAAAAGCATTTCCCAAAGTTTACATGCAGACATGGGCATAACTGTGACATTCTAGATAGATTGACAATCGTTATTTGCATTAGTCAGTTATATTGCCAATCTGATAACATATATATAAATCGGTACTTTCACAAGGGACGTGAAAATAAACCCCCGATGTTGTGATTCAGTAAAGTATTCTGATATGACATCTGAAATGGAAATATGACACTAATAGTCCATAAAGTTTAACAAAGATGAAACTTTACCATTCAACACACAAGCAGTCGTTCTTCACAGACGTACTAATTATATTAAGTCACTCACAGTGCTTAAGTAGAATTTAACTTCAATGGCTGTCAAGTTTGTAAACGGCTAATCAACGGATACAAATCACAGTGAGCCAATACTGAGCAAATGGAAGAAACAATTTACGTTTGTACGTTAGGTCGGAGAGAGCCAGATGTATAAGGTTTGACATAAAAAATCCATGTGTTGTGTAGAATCCCTAAACAAATGTACGTTTTTCTGTTTAATTTCAGTTCCAAACTCCAGAGGCTGCCGCCGCGACACTGTTTGCTCTTGTAAATGGTGATGAAATTTTCGCAACTATTGCCATGTTTGATGAAGCTCAGTCAGGAAGCAACCTTGTGTGGTGGTTTGCCCGTTTGTACATTGGAGTTTATGTTTCTGTCTACACCATCGTCGTCATCAACTTGCTCATAGCTTTGTTTATGAGTGCATACGAAGCAATCAAGGTTAGAATATCACTACATATGACTTAGAATAACACAGAAAATCAACAAAACTTAATTATTATATTCTGCTATATTATCGCGAGGATGAGCGTAGAAATACGCGATGCTTCAACGTAACCTGACGGAGACAGTCTACTTGTCTATAGAGCGTGGTGTAAAAGTAGAGACTACTACGGATATAGTTGGCATTTATTGTACTTTAATGAGATTCAGGTCGTGAAGCAATCATACAACGTTTGCGGTCTTATGAAATGTCGCACTGATATTCATGTATGAAACTTGTATGCCTTTATTCGCAATAAGAGCAACTGCGTATCTGATTTCGATTTATCTGCAAACGGCTCAAATTTTAAGGCGTTTTGGTATTTTAGTAAATGCATATTGACACAAAAGGATATATTATACATCATAAAATGAAGAGTTTTTGTTAGAGCTATATGTATATTACTATACGGATTAAATACACTGATCTAACATTTTAGACTGAACCTGAAGATAGAAGACTGGGTCCAATGGAGCTGGCTATTCAAAACTTTATTACGCAACAAGATGGGCATCCATTGGGGAGGTCTATGCATGATCTTCTACGTTCAAGCGAGGGTAAATCTGGACAGGAAACGAATCTACGTTCAAGCGAGGGTAAATCTGAACATGAAACGACGCTAGTAAAAGAGCTACGTCGAATTATGAAGATTAATGAAAGTAATGAAAATGTGGAAATTCTGAAACCTACGACTCTAAAAACTTTCATTCGAGATGAGGAGGAAAGAAAACTAGAGCTCAACCTGTGTTGTTGCAAACTGTCTTTATCTCTGTTCATTGGAAAAGAAACATAATTACCATCATTGATACAACTAAATAGTCGACCGATCGCAACTAGGTTTCGAAAACATATCACGTATAATACGAAATATCAATATAATTGTATCTATTTATCTGACCGATGTTGATACAATATCGTCATGTCTATTTGGTACCACCCTGTGATCGATCGATAATCGACCGTTATATATATTTACTTATCTATTTTTACAGTGTCTCATTTTCACGACTAACTGAGTGTCAGTCGGGTCTCCATTATTTTCTTATTATATCCTGCCTTAATACTTCGAAATTCTGTTTGTTCGATGCTTTAACTAGATTGAACAATGCTTTGTCCACCTTATGATACATGCTGCAGCCCAACTTCGGTTTACAATGAGTGCAATGTAGAAACTACGCTGGTATCTGGGTGACGCTACATGTTGGTCGATATGATTGGACCTATATCATGTCGTATACTTTGTCTAAAACAGCTTCGTCTATCTGGATGGAGGAAAATTCCTGCTGAATAATATTGGCTTCGATTGACGAAAAACCAAGGACTGTCTAATTATGTTCTGTGCCTGGCTTGCTTGTTTTTTGCCAAAGATAATGACATATTTGTAATAAGGTGCAGAGGACAGACACATATGCCATACCATCATATTCCTGTGTGAAAGTTTGCACTGGTGACTGATGTTTATTGTTTGTAAGTACATGTAATGTATATTCTTGAGAAACATTTATATGTTACATTTTATACAATACAGTATATCCCAAAGTTTGTTAGTACTTGGTCATTGTCTCATTCAAGACAATAAGTGAGAAGCAACAAAGGGAATGTAACATTCTCAAAACGGGGCCACCGCAAACAGACCCATAGAGTCCGAAATAAAGCACCGAATGGAGAGGGTATAGATTAAGACTTTAAACTAGGGGCTTAATATTGAACCCTATAGAACTAAACAACTTTTAACATAAGGAGAGAGACATTGTATAGCAACACGTTGGCCTCATTGCAATGGAACTGTCAGTATAAAGACTGGTACGATTCCACACAGCGCTAAAGGAGAGTAAAGTATAAGTGTGTTGGGTGCTTATAAATACAGTTTTTGAATGCATGTCAATTGCTCAATTCACCGATTACATCCCAACTGTATTAACTAGGCTTGATGGCAACTAATCTATATTGTATTTGGCAATACGACAAAATGATATGCAACTTTACCAGATGATAATATTAGTTTGAAAGGAAAATATAGAACTAGGTTAAAAAAATAATGTAATTAGCTAGGAAAAGGGATCCATAACTTCGAACAGAATTGAATCAAAGTTTATCGAATAATACATTTGAACATTAAAAACATTAGTTATTCTCAAAGGTAAAACATAAATGAAATACAATGACGTCATTAAGGGTACGGCTACGCTCTAACACAGCGTTAGAAGGTATCGGAATAAGCGCCCGATGCTAATAAAGAGTAGTGTAAGGCTTAATCCGGTTTTGACCATTGACCCTTCATGATCAGCTTAGGAACTCATGTCTATGGGTTAGGTCAAGTAACCCTGCCATAAATTAGGGCTTGTGTAACCCTGCCATACATAAGGGCTTGTGTAGCCCTGCCATACATTAGGGCTTGTGTAACCCTGTCATACATTAGGGCTTGTGTAACCCTGCCATACATTAGGGCTTGTGTAACCCTGCCATACATAAGGGCTTGTGTAACCCTGCCATACATCAGGGCTTGTGTAACCCTGCCATACATTAGGGCTTGTGTAACCCTACCATATATTAGAGCTTGTGTAACCCTGTCATACATTAGGGCTTGTGTAACCCTGTCGTACATTAGGGCTTGTGTTACCCTGCCATACATTAGGGCTTGTGTAACCCTGTCATACATTAGGGCTTGTGTTACCCTGCCATACATTAGGGCTTGTGTAACCCTGTCATACATTAGTGCTTGTGTAACCCTATCATACATTAGGGCTTGTGTAATCCTGCCATACATTAGGGCTTGTGTAATCCTGCCATACATTAGGGCTTGTGTAACCCTACCATATATTAGAGCTTGTGTAACCCTGTCATACATTAGGGCTTGTGTAACCCTGTCGTACATTAGGGCTTGTGTTACCCTGCCATACATTAGGGCTTGTGTAACCCTGTCATACATTAGTGCTTGTGTAACCCTGTCATACATTAGGGCTTGTGTTACCCTGTCATACATTAGGGCTTGTGTAACCCTGCCATACATAAGGGCTTGTGTAACATTGCAATACATTAGGGCTTGTGTAACCTTGCCATAAATTAGGGCTTGTGTAACCTTGCCATACATTAGGGCTTGTGTAACCCTGCCATACATTAGGGCTTGTGTAACCTTGCAATACATTAGGGCTTGTGTAACCTTGCCATACATTAGGGCTTGTGTTATAATGCAAAATCTAGTCATCAATTCATGACTAAACTTGAACATAAATGTTGCGTTATATGATGAAGATGATAAATTTCTAGTCAAATTTTGACACAGACAGATTTTTCAATGAAGATTGCCCTTTTTTTCACAACTACTTTTTGTTTAAGATATTTACGAAAGATGATGAAGTTTTGTTGTATAATTTTATTCCATCTGCTATTCAATAGATAATTAACAGATAAAAATTCCCTTTTATTGTTCATTAAGTATTTAAAATACATGTATATAGCAAAACAGTCAAGTATTTAGCATGACATGCGAATAAACTTACCAATCTCACTTGTCAACAAATAAAAGGATATCAACTGATCAACTAAAGGTGTTAAGTACTGTATTGTTCGACCTATCTATGGTGAAAAATGAATGAAATGGTATCGAGGGACCGCATATCATAGTTGAGTGTTCAACCTATCTCTGTTCAAGTGATCTACACTTAGGTAAAATGAAATGAGACAGGATTTGTCGGGACTTAAGAACCTTTTCGAGGTATCTACGGTATTTGAGCAAAACTGTTGCGGTTTCGAAGTTCTGCTGTATTAAGGAAAATCTCTAGAATCACTGGTCATAATTTAAAATGGTGAATGAATGTGGGGTACTAACTGTACACAATTTACTAAAATTGTTTTGATCCATCTAAAAATAAAATGTATCATACTTTTTTAGATTTTTACATAATCTGATAATCTAGGTATAATTACAGAGACTTACATTGACCGCCCATTTCGTAATTGTCTCAAAATTTATTTCCAAACTTTCAGAAAAACAAATTCAGTGGTTTGAAACAATACAACACTGCTGGTGGATTATTCCTTTAGGTCACATGTAGTGTTACTGAAAGCCCTACTTACGAACATGCCACCAGACTGCCTAGCCAACATTCTAGAACATTCAGATTGCTTGCATATAACAAGCCTTGACCATGCCCCTATCTGATGTTATTATCTCTTGTAGAGGCTGAGTACGCTTATCAAACTAAGAAGCTCATTATACCACTGAAAATGGAGAAAGGCTACTGTCCTGATGGTTGGCTAGGTTTCTTTCTTGGGACCAAGCTATTCTACGAGTTTAGTGGGAAGTATCCATTTGAGCGAAAAATGGGAGAGCTTTTGAAAGAGATTTAATCTGTCAGGAGGAGGTTTGATTCTGTTGATGCAGGGGAAGTAATCACACCATCAGCAATCACAGTAAGTACAAGAAAAAGTTAGATTATATAAGAAAGTTACCGCTGCAAGAATAAATTCTTTGAAGAGGTATGTGCCACTTTGTTTGTAATAAAGAAAATACGTGATATTCTGTTATCTTCATACAGTAGTAGAAAATTGTTTATTAAAGTGACATGTGCATGAAGTAACAAGACAATAAATATATAACATACAACAAATACACCCGGCCCAATGGACCTATAAGTCACTGTTAAACATAAAGTACAGTTTGATATGACATGAAATTAAATAAATGAATAACATATTAAATACATAGTTTTGTACTTGGGAGGTAATACACAACGTTTCTTATGAAAAGAAGTATATAATTGTTTCTGACGGTGTATAGTAATTTTCTTTTTTAGATATAAGACGAATTTTTACGTTTAAGATACGCTTTAACCAAATGTTTTGCAACTTTTCTCGGGTAATCGTTAATCAATGTTCTGAGTTTAATATCTGTGGACAATTCGTAGTAGCTTTCTGAAAATATATCAATAAAAAATTCATTTCTTATATAGTCATAGAATGGGGAAACAATTAAAAAATAGATTTCATCTTCGATCATTTGCATATTACAATATTTACATAGTCTCTGATTTGGGGCTTCTCCTACATAGCGTCCAGTTTCTAATCTTAGCGATAGAATGCAGCACCTAAATTATGCAAGTAACGATATTTCATACTTGAGTAGATTCAATTAACATATTGTTCTGCATTGAACGTGTTTTTAAAAATAACATAAGTTCTCAATTTTGACATATTTCTAACACTGATATACCACGTGTCTGAGTAGTGTTGTCTTAAACTTTCTTTCGCCATGCTAATATTTATAGCGGTTTTGTTTTCAAAATAATATGTTAGCCTTATCTTAGTCATTATTGATTTTAAATCACTGCACCAGTTGTTTGTACATCTTTCATAATCCATGTTAAATACTCGTTTCAGTAAACGTGTTCATGTGCACGAAACAAGAACTTGGCAAGTGTTTTTTTCCAAGCTGAACTGCCTTCAGGATGATCTATAACTAGTTGGGAACGTTCAATTTATTGGTTGTCATAAAAGAATAAAATCATAATTAATTTATATGTCACAAAAATACATTGTTTTTCTATGTTACACATTCCGTTCCCTCGTGGTACAACATACTACTTCAGTCTCTTCTACACCAAATAAAACATTCCATAGTGTATCTGTTTCCATGGAAACAGTTGCTGATATACGATGATGGACTTCTATTGATGTCACTGAGTGGATAAAGAAAAATAATCTTTCAGGGTATATTGACTGCTTCAATGATTTGCATGTCTTGTAGTTATCATAACACTAGCAATTAGTAGAACAGACACTGTATATAGACATGTACATGGGTTTTAAATTGGTAAGACTTTTAACTGAGGAAAGAATTTTACTTAGATTTTCAGTTTTGCAAGAAATAAACATTAAATGCTACATTCCGTCTTGAATTTACTTTCTCTAAACATTTGCTACTGAATGTGACAATCTCTGAAAGGAAATATGTATGGAAACCTTTTAAACAATTGATGTAAAGGTATGCATAATGGCACAAAATGTCACCCCCTGTTTGTAGAAAATCCTCTTTAATTTGTCAGAATTTCTCATTAAGATAACAGAAAAGTTGATTTCTAAAGGCTACATTTGGTTCAGAAAGTGTTCATATCAAACGAATAGGAAGTTGTTTTATGAAATGCAAATCTAGTGTTTTGAAACTCACATAAATCTATCAGGGAAGAGAAGAAAAATGTTATATTGCGTTAAGTTGTATTCAATTTCTTTACTGACATAACAAGTACTCATTGTTTGCCTGGTTTTGTTTCATTTGACACACAGGATGTTGTCTCTAGTTCTCTCCCTTTATCCATTCTTGAATTCTCTCCCTTTATACCATTCTAGAGTTCGCTCCATTTATCCCTTTTTGAAAGTTCTCTCCCTTTATCCCTTCTAGAGTTCTCTCATTTTGTTCCTTTTTGAGTTATCTCCCTTTATCCCTTCTGGAGTTTGCTCCTTTTACCAGTTCTATAGTAAATTTATATATATTGTATACTCGTATATGATATTACAAAGTAATTCATGCATATTACAGTTACTAGTATTTACATAGTTATCATACAGTTTGGAGCATGTACAAGTAGAGTTCAATGCTTGTGGAATGTTTAATATTATTCTGTATTTCAGATGTGGTGTTGACCGTCTCACTGGTGGTGAAATTGCTCTACTTGCTCACATGCGTGTTTCAACATTTCAACAAGTGCCTTCAGGAAATGCTTCTTGTCAAGGACCTACTTACAATGTCGAAGAGTGTATGGGCCCTGAATGATCTGTCGGAACATAAGTAAAACACACTTGAAGTGTTGTGTCAAAGATAGTATGGGCCCTGACTGATTTGTCGAAGCATAAATAAAACATACTTGAAGTGTGGAGAATGAGAAACCTTTACGAGAAGTGATATTAATTCTTCCTTGAAATGAAGCATCTGCTTTACATGGGGACATTATGTTCAATATATTATAACAGTATTTGCACGAGAGACTACTGTAGATTTTTACATATTTTTGTTGGTTAAATCATGTGACAATTTTAACTCAATTCACGAAGTAAATTACACATGCCTTGTTCTAAAGACAAGTTTTCACCCTTTCTTGAACAATACAGTATTAGAGAGGGTGAAAATGGTTGGTTTTCAAAAGGTGATATGCTTTTTGGGGATATTTCTCGCAACGGAACAGAACAGATTTTTTATTTATAATCTACTTGCACACTGTTCATCATCTATATAAAAGATTTCATATATATACATATATGCACAAATTGTTTACATGATTGCAATGCAAATATACTGTAAAATGTGCTGTTGTAAGAAATTATTGAGTAATTTGTTGGCGATTTAGACAATAATTTCTAGTCCGGACGTCAGGACGTGAAATCAACAAAATGGCGGAATAACATTCGTGACCTCGAAGCGTGTTTACATCTGTCACATGAACTGTTCAATGACATTCGAAACATTTTAATTAATTGATTTTGAAATGGTGATCAGTTTCATCGTTTGGTTATATCTCTTACTATGATGGCCATTGAGCACCAGATTGTTATAATTGTTTAATTTTTGTTTTACTTTCTTATTTTACATTAAACATGAACAGGGACTCTAATTTTCTATCTGGTGGATGAGCAATACATGAGCAAGTGTAGGAAAAGGAGCAAATAGTGTGATATCTATGCTTCATCACCAATTTGATTACCATCGGTATGTTGAGAAGCCAGTAACATTACATATGCAGTGGGCAAATCAAGAACAAATATGGAAGGTTGCAAAATATTTATATAGCATTTACGTAACGTCGCTGAAAGGACTAAACTGTATAATTCATATACCTCACATGATTTATCCATGCAAAATTCACATATGCACGCTATAAGCAAATCCGTACTGTTACCCTGTGACATAATGTTTTTACCCTATGACATAACATTTTTACCCTGTGACATAACGTCTTTAGCCTCGCACGGGTCTAAAAATTGACTACTGGAAATTACCATATGCCGAGTCGGTAGGCGCTTAATAAAATAGGTGACAATCAAGCGCTTGTTTGCAAACGACATTATCTGGCAATACGGAAACGACATAAGTGTGATTCAGTCGGTAGTGATCTCCTCTGAAGAGTTTCACGATGGATACGATTACCGGGAAATAATCTAGTGTTCCATATTTTTGGAATAGATAGTTCCCACATGTACAATATATACCCCCCTTGTTATCAATAGTCAGCGATGTTGTTAGCCATGTTGTTAGGCAAATTTCCTTAAAGTTTATAGGGAATATAATGTAAACGATGATAAGATAATCAGATATACAAAAATGACATATTCATTATAATTATTCGCATGTGGGTAGATGACTCAAAAAGTTGAAGACAAAGTGGCTGTCACATGCACATTATCTTGGTATTTTCTCAGTTATCACATATTTGGGAAATACTCCCTATAAGTGTTATTCAGTTTTGCCTATTAAGAACAAGGGAGGTAAATAATGTAGATGTGGGAACTATCTGTAACTATCTGTAAGTATGCATAAGTTTGTTTTAATTTCAGTTCTCTGTGTCATAGTATTATGTCTGAAGTTTTTTTATTACTGTATACATGACATAATGATATACTGAACAACTTTTTCCCCCTAGTCTACACTCTTGTGATATTTTCTATTCTTTTTTACTTTTTGTAAATATTTATTAACCTCCATATTCCTCGTGTGTCATTGATTGCATTTTATATATTTTGTTTGTAACTTAACCGTATGTTCCAACTTTTTAATTACCATGAGATTGCTATTTCTACAGTTAAGTGATAATCTTTATGATCATACTGCAGAAATATGAAATGTCAATTTCAAACTAACAGGACCAAATTTTTTTTAAAGAAATCCAACTTGGATGGTCAGAAACTACTTTATAGCCATCTGAGAAATGAGAAAAATATGTTGTGTTGCTTTAAAGGTAGATAATCACAATTATCTATATCGAATAGTTTTTTCCACAGCAGACTACCAGTCATGGAATCATATGTTTTTCTAAAATCAAAATGGCCCAAATGTAGACTTCTGAGATTTTTCCTTGTATCAATAATATAACATAGTGTTAACATATTATTTATAGTATTTCTTTGTTTTCTAAAGCCGTTCTGCTCATTGGCTAAGATGTTATTTTCAGCCCAATTATTAATACAGAACAGTAAATCTTATACATAGAGCAAGACAATGTTATACCCCTGTAAGATAATGGATCACGAGGATCAACAGTATAAGATTAAGGTATATGGGGTAATAACAACTTTTCCCCAGTCATTGGGTATAGTTCCTCTTGTAAAACACGCATTAAACAATATATGTCAGGGGCGTAGCGTGACTAATTCTGAGTCTCGAAGGGGAGGGTGGGGTCCGGTGGGTCTCCCGCGAAAATTGAAAACAAGAAAGGTAAACGGTGCGATCTGGTGTGTATTCAATGAGATCATGCAAATTAATCTCTCTTCATCATTCGTGATTCGAATTCAAGATTGAAGTATATATAATAAAGGATTGTTTCCCTTTATTTTGAAAAAACACGCCTTTTTTGCATATTATTATGCGTATTGATTTTCAAAAGTCTGGATTTCATTTTCATAGTTTACTCGAACGAGTATTCGAGAATGGCACGCTACGCGCCTGTATGTAAAAATTATATACAGCAGTTATTTCTAAAAATAAATTTGGGAATGTTGTCAAAACCACTAGCTTTTCCTTGTTTAGTTTTATAAATAGCTTTTTTACTTCTTCAACAGTGATACCACAATTTAGAGCTCATTTTCTACAGTTAAAACATTTCCATGACAACGTTGAAGAATTTGAGTACTGGGTAGACTCATAATTCTTTTTTAAAAGATTACTGAATTAATTTTTCCATTTGCATAGACAATGTAATACATCATTAGAAATACTACCATCATCCATTACTACTTCCATAGGTGTTCCTTTATTTTTCGGCGCAGCCGTACTAACATGGTTTTGCTAGGCAATTTCTCTTCAACCGAACAAGGTTTGTAACCTTGAAGCGGATTGGTTATCACACTCGATAAAGGTTACGTTAATTACCGAAATACACTCAATTTCGGTGAATTAACCGAAATCCACTGAATTTTTGGTGAATTAACCGAAATCCATTTTGGATCTGGAGTGACCAGCAAGCGTATTATCTCGGCGTTTTTTTATTTTACACAACAAATCTTAACCTTCAAATTGCGCCGACCATCTTTTTCGGCACAGCCGTACTATCATGGTTTTGCTATTTGCATATCAGTGTTTTGTAAACCAATCAAATATTACGGCAATTTCTCTTTAACTGAAAAATATTTATAACATTGACGCAGATTGGTTGACATTGTGTATAGTGTATTTCATGATTTATCTAGTAAGTAGTGTTGTTAGTCATTAGCCTGGATTGCATGCCCGTACCATTACATTATCGGTGTGCAGAGTAGGCTGAGTACTAGACTAATTAGTCATCACCACGGGGAATTGTCCGGTGTTGGATTTAAGAAGACTTTCTTGGTGTAATGTACCAGTCGCGATCATAATATCGTTTTAATCAGATACATCGCTAAATAACAAGTTATTTAACATGAATGTGTGAGTTCTAGACTTATGCATTAAGTAATATTGATTAACTATTTTGAAACACATTCTGTGTCTATGTCTAATCACACTACGCAGTGATCTCGCCTTACATGTCTCGGAGTTTCTGTAGGAGTGACCATTTTCTATATCTAATATAAAATTATTTCCACTGATTTGGTCTTAAGGTTACTATTCTATGAGCATTTAAAATGCAATACATTAATTTATCGTCGATTTCCCCTTGTATACTACCAGTACAATGGAAGGAAGTGCAATAAATTTTGGCCCCCTGTTGTGCTCATTGGCCTTGAGACCGTCTAGAAGAGTCATATGCTTTTCACTCTACACCACCCAGGCGCTTTCAATTTCCTTATCATGTATATATATATATATACATGACACGGACATATAATATGGTTTATATGTCCTTGTACATGATAAGGAAAATTATTCATATATGTATATATCTGGTGGATTTCTACAATCTGAAGATGAATCAGACAATGCTGAAGATGAAAACAACGCCCAACATGACTCACACATTGCAGTATCTCATAGAGTTAGTACTAAACAGTCCCTAGTACTAAAAACCTTTCAAACAGCACCCTGTGAATATCACTATCGACAGTGGTGCTGAAATCAACATGTTAAAACTTTCAGTTGCTCGGTATATGAACATTCAAATCAAGAAAAGTAAACAACGTGCTCTCCATGCTGATGGCACGACCCCGTTGAATGTTGCTGGAGAAACTCGCTGTGTCGTTACCCGTGGTGAACAAGATCTCGTCATAGAAGCACTTGTATTACAAGACTTAGATGTTGATTTACTTGGTGGAATACCCTTCATGGCTGATAATGATATCATGGTCAGACCAGCTAAGCAGTTGATCGTTATTCGTAATGCCATCGAAGTCCACTATGCTATGAACACAAAAGACTCAAACATCAACCAAGTACGTTGAACTCGGGCATAGGTCAAATTCCAATCCTACTACTACTTGGCCGGGCACATACTTAGAAATAACTGTTCCTGATGATATTGATCATGATGGTACACTTGCCATAGAACCTAAGTTTGGAGCACCAAAAGACTCTCACTGGCCTTCTCCACAAGTAGTAGAAACTGTAGCGGGAAAGTTCGAATACTGAATACTACGACAGACCCTGTCCAAACACATCGCATTGAACACATATGCCACGCTCGTCACACAGTCACTTCATACACAGACTCAAATACTGATCACTCTTGGTCTCCAGTGCCTTGCCACTCTATAAATTCTTGCTTGAATTCTGATACGGTGTCTATTGATCCAGACAGTCTACCGCCGAAATCTATTCAAAGCAAATTTACTTGTGTGTTAGAACAGTATGACAATGTATTTGACTCCTACATACCTGGTTATAATGGTGCTTCAGGTCCCTTTAAAGCTGGTGTACACATGGGACCAGTTCAACCCCCGCAACGTAAAGGTCGTGTTCCAAAGTACGGCAAAGACAAATTAGTTGAGTTGCAAGGAAAGTTTGAAACTAGAGAAACAAGGTGTGTTTGCTCGCCCTGAAGACATTAATGTCAATGTTGAGTACCCTAATCAATCCTTCCTGGTAAAGAAGGCACAGGATTGTTACCGTCTTGTTACCGCCTTCGCTGACGTTGGTCGTTACTCCAAAACTCAACCTTCCCTCTTGCCATAGGTGGATTCCATTCTACGCACCATCGGTCAGTGGAAATACATAATTGACACAGACCTTACCAGTGCATTTTGTCAAATTCCCTTGTCTAAAGATTGAATGAAGTACTGCGGTGTAGTTACACCTTATCGTGGAGTTCGAGTGTACACCAGGTGTGCTATGGGAATGCCTGGTTCCGAAACTGCGTTAGAAGAGCTGATGTGCCGCGAACTGGGTGACTTATTACAAGAAGGTGTTGTCGCTAAACTAGCAGATGATCTCTACATTGGTGGCAATACCCCAGACGAACTCTTAACAAATTGGATCCGTTTCTTAGATTCACTACCGAAAAATTATCTGCAGCTAAAACCATCGAAGACCATAGTGTGTCCAAAGTGCATTTTGTCAAATTCCCTTGTCTAAAGATTGAATGAAGTACTGCGGTGTAGTTACACCTTATCGTGGAGTTCGAGTGTACACCAGGTGTGCTATGGGAATGCCTGGTTCCGAAACTGCGTTAGAAGAGCTGATGTGCCGCGAACTGGGTGACTTATTACAAGAAGGTGTTGTCGCTAAACTAGCAGATGATCTCTACATTGGTGGCAATACCCCAGACGAACTCTTAACAAATTGGATCCGTTTCTTAGATTCACTACCGAAAAATTATCTGCAGCTAAAACCATCGAAGACCATAGTGTGTCCAAAGTACACCACGATTCTCGGTTGGATATGGTCACAGGGCAAATTATCCGCAAATCCGCATCGTTTAGCCACATTGTCGTCATGTCAACCGCCACCTACTGTACATGGTCTTCGCTCTTTTATTGGTGCGTAAAAGGTGTTAGGCAGGGTCCTTCCAAATTGTTCTCAGCTAATGGGACCATTAGATGACATAATTGCAGGCAGAAATTCATCTGAAAAGATATTATGGGATGATAACTGTTGACAATTCTTACAATATACAGTCTCATTGTAACGATTGTGTTCTCACAGACAGGAAGCCTTGTGTTCAAGCAATTGAAAAGTTATGTTGTGGCGCGTTTTCGGCTAGCCCAAGAATAACATCGTTTCTGTCTACTGTAAGTAGCAATCAGGTTGATGGATATGCGTAACCAGGTGCTCGTTTGTGGTCCAATGAAATTTCTCCTTACAAAACCATGTTTGTTGTCTTTCTCAAAATGGCTTTATCGTTTATTTTGGAGTTTCTGTTTATACTGTTTTTAACGTCCTTCTTGACGCTTCCGGTTATAAATATTTCCAAAAACGAAACACCACACAAACAACACCTATCAATCAAATAAGGTTGCCGTGTAGTAGTTGCGGTTGTGGCAAAGGGCGCAGCCATCTTGAAATTGACGAAAATACGTAGTCTTGGTGATCTACTCTCAAATATAACTTACGGAGCTCGCCGAAAATCGACGAATATTCATAACTCTATACCAAAACATTTTGCAGCCGGCGATTTGATTGGCTACTCAAAGGTCACAAGAACGTGACCTGTATAGTGCAGTCATCAGATCCAGTTAGCGTATAGTATAGGAGCGTGCGACTGGAGCTGATTTTAATGAGATTGGGGAAGTGGATAAGACACCGAGTGTAATTAGACAACCCCTCAGTATTACTCCTAATAAAATTGAACCAGACTCTGTTCTTAGTAGACCTCAAAGGGAAAATCGCGGGCTGCCTTTGTATTTAAAGGATTACATAACCAATTTTAAAAAGCAATAACTGTTCAGATAAATATTGTATCATTTATCAAATAATTCTCTGGAATTAATCTATAAAATTAGCTTTCTGAAAGCATGAAATAATGTTCTTGTGTGTTTGGGACATAATAATTCCCGGGAGATAAGGTACAACGTGTAGTTGTCATATATTTATGTTATTGTTTTTTTTTGTATTGTTGGATTTGTAATTCACAGAGCAAGAAGCTATATACAAAAGTTTTTTTTCTAATGTGCATTCATGTAAACTGCATAATTGTTTGCCTATGACATGTAGCATAATTTTAACTAATTTGAGACACTTGTGATTTTCTTTAAGGAAGTAAACTATAAGATCTTATCTTTAATAATTATATACTTAATTTGATATATATGCTGACTTTTAGATGTTTTATTTCTTAAAAAATAGTTGTTTATCCTTAAAAGAAATCAAAGGACTGAGAGTCCTCCAGCGCGTTGAAACAAAATATATGTGTATAAGTAGGTGGAAAATAGTGTACTGTAAAGGAACTGTGAGGCATGAACTAAAAGTGCATTTTCATGGCGTTTCGTGGACATTCACTAAGGCAGAATTTCAAAGGTAGAAAAAGGACGAGTCCAAACTCGTTTGGACGGGCTTACCTATCTGTCTTGGACTTAATAATTATTGTAATTTTGCAGCCATTTTTAGAAGCAAGCATATAAGTTTAACAGCTGTCAGTTTCAACATCTGTTACGCATTCAGAACTTTTTCTGAAGTAATCTGTATTTATTTACTAGTCAACTTCGTGGATCGTAGGTCCATCTGTGTTCAAAAACTTGGTTATAGCCATATTGGAAAAATATGTGTTTTTTTCCAGTGATGTAGGGACATATCTTGCTGATTTTCGGACGGAACGAATATATTATTTGTATATAGATACATCTTAGTTTTGATTTAATTGCATCCAAATAACCCAAACCGATGAATATGGTATGTACATTAATCTGTTAACAGTCAGGCGCACAATGCACAACACTCTTCATTCTTACATGTTTAAAGCTACAGACATAATGGTGATTTGATCAAAGAATCTTTCCGAGGCCATTGCCTCCCACTGCTGACATAAGGTGGAAAGCTATCTGTCGCTTGCGGTGAAACTAAGGAATGCACTAGTTATGGTGACCAGGTAGATCGTGTATAAACTTACAACACCTTTAAATTATCAGAGCTGTTGACTATTAAACCAAACAGTACCTAACTAAACGTTACAGAACCATGCACTGAGCCAACTAAATATAACCACAGGTGAAGTGACCTTGCCGCACTAGTTCTGATTACAGTTGTGAGTGTTAAATATTTAGATAAATACAATATTGCATTGAGATGCATCCAGATTGGTATCATGTTATTGCAGCATTTCTTGGAAATCTAAACATGTAACATCCACTAGGACTTAAACTGGCATGGCTAGCGCAGTTGGTAACGCGCTCGACTATTCATCCGTAGGTCCTGTGTTTGATCCTTGGTCGTACCTACTCTGGTCAGTGGTGATTTTGATCTTTCCAAGGTAATTTGCATCATACCGCTTATTCAAGTGAGAAAGCTGTCAGTTGCTTGCAGTGAAACTGAGGAAGCACCCGTTATCGAGCCCAGGTAGATCCTGTATAGGCTGGCAATGCCTATAATGACCAAACCTGTTGACAAGGTCTTGAACCAAACAAAACTCAAATCTATCAGTAACAAGATGTTTGTAAAACATTATGCCCCCCTGTGACCTTGACAAACACGATGGCTTAAAAACAAGAACATACAAATATTCTACAAAGGAAAGGCAACAAAATTGTGTAGAATTTCAAAAGATTTAATAAAAATAACTGAGATCATGAATAAAGTAACACATAATACACACTAAACAACAATACATAGTTCCCACATCTACAATATATACCTCCCTTGTTCTTAATCATCAGCCATTTTGATATGCAAAACTGATTAGCCCTTAAAGGGGTATTTTCCATATACAAGATAACTGTCCACATGACCGTAATGTATAAGTCATCTTTTATATCCGTTTAGTTTATCATCGTTTCAATTATGTTCCTTATACACTTTAAGGAATTTTGCCAATCAATATGGCTGACAATTGAATTATGAACAAGGGAGGTAAATATTGTAAATGTGGGAACTATCTATTACAAATGCTTCATACATTTGTCCAATACATGATGATGACTAGTAGTACAATATGAAACTATACATATAATAAAGATACAAAGTGTATCTAGAATCTTTATACTGTAAAATATGTTTTGGGGTCTTATGCTATACATGCAATACTTGTAAAGAAATGGATGACACACTTTATGCTGTGTATTTGAAGAACAGAGCATACTAATGTTACGGTTTTTAGTGTATAGAAAGACTTCTTTATGGAGAGCAAGTATCATGTTGACAAATCGCCGTAATGTACGAGCATATAAGTTTAAAACATTTTATAAAGGGCTTGGACAATAGAACAAATCAATTGTGATGAGAACATGAAAGGCAAGGAAAACATACAGTATATACATATGTAATAACACAGCCATTAATCTTGTTTATAATAATCTACATTAATTGAAGGATACAAAATTTGGTGTGTTCATCAAATAGACACCTAAAAGTTTCCTATTGCTACACATTATGAATACTTTCAAATTCATAGCCATATGACACTGGTGGTTAAGTCCTGGCTTACTTTCCACATAAAATTTATAAACATTAGTATTTCATGATATAATTGAAAGCATAATATGTTAGCCATGACACATATGGTGTCGGCCCGGTGCTTTTTCGCCCTCTTTATTCTATAGTAAAACTACAAGTTTTGCACTGGAATTGTTAACTCCACAATAGGATCCCAGCTATTTGCAATATCTTGTTTTCAAATACAACACTATCACAGTAAATCCACACAAATAAAACACCACCATCAACCGGTAACTTTTCTGCTATCATTCAATGTATACAGTCTCTGTCAACATTTTCAATACACAACTGTCAGCATGGCCGAAACGGTGCAATTTTATAAATCCTTCCATGCAAAAATGTAGTCCTGCAAAACAAAGAAAAAGCACTGTTTCAGTGATCAGAAATGACACAAAAGTTACACAGTAACAATAAATACAGCTGACATTGAATCAGTACAGCCACAGACAGCCGTAAATCTGGGACTCTAGCATTTCTAAGAACCACTTCCGGAAGTACTTGCTCACCAGGCCGACACCATAAAGTGTGTACATATGAGAAGCGCCATGAGAAACCCGGCCTAGGGACCTTATTTTCAATTTTAACTTGTTTACAATTCGTAATGTTTAAGCCTTTAAAAAGAAGGAATCAGAAATCTGTTTGCCAATGTTAAGGCATATAAACATGATGATAATAACGACGAAATGTGACGTCTCTAACATCAGTTCGCTGATGACCTTAAACTTAATGTTCACAGTGCGCACCACATATATATAAATATCGAAATCTGTATCGAAAAACATGTAAACACATGTAGGAAAAGTGGCCCCGTCCCCTGGCAGTAATGTTTTTGTGAATAAAAATAATTTGAACAATTTTGTAGAAGATCACCTATTGATCATTCAGGTGAAATTATATTGAAACAGGGCCTGTATGTTTTTGTCAAGTAGATTTTTGAAGTTCCAACTATAATACATATATCAAAAGTGGCTTCGCCCTGGCCGCCATGTTTTTTTATGAATCTACATACATGTAATTTGTACAATCTTGGTAGAGGGTCACCTCTTTCTAAGGACCATCTGCGTGAAGTTGTATCAAAATTGGACCTGTGATTTTGTAAAGAAAATTTCCACTACATACATATAGGAAAAATGGCACAGTCCCCTGGTAGTCATGGTTTTTAAGAATCCGAAAAAATTGAACAATTTTGGTAGCTCAAGTACATTTGTATAAAGTTATATCAAAAATGGTTCAGAACATTTCGACAAGAGGATTTTTCGAAGTTTCCACTTCATACATATAAGAAAATAGACTCCACCCCTGGCGGCCAAGTTTTTATGACTTATCCAAACCCCTCGTATTTTTGTAGAGTGTCACCCTAGTAACATATCGCTTAAATTGTGTGGTATTTCACGAAGTGGTTTCAGACGATTTGTTTTTAGAAGCAAAATAGGAAGTCAGCAATTGACAGTACATGAACATTTATGAAAAATAAATCTAAAAGAAATGTAAAGAAAACATGTATAACACAATATACTGCAAAAAGTACATTAGTTTATATTATAAAACAAAACTATGGTAGCTCTATACTTTTGAATCAAGAAAACCGAAATCTTCCAATCTGAGCAAAGATACCCAATTTCCAAATAATTTTCTTACAAAATGTAAAAGATAAAAAAATTCAGTTAATTTCTACAATAAACAATATGTTTATTCATCTAAGGTAATGTTCATGACGTCACTACCCTTACGTGTAATGACCAGGGAGAGAGGTCCATCTGCTGTCATCATCTCAATGTTGACGGGCCCATTGTTGCTGACAGCAGCAGCCAGCACCTGATTGCACTGCACAGAGATGATGTGGTCATTGTCAATCAGCAGCTCTGTGTCAGCCACCTCAACAGAAACATCAACAATCACAACCTTTGAAACAACAGTTTGTGTATCAGTCTTCTGCAATTTACAAAATGTCAAGGATTATAACCAACAAAATATATTGCTGAAGAAGTAACATAAGCTGTAAAACCAAGTCCCCTACTGTATTTTGTAACATATATTAGTATGAACCGCATGTAGAAAAATGGGATTTCTGGCAAAACTTTCTATTGTCTGGTTTTCACTGTTTCCAAATGAGCAATCTTCAACCTTTCCCAAGGTACCGATTCCATAACATTTTACAAAATACTTTTCATCGCCTTGATCTGACAAACACATGTTAGTCTGCATTCAAACCAGAGAAAAAGATGTGAGTTGAGGTATATCTCAAAACTGTAAATATTAGCATATACATTAGTTAATTGTTATGTATAATTTTTATTCGATATCGAATGGATGCTTATTTCTGGCGAACTACCAAGGTAATTTCTTATAATTATTGTATTATTACTTTCCTTTTTTTTACATAAAGGTTATAACTTTATAGAATAATTATAATAATATCACAATAAATCACCACAAGCACATAACTCGCTAGAATTGGCTCACATTTGTGTTAGGGGGGGGGGGGACAAATTAGGTCAGAATAAGTAGGGTAACAAGTGTGTGAAATTTGGTTGAGGCTCCATAAGCAATTTCAAACCAAACTCTCCCGACAAGCTCTGGACACTAATGGTTTATTGCATTTTTTGAGTAAAAATTACTTTTAACTTCGTTCCATAAGGCTGAATCTTGTGGGCAATACATTTTGTATTGATTGTGGACATTTCATATTAGGGTGATTTAAACAAAAATGATGTTTTATCTCATCCTTCGGATTGGGAACAAGATATGATCTCAATTTTTATTTGTATCAATATACTGCTGGCATGCCCGCGTTTGCTTTTGATTCCAGTGTTAGACAATAGCACTTTTTATTGTTTAATTGGGCTTTTCAAAAAAAGTTATAACATTTACAAGAAGTCAATTTCACAAAATAATAATCAACTGTTAGCTAAATCTTATTTCTTTTTCAGTTATAAGCTATATCATCATTCTTTTGTCCGTAATTGTTTATATGGACCCTGTGCCAAAATTCTAACTCATAGAATACAAGAAAAAGTAATTCTGACACAATATATAAAGTATCCTTAAATACTGCACATAATTTTATTTTTTCAGCATTTCTTGGAACATAAACTTTACTGGAAATAAAACTGGATCAAATGAATATTGCCAAATTCTCATAACAGTATCACCCTACTTTTATACAGCACATACACTTTACATCAACATGGTATGTAATATTATTTGCTATTTTTTACAATATATGCATCTTGTTTAAAAACAGCAAATTAGAATGAAACATGAATATGTACTCAAATTTTGCAACTTTAAAAAGCATTATACAAATAACATTTTTTACCGTAAATATCGAGGTATGTTCAATATTTGCATTTTTTATATATTTTTATGTTTATTTTTTCTATAAACGTTTCGTAAAGTTTTTATCTTTTTTATTTGTCACTATAGTTTCTAAAACCATCTCTTATTGTTTAATATTTAAACCTAAATAGTGAAGAAAAAGTAAGGTTTGTATGTAAGAAACACATTAAACTATACATATGCTATCAGAAAAAATATGCATTTTTTCATAGAAATATTTCACTTGCTACAAAATGGGTTATATGTAAATTTCCCTTCAAAGACATACCATGATTGCTATTCATACTTTATTTAATTATGTAAGCTTAGACTAATATGGAATTATATTATGACTAATGATTTGAACATTTTAAAAACCTTTTAATGTACAAGAACACAACATTTGAACTTCAACAATATTTTACCATGATACACATATGTGATCGAAAAAAATTGGATTCGCTGGGAAAATCGTAGAAAGAGCGCACAACTGGTCGCAGAGTTCGTGGGTGATCACCAAAGCAAAATCAGTCGCAGCAAGGTCATTGATCATGTTTAAAACTTCTGACCTGCGATTCCAAATCGTAAGAGGTCGCAGACAGGTCTTACCTGGTTGTACCACCAGTCACTCATGGACGCACCACTGGTCGTGCATGATCGTGGGTAAAATAGCACTGGCCTTTTTTTGTCCATTTTTGGAAAGAGACCCTAGATAAATTTGCGTCTTAAAATTTGCCAATATGGGTAAACTTTAAATGCTTCAACTCCAAATATTGGTTTTTCATATATAAAATGTGTATAAACAAGCATTCTAATCTACATTTCGTATATCATCTTTCAAGAAAAGACACACAATGTTCACAAACATTTATGACACAAGGGACAATAATGGCCAGAGTTATTCAAAGAGCTTCAAGATATACCAGGTCGCTCCAGTAGACAATTTTTCATATTCTTCTAATTGGAAATTCTTTTTTCTCATTGGGAAAATAAACATGTATTTGGCTTTGGGAATGGGTCAGCTAGTCTGACCCATGGGAACTGTAGAAAAAGGCCTGAGTAGTCGCATGATTGATGGTGCTACTGGTCCTGCCAACTGGCAATTGTTGGTGCCACCTATCGTGTGACCACTCGGTCAATAGTGCCACCAGTCTTGATTTGTACACATAGTGTTTGTTGTGTTAAAGAAATCATTGTGTAAAGAAAGTAGTTAGGTAATATTAGCCTTGACATGTGTTATCAGGATTCATGAATTTAGCGATTATGTTTGCACTGTTAATCGTCAACAACGTGAAACACGATTTGCATGTGCATGAATTGTTCAACATGTCCCGTTTGGTATTCGGACAAATTGTTTTACTTGTCTTATTGTCAGTGTTGTCAAGTAAACGAAAACGCTTTAAAACTTGTAAAAAAATTAACATTTTTACATTGTAGCATTTTTAGTATGCCAAGCATACCCAATAATTTACGCAAACGTGCGATTGGCATGCTTGATGCTGGCATGTCGACAGAAGACGTTGCAAGGCACGATTTAGAACTACATGACACACCGACGACTTGCCACGTCGTGGACGTCCGCGCGTTAAAACGCGTGGTCAAGACCGCTATATCATGAACACGTATTTGCGCAATCGATTCCAAACTGCCACTGCTATTGCTGCTTACACACCGTCATCGTCTGCGGGAGAACGGTTTACACGGACGACGTCCTCATGTCGGATGCGTTTTAACGCAACGTCATCGTGTAAATCGTCTAATTGGGCACGTGTACACACTCGTTGGACACGACGACGCTGAAATACCGTTCTTCGGATGAATCCAGCTTTTGTGTACATCTTGGTGATGGCAGGGTGCGCGTCTACCGTAGGAGAAATTAACGCTATGCTGAATGTTGTGTTCTTGAACGAGATCGTTTCGGGGTGGTGGTTCTGTCATGGCTTGAGTAGCATTTGCCCATGGTTATCACTAGTCGTCATTAATGGCAATTTAAATGCTCAACGTTACCGCGATGACATTCTCGCTCATCACGTCATTCCTCTGTTCTATAACAACGCCAACATCTCGAATTTTCAGCATATTAATGCCACATCTCATACAGCTAGAGGCACTGTTAATTTACTTATAACAAATAACATTGATTTCATTGATGACTGGCCCGCTAAAAGTCATGATCTTAACCCAATGGAACTCAATATTCCACAGGCAGAAATCAACACCGTAGTCAATTCTATGCGCCGGCGATCTACCTTTTATCTGACGGATACAGGACATCATACAGCAATCTCTAACACGCATCGAGTTGTTCAC
The DNA here is from genome assembly GCA_032209605.1 of Mactromeris polynyma. Classification (NCBI taxonomy): domain Eukaryota; kingdom Metazoa; phylum Mollusca; class Bivalvia; order Venerida; family Mactridae; genus Mactromeris; species Mactromeris polynyma. The sequence continues at coordinate 8,298,384 of JASFXZ010000008.1, forward strand.
AAACAAAACAACAACAACAATTCGGTACAGAAATCGAGTGCGTGACAATATAAACGTGGTTCGAAATATACTTCTGTCCAGATTTATGCACGTCACTTGGTATTTACAAATGGAAAAATCGATCGTTGCCATTGTCAATGTTTACGGAAGTGTGACGTAGTGCGCCATTTTATATTTTGAATTTGTTGGGAAAAGTATGTCAATCATATAATAAGGAAAGAATGCGATGGAATACTGTCTAAATCAGTCCGTTGTTGTTCTTTGTTCGACGCCATATATGAAATGGCTTGTCTAGCTTGGTTACAGCGAGCACCTGTTACTAAGGGTGCGAGGCTACGAAGCGTCTGCGGAAAGGTCAATTGATTTAGATCTTGAGCGGACGTGATAGCGGGGAAATGGTTTAAATCGATAGATAAATGAATATACTCTTTTCATCGCAATAGGTGTCCAGTCAGTTATTTATTAACGCGTACAGTGACACAAGGAAATATCTTGAAATAGATGGTCGGCGCAATTTGAAGGTTAAGATTTGTTGTGCAACATAAAAATGCCGAGATGCTACGATTGCTGGTCACTCCAATAGATTTCGGTAAATTCACCTAAATTCAGTGGATTTTGGTAAGATAATGTACCCTTTATCAAAAGGTTAACCAATCCGCGTCCATGTTACAAACGTTGTTCGGTTGAAGAGAAATGGCCTTGGTCGTTAACGATACATTTGATAGGTTTACACAACACTGATATGCTAATGGCATACCATGTTAGTATGACTGCGCCGAAAATCACCGATTACACCGCTGGTCAAATTTTCGTACTAGCCGACTTTCACACCTTGTGTTGATGTATACGCTAGGCGGGTAGTTTTTGCGTTGCATATGTTTGATTACGGACATATATGTCCGTGGTTTTATTGACGGATGCCTGTGGTTCCAAAGCGCGGTAAAATTGAAAAGGAAAAGACCTCACGTATGCAAGCTAATTTGCACTTAACAATGCTTGTATACGAGGATTATCGAACCTCAAGTTGCCGTAGTATATCTGATACCTATATAAACCGTCAGCTAACAAATACTAACAAACACTGTATTTATATATTTTTCTGGGTTTCTCAAGGGTTTGCTAGAATTATATTCAAGAACAAAAATACCGTGTCTGCAAAAAAACGAAAGACATCAGTAATTCAATCACAAATGCATGAACTGTCCACAATTTTGTTTCAGTTTTGAAAACTCCGTCTCACAGATTGGAAAATACATTTTTAACAGCATTTTTTCATAGGTCACTCCAAGATGTTCTTTGCTGCACGTCCATGTTAATCTATTGATCAAACTGTCCTTTCACGACAACACATTATTCAAAGATGGTCAACAGTCAAATGGAACTCTTCTCAGCGTCGAATATTTTTTCTCCAGGAGTGCCACTAAATAAAAAGAAAACAGAAAATTAAAAGTAATTTTCACAAATACACGCATATGTTCGTTATTCACCATGGTCATTATTGAAATTTTCACATTTCTCAGTTTATGACAAAATTGCAAATGGACAACATAGACTGCGTAGCTAAGCACTTCCGGCATGATGAAAACCAAATAAATTATTTATGCATTATTGAATTTATTCAATACATATATGATAAACATTTTGTTCAGAACTTACCTTTACTGCCGTCCAGAAATATGCCATTTGCTGTCAACATGGCTGTTTCTACAAAGAATTATGGCTTCAAACAGTAGCAGTAGTTAAATGACACCATTCTAAGCACTTTAATACAATGTGCGATTCTGGGATCTCATTTGATGTAGATCATAATTCATCTGGACTGAATTACATGGTCTGTCAGTCATGGCTGCAAAATAGATTCACAATTAAGTACTTTGAAGCTATGTATAAGAACAAAACTAATAAGAGCTATGTCAACTTGTGAAAATTATCTTCTGGTACTGGTAACTGTTAACAAATCTTTTTCAACAAAAATATTTTATTATCCAGTGCCTTGTTCACGGTACAATTAAGACAATTGTGTAAACTCCAAATGAACACGCCTCAATGTGTTTGAACACAATCACTCATACGGTAGATGTCTGGTTCGAGTGCTGAAGTCATGGGTTTAATCCCTGACCAAGTCATGCCCAAGATGTACAAATGGTATATATAACTCCAATCAACATATATATACATGTACATGAAAATGATAAAACAGGAGATACATAGGCCCTGATAAGTATTTGTTAGTGGATACTCTGTTGTTTGCAGTCTGTATATGACGATATTAGTTAATCATAAATGTGTAGCAGTTTAAGCAAATCAAGAGGAAAGTGCGCCCAATGTTGGGTTCGAATCCACGACCCCCTAAACACTAGTACATCGCTATACCGACTGAGCTAACTGGGCAGCTGCCTAACTCCACAACACTACAATTCTCATCCTGCCGGCATTATAGGCTTTACCACCATGGGCCGTCAAACGTTGTTGCCACTATTGAAGTAAATCAAGGGGAAACGTGTGCCAGATGTGGGGCTCGAACACACAACCCCCTAAACATTGAACCAGTGATTTACCGAATCAGCTAACCGCGTGGCCATCTTACCCCACATCACTACACAGTAAATGAGTATTTTAACCTGTTGTACAGGTCATTTACACGCAGTCTGATATCCAAGATGATAACAGACTGACATTGATGTGTATTTTGAATACATTCATCAATTTCGCTCGATCAGACCTCGGACGTCTAATAAAGTTCAGAATCTTACGTAAAATTTACCTGTAGGATGGGGTGTAACAAATTTGTTATTGACACTGATTATTAACACTGTAATATTAAAAATATACGCACCGAAATACATTGCTAAATTATTGTATGTTTCAATGATTCTATTAAAGTAAATAAGGAAAAAAAGGAGAAATTATCAAGAAAAGGAATGTTTATGAGACATCTTGCCATTTATTGACATTGGTAAAGTCTAATTCTATGAAATATTTTACTTGATTTTAGTGTCGTAGTAATTAAAATTCTGTTGTTATTTGTAGAATTTGAATGAGATGATTATTTCTAAAGTTGATCTTAACGTTTCATGTACGTCACATCCTAATTTCCTGTCACATTGAACCTGTATATTTTGTATAGATATTATAAATCGATGATTTTCTGATTCAGTTTTGTTTTCTTGTACCTGCGATTTAACTGTGTGTCAAAACATGCTTTGAACTGACACACTTTAAAATTTGTATTATTACTTAATTCTTAACTTTCGGTACAAAAGTTTGGCTATGTATGACTTGCCGTCGTCGGCGTATTCAAGTTCCGTCGGGGTAGCAAAACACACATTGCTTCCTCGGGTGAATCCTTTATATAAAACATACGTTTTTACTATAATACTGTCATGACTTATGGCAGTACTAGCAGTAATACCATGCTACTGCTGTTACTGCTGAAGTTGAAGCACTAGCAGTAATAATATGTAATATTTCCGGACTTTTGATTCTCTAAAACCTGTTGTCGCAATAGAGTTAGGTTATTGCTAATGTGCAGTCATATGCCTATTTTGTAATGTTATTACTAATAGTAAACTGCAGTATTACCCTTAAATGTTATTGCTAGCTCCAGTACACACCTCTCACGCATATCCCTCTTGTTGTTTATAGTATCAACAATGAATCTGAATCTGACCATTCTCTTTCAGCTACCAATATCATCTGCATTGATGCTTATTACTGCTAGTATTATTCATATACAACAGTAATACTTCTACCTCTTCGAGCAGTAATAGTGCTATTACTGCTGGAAGTTGTAGCAGTAATACTGCTGTTACTGCTAGAAGTAGTAGCAGTAAGAGCAATAGTACTGCTGTATGCAAATCAATGTCTGTGCGTATAGCTAACGGTAGACTAGGTCAAGGGACGGGGGCGGTTACATTTATGAGTCACGTGGGATCAAGTGCGATAGATTACTTGCTGTTAAATGATAAAGATTTTTATAGTATTGATAAATTTCACGTGGACGAGTTATGTGAATGGTCGGATCACTGCTCACTGTCATTTGTTATTAAAACCACTTGTATAGGACAAAATGTGGACACACCCACGCATTGCACTAAAATTAAATGGAGTGAACTATTGAAAAATGAGTTTCGGCGTGGGCTGATTAGTAAATTGCCAGAGTTCAACCATATTGTTGGACATATTAATATGCATAATTCTGAAAATATTGACGGCATTGTTAGCGATTTTACAAGGGTTATAAAGGAGGTTGCTCAACCGCTATTTCATAAGCAAGTTAAACCAGGTAACGTAAATCGCCCAGCACGTAGTGTTGGTAAAAAGTCAGACTGGTTCGATATTGAGTGTCGTGAGGCCAAAACATTGTATAAAAACGCTTTGCATGTATATAACTGTGATAAAAACGATTCAAACAGGTCAAATTTGATGACACATAAATTAGCTTATAAGCGTCTTGTGAAGCGAAAACGTAAACAGTATGAAAATAAGAAAATAAAAGAAATTGAGAAACATAGACATTCAAAGCCTAAAGACTTCTGGAAATTATTTAGCAAACGTAAAAACAGCTCACGTAGAAATATTTCTATAGATGATTTTTATAAATATTTCTCATCTTTACAAACCGACTTGAATTTAACCGTAAATGATGACTCAGAGGATTTCTGTAATAATTATGATTTCGATGACACGAACTGTAGATTTAAAGAGCTTGATATGCCAATTACTGTCGAAGAAATTTCAAAGGTTGTTAAATCGCTTCAAAGGGGGAAAGCATTCGGAAATGATGAATTGTTAAATGAATATTTCATTGAATCGGTAGATATACTGGCATCTCATCTGGTAGATTTATTTAATGCTATATTTGACTCTGGGTATTTTCCATCTGAATGGTCAAAAGGCATTATTGTACCCGTGTACAAAAAGAAAGATCCCAGCGACCCAAGTAATTACAGAGGAATTACTTTGGTGAGCTGTTTCTCAAAGATTTTTACCGGAATATTAAATAAACGTGTTAACAATTGGGTTGAAAAAAATGATATACTGAGCGATGCGCAATTTGGATTTCGTATAGGTCGGTCTACCACAGACGCAATATTTGTAATAAATGCAGTTGTACAAAAACTTCTAAATGAAAAGAAAAGGCTGTATTGTACCTTCATTGATATGAAAAGGGCATTCGACAGCGTATATTTGAACAGTCTGTGGTTGAAGTTATATAGATCAGGGATAGATGGGAAACTACTCAGAATTGTTAAAGCAATGTATTGTAATGTAAAATCGTGTGTACGAAATTGTAACTCTTTATCAGATTATTTTGACTGTGTTATTGGCCTCAAACAAGGGGAAATAATGTCCCCAATTTTGTTCGCTCTTTTTATCGATGACCTTGAGTTATTTTTAGAAGATAGTCCTTTTTGTGGGCTCTCTATGGATGACATTACTTTTATACTAATGTTATTTGCTGATGACATGGTTTTATTTGGTAAAACGATTGAGGAACTACAAAACAGTTTGAACTTACTACATGTTTACTGTAAAAAATGGGGCCTAGAAGTAAATACTGATAAAACAAAGATAGTGGTTTTTAGGAAAAGGGGTAAACTGAAAGAAAATGAGAAATGGTGGTATGATAACAAGCAGTTAGAAATTGTTAATGATTTTAACTATCTTGGAACAGTGTTTAACTATACAGGTTCTTTTGTTCTAAACCAGGAATCACTATCTGGAAAAGGCCTTAAAGCTCTCAACGTTTTAATTGCCAATACAAAACACTATAACTTTAAACCGAGTGTATTGTGTCAACTGTTTGATGCTTTTGTTAGTGCTACTTTAAATTATGGCTCCGAAATCTGGGGATTCGGCAAATCTAAAGAAATCGAACGCATCCATCTTAAATTTTGCAAATATGTCCTTGGCGTCAAAACTACTACCTGTAACATGGCTATCTACGGGGAATTAGGTAGATACCCATTATATATAAACAGATATGCAAGAATTATCAAATATTGGTATAAAATTCAAAATTCAGAAAATATTGTTATTAAAACTATGTATAATACAATGTTAGAAAACCTTGAATCTCGTAATAATTGGGCAAATAAGGTTAAGATACTTTTAGACACATTTGATTTCTCTGAGGTATGGAGGAACCCAGAACGTGTAAACATGAAAACTTTCCACCATATCTTTAGAAATAGAGTTTTAGATGTTTTTAAACAGACCTGGTACGAAAATGTTTGTAATAGCAACACATTGTGTACATATAAATATCTTAAAGAAACTTTGTCAATCGAATATTATCTAGAAAATCTACCAAAAAAGTTAAGAATAGCTATGTCAAGGTTAAGACTGTCTTCCCACAGACTACGTATTGAAGCAGGCCGATATGGCCGTCATAGAGAAGAACGATCAGAACGTTATTGTATTTTATGTCATTCAAATGATATAGAAGATGAGTATCATTTTCTTATCATATGTCCCTTTTACAATGGTCTCAGAAAGGAGTTCATTAAACCATATTATGTCAGACACCCAAGTGTATTCAAATTTTTAAAAATGATGAAATCTGATAACAAACATATATTGATAAACATTGGTAAATTTATTTCCCAAGCATTTGTCATAAGAAATTCTTTTGTCAACAACATTGTTTAGACTAGTTACTAGTCACATTAAGTCTCCCATACCAAAATATTTGAGGAGCTATTGTCATTACTTGGTCGTAGTTGGAACCATATTATGTATTATTTATTTGGTGTTACCTATGTATGTGTATATTCGACATTATATGTCTAGAAAAATGTTAGTTTTTTTTCTTATAAATAACTATGTATACATGCCATGTAACGTATGACTTTGTTTAAAATTATATTGTAATATAAGTTTGTATGTCAAGAAACTATACTGTTTACGACAATAAACTAAGTTGAAGTTGAAGCTGTTACTGCTGTTACTGCTAGTACTGCTAACTCCACACCGGTGAGAAAACACACGTTGTTTAATCAATAATTTATGCGTTGAAAATCACATAAATCATGATATTTCCATTTCAGAAGAATCGATAACGGGTCAATATGGCGAAGAATCGTAGCGATAAACAGCCCAACAAAGAAGGTATTTAAGCAAAACATATGCTTTATTAGGCTTTATAACGTAATAAAGTTCCGGTTTATTACCGGTTGTGATAAAGATAACATTTATCATAACATTTCATGCAGTGTTAATACTGTAACGAGCGGGATAACGACAATCCTGTTTGTGAATCCAATATAGATGTGTTGTATGCCTACTTTTGTCATGTACTTGTCAGAATGCATGACGATCTACTGTCCATATCAACAACATAAACCAAATATACAACAATTCCCGTATATAGTTGCAACTCTCAATTTAATAAAGTGCTGTGAATCTGTTTATAGATTACATAACATCATTTATACAATCACAATGGTCTTCTAAGGATGTTACAAAACTACCATGTGTGGATAATGCGTCTCTGGCTTCCCATACTGTAGAAATCGTTAATAAGTAATGTGACTACGGCGTCCAATACTGTAATTAGTGATAAATAATGATACTGTGAAAACATCGATTACGTCGTTTATACGCGCAAAAACATCACGGGATTGTTAACTTCGGTTTAAAAATACGGCGGTTGTTTACCACGTCATATTGGGTACATCTAACAAGGAAGGACCGAGCCCATGCATTGGGATCCTCTATGCAAGAATATGAAATGTTTATTTGACTACATCTAGATTTACATCATTTGTAATATTGCCTAAGAATGGCGGCTACAAAAATACGTCACCGGCCATAGTGTTTTACCTCTCGTAGGTTGCTTTGTTTATATATATGTAAGTGGATATATATATATCGATCGTCAGACTGGACTGGAACTATACGTCAGTAAATACTGTGAAAGGCTTGAGCATCCTTCAGCAATATAGGCTGCTTGCAAGCAAGAGGATCCTGAACTGTGGAGTTGGGTTTATTTACCCTCGCCACCGGGATATCCCATATGGGCGAGCATCCTGAACTGTTTGTTTGTATTTGCGTTTATTTATCGTCGCCACCGGTTTCCCATATGGGCGACGCCTCCAGAAGAATGTTAGTCATATTAGAGTTTTATGGAGGATAGTGCATGATACAGAAGGTGCCCCAGTTCCAGAAGCACCCCTGGTTCTTTTACGTGCTCGATGTAAAGCATCATACACGGGTCCTCGGTTTTTAAAGTCTCGTCCGAAAGACTGTTCGTACGGTCAGTGATGGAGCGGGGAATCGAACCAGCGATCCCTGGATTACAAGTCCAGCGTTTTACCACTGGACCACTGATCCGCTCAAACTGATCCTGAACTGATTAACATGCGCTCCTTATATAACCTCGCGTCATCCACCGAGTGGACCGATCAACCAATCAGCGCTCCGGCTTTCAGGTGACTTCAGTGATTCACCGTTAGCTTCAAACGTAATATATAAGACCGCAAAAATAAATATCACACAGCTCAAACTTTCAAGGGATTGCTTTTATGAAACGCATTAGTGAACACAACAAAGCCGATTCTAAAACGCGCTTGATTTAAAAAGCCTAGCAATCTTGTACGTCGCGCAAGATAAATCGAGGAAGAGTAGTCATACGCATTCGAAAAATAGCGCCATGCAAACTCTTAGAGTACATAATTTATAAAACTCTCAGCTCTTAAGCAGCAAAAACTCTTTACAATAACTAAGACATTTCTAAAGAATCATGACAAAATACTCAATATTCATACAACGCCGAGTCAAGCAAGATCATAAACATAACAAGTAGTCTGCAACGGACGGTCTGGGATCTCGCAGACGCTCGCATACTGGCAATGCGACAACATCGTAAATATATGCGTAAACATAATACTTTCACAATAAATGAAACACTGAACAAAGTTTCTAACAATGACAAAACATGTATACAACAGTTCTTTGACCGCATTTCCGAAGAATATGCTCCGACATTGACAGTCTGCTAAATTTTCAACACACCAGGTAGATTTATTAATCCAGTCTGACTATTGTAGTAACGGGCATTTTCAGCTTCATGAGTATTTATGTAATCACTGTAACTTAAAGTTTGGTCTGTTCATGTTATTCATCGTTCACTCGACCCTGTATTTCACGTAAATAACATTGTCACATAATTTCGCGACCCGAGTAATAGCTGTAGAATTTAACGTATATACTATAGAATACAAAAAATGCGTTCCAAAACATAAACAAACAATCGTCATTGTTCGGTTCACCTGAGCAACCATGATGGTGAATTATTCCGAACACCCGTTGCACAACGTTCCTACGTAGTGAAGCTTATCAGGACTTCTTGTATGAAATCAAGGAGCAGATTTTCATCAAATTTGGTGTGAAGTATTATAATTAGGAAGGTCATCGAATAGCAAATCAGGTATTCAAATATTCGATCAGCCTTTCGAACGAATATTCGAATATTCGATCGTCACAACTTAGACAAAATTATTTAAAAAATCACATTTCATATACCGAAGTTCCTTACGTGCTGCGTGTATTCTACTTAATTTATGTTTTCACCGGAAGGTAAGACTTTGACGAAGGAAGTTATTGCAGTAAATAGATTATCATCTGAATGTCAATATTTGTGTTTATGAATATCTTTGTAAAGTGTCGAGACAAAAAATATGTGTCAAAAGTTGCCTTCTAAGTATATATCGCCACCATTATTACTTCTTTTTTGTACGATCGTATACTCGAGGAGTTAAAGGACGCTTCAATAATACATATGCATTCCGCTTTACTTAATAAATAAGTACTGGAATGTGAGCAAACAAATCATATAGATTGGAATTTAACTTAAATGTTATTAAATGATACTGAATACTATCAAAATGAAAATATAAATGAAGCTATAAATTTTGCTCAGGTTCTTATCTGAATATAGAAGCGTTTATCAGCTTATCGAGTATACATAATAAATGTTTTTAAACAGTCATTTTGATTGGATGATACTATCTACGTGAACATTAGTATGCAAATTATGTTGTTTCCCGTCACCCCATTTTTTCGGCATGTTTCTCCTAGCTTTGATCTTCCTTAATTAAAAAGCGAGTCATTAACTCAAGTCATGTCGGTGGTTTTAACAGCCTACTTTTGACACCTTTCGTCAACAACAAAATTACCGACGATTAGACACCAATTTTCTTCTATTTGACACTATGGACTATCCAACTGTTACAAACGGTCAGTAATTAACGGATTATCGAAATACAATTATATTATAGCACCCACAATCTACTCAATGACACTTTTACAAGCGTGTATATTTCAACATCAACCTTTCTCAACAATTACTCTCTAACTTACACAAATCGGGGTCGGCAATGTTGCAATTCTTGTGACAACAATTTAATTTTCAACAAGAATAAACATCAAAGATGTTTGAAGTCACTGGCTAAGTCTTTGAAGTAAATATTTTTGGAGGACAGTTGCAGCCACGTAGTGAATTACAAATTGAGATCAAAGATTGATATGACCTAATCATTGCAATTATCAATGGGATAAAGAAATGTACAGGTTATGACCAATCTGATACCAGTATCTTGCAAGTGGGAAGGAGCCATTCACTAGGAACAAACGTCTTAAGAAAAAATAACTGGATACTTTTAAGATTAACATCTTTAATTCAATGAGGAAATGTATTAAAGGAAATATTATAACATGCATTTTCAAAGAATAAAGAGTGATTAATGAAAATATGAAGTGAGCTTGTCAGATAAAACAAAAATAAATGTGCACACACTAACATATTGACTTGACATTAAAAAGAAAATCATAAAGGATACATCATAGCTTTTGCTTTTCTGTGGGTTTTTTTCCGACCAAAAAAATAAAATTCCAGAAATATAATTTATTTTTATTTCCTCCTCTGACTCTTTATGTCTCTGGCCGTTCGTAAACCATATAATTAAAAAAGGCCTTATTAAAGTAGTAAGCACTATACTATTACTGAAAGTTTCTCTTCTATTTGTTCAAGCTATGACACTTGGCCACCATATTTGGTCTGCAGTATTCTAGCATGGTCCTCTAGTATGTTTGTTCAAATGGTGTCCATCCACCGTACTCTCTCAGACGAGTGGATTAGGGTTAAAATGGCTTTACTGAATTTAGTTGCCAAATCGTAATTGTAAATAAAAACTCAAGATTTTGCTTGACATTTTTTGATTTATTATTTTCTGAAACAGAAATGATATATCATGCATGAACCTTTTAGAGAAGTTACTTTTTCACTTGGTCTAATTTTCCTAAATCTATTATACAGATAGGCGATAGCATTTCAACGAAAAATAGCATAACTTTCATATGAAAATATGTTCAATAATTTCCTTCTTATACAAAAACAAAATAATCCTATACCACAGGAGATGGTTACAAGTGAGTTTCCTCTCGCTCCTTCTATAGTTATCTTCCTTTTATAACGTACTATATGTACGACATTATTATACTATAGAAAGGATAACGGGAAATAACTCTAGACCGGTAAAGGGAGATAATTCGTACGGTTTTTTAATTGTTTACCAGGCATACAAAATTGTCCACATGTTTACGAATGTTTGTAATAATAAAAACATATGGTTACCCATACTGTACATTGATTTATTTTCATATGTGTGTGTATATATATCCGTTCGTTTACTTTGCAATCTTCACCGTATGAATCTGCTTCATTTATTAAATCACGACATGAGTCGCATACTTGAGATTTTTATTCATGATAATGAGCAAAAATATCCGCAGTATAGCATAGCACATTTGCATCTTGTTTGGCATAATTAACATCAGTAACCCTCCGAGTGTTTATCTAGTATATATTGACAATAAGGAAACGAAAACCAGACCATTACTTCACTAAAACAATGTAACAATTTAAATAGCACGTACTAAGGTCTCTCAAGATAGTCAAACAACAGGAAGTGAAACACCCGGTAATAAAAGGATGAGCTGTTGTCTCCATATTTATATCAAACTGTGAACAAGTTGATGTTAACACTTAGAATTTTCGTCACGAGTAAACAGCCCAAGATCACGGGTCATTACAATAAGGCCATGCCGTTTTATATTCTTGTTAAGCGTCCGCATGCGCCTATGTTTTGAGTTCTTTGCCAAAATAACATGTTCGTAAGTTTAAAACATTGCCAAGGGAAGTAACCGCTGTATCGTATTTATGTATGCTTTGTCAATATTTTGTTAGCTTGCATTTTTGTGAATTGTGAGCGGAAACTGGTCAGTTGTTGTCTGTTAGCCTTCTAATGATTAGTTATATTCTATCAGGTTTAACTCATTAAAACATCTGCAATGACACAGTCATCGTCTTTAATTTGGCTTTGTGTTTTTTCGAAACGACTTTGTGTGTTTTTTAACTTTTTACCAATAGGTAGACGCTTAACAAACATCTACAACAAAATTATATAACGGTTCCGAGTTTTTAATTTATGACATTGGCTGAGTCAGTGTATTGTATATACATGCACATCTAAATACATTTTGATCGAATATTATATTTAAAAAAAACTACTGTCTAAATAGTTTGCATTATGTCGTAACGATTTTGATTCGCGTTTCATTTTTACGTAAACCGATTATGATTATTTTATCATACATTCAACAGAGTCATCGTGTCAGATTTGGATAATCATTCTAACCGAGTGATTTGAATACTAAGATTTAGTTAAGGAAATGGTTACCGTATGCTTTTATGATTATTTAATGATGAAGATTATTTACTTTTAAATCATTGTAGCTACTAATGTTGGATTGAGAGCAGCACCAACGGATGTGGGCGAAGGGGAGATAACACGTCGCGTTAGAGATGGTAAAATGTTATACTGTTTTTGATATTACAATTTGAATTGAAGGGTTATCATGCCACAACGACAATGCAGTTGTTAGGGGGCATACTGGAATCTGTCCCTGCTGCACCGTCCATAGACACAATGTTTAGGACGCAACTCCTCTCACGGTTTTACATTTTCCGTTGAATGAATTTCTTTCATATCTGGCAGAGCTTCTACGAATGATGTGTAGATGTTCTAGAATGCGGGACTCGCAAACTCACGTGTTTTACCAGAGTTATGGCTCTTTGTTGTTTAAGGAATAATGCTTTATGGTACATGTAGTATATACAGTCTTGTGGACGCAACTCTTCGTACAGTTTTACATTAATTTCTTTCAAATCTGGCAAAGTTACTTAACCAGAGATGTACATGAAGGCAGACATTCTAAACCTCGCAAATATTACTAGATTATGGCCGTTTGTTGTTTTTAGGAATATGCTATATGGTACATATTGTAGGTAAAATCTTGTGAGATCAAATCATCCTACAATTTTGCATGAATATTATACGGTACATATAGTGTATACAATGTTGTGGGTGCTGCTCCTTGTGGGCATATTTCAGTTTCATAGTCAACACTCCACAGGTTCAATGTGCAGATTACTTTACATACATTGCAATAAAACTACTTTCTTAACATCTACTCCCCTAAATCAACCCCTAAACTGTTACAATACCTGAATAGTTAAGATATATACGACATACATTGTATAAATGTATAGGCACCGATGGCGACAGTTCTAGTACTATTTAATAACTGATCCTATTCTTTTCAATTTGAAAGCATGGCATTCTCCTTCCAGTTAGTATGCGGAAATATAATACACCACTCCTGTAGCTGCATAGCAGTTCCGTTTATACTGATTTTGCAATGTTTGTAAATCAGCGTTACTCACAAAACTATCAAATAATTCCAGTTGCTTTGCATTGATAATTGCTATAAATTGATGACACAGTTGATTAATTAATACTTTTCACCATCGCTTTTCTGCAACTGCTTTGTAATGACAACACATGTATCCTTGTTGCAAACACCCAGCACAATTCTATTGTAGAAGTACCAAAGCGGACGAAACAAGAGACACATTTGAGAGCATTCTTGAAGTTCTACTTTTATGCACCATTGAAATGGAAGGATTGCACGTGCTCAATTCACATTATGTATATTTTCATTTTCATGATTCAAATCGTGAAACTGTCTTTGCTTACCCGACAGGTATTTGATTCCAAATTACATAGTGTTTTACAGGCATGTGCTAATTTGGAATGCTTATAATCCGACATTTTTCAAGCAGTGTCGCGAAATTGTAACCGTTTAGCTACACATTTCATTTTTGAGGCGCTTTTTCGTCTCAATGCTAGCACCGTCAACCAGATACGCGAAGCACCACCATAGCCATCGTCTCAGGAAAATAGGACATATAAAGTCCTCTGATCTTATTATAGATTTGATGAATATAATGACTGATTTGTCAGGGATATATCCATTGTGGAATGGCGGGAGTTTTGATATAAACGGCTTTCCTGGATTATTCTTGTCATTTTGGGCGAATGAGTTAACCCGAATAGTCGCGTATTAATTTCAAGTTCGATTATATGGAAAACGTGCTGTCTTGGAAGCGCCTCTCAGGATCTTCAGTCCTTTGATTAAATCTAGAATACTATACATGTTCTATTTTATTAAACCACATTTTCTTCATTTTACAATACCAATAATAATTTTTTGAAAATTGCCATACCTAAAAATGCTAGTTTTTACCATTTTATCATTTAGATGTATGTCTATGGTAAAGAGCGAGCTAAGTTTAACAACGTGGAACAAAGAGGTCACCTAACGTTGAGGCATCTACTGCTTGAAAACTGGGACGCAAGTGAGTAACTAGAAATGGAAACTTCGTTGTTACGCCAATTTGTAGTAAAAACACATCCCCATCTATCCAAACGATATGTCACATGATACAATGTACATACATATGTAGACTAATTTCAGTGATGGACGCTAAGCTCATACATACGAAAACAAAATGTGCTAGTGAGCAAGTAACTGTGGTGGTACACACAGACATTGTACGGACAATAAACAATACAAAATGAAAAAGAAGTCTCTGATGCTAGTCTTTCCTATTCAGGTTGGGAGACAGTACCATATCCACCAGCTCATGGTGACTTTGCTGTGTATACAATCGAAGATCTTGAGAGTGGAATTAACTTCGCTGTGAGCAGGGTAAATAATGTCCGCATTTTAATACTACAATACATGTTCATTAGCTTCTTACTTTACTCCTAAGATTCCACTGTGAACCTGAAATTGCTAGATAACTTTTATGTTGATTTACAGTATAACACAAGGCATACTGATTGGACGAAAGAAACGCCTTCAGACGATTCAAAATTAGATTTTTGAGATTACCGTTATTGTGTACACATTGTCTATTGGTCAATCGTTTGCAAACCTTGTGTTTATTTATAACCATTCTGGAGTAAAAATAAATTACTATACTTTGGGCCTGAGTTTCCGAAATTTGCGATTTCGTCATCTTGGTCAAAGGCGCGGCTAACTGTCCAAATTTCGGTAATCAAGCCGTTGACATAAAGCATCAACATTAACATTTCTTGAAGAACGGTGTGTTAAGTCGATTTTGTATTTCGGATTATGATTCCCCTGTAAACCTTTGATACGAGACTCGCAATCTTTATATCATAAATAGGATAGTACTGTGGTAGTTAAATTCGATAGGAAATTCGAAGCGTCATACTTTATTTTCAATTTTCAGTATTTTAACGCTGAGAGAGATGCCATAGGGTTTTACAAACGTATTGAAACGGACAACATGAATGCAACAGTCAAATATTTCGATTTCCCAGGCATTCAAGACGCTGATGTGGATAAGAGAATCACAAGTAGTGGTTAGTTGGTTGATTGTTGTATTTACATTGGTCATGTATCCTGTGCTCATGTGTGTACACGCTTATAGTTGAGCAATTTCTCGATCATAAGAACCGAAATACTGACACCGATAAGAGACAATACTCACGGAACAGTAAAATGTTAACAATGATTGTAGAAGTAAACATCTTCAAAACCTTCAATATTTTATATTATGAAATATTTTCTTACGTGTGGTTTAGTCTTTTACCCAAAACTCTTCCTTTAGCACTTTATGGCTACTGACCATGAATTAAAAATACATGATTCGGTCAAGTGGACAGTAAAAATGCATGAAGGCCCCCCATCCCATGTAGATAGCATTATTGTTTCCAAAACAATTTCAATGCTTTAGTTTGAACTTATTTCGACTCTAAAATACAGAAAACTTGAAAACTGGTATTCGTATTGAGGTTGTCTTAATATTGAGGTTGAATGAAGAGCAAAACAGTGCCGATGGACTTGAAAAGTGTGTTCTTTATTTTGAGGTGGTCTTATTATTGAGGTGGTCCTTAAGTGGGATTTTACTGTATTTGTGTTCAGAATATATCAGTCACATTCACTTTCAATGTTGTCGAAAGTTACACTATTCACTCAATCCTTACACAGAGAAACACTTCACTGTCAGTCATGGTTTAACAAACGTTACGAAAGACGATGAAATAGAGTACAACTACAGTATTGCCAATGAGCTTGAATACTTGAACTTATCACAACCAATGAAAAGGTGAGTATTTGTCAATCTCCAATCGCTTCGTGTATGCAGTCTGCAAAGTCCTCATATCAAAACTTGCCTTAATATGATGTTTCACATGTGTTGGCTTTGTATAATTCATGTTTAACATGAAACACGCAGGAAAGAGGTATTTCCAGCCAGCCCCCTAATTTATTACGATTTGAGAAATTTACAGAAATTCCCAATTTCAACTTTCCTTTTCCTTGGACAGTAAGGAAATCTTGCTGTCCGAAAGAAATGAATTTTAATGAAGCCGACAGGAAAACAATGATATGACACAGGACTCTCAGAACTCGTTCTTGTAGTCACATACAAAACCTTAGGTTCCTTACGTAAACAAAATGTCCGAATTTGGGTCTTAAACCATCGCAGTCCGCTTTTCCATGATATGTCGCCAGCATTAAACGTACGGTTTGTTGAAAATCGCAAACATGTCGATATAACTGTGGTAGGCATCAAAATAATTTTTTTTGATAATAATATATAAATAAAGTCATGTTTTGAGGAGCACGAAAAATCGGTCAATGGCGCTACCGGGATGTTATGACTAAATACGTACAATGTCTGAAAAGTAAAACATTATATCATTTGAAACAATATTTGTTTCCAACAGTGCCTGTATTTGTTGCTTTTCTTTTTGTACTTGACACTTCTATGTATATTATCATATATATGTTAACCTCTTTGTTACAGTGTTACTGTTGTTTCTATATTTACTGCGTCTTTTCGTTTCATTCTTTGTGATTAATTAATACGAAATTCTAATCGTTGTAGCGGCCTCCGAGGTCAAGTAGTTATGCATCGCTGACTTCAGATCACTTGCCCATTACCTTATGCAGCCAATTGTATAAAACTGGCTAACCATTTGGTTTGGTTAAAAGAAAACCATACTTGATTTGATTGGTTGAAATGTGGTTTGGCCAAGTAATGAGCCAATCAAATTGATTGAAATTACAGTTAACCTGAGGTTAAACTTAGCCTATTTTTATACATTTGGCTACTGGTCGGTGATTTTTACCCATGGTGACCGCCTGGAGTTTTCCACCAATTGAAAAGCTTGAATAGTAACTACATGTCAATATAACTTAATAAAGCCCCGCTTCAGTTTCAACTTATCATTATATGTTTCACAATGCGATAATTATGATATCCACTATTAATCAAAATTGTAATTTAAATTATCTCTATACGTCAACTTACATTTAAGGATGTTGACTACCACGTTAGAGTTTACAATTCATTCAGTACGACCTCACGAGGAGACAAAACATGCGCCTTGTCTGCGCATTAATGGGACGGTAAGGCACCCTCTGTTACAATTCAATCTTAAAATATGTAGACCTCGAACCATTCATATTCCTTTCATTGGCATATTGTAGACACTTTCGTTTCTTAATTGTCTAATTAATTATTGTCACTTGTGTGTTACTTTGCTGTTAGCACTTCACCCAACCTATGTAGACACTGACCCTTCACACTAAAGTATTTAATCGTGTATTTTGAAAATTGTGCATGTTTTTTTTTATTACTTGGATCGTTTTTTCTTATATATTATATGCAAATCTCTCGTAATCAATGTAATGATGTCGTTTTGTTTCATGCTCATATTGTCATGTGTAACATGAATTGAGTTGACTAAAATAAACGGCATGTAAACCTTTAATTTCCTTGATTATCAAGTCAAGACACATTTAGTTTAATCACGACATGCCTCTTTCTGTGGTATGTGTGTGTTAATCATGGTTTAAGAAGGGCGTGTAAAGCAATATTATTACTTTCCTGTTGGTACAAAATAGCAAATGTTTCACATTATAATTTCCAAGATAACTTATATAAAGAGAAACACTTCCTGACTTAGTGACTTAGCCTGGTGCAATATTTCGTTCTTAAACATCCTCATGAAAAGAAGTACTTAAGGCAAACCTTTTAATTGATGGTAAACTGCATGTATCTTAAATGCCATTAAGATGTTTTAAATATGCTGTCTCTCAGAGCGCATGTTGTTACTACAGCTCAGTGGCCGGTGGACAATGGATGGGTATTGAATGTTACTAGCAGCATTGCATGTTCCCAGCAATGCTTTATAAGTTACTGTTTGATCTTTGTATCATGAGATTTTTCGAAGTAACAATTTTGTTTATAGATTTGATAATTCCATTTTTTTTTATAAAAAAAGAGAATCGATTATTAAGACATTCCTTAAGTTCTATACTGTCACGTTCTAAAGGCTAATATCTGTATAGGCAGCCTGGTGCAATACTTGACACGAATGCCCGGAAGTACCCGAGTGTGTATGGACATGCGCACTATTGTCAAATACCTCACTATAAAGAAACAGAACATACCATACTTAAAACAACAGCTCAGTAAAATATATCTATATAAACATAGGTGACGTTTATGAACAACAATGGACAGGTGGATGTTGATCTTGAGACTACTACACATATAATCAACTGTGAAAAAATGAATGTGCCCGTGGATGGTAATTTGTTTTTGTCTGTTCTAAAAGTTTAATTATTTTTGGGTAATTTATTATTAAATTTATTTCAAAGACGTAAAAATATTAATTAGTATTTAATTAATATCTCAATGTTAACGATCTTTATAACAATCTTTAAGTTGTATATAAAAGCCTGGGTGTGACCAGAAGTTTCTGTTCACCTTGAATGATAGTGAAATCATGTATGTTTCTACTTTTCCTCTTTTGGTTTCATAATGTACCCATTCCCTATAATTATCAATTGTATTATACATCTCCCCAGACCGTTGAATTTGTTTCCGTGTACGCCAAGGATCAGTCTCAAGGGAGGATATGCTTTGGGATTTGTCTTGTTTGTTTTCATCAGATTTTACGCCGTTATTTAACACTTTGTCAATCATAGACGGCGACATGTTGACCTGGTCGTTTTTCCTTGAATTAATTATCAACCAGTTCTCACATTCTCTTCCGCAAGCAATTGACAACTTCTCCACATGTGGAGGACATGATAGTAACCAATGTCACGGAAAAACATAACCTACTCAACCCGTAAATCGAACTCGGTTCTGTCGGTTGACAGTCTAGTGTTCTACCAGCTGAGCTAGCCGAGCGGGCTCCCTGCTTTGTGAAAGTGGGCTTCCCTGTGTTGTTCATTCTCATTTTATGATAACAATGCAACCAATCTCTCCAGAGCGGGTCTATCCTGAGCAACCATCTCTTCAACAGCTTTCTAAATGTCCAGTCGTAAAACATTACCATTGATTCATTCTCTCATGGGCAACAACCTCCCGACATCAACCAGAATAACATTTTGCACAGTGTGTCGCTGTGGAGGGGTTGTACTGAATTATATATTAACCGACGACTAATGTTGTATCCTACACTTGATACAACCCGATTACAACAGTAAGACTTTATTTTGTGAATTTGTTCGCTCTTTCATTTAGTCTTTCAAAACTTCGCGTTTTGTTTCAGATATAAATTTGGAGTACACGTCCATACCGATCGGAAAAGCTGTGTATGCGTTCTGTATTATATCAATCGTTCTGACATTACTGACTGATATATTTGGGGTATTCGTTTTCGTGGTAAGTTCAAGTTATATTATGATTCAGCTTCTAAACAATGATTTAGTGACAAATCTATAAAAGGACTGCATCCGTAAATACAGCACTAATAGTTAAATAGAAAATCGCCTTTTCAGAATACCAAATAAAAGAACATGTATATATTTTAAGCGGCAATTATATCAAGTATTTAAAAAACACTATTTTAGCTTTTTCATACATATTAATCTCTAGACGGAAGCAATTTGAGTTTTGAAGTAAATTAATATAGTCTACATTGATGTTTCTATTGTTTATTTAATGTAATACACGTATCTGTAAATAGTTTCAGTTAATGACTTAAGAAGGTATTTTAACAAATATGCTGCATATGTGATGTAAATGAAACTACCCTTTGAAGATAGTTTTCCAAAATACATAATTATTACAATCAATGAGTTAGAATATTTTTGTATAGGACGACATTTTTAGGAACTGTGAGACATGTGAGAGTGATGATCTGTACAATGATACATATTCACACCGCTTAGAATTGTTGGTAGTATTTCAACACATTGCATGTATATAGAACATGTTAAATGAGGTGTGTTTTGCATGTTTTCACTTAAACACGAGAACATGCCGTGTGTTACGGTGAACCATTTTCAGATATCTAATTTTGTATATTTTATCTAGAAGACAAAACTGTTTATGGGTGAAAATTTTAAACAGTTTTACGGATTGGATGACGAAGCCAAGGAAACTGATCTACCGAAATGGGAGTACTTCCGGTTTGCATATCTCAAGTTTTGGGACATTCCACTGATAACTTCTGATGCATTAACCATTAACGGTACATACTGGATTGTATTTGCTACGAAGGTAAATATCGTCTGGTGACTTTTGAACTCAACTAACTGAATTCAGAGCCCGCGCTTTCACCAAATATCACAACTGATGTATATCTCTGTTTTAGTCTGCTAACAATATTTGCGGATTTTCTAAACACCTGTCCATCGTTCGTCCGTAAATATGCCTTTCCAAATATCGCCCAAAAGCCATGTCATGTCACTTCCGCAAGATTATATTCATTATAAGACACACATCTTCACTTCCATCCACCGATGGTTTGCAATCAATACCCTAATCCATAGTAACACTAAACTTGTGACGCCTTTATCCATTGTCTTAAAATAAATTAGTGTTAACAGAGAAACTTTAAAGAAGAAAATGTAAGCTAAAAATATTTCAACGCTTATTATAGAATAACCTTCATAACCTGTTACAACAGACCACAGTGAGGTCAAATGTACGAACTTTAAATACATATACACAAACATGTACATACTTAAGTATGCGAAGGGACCACTCAACTGATTGGATTTTAATAATAAGTTCTTTCCTTTCAGAGAAGTGAATGGGAAGAGTCAGTTCTTGATAACTATACCGTTATTCTGGGTGTAGGGTGTATTCTGGCATGGTTGAGTTTGTTTCGATACTTCAATGTACACGACAAATTCCATGTACGTTAAAGCTGTTCGTATGCTCCTGTTACTTCAAAATCACCTCCATTCAATTTCGTATGACTTAAATGAGATGAACTATCAAGTACATAAATATAGTTTCATCTTTATAATGATCACTTATCATGCGTCTGTTTTGTATTGACTTGTATAATAATGTTACTTGACAACGGTTGTAAGCAAATTGTGAGGCGGTCAGCCAATGAAAACATGTTTTGTAAAATATTGACCAATAGACACAGAGAACACAATAACGGTATTCTCAATTAAGTTTTAATCGACACTACAGTCCGTTTTTAATTACTTAAGAACGGTTGAAAACAAAGTATGAGGCGGTCATCCAATGAAAATGAAAAGGTTTGGAAATTATTGACCAATAGTCACTGTGTACGTAATAACGGTATTCTCGACGGATTCCGAATCCACAATTTATGACGTGTGACGAGTTAATGTCGCTTGATATAAGTTAATGAAACTCACTAAGTGCGGTGTCCGATATGAATCGTTGTTCTACACTCAGCAAAATTTCTAATTGGTCACTTGGATTTTATTGATATTATTTAACAGTGAATGAAAATTCAACAATGCAAACACCATCACATAAATACTTTCTTCGTACAACTGTTCAGAATACATTAATCCATATTGATTCTCACGTGAACTGTATGACATATCAACACTAATAACCCTAAATTTAAAGTTCATAAAACGGATATATATGGTATGGTCTCTTCAATAAATATGAAGTGACCAATTAGAAATTTTGCTGAGTGTAAGTGAAACAGAACTTTGTGTGAGGTTCAAAAGTAACGGTTTATGTATAATATATTATAGCAAACTTGCCCTTAAATCTCTCTTTACTTACAGTTGTTGGTAAGGACGTTATCCCGTGCTATAGGTGATGTTATAGCATACATGATTTGTGTTTCTGTGTTATGTGTTGGTTTCTGGCTCTGTGGATATGTGGTACTTGGACCTTACCATGTCAAGGTAGGTCAGAAATTATATTCCTTAATTGTCTCTTCTAAATCGCTCTACTCAAGTTTACATGTACAGTCGAACCTCCTTCATTCGAATTCATCTAGCCCGAAATTTAATTTTTCGAATAATACATGATTTCGAATAGCTCATTTTAATTCGACGTGCCTAAGATACATTGAGACCTGATATTTATTTCGGATGATACCGAGTATTCGGATAGAAGATTGTCGAATAAACGAGGTCCGACTGTACATTGTGGAAAGGACATTTCCAGAGTCCGAATTAGTACATAAATTCCATACAATAGC
This sequence comes from Mactromeris polynyma, assembly GCA_032209605.1. Taxonomy (NCBI): domain Eukaryota; kingdom Metazoa; phylum Mollusca; class Bivalvia; order Venerida; family Mactridae; genus Mactromeris; species Mactromeris polynyma. Next base: position 8,321,279 of record JASFXZ010000008.1, read on the forward strand.
CCTAATTCCGTTCCCACAAACTAAGCCCCGATCGTTTGCCTATTCGAAAAGATGTCACATCTATGATGCTACGTCAGTTCATCAAGTACAAGTCTTGGAATTTATCCATTACGGCTCATGGAAAACGTATTTCCAAAGGATTACATGTATGCAGTCATGGGCATAACTCAGACATTCTACATACATCTTTTGATAGACGACAATCTTCATTTGGCATTCGCTTGTTGTATGTTCAACCTAGCAGCATATATTTATAAATTGACACTTTCACAATGGACATACCATAGGAAATGAAACCCCCGATGTTCTTATTCAGTAAAGAATTCTGATACAGTTTATCGATTTATGACACTAATAGTCCATAAAAGCAGTGCACTGGATAGTTTAACACATACACTGCTTCAAAAATTCCTTCATACTTCGACAATTCCCATTGCAATTAATATATTTTCATATTTGTGTCACATGCAGTAAATTGAAAATGCTTTTTGACACAGCAATAATTTTCTGTAGACGTATTTATAAATGTCTACTGAAACAACTTATCTCATCTTTGTGTCCGATCAATCAGGTGATACAAATTTTGGGTTCGGATGATGGCCGATTGATGCTGCTGCTGAGATGAGCAAATTGTTAATTCTTTTCTACCATCACAGAAGTGAGATGAATAATTTTACTTCAAGGTCATACATGCTTTTTTGAAATTCTACACGAAAAAGTAATGAAATCCAAAATATTCATGTGTGCAGAAACTTATGGATGGCAGTATTTATGAAACTTTACCATTAAACACACAAGCAGTCGTTCTACACAGAAGTACTAATTAAATAAAATCACTCACAGTGCTTAAGTAGAATTTAACTTGAAAGGCCGTCAAGTTTGTCGATAGCTAATCAACGGATAAGTCACAGTGCGCCAATAATGAGCGAATGAAGCAAATGGAAGAGAGAATTTACGTTTGTACGTTAAGTCGGAGAGAGCTATGTGTATAAGGTTTGACATAAAAAATACATGTGTTGTGTGGGATCCCTTGAAAATGTTCGTTTTTCTGTTTAATTGCAGTTCAAAACTCCATCAGTTGCCGTCGAGACACTGTTTGCTCTTGCAAATGGTGATGAAATTTTCGCAACTCTTGCCATGTTTGATAAAGATCAGGCAGGAAGCAACGTATTGTGGTGGTATTCCCGTTTGTACATCTATGTTTATGTTTCCATGTACACCATCGTCGTCATCAACTTGCTCATAGCTTTGTTTATGAGTGCATACGAAGCAATCAAGGTTAGAATATCACTACATATGACTGAGAATAACACAGAAAATCAACAAAACTTAATTATCATATTCTGCTATATTATCGCGAGGATTAGCGTTGAAATACGCGATGCTTAACGTAACCTTGTGAGGACAGTATATTTGTGTAAAAGTAGAGACTACTGCGGATATAGTTGGCATTTATTGTACTTTAATGAGATTTAGGTCGTGAAGCAATCATACAATGTTTGCGGTCTTATGAAATGTCGCAATGATATTCATGTATGAAACTTGTTTGCCTTTATCCGCAATAAGAGCAACTGCGTATCTGATTTCAATTTATCTGCAAACGGCTCCAATTTTAATGCATTTTGGTATTTTAGTAAATTATTCATCATAAAGATGAAGACTTTTTGTTAGAACTATATGCATATTACTATCCGGATTAAATACAATAATCTAACATTTTAGACTGAACCTGAAGACAAACGACTGGGTCCAATGGAGCTGGCTATTCAAAACTTTATTACGCAAAAAGGTGGGGAACAATTGCGGGGTTCTATGCACTTTCTTCTACGTTCAACCGGGGGTAGATCTGACCAGGAAACGAAGCTAGTAAATGAGCTACGTAAAATTATGAAGATAAATGAACATACCCATAAAGTAGAAATTCTGAAACCTAGGACTCTCAAAACTTTCATTCGAGATGAAGAGGATAGGAAACTAGAGCTCAGCCTGTGTTGTTGCAAGATGTCTTTATCTCTGTTTATTGGAAAAGAAACATAATGACCATTATTGATGAAAGTCGACCGATCGCAACTAGGTTTCAAAAACATATCACGTATAATACGATATATCAATATATCAATTTATCGGACCGATGTTGATGCGATATCGTCATGTCTATTTGGTACCACCCTGTGATCGGTCGATAATCGACCGATAAATATTTTATATACACTTATCTGTTTTAACCGCGGCCCTTTTTACGACTTACTGAGTGACAGTCGAATCTCCATTATTTTCTGAGTATATCCGGTCTGAATACCTAACCTATATCTGTCCAATATCGAACTTCTGTCTGTCCGATGCTTTAACTAGATTACACAATGCTTTGATATATGTTGCAGTCCAACTTTACAATGAGTGCAATGCTGAAAATACGCTTGTAGCTGGGTGACGCACCATGATGGTCGATGTGTTTGTGCATATATCATGTCGTATAATTTGTCTGACGTTTCTTTCCCTACCATGCTGAAACAGCATATTCTGTCTGAAGGGAGGGAAATTACTGGTGAAAATCTTGGCTTCAACTAACGAGAAACCAAGGAATGTTTAATTATTTACTGTGTCTGTTTGAAATCTGGCTTGCTTGTTGTTTTTCTAAGGTTTTTCAAGTGCCACAGATAATGACATAGCTGTATTCAAGTGCACTGGCGACATATGGTCATTGTGTGTAAGTAATGTATATTGAGTAACATGTATATGTTTTATTTTATACAATACATTATATCCCTGAAGTTGTTAGTACTCAGTGATCATTGTCTCATTCAAGAAAATAATTGAGAAGCAACATTTTCAAAACGAGGCTATCCCACACATACCCCTAGGGTCCGAAATAAACCACCGAATATAGAGGGTATATAGATTAAGCCTTAAAGAACAACATAGAACTAAACAACATCAGATATGAAGAGAAACACATTGTATAGCAACACGTTGACCTCGTACCCTTGGAACTGTCCTGTCGGTATCAATACTTGAAAACGACCCGAAAATCTATTTCGAGTTTCCAGCTCTACCAGTTTTGATCAATAGACTTTGTGGGGAAAATATTTTCATATATTTAAACGCTGTATCTTATTACTATAATATCTAACAGTTATGACTGTATTCTACAATTTCCTCTCTTTTATTTAGTGCAAAAAGATGTCTTCTAGCTAACCGTCCTCTTGCAATAAGGCTTATATACCATTTTGTCGTCATACCCAATGTCTCACCTAACCGCTGTATTGCCTGAAATCCCACATGTATTGACTAGGCTGATGGAAATTAATCTTCATTGTAATACGACAAAATGATAAATAATTTCACCAGATGATAATATTTTTTGGAAAGGAAAATATAGAAATATGTTAAAACAAATAATATAATTAACTAGGAAAAGGGATAACTTCGAACAGAATTTAACAACAAAAAGATATCAAATAAACGAAATAATACATTTGACATTCAAAACATCAGTCATTCTTACAGGTAAGGATAAATTAAATACCAGAACGTCATTAAGGGTAAGGCTACGTTCCACACAGCGTTTGACGGTATCGGAATAAGCGCCCGATGCTTAAGGAATTAGGGTAAGGCTAATCCGGTTTTGATACCCTTGTCACTTCATGATCAGCTTTGGAACTATGTGTTTGGCAAAGTGTTGACCCAGTTTTGTAGACAAAATGCTCACGTGCGTGCAGCACTGTGCTACAATGGGGAAATTAAATATAGTAGGTATGTGTCGGATTAACAGGTTCAGAAACATTCCTGTCAGACATATATAATAACCACAACATGTTCATTTAAATCAATAGCACGAACTTGAATATGCTTTGGAGTACATGTGCAGTAAACTATCGCTCTACTAGAGAATCATAAAACACATAAGACAGTAAGTATTACTAAAACAAATACAGTAACACGTACTCTACAGAGCGGCCTCTCTTGAGCAACAATATGTCTTCCACAACACACATATGTTTTCCTGTGGTAAGAACTATCAACTTCTCAGCTAGAGCAACCACCTTTAAACAACAACAAAAAAGTGCGTCACCCAATGGGTGTGTTTCTGGTTAGGTTACACTGTTGCAGAACATATAACTGTCATAAAATCAGTATTTGTTGGTAAACATGGGGTTTATAAATGACGTACGTCATATGTTGCCTACTGCAGACGGTTAATTTTGGAATTTCAAGCCGCAGTATTTTTTTAATTCTTTACGAATATTTTTTTTCAAAATAAAGCACGCTGCTGACTTTGTTTTCCATGTGATACAGCGTACCTACGTTATTTCAAACACTTCAAACATTCGCCAACTAAACCTTCTCGATTTGTTTATAATAAGTACTCGGTGGCACATTATACATTTAGAAAAACTGATGGAAGTAAACCGCGTATATTGCTTTATTTCGTCAAAATTCACAGAGAAATAAAAACGATAATAATTAGCTATGACCATTATACATGTACATGGGACATTTAAACATGTTATGCTGTGTATTTATACGGAGCGATCAAATGTTCAATGAATAGTACAGATACTTGTCATTACTTATACGAATTTAAAAAAAAATACAATTTTCATAGTAATGAGACAAACAGTTTACAACATTTCTCCTCTTTTATCGTTCACTGACGTGATACAGTTTACCATTCGGAAATCCTCGGCCAACTACGTCAAGTGCCTCGGATGTGCGTTAGGCACTACTTTCGGAAATACCATTCGAATATCATGAAAACAAGATGGCGTCGTGAACGCTTCAGTGCTGATGAATGTAATATTTAAGCTATATGAAGACTGAAATATGTGAGTTTTTTAACTAGAAATGACAACGATAATCCATCTCTTACGTGAATTTATCGAAGTTATTGAAATTATAAATCCGTTTTACGAGAACTATTTCTTGACCGCACAAAATGTTGAGTTTTGCTACATAGTGCCCCGCCTTACATACACTAGAGGGTGTTATCCGAGTAACGAAGTGGTACGGAAATACCCGAGAGCTGTCAAGAATGACAGTTTACATGATAACGACATGTTTAGCTCTCCGGCACACGTTTAGCGTCTTCAAAACGGCGGGTTCACATTATAGGAGGATAATCGCCGTAATTTTATCGTGTAGAATATATATGTTGCGAAATATTCAATATCAATTTCTTCTAAAAGTAACCTATCTAATAAGTTAAAAAAGTGAATATACGATTATTTGATAACAAATTAAATTTTATATTGCATATAGACGGTGTTCTGTCGTTGAATGTCAAAACTACATTTTTGTCAAGCAAAAACGATGGCACGCTTTAACTAGCTGCTAATCAGACCACCGGAGATTGTCACAGGTTCTCTCCCTTTATGGAGCTACATTTTCTCCCTTTATACCTTAGTACATATATTTAGAAGACGATAACTAAAATTATCCGAAATTAGTGTTATAGATATATTAAGTAGAAACAAAGTTGCGATAAAGGTACATTCTAACATTCAAAATCACTGTTAAATTGTTTTAAACTGATGCTAATATTTCATTGAATAATAATGACAAAAAGCAACAGAATTGGCTTATTGCATGTGCATTACAAAGCGTATAATATTAACACTCTTTGACTGCAACAGCAATATGATATTAACAATTTTACATGGTGATATCAATCGACAAGTTGGTTATCGCACAAATCCATTACATACTATTATGTGATATATATGGTATTCGCAAATGGATCGAATTGATGATATCTCATAGTCTTACCGAATTGCAGATATCACATAATTGGACCGAATTGCAGATATCACATAGATGAACCGAATTGCAGATAGCACATAGATGGATCGAATTACAGATATCACATAACTGGACCGAATTGCAGAAATCACATATACTCGGACCGAATTGCAGATGTCACATAATCGGACCGAATTGCAGATATCACATAACTGGATCGAACTGCAGATATCACATAACTGGATCGAATTGCAGATAGCACATATATGGATCGAATTGCAGATATCACATATATGGACCGAATTGCAGATATCACATAAATGGACCGAATTGCAGATATCAGATAGTCTTACCGAATTACAGATACCACATAATCGGACCGAATTGCCCATAAATGGACCGAATTGCAGATATCACATAGTCTTACCGAATTGCAGATACCACATAATCGGACCGAATTGCCACATAACTGGACCGCATTGCATATATCACATATCTTTATTGTATGTTTCAACTGAGATAGTAGATCTACACGGAACACATTATATAATGTTTGTTTATTTTATATGCATATTCAGTACATCGGAGAAGTTAAACAAATATAGATTTTATCTGTATTCTTGATAAGTTGGGTGAGTTTACAAATATAGATTTCAGTTGGTTACAACGAAGTTGTTGTTTCAAAACCTTGTGTAAAATGTTACATGGAAGTATTGAGGATTGAATTTATTTTGTAGGAAGTGGCATCAAGGGACCAAGAGGAGGGGGATTTTACCAATTACAGCCGTATATGTGCGATATGTTTAGAACCTTTCCGAGATCCACGTCAATTACCGTGTTGTCATAGTTTCTGTAGCAGTTGTTTAAAGGGTTATTTGGAAAAGATACTGACTTCGAAAACAACCGACAAATCTTTTCCTTGTCCATTATGCTGACGACGTATCGATATCACGGCACGAGATTTATCACAACATGATTTATATCTCGAGATAATGAAATTTCTAAAATTCACAAACCCAAATTACATGCTTCTCGCCATTTGTCACGCTGCTTATTACTGTAAAATGATTATTGCTGCTTTGTAAAAAAAACTTTTCAGTGTTCAATATGTAAATAAATATATATATATCTGTATATTTGTTAAAAGTTTCGCAAATCTATTTTTTGGAGATAATAACCTTCGTGTAACATGACATACATGTTATTGACTTTATGTTATAACCATCATCCGCGTTTTGTCTGACATTAACCTATGAAAAGGTTTTATTTAATCATGTGACCTGACCCATTCAGTGTGTGAAATTTTATCGCTCGTTATTTGCATCATTTTTGTCATTTTTTAAATTAACTCATGTGTTAATTTGATTTTGATTGTGAGTTAAATTATGTGTGTTATTTCATGTATTGTCTACCTTCATAAGTACTATTATAACTCAGTGTACAATTTGATCATGAATGGCATACATATTGTTCTGTGATCATCACTTCCTATGTGGGTACCGTAATCTAAAAAATACTGCCAAAGGGTAATTCTTAAAGTTGATTTTCAAAAGTGTTCAGTTATACGTACCATGATATGATTGTATTATGTCGAATTGAAAGCCATGTGTTAATGTATACTTTTGATCGAATATACATGTATTTGTTTAATGGAACAATCACTAAGCACGATTTTAAAATTTTGAACACACTCTCGTCTTAAAGAGTGTTAATATATTTTACCAAGGGGACGGAAAGGTGACTTTTCAGACTGGAACTTGAAATGTTTATATGACAAATCGCGGTTAGTCTCTATGTTGCCGTTATATCAAGGGACGCTACTGCTGTCACTCAAGTGCAATTGTATCTGTACGAGTTATCTTACCTTAAGTGTTTATTTTCCAGGACATGGTGGTATTTATTCTTTGAACGATTTTCATTGAACTTTCTTTACAGTATTGGAATGATTGATACTTATATCGTGTGAATGATCATTTGCATTTCTTAACATTTGCTGGAACCATTGCATGCATTTTATAATTATCATTCTTTATGTTAATATTGTTTCTTCACTTTGGCATAATCCGTTATTCAAAAAAAGTACATTCTGTTGTGTTTGATTGCAGAAACGTTTATCGAAATACGATTGTAATGTATGTCTTACATGACAATTTGACTGGAGATAAGAAATCCCTCGTCATTTGTCCTCAATCTCTGATAAATGCCGGGAAGTAGTCAGGAACTGACAGAAAACAGGCTGAAGAAAATGGAAGTCGGCCTGTCATGGTTGATAACCCATGAACACTGGCAATGTCAACACAAATGACTGCCATATTAAAATAACTGAAATACTGTTTACACGGTGTAAAGTCAAACACATCCGACATATTCTAAGATCTATTGTTTGGAGAACATAGTGGTTCTACTGTTTCAATTTAGACGTGATAGGGTTATACAGCATGGATACCGAGTTCTGCGATATTCTATATTAAGGACTAAATGGCGGTGTCGGTGCATAGAACACATAACACATTTGTTTTCTGCCTGGATATATCGTCCTTACTCCCGAATGATGAAATATTTGTAGTCATCGATCTTCTATCCTAGGTTATTTATACACCGGCCTAAATTCTCCCAGATGTTCTCAGTTCAATTTCAACCTGTTTTTTAATATGTTTTTACTTTTTACTATTGACCCGAAATGACTACATGACTAGACACCTAATAAATTAAGTCACTATATGTAAGTAAAAATCCAATATAAGGGCATTCAAACTACATACTGGTATCTTTGTACGAGCAATATTGCATTGAATAGAACGTCTTAGTGGATAATTGATTCCATGGGGCAAAATACATGGTATCTTACATTGTCCACGTTTTATTAGACTTGTTATGGTTACTAAAAATCGAAAGAAACTCAACGTACCCATGCCATACGCTGTACACCGTTTTGAAATAAACACTTACTAGTTCTAGACCACAATATAAGCTTTATTATAATGTAATATTTCAGAATACTACGTCATTCCCTACAATGCATCATTTGCGACACTATATGACGATTTCCAACGTCTTCTTTAAGTGACGTCATTTCCAGAAAACTTCACATATGATGTCACCATGTACTGACAGTAAGCAATATTTGCTCCATTTTGGCAATATGAAAACGAAATGATCATATGGAGAAAATTGTGTTTCCTGCTTGCAAATAGTGACATCACATGTTGCGTTTTCTTGAAATGACGTCACTTACAGAAGAGGTTGTAAATCCTTTAGCAGCGCTCATATGTACTACATGTAATAAGTTTATCACCTCTAACTGAAATGTCACATCTTATTATTGTAACAAAATGACAATGGTGAAACAAATGACTTTTCCGTGGATTTCTAAGAAAAGCAATCAAGTTCCACCTAAATAAAGGAACTCAGCGTCTTCTGTCAAACGATATAAACTTAAACGACGGGCGAAAGTACTTAATCCCGTGCGATAATTACTCACAGCAAAGATTTGCAATGTTGTCGATCTTATAGAGTATATAGTGCATTGATAAGCGTAATTACAATATATGTGAGATGTCTGGCTGGGAAAGTACATTTGAGCTGCATACTGATACTTGAAAGAGAAATGATCATGTAAAGTGAAAATAGTTACTTACCTATGTACTATAATTATGTCATTACATTTCATTTACATTTTACATGATTTATGTAATCATTTGATTACTTGAAATAACAATGTCTCGATGATTATTCAGGTAATAAAGAATAAAAGTTGTGCGCTTTTCGGATTCGAACCACAACATCAATACGGGAACTGTAGTCTACATGTCCCGATCTCTCAAAGCATCTCAAATAGAAATCTCAGCTCAATATGAGATTCTGCTCAAATAGAGACTGAGGTTGAGACAAATCGCATTTGAATCTCATGATTTTTTTGGAGAAAAACACTCATCTCATCTTTTTCGTTTTGTAATACCGATTTTGAGTCCGGTCTTGAGCTGAGATTTAGCTCAAATTGAGATGCTTGGGGAAATCGGGGCATGGAGTTCGTTGAGATAGGATAAATAATCATACTGAATGCAATGTAATACAAGGACAAAAGTGGCCACGTTAACCTACTTTTTTCGTCAGAACTCTAAACATAGAGATCATCGTCTATGTCTTAACCCTTTTAAGACTTGATAATAGAGTGGGTGTTTTATTTTATTTTATTTAAAACATATACATAACGAATGTGATTAAAGTACGTGGACTTGCGTTATTATAAAATTATCATCTTTGTGTCGTATTATCATTTAGTATTGAATGTATAGGTCAACATGGTGTATTTCAATATAATTGAAACTGGCATGCACAATCGTTTTATAATCAGTACATTTAAAAACGCAAAATGTAAATTTCTCAAATTTCATGAACTTGCCTAGGAATGCATGTTTTACAAGTTCATTTTCAAACAACCAGAAGGTACGTTTAAACATATTTTTATATAAACATTTACATTATTGATACATTTACACATACAATTAACATACATTTACACATACAATTAACATACATACTTGCACATATACATACATTAGGACAAACATTAGAACAAATATACCAGAAGATCATAGACCCACTTGGTACATATTACCATACTTGTACATAAACATTTACATTACTTAAACATTTACACATACAATAAGCAAACATGCTTGCACGTATACATATATAGGAACAAGCATAAGAACAAACATACCACATATGTCATCTAATTAAATATAAATATAATATGGGTTGCGTAATATAACATTAGTGATCAACGTTTTATGGTTTGTAATACAAGCAAATATATCTAATATCTGTTATACAATAAGTTTCATCTTGTTGTAAATGCTTTTTTTATGTAAATACTAAGAATTTTTAGAATGAGTGTATTCTCAGAATTATCAAGTTCAATAAATGTATGCATGTATACGATTTTATTCCACTTTTCAGTGATTCTATATAGTGCACGCACACACACTCTGAAATCAGTTCATTGTTGAAATTCATCTCCAAACTCTTATCTTAATTTTGCGATTACATTTTCGGAAGTTAATTCTGCACGGTAACTTAAGGAAGTTAATGATAGGGTATTTTCTGTATGCGTCCAATTAAATCTATATTGCTACTAAAACATGTAGTATGTATTTAACCAAAATCGAGTATATAAACTACAGTCGGACCTCGTTCATTCGAATTCATCGGGTCCTAAATTGTTTTTAGAATAATACCTAGTTTAATACATAGCCCATTCCAATTCGATGTGCCTAAGAAGTTCATCGGGACCTAATATTTATTTCGGATGATACCAAGTATTCGGATAGAAGTTTGTCGAATAAACGAGGTCCGACTGTAATTTTGAGCATGAAAACATGTCACAAGATGAATTAATCTTGGACCCCGGTGCGACACAGAAAATTCTCAATAATTAAATTCGCTGTTGAATCTGTTTCGTTGACGATTGAATATGGATCAAGTCTTTGCTTTGTAGTTACTGTGATTCATTAACCGTAGCTGCAACTTAGACAAACAAAAATGATGTCGGTTATGCTCCACCATATAGGACTACGTAAAATAAATAGAATAGAACAGAACAGAAATTTTATTTTGGATTTAAGCAAGGCTCCTCACCCATACAACATCAGTATAACATTTTGTCAAAGTACAAAGCAAAATAGCAAATTTGTAAAGTATGGTAATGATAAAACAAAAACAACATAAATGAAAACATGATAATGATTCACATCAAGTAGATGTAAACCCTATCTTCTGTATTATCCTGCTCTGTGTAGGTTTAATAACATTTACAAGGTCACAAATACTCGTACATTTATACAATAAACGTTTTGTTAGGTTAGCTCTTTTTGAAAGCATTAAGTCGTACAATCTATGACGGATAATGGGCACCAGCTATGTTAACAATGTTTGAGTTATTTTAATTCAATATAAATGCCGGGTAGTATTTCAATGAACGAGAAACAGCAGCATGTATGTTTGCATGAATGACAGCTGTTACTGCACGCTGTAGATAAACGTGAATCCATGTCACGATATTCTTTGAAAGTATAAGCGTTTTGTTGTAAATCGAGAATCTATTTATACTTCCTGTTTCGGTTCATCATATTGTTTGATCAGTGGGCGCGCCAAGTATTACACGGATAGTTGTTGATACTGGATTCCAACAGGTAAGGACAAAATACTCCACCATACTGTTATTTCTATTATGTAAAATATTGATAGTTATTTTAAATATATCGTACCTGGATTTAAACAATGTACACATCTATTTACGGGCTGAATAAAAAGCAACTTACAAGTTGGTGACTATCTTGATATTTCATTCTGTACCACAAACGAGGACAGGCGTAACACGATTAATAATACATGGGTCTGCTTCATATGTCGTGGAGTTTTATGATATAAACTAACTATTGCAGTCAATGTGTTTTACGGCTGATATACCACACACAGTGAATTGACTACGCGCTTTAAATAACATCAAACAAGTTGTGTTATGCGTAAACACTAGCAATATTATTATGAACACCTTTGTTTATTTTTCTTTCTGTTATTTTGTGTGCAGCATGTTTGTTGAATATTGGCGTGTTATATTTAACATTCATTGAATAAAACACCCGTTACACTTTTAATATCTCCAATAAGGGTCCGAAGGTCGGTTTTCGCCAATTTGCAAATCTATGAACAATCTATGAACAATCAACTTCACGTGATCAGGACTTAAATTAATAGATAATTCGTAGTGACAAACGCACTGTATAACCCCCTTCTCACCCGTGCCTGTATAATTAAGTGATTAATACGAGCTTTTTAACCTAGTACTGGTTGATAATTAATTCTACGAAAACTGACTGACATGTATAATTGAAACCAATAATGAAAATTGTGTAAACAGAATAGAACAGAACATAACGTTTATTATTGACTTAAAAAAAATACAGCACATCGTCATTTACAAATATGTTGAATAACTATATATAATATAATATTATATACATATGAATAGCATTTATTACATGGTAATATTGTTGTCAGTCAATAGTGTTGTTTTCCCGGATGTCTGTGTGGGGTGGCACTGTCTTATATATGTGGCGTCCCCTGTAGCACCTTATTCTCTCTCTTATATTGATTTTACAATGTACAAGAATTTCATATAATGTACCATATTGACGAACATTACACATGGTGGTATAACCAGACAATAACAAAGAAAAGAAATGGCAATCAACTCAAGTAATTCTAACATCGAGTATGGTATTTCTCTGGTTAAGCGCGTGTTTAATGTATGAGGCCAAGTTATATCTTTATTTCATTTGATTGAAGTAAAACCCAATATAAACCATACGAAATATAGAAAATAATATGAAATACATTGGCTTGCATCGTATCATGTTGAAGGAAAAATGGATATACTCCCGAATTTCTTGGTTTTCGTTTCGATTCGAGCACAATTTCAATGGTAAATATTGAAGTGAGGGGGAAACCCCTTAATATACCTAGCTATCCGGAGTATGTCTGACGGTGGCTATGTTAACATATGCGTGTGTAGAATGCACATGTTTGGTGGATTATATTTACCCTACACGGATCATATATCAATGTATCATGCTTGAAGTAACATAACTTGTTGAATAGCATGTAATAGTTTAAAGCAGTGTTTGCCCAATCTAAAGACGAAGTTAATCATGTATTGCACACATGAATGTGTAGCTCCCAAACCAAATGTCAAGGACGAGTGCATGTAAAAGCGTTGACATTAATATTCATCTACATTAATCTGGTGGGTTGGTCTCTATTTTCTAACTGAAATCAACATGTGTGGCAGTAATTGCAATGATCAATATATAGAGAAAACACACATTGTTTAATCACTAATCTGTGCGGTTGGAAATCACATGAATCATAATAACGGTAATATTTAATTCCATTTCAGAAGAATCGATAACGGGTCAATATGGAAGTGAATCTTAGCGATAAGCAGCCCAACAAAGGAGGTATTTAAGCAAAACATATGCTTTATTAGGCTTTATAACGTAATAAATTTCCGGTTTATTACCGGTAGTGATAAAGACAACATTATCATGACATTTCATGCAGTGTTAATATTATAGAATGCAAAAATGCGTTCCAAAACAAAAAAAACACTTGTCATTGTTCGGTCCACCGGAGCAAAGCTTACAGTGAGTTATTCCGAACACCCGCTGCACAATGTTACTACGTATTCAAGCTTAAGAAGACTTCTTGTATGAAATCACGGAACAGATTTCATCAAATTTGGTGTATTATAATGTGTCCTTAGTCAAATGCAGTCCCCCTGGTCGTTTCCCGGGTTTATAGAATTTCGAAACCCCGCTCCAAAGAATAAGCCTAAATGTTTCGTTATTAAAGTAGTAAGCACTATACTATTACTGAAAGTTTCTCTTCTATTTGTTCAAGTTATGACACTTGGCCACCATATTTGGTCTGCAGTATTCTAGCATGGTCCTCTAGTATGTTTGTTCAATGGTGTCCATCCACCGTACTCTCTCAGACGAGTAGATTAGGGTTAAAATGACTTTACTGAATTTAGTTGTCAAATCGTAATTGTTAATAAAAACTTGAGACACTCAATATTTTGCTAGACATTTTTTTATTTATTATTTTCTGAAACAGAAATGATATATCATGCATGAACCGTTTTAGAGAAGTTACTTTTTCACTTGGTCTCATTTTCCTAAATCTATTTTACTGATAGGCGATAGCATTTCAACCAAAAATAGCATAACTTTCATATGAAAATATGTGCAATAGTTTCCTTCTTATACAAAAACAAAATAATCCTATACCACAGGAGATAGTTACAAGTGAGTTTTCTCTCGCCTTCTATAGTTATCTTCCTTTTATAACGTACTATGGGCCCGTTTTATCAACCCTCTTACGCACGAAATTTTCGTCAGATTTCCTAACGACGTTCTTATGATCTCATGAGCGTTTTATCAAAAATTTCGTACGCATGCAGTCGCTACGAATTCGTAAGTTGTAACAAAAATGCTACGAATGGTTATAGGCATTCGTAACGTTCGTAACAAAAATGATATGACTATTTCGCATTAATCAGCAACAGTTATGAACTTTTTTATCAATTCATCTACTTCATATCACATGAAATTGTCTGGCAGTTCTGAACAAATTAATATATTAATAATTATTTATTGTTATCTTCTAAGTATAAGATCATTCCATACATACTAGCTGATACAGTAGTCAATCGAAGTTATACAATCAGTCACAAAGTAAAACAATTGACAACCAAAAAGTAATTTGAAGATGGAATAAGTGTGTATGTGGCATTGTACATGGAATTAAAATGTATGGTTTACATTTAAAGTACAGAATCAAGTATGTCATACACCCTTTTAAATTGAATATTGTTATTTGATTACTGCTAAGCCTAATTGTAAATTGTTAAGATATGAACTGGATGAATATATATTAAGACAGGTAAATTATTATCATTTGGCAATTAAATGGTTTGTTTGATTGTTACTATTTATATTATGAACTCTTATAAATCATTATAATTACAGTTGTTGTGACTTTAAGCAGCACTTCACAATTTCTTTAACAATAATCTGCATCATTAACATAACCAGCTGAATGACATCCTCAATGACATTTGACTGCAAAATTAAATCCTCAATAAATTAAATCTTCTAGTTCTAACTCAAGAAAATGATAAATTGTTTAAGCAAATTTTTATTCCACTCAATATACTAGTTCTTAAGCTGTGTAGTAGAGTGTGACGAAACGGTAGAGCACCCTGCGAGAGCAGCAGTATAGTGACGTAAGTGGGAGGCGAGCAGCGGTGTGGGGTGATACAGCCAACAGGTTAGTTCAGTTGGTAGAGCGCCCTGCTGGTGCAGAGGGGGCGTGGCTTTGAGGACCTCATCATGCGCCATACCACTACAGTACTTTCATATTTCACTTCGAACCTCTTATGATCAGCCCCTGTTGGGTCAACATTCGCATCTTATATAACTTGTTTTTAATAAATGACAAGAATTAAACTTTTAAGTGTAAGGTGGTAGATATTTCTTTTAAAATGGCACAATGAAAACTTGAAATATTTTTGATAAAAAAATTGCATGTCTAAATATTGGTTAGTATTATTAAAACTTCAAAATATCGTGGTAATATAGGCATTGGGAAAATAACAGCGGTCTGGAAAAGGCTTCTTTCTGATTTAAAAAATGTGAATATTTTTCCATATATTCAATAATTTTACAGTTTTATGTCACAACATGAAAATTCCATTTTAAATATAGAAGAATGTTCTATTTAGTTCATTTTAACCATTTGTTGTCAATATATAAATCATGATTTAACTTATAGAGCGAGATATGGTTAACTCAAGTCGACTTATATTACAATTTAAATAAATTTGATTTCAATGCAAACGTTGTAATCTACTTGTGGATATAATTGCAGTTTTACATGGTATAAGCTTTGAATTCATATTATATTTCGTATAAATTTTTTATATTCAAACTAAAACTGACAATGGATTCTTTTCTGTATTTTGAATAAGTTGGCTGGAATATGTTTGCATAAACGCAACACAATATAATAACTGTATGCATTCTTTCTTTCGACTTTGATGAGGCATAAGGAAAAGTGCTACAATGGCTAAAACGTCTTTAATTCATAATTTTGCGCTCCTTTTATACAAGGAAGTTTTCCAGTGTGCCATGCAAAATACATGCTGTGTTAAATGTTGATATTCGAATATATGTATCGATCTAACCTCGAATTTACCATAAACTTTGATCACGAATAATGATTATATAACAATCAGTTTCTGCATTCGTTGAAGGTAAAAATTATTGAAGGACTTTTTTTTAAATGCTTGGCCCGTTATGTCCCTAAATATGGTCCGAAGTGTCTGGTCCGTAATGCCCGTGGTCCGTAGTGTCCTGACACCCGCGAGATAAGTCTCTTTTAACCTCCCCGTGAAGAGCGTGTACGGATTTACTGTGCGCACGAACTTCGTATGATAATTGTCATACTTACGACCGCGTTGATATAACGGTCGTAAGTATTTTCGTAAGACAATTCTTACGAACATTTCGAATCCTACGAATGCTCGTTCGTACGAATATTGGGCCCAAATATGTATATACATTATTATACTATAGAAAGGATAACGGGAAATAACTCTAGACCGGTAAAGGGAGAGAACTAGTGGTAATATTAAGCGTCCTATACATGTATGCAGTAGCCTCTACTTGTCCGGGACTTATACATATTTTGTACTGTTTATTAATTGTTTACCAGGCATACAAAATTGTCCACATGTTTACGAATGTTTGTAATAATAAAAACATGTGGTTACCCATACTGTACATTGATTTATTTGTGTGTATATATATCCGTCCGTTTACTTTGCAATCTTCACCGTACGAATCTGCTTCATTTGTTGCATCACGACATGAGTCGCACACTTGAGCTTTTTATTCACGATAATGAGCAAATATCCGCAGTATAGCATAGCACATTTGCATCTTGTTTCGCATAATTAACAACATAAAACCCTTCGAGTTTTTATCAAGTATATGTTGACAATAAGGAAACGAAAACCAGACCATTACTTCACTAAAACAATGTAAAAACCAGAGAACGCGTACCAAGGTCTCTCAAGATAGTCAAACAACAGGAAGTGAAACACCCGGTAATAAAAGGATGAGCTGTTGTCTCTATATTTATATTAAACTGTGAACATGTTGATGTTAACACTTAGAATTTTGTGTCACGAGTAAACAGCCCAAGATCACGGGTCATTGCAGTAAGACCATGCCGTTTTATATGTTGTAAAGCGTCCGCGTGCGCCTATGTTTTATGCTCTTTGAGCCAAAATAACATTTTCGTAAGTTTAAAAAAATGTCCAAGGGAAGTAACCGCTGTATCGTATTAACGTATGTTTTGTCAATATTTTGTTAACTTGCATGTTTGACAATTGTGAGCGGAAACTAGTCAGTTGTTTTGTTAGCCTTCTTATGTTGTATAAAGAAACAAATTGTTTAGTTATAGTTTTATCATGTTTACCTCATTAAAACATGTGAAATGACACAGTCATTGTCTATTACTTGGCTTTGTGTTTTTCAAAACGAGTTTGAGTGTTTTTTCCAATAGGTAGACGCTTAACAAAAATAAAAAATAAAACTTAAGGCCTTATATTACGGTTCCAAATTTTTAATTCATGATATTGGCTGCGTCAGTGTATTGTATATACATGCACATCTAAATACGTATCGACATGTCCGTTGGAATTCCATTTTAATCGAAAATTAGTATTTAAAACAGACTACTGACTAAATAGTTTACATTATGTTGTAACGATTTTGATTCACGTTTTCTTTTAAGTAGACCGATACTGATTATTGTATCGTACATTAAACGGAATCCTCGTGTCAGATTTGGATAATTCTAAACGAGTGACTTGAATACTAAGATTAAGTTAAGGAAATGGTTACCGTATGCTATTATGATTATTTAATTAATGTTTATTATTTGCTTTTAAATCAGTGTTTTTGCTGACAGTTCTAAGGCTGTAATTTGCTATATGGTTGTTGTTTGTGTTTGTGGTTTGAATGTGTTCTGTATTTCCCTTTTCCCTGTGCAATTCTGTCACTTTATATAGTGTTCATGTTGTTTTCTGCCCAGTTTCGGCCTATTGCGGCCAGCTGTCGTGACTTGTCCTGTGATATTTTCCATCCATTAATCCCCTCCCCCCCCCTTCCTTCACTGTCCACTTTGATTCTCCTAGTTATTCCATGTGGTCTGCAGGGCCATTCATTGTGCCTCTGTTCCGTAACATGTGTACCCTTTGACCTCCTTAAGTACCTTATGTGTTGTGGGTTGTTGTTTTCCCGGAGGTCTGCGTGGGGAGGCACTGTCTTGTGTATGTGGCGTTCCCTGATGTTACGTATTCTCTCTCTTTTAGCTACTAATGTTGGATTTAGTGCAGCACCTACGGATGCGAACGAAAGGGAGATAACACTTCGCGTTAGAGATGGTAAAATGTTTATACTGTTTTGATATTACAATTTAAATTGAACGGTTATCATGCCACAACGACAATGCAGTTGTTAGGGGGCATACTGGAATCTGTCCCTGCTGCACCGTCCATAGACACAATGTTTAGGATGCAACTCCTCTCACGGTTTTACATTTTCCGTTGAATTGATTTCTTTTAAATCTGGCAGAGCTTCTACACATGATGTGTAGATGTTCTAGAATGCGGGACTTGCAAGCTAACATGTATTACCAGAGTTATGAGCCTTTGTTGTTTTAGGAATATGCTATATGGTACATGTAGTATATACAGTTTTGTGGACGTATCTCTTCGTACAGTTTAACATTAAATTATTTCAAATCTGGCAAAGTTACTAAACCAGAGATGTACATGAAGGCAGGAATTTCAAATCTCGCAAATATTACTAGAGTTATGGCCGTTTGTTGTTTTAAGGAATATGCTATATGGTACATATTGTAGGTAAAATCTTGTGAGATCAAAACATCATACAATTTTGCATGAATATAATACGGTACATATAGTGTATACAATGTTGTGGGTGCTGCTCCTTGTGGGCATATTTCAGTTTCATGGTCATCACCCCACAGGTTCAATGTGCAGATTACTTTACATACATTGCAATAAAACTACTTCCCTAACATCTACTTCCCAATCAACCCCTAAAATGTTACGATATTTCAGACTACCTGAATAGTTAAGGTATATACGACATACATGGTATAAATGAAAAGGCACCGATGGCGATAGTTCTAGTTGTATTTAATAACTGATCCTATTCTTTTCAATTTGTAAGCATGGCATTCTCTTTCCAGTTAGTATACGGAAATATAATACACAACTCCTGTAGCTGCATAGCAGTTCCATTTATACTGATTTTGCAATGTTTGTAAATCAGCGTTACTCACAAAACTATCAAATAATTCCAATTGCTTTGCATTGATAATTGCTATAAATTGATGAAACAGTATATTAATTAATGCTAATCACCATCGCATTTCTGCAATTGCTTTGTTATAAAAACACACTGTCATGTATCCTTGTTGCAAACACACAGAACAATTCTATTGTAGATGTAGGGACAGAGTCAAACAACCACGGAACACTAAAGCGGACGAAACAAGAGAGACATTTGAGAGCATTCTTGAAGCTATACTTTTATGTACCATTCAAATGGAAGGACTCCACGTGCTCATTTCACATTATATATCTCTTCATTTTCATAATTCAAATCGTGAAACTGTCCTTGCTTACCCGACAGGTATTTGATTCCAAATTACATAGTATTTTACAGGCATGTGCTAATTTGGAATGCTTATAATCCGACATTTTTCGAGCATTGTCACGAAATTGTAACCGTTTAGCGACACATTTCATTTTTGAGGCGCTTTGTCGTCTCCATGCTAGCACCGTCAACCAGATGGCCTACGCGAAGTACCACCATAGCCATCGTCTCAAGAAAATAGTACATATAAAGTCCTCTGATTTTATTATAGATTTGATGAGTATAATGGCTGATTTGTCAGGGATATATCAATTGTGGAATGGCGGAAGTTTTGATATAACCGGCTTTCCTGGGTTATTCGCGTCATTTTTGGCGAATGAGTTAACCCGAATAGTCGCGTATTAATTTCAAATACGATCATATGGAAAACGTGCTGTTTTGGAAGCGCCTCTCAGGATCTTCAGTCCTTTGATTAAATCTAGAATACTGTTCATGTTATAATTTATTAAACCACATTGTCTTCATTGCTATCGGTGATAATTTCAAATGGAGAATACAATACCAATAATTATTGTTTTGAAAATTGCGATACCTATAAATGCGTGTTTTTTACCATTTTATCATTTAGATGTTTCTCTATGGTAACGATCGAGCTATGTTTAACAGCGTGGTACACAGAGGTCACCTAACGTTGAGACATCTTCTGCTTGAAAACTGGGACGCAAGTGAGTAACTAGAAATGGAAACTTCGTTGTCAGGCCAAATTTGTAGTAAAAACACATCCCATCTATCCAAACGATATGTCACATGATATAATGTACATACATATGTAGAATAATTTCAGTGATGGACGCTAAGCTCATACATACGAAAACACAATGTGCTAGTGAGCATGTAACTGTGGTGGTACACACAGACATTGTACGGACAATAATCAATACCAAATGAAAAAGAAGTCTCTGGTGCTAGTCTTTCTTATTCAGGTTGGGAGACAGTACCATATCCACCAGCTCATGGCGACTTTGCTGTGTATACAATCGAAGGTCTTGAGAGTGCAATTAACTTCACTGTGAGCAGGGTAAATAATGTCCGCATTTTAATACTACAATACATGTTCATTAGCTTCATACTTTACTCCTAAGATTCCATTGTGAACCTGAATGTGCTAGATAACTATTATGTTGATTTACAGTATAATACAAGGCATGAGGACTGAACAAAAGAAAACGCCTTCAAACGATTTAAAATCAGTTTTTTTGAGATTATCATTATTGTCTACACAATGTCTATTGGTCAACCGATAGCAAACCTTGTGTTGATTGGCTGGCCGCCTCAATATTTGTGTATAACCATCATCGAGTAAAAATGAAAACACTATACTTTGGGCTCGAGTTTCCAAAAATATCCGATTTCATAATCTTTGTCAAACGCGCGGCTAACTGTCCAACTATTGCAGATCAATACGGTGGAAGGTCAAATTAGTCTTTGATTTCGGTAATCAACCCGTTGACATAAAGCATCAACATTAACAATTCTTGAAGATCAGTGTGTTAAGTCCATTTTGTATTTCGAATTATGATTCCCTTGTAAACCTTTGACACGAGACTTGCAATCTTTATATCATACGGTGGTAGTCAAGTTCGATAGGAAATTCGAAGCGTCATACTTTATTCTCCATTTTCAGTATTTTAACGCTGAGAGAGATGCCATAGGGTTTTACAAACGTATTGAAACGGACAACATGAAAGCAACAGTCAAATATTTCGATTTCCCAGGCTTTCAAGACGCTGATGTGGATAAGGGAATCACAATTAGTGGTTAGTTGGTTTATTGTTGTATTTACAATGGTTATGTATCCTGTGCTCATGTGTGAACACGCTAATAGTTTAGCAATGTCTCGATCATAAAAACTGAATTACTGACACACTGAGCAGTATACTGTTAACAAGGATTGTAGAAGTAATGCATTTTCATAATGGAATATTTTCATACGTGTGATTTAGTCTTTGACCCAAAAATCTTCCTTTTGCACTTTATGGCTTCTGATACGTTACTATTGTACATCTGGCCATAAGGTAAACAAGAAATATCTTGAAAAAAAGATGGTCGGCGCAATTTAAAGTTTAAGATTTGTTGTGCAACATAAAAAATGCCGAGAGATGTTACGATTGCTGGTCACTCCGGATTTAAAATGGATTTCGGTACATTCACCGTAATTCAGTGGATTTCGGTAGGGTAACGTACCTTTTATCAAATGGTTAACCAATCCGCGTCAAGGTTACAAACGTTGTCCGGTTGAAGACAAATTGCCTTGGTGGTTAACGTAAGATTTATTGGTTTACACAACACTCTAAACGGCTCTAAATACAAAAATAACTCAATTACACAACCTACCTTGGGATCCTTGAAAATTGATCTTCTTATTAAGGTGGTGAGGTGGTCTTCATATTGCGGTTGAATAAAGAGCAACACAGTGAAAATGGACTTGGTTGTTGAAGCGGGTGTTCTTAATTTTGAGATGGTCTTATTATTGAGGTGGTCCTTAAGTGGGATTTTACTGTATTTGTGTTCAGAATATATCAGTCACATTCACTTTCAATGATGTCGAATGTTGCACTATTCACTCAATCCTTTACAGAGAAACACTTCACAATCAGTCATGGTTTAACGAACGTTACAAAAGACAATGAAATAGAGTATAATTACAGTATTGCCAATGAGCTTGAATACTTGAACTTATCACAACCAATGAAAAGGTGAGTATGTGTCAACCTCCAATCGCTTCGTGTATTCATATGCAGTCTGCAAAGTCCTCATATCAAAACTTGCCTTAATATGATGTTTCACATGTGTTGGCTTGGTATAATTCATGTTTAACATGAAACACGCAGGAAAGAAGTCTTTCCAGCCAGCCCCCTAATTCTTTACGATTTGAGAAATTTACAGAAATTCCCAATTTCAACTTTCCTTTTCCTTGGACAGTAAGGAAATCTTGTTGTCCGAATGCAATGAATTTTAATGAAGCCGACAGGAAAACAATGATATGACACAGGACTCTCAGAACTCGTTTTTGTAGTCACATACAAAACCTTAGGTTCCTTACGTAAACAAAATGTCCGAATTTGGGTCTTAAACGCTTTTCCGTGATATGTCGCTATCATTAAACGTACGGTTTGTTAAAAATCGCAAACATGTCTATATAATTGTGATAGGCATCACATGTATTTTTTCTGATAATAATATATAAATAAAGTCATGTTTTGAGGAACACGAAACATCGGTCAATGGCGCTACCGGGATGTTATGACTAAATACGTACAATTTCTGAAAAGTAAAACATTTGAAACATGAATTTTTTCCAACAGTGCCTGTATTTGTTGCTTTTCTTTTTGTACTTGACACTTCTATGTATATTATCATGTATATGTTTACCCCTTTGTTACAGTAATACTGTTGTTTCCATAGTTATTGCGTCTTATTCATTTATTTCCTTGGGATTAATTAACACGAAATTATAAACGTTGTAGCGGCCTCCGAGGTCGAGTGGTTATGCATCGCTGATTTCAGATCACTTACCCATTACCTCATGCAGCCAATTGTATATAACTGGATAATCATTTGGTTTGGTTAAAAGATAACCTAAACTTGATTTGATTGGTTGAAATGTGATTTTGCCAAGTAATAAGCCAATTAAACTGATTGAAAGTACAATTAACCTGATGTTAAACTTAGCCTATTTTTATACATTTGGCCACTGGTCGGTTGTTTTTACCCACGGTGATCGTCTGGAGTGTTCCACCAATTGAAAAGCTTGAATAGTAACTACATGATCCTGGCTGTCAATATGACTTAATAAAGCCCCGCTTCAGTTTCAACTTATCATTATATGTTTCACAATGCAATAATTGTGATATCCACTGTTAGTCTAAACTGTAATTTAAATTACCTCTATACGTCAACTTACCTTTAAGGATGTTAACTACCACGTTAGAGTTTACAATTCATTCAGTACGACCTCACGAGAAGACAAGACATGCGCTTTGTCTGCGCATTAATGGGAAGGTAAGGCACCCTCTGTTACAATTCAATCTTAAAATATGTAGACCTCAAACTCATTCATATTCCTTTCATTGCCATAATGTAGTCACTTACGTTTCTTAATTTTCTGATTAATTCATGTCACTTTTGTGTCCCTTTGGTGTTAGTACTTCACCCAACCTATATAGACACCGACCCATCACACTAATGTATTTGATCGTGTATTTTGAAAATTGTGCATGGTTTTATTTATTACTTTATATTATTTTCTTATATGAATGCAAATCCCTCGTAATAAATGTACATGTACTTATATTGTTTTGTAGTTATGTTCATATTGTCTTGTGTAACATCAATTGAATTGATTGAAATGAACATGTTAAACTTCTAATTTCCGTGAACTCATTATCATGTCTAGACAGATTCAGTTTAATCACGACACGCCTCTTTCTGTAGTATATGTGTATTACTTAAATTTAAGCATGTTTAAACAGGGCATGTAAAGCAATATTATTACTTTTCTTTTGATGCAAAAGAGCATATTTGCACAAGATAATTTCCATGATAACTTGAAACGATATAAAGAGAAACACTTCCTGACTTAGTGACTTAACCTGATGCAATATCTCGTTCTTAAACATCCTCATGAACAAAATCTACTTAAAGCCAACATTTTATTGATGGTAAATTATCTCAAATGTCATGAAGGTGCTTTAAATATCCTGTCTCCCCGAGCGTATGTTGTTACTAAAGCTCAGTGGGCGGTGAACAATGGATGAGTATTGCATGTTCCCAGCAGCATCGCATGTTACAATCAATGCTTTATAAATTACTGTTTGATCAATGTATTATGAGATTTTTCGAAGTAGCAATTTTGTTTATAGATTTGATAATTCCATTTTTATTATAAAAAGGAGTCGATTCTAAAGGCTAATGTCTGTACAGGCAGCTGGGTGCAAAACTTGACACGAATGCCCGGAAGTACCCGAGTGTGTACGGACATGCGCACTTTTGTCAAATACCGCACTATAAAGAAACAGAACATACCATTATTAAAACATTAAAAGCTCAGTAAAATATATCTATATAAACATAGGTGACGTTTACGGATATAAACAACAATGGCCAGGTGGATGTTGATCTTGAGACTACTACACATAGAATCAGCTGTGAAGCAATGACTGTGTCTGTGGATGGTAATATTTTTTATCTGAAACAAAAGTTTATTTTTTTTGCAATTTTATTATTAAATTTATTTTAAAGATGTATTAATATTAATAAGTATTTACTTGATATCTCAATGTTAACGTTCTTTAGAACAATCTTAAAGCTGTAAAGCCTGTGTGTGACCGGACGTTTCTGTTTACCTTGAATGGTATTGCAATCATGTATGTTTCTTCTTTCCCTCTTTTGGTTTCATAATGTACCAAATCCCATTCCTATTATTATCAAATTTATTTATTCACCTCCCCAGACTGTTGAATTTGTTTCCGTGTACCCTAGGGGCCAGTATCATTGGAGGTCTTGCTTTGGTATTTGTCTTGTTTGTTTTCATGAGGTTTTTAAAGCCGTTATTCAACACTTTGTCAATCATAGACAGTTGACCTTGTCGTTTTTCCGTCAATTAATTATCAATCAGTTCTCATATTCTCTTCCGCAAGCAATTTACAACTTCTCCACATGTGGAGGACATGACCGTAACCAATGTCACGGAAGAACATAACCTACTCAACCCGTAAATCGAACTCGGTTCTGTCGGTTGACAGTCTAGTGCTCTACCAGCTGAGCTAGTCGGCTTTGTGAAAGTGGGCTTCCCTGTGTTGTTCATTCTCATTTTATGATAACAATGCTACCAATCTCTCCAGAGCGGGTCTATCCTGAGCAAACATCTCTTCAACAGCTTTCTAAATGTCCAGTCGTAAAACAATACTTATAATTTATTCTCTAAAGAGCAGCAGCCTCCTAACAACAGCCAGAATGACATTTTGCATAGTGTGTCGCTATGGAGTGGTTGTGCTGAATTATATATTAAGCGATGTCTGATGTTGTATCCTACACTTGATACAAACCGATTACAACAGTAAGACTTTAACTTGTGAATGTTTTCGCTCTTTCATTTAATCTTTCAAAACTTCGCGTTTTGTTTCAGATATAAATTTGGAGTACACGTCCATACCGATCGGGAAAGCTGTGTATGTGTTCTGTATTATATCAATCGTTTTGACAGTACTGACTGATATATTTGGGGTATTCGTTTTCGTGGTAAGTTCAAGTTATATTATGATTCAGCTTCTAAACAATGATTTAGTGACAAATCTATAAAAGGACTGCATCCGTGACATGTAAGTACTTTTAAATACAGCACTAATAGTTAAATAGAAAATCGCCTTTTCAGAATACGAAATAAAAGAACATGTATATATTTTAAGCGGCAATTATATCAAGTATTTAAAAAAAGGCTAAGCAGTTTCTTAATATTTTACCTTTTTCATACATATTAATCTCTAGACGGAAGCAATTTGAGTTTTGAAGTAAATTCATAAAGTCTAACTTGATGTCTATTTAATGTAATACACTGGTCAGATTTTGATACATTGGCTAATGCTTTTGAATACCAATTGCTTCTGTAAATGGTTTCAGTTAATGACTTGAAAGGGTATTTTAACATGAAACTACCCTCTGAAGTTATTTTTCCAAAATACATCAATGAGTTAGAATTTTTTTGTAAAGGACGACATTTTTAGGAACTGTGAGACATGAGAGATTGATGATCTGTACAATGATACAAATTCACATCGACTGGTATTGTTAGTAGTAATTCGACACATTACATGTATATAGAACATGTTAAATGAAATGTGTTTTGCCTGCTTTCAGTTAAACACGAGAACATGCCGTGTGTTACGGTGAACCGTTTTCAAATATCTTCTTTTGTATATTTTATCTAGAAGACAAAACTATTTATGGGGAAAAAATTTAAACAGTTTTACGGATTGGATGACAAAGCCAAGGAAACTGATCTACCGAAATCAGAGTACTTCCGGTTTGCATTACTCAAGTTTTGGGACATTCCACTGATAATTTCTGATGCATTTACGATTAACGGTACATACTGGATTGTATTTGCTACGGAGGTAAATATCGTCTGGTGATTTTTGAACTCAACGAACTAGATTCAGTGTCCGCGCTTTCACCAAATATCACAACTGATGTCTGTCACCGTTTTAGTCTGCTAACAATATGGCGGATTTTCTAAACACCTGTCCATCGTACCTCCGTCAATCTGCCTTTCCAAATATCGCCCCAAAGTCATGTCATGTCACTTCCGCAAGATTCTATTTATTATAAGACACACATCTTCACATCCTTAGACCGATGGTTTGCAATCAAGGCACAGTTTGGGGCCGTTGAATGTAACAGTGGTTTATGTGCCATAAGAGTTTCACTCTCGTTGGGTTTAATTTATTGTAAACTTTCACCTTCCCCTTCACGTGGCAATAAACCACTTGTTTTCAGGAGACAAAAAACATCCATTTCATTCGCACACGCGCGTAGTCTCACTATATCCATTGTCCTAAGATAAATAATTGTTAACGGAGACAATTTACGGAGAAAATATAAGCTAAAAAGGTTTCAACGGTAATTGACCCTTCCTCAGATATTTGATTGACAGGCCGATTGGCCAATCAGATAACGGGATTTCGACACACCCCAGCAGCTCGCGTACCTTAGACAAACAGAAAGAGATTATCGCGCGATAAACAATTAGGTTTAATATATTTCTGATGATGATAGCATTGTGATCATATTATATTATGTTAATTTGTGACAATGGTGGAAAGATACAGCTACGGATTGTGTTATTCGGACAGCAGATATCCGGAGAGACTAGAAAAAATGAAATATTTATTTATATCGGCTTTACTGGGAGGGGGCAGACATTAGACATTACTGAAAAGTATAGCCCTAGAAGATAAAGAAAAAGAATGTAACAACTTAAAATATGTTTGTTTTACATACATATGCAAGCAACAACATACTGTTAAACAATTTTACACTGATTTGCTAAATTCTTGTTTAATTATGTCATTCGAATCAATAATAAGAAAGCGGTGAAGGTTTATTTCGCCAAACTATTCTTCTCATCTTCTGGTTTTAATAAGTTGCAATTTATATAAGTGTCTGATTTGATCAATATATCTGCGTGTTGAATGAACATTATATTATTTTGATAAACTACAATATTTGACTTTTACCAGCATTTAGGTATTAAAGTATTTAATATTTTATTTGCTTAGGGTGGTCATTACTTTATAAATTAGTTATAAAGGCTTAGTTTGTAAAACTAAAAATGCACAGGATCAATTATAACATCAATAATTATTGAGATTAAAAAATAGTATTGCCATTTATAACAGTTAGAAAAGTTCCGATTTCTTCATTATTTCATTTTCACTGGTGTTTACCGTTTGGACAGAAATTAGTTATAGATCTATATCATGTTTAAACCCTAAAAATCACACATATGTTGAATTAAGTTCTTAAATAATAAACATTTAATAACATTCAACACAGACCTGATCAGTGGTATTTTAGTTAAAGTCTATACAAATATTTGACACTTCTCAACTGTACTGTATATACGTGTCAGATGATGACAGGAAACACTGATTGGATGTATATTGGATTCCAACTGGGGCATACAAAGAGAAATGCTGATTAGGGGTATGGACAAGATTGATATCTAGATAGTGCACACAGGGGACAATATTGTTTATTGCGTAATATACTGAACCGCTTTAAAAACGCAACACTCATTTTAATAATGATATCTCATTTAATTCATGAAGCTGATTAAAAAGAATTTTATTTTTAAAGTAATCAATCATTATTCACCAATCTCCTTGAATTTCAACGCCATAAGCCCAATGGCTCGAGAATGCGAGCGTATTATCCACGGCGACCCGATTTTATAAAGTGTCAGTAGCGCGTATGGCCTCCATGCGACTGTATGCATTCACCGCATCTTCTACGCATAGACAAAATCAAATTTCGGATGGTGTTCTGGGGAATGCGCTGCCACTCCTGGATCAAAGCTTGTTCCAACTGTTGCAAATTCGCTGGAGGGGGTGTTCTAGTATGAACACGTCGACCCAGTTCGTCTCAAAGGTGTTCAATAGGTGCGAGGTCCGGAGAAAGTGATGGCCAATCCATTACGTTAACGTTACTCGCTTGTAGAAAGTGTGTAGTGAGTCTTGCCGTATGTGGCCGGGCATTATCGTGCTGGAAGACAGCGTTGGGTAGGCCTAGATGATGTTGCATGAAAGGCAAAACCACATGAGCAAGAATGTTATCTCTATAACGCTGAGCATTCACAGCTTGTCTAAGGACGACGAGATCAGTACGCTAGTTCAATGTTATACCGGTCCAAACGAGAATACTTCCGCCTCCCCAACGGTTATGTTCTAGTACACAACAGTCTGCATATCGCTCCCCACGTCGACGCCAAACACGACTTCTTCCATCAGCCGTACTTAAATTGAACCTGGAGTCGGCTGAGAAAAGGACATCGGCCATGTACTGTAGCCCACTGGAGTCGATGAGCGCGATGTCTTGCAGTTAAGATGGGCCCTTTGTAAGGTCGACGTGCGTAGATATGCCGCTCCTTTAGACGACGTCGCACATTTTCCGGCTGAATTACACGTCTGCGACGACCCTCGATGTGTCTGGCCGTAGAAAATGCACTCAAGAACCGATCCCTCAGATGCCGCGTCCTGATGAAGGTGTCCTGACGCTGAGTGGTTACTCTTGGTTGCCCGGATCAAGGTCGATCTCTGGTCATTCCGGTCTGCTGGAATCTGTTAACTAGCCGAGAAATAGTGGACGGGTGGCACCGGAAGTGTCTAGCTACCTGCCGCATGCTTACATTAACACGGAGCATCCCAATCGCTTGATTACGCTGATTTTCAGTCAACCTAGCCATTTTGATTCTATTGATTTCAGAAAGAGTGAATGTTTTTTCGGTTGGACTATCGATTGACTGCCATCCCACGGAAATTTGAAAGAATTCCGTGGCAATGCCATTTCTTGAAAATCAGCACGTGGAGCAGCAGGAAATTGTTGTAAATTGGTGAATAATGATTGATTACTTTAAAAATAAAATTCTTTTTAATCAGCTTCATGAATTAAATGAGATATCATTATCATAATGAATGTTGCGTTTTTAAAGCGGTTCAGTATATTATATAATTTGTCCAAGCCAAAACTGGCCTTCTTTTTTAAGGCAAAATTTCTGGAATTTTTAGAAATATGTGTTGAATGATTTATTGATGATTTGAGAAATAATCCTAATGTTGTAATGTCTGTCCACTCTCTAAATTATTTATTAAACAGACTATTTTGTCAATTTCAAAACAAATATTTACCACATGGACTTTTAACAACTATTTTTCATTTCAGATTATAATAGACATTACAAAATATCCTTATATTATCCAAAAGATGTCAATTTTGTGCACTTTTTGTCGCTGTAGTATAAAATATGTCCATTCCAATAAGACGCTTAGCTATGATGTTGATTTTTCTTTGATCATTTTTGGTCTGTCACAGACGGTTTTGAGTACTATTTTCTTATCAGGAAACCAGGCAGGCGTAAAATGCTGAGTCAAGGTTTGATCACAAAGATAATTCAACGCAAAATCGCTTTGAAGACACTCCAAAATTACACTACGTGTATTATTGTCGGTCGCCATTTTGTAAAGCGCTTGTCTAACGTAGTTACAACGAGCACCTGTTGCTAAGGTGGGCGTGGCTACAGTGCGAATGAGGAAGGGTCAAATTAAACTACATAACCTGCGACAACACGACCACGGTGAGGTCAACTGTACGAACTTTGAATATACACATGTACATACTTATGTATTCGAAGGTACTATTCAACTGATTGGAGTTAAGCAATTTTTTCTTTCCTTTCAGAGAAGTGAATACGGAACGTCACTTCTGGATTCCTATACCGTTTTTCTGGGTATAGGGTGTATTCTGGCTTGGTCGAGTTTGTTACGATACTTCAAAGTACACGACAAATTCCATGTAAGTTAAAGCTGTACGTATGCTCCTGTTACTTCAACATCACCTTTATTCAATTTAGTATCACTTGATTGAGATGAACTAGCTATGAAGTACATAAATATATTTTCATCTTTAAAATGTTTACGTATCATCAAAGACCTAAATACCATGGTATTTAGGTCTTTGGTATCATGCGTCTGTTTTGTATTGACTTGATTAATAATGTTACTTGACAACGGTTGTAAGCAAATTGTGAGGCGGTCAGCCATTGAAAGCATGTTTTGTAAAATATTGATCAATAGACACAGAGCACAATAACGGTATTCTCAATTAAGTTTTAATCGACACTACAGTCCGTTTTTAGTTGTTCGACAGTCGCATCGCATAACTACGAAACGGCTTAACTACGGAAGTAGTATTCGGAAAACTTCGGCCAACTACGTCCAGTGCAATTGATCATTTACGTATTACGCGTGTGCATGGGAAATTCAAGTATCCGTATTCGTTCCGATGTATATCGACGATTTACGGAAAATGTTTAAATTGAATACTTTATTGTCAACTGTTAATTATTAATGAACAGTTGTAACGAAGTGGTACGGAATAACTGTCGAGAATACAATATCCTGTAAGGGGAGATCACTGCGTAGGAATTTCCCATGACAGCGAACAAAATGGCGGCCTCCATGAAAACGCAATACAAGGGAATAAATACGTTGTCAACCGCGTAAATTTCCGCGGGAGACTCCCGGTTTTGACAGCCAACTCTCGCAGCCGCGATCTCCCGATTTTCATATTTTTTAGTTCATTCCCGCTGGTTCGTTGAAATTACTTGTCAAACTGATAACCGAAAGTGTAAAATGGGGATACCAGTCCGTAAATCACGCTTTGGGGTTATATAGACGCTCTAAACCATGGAATCAAGCGCTTGGTGACACTGATCAAAATACGATGCGACCCTCGCTTGTCATGTTGTTTGTTCAACTTTCACACGTTTCTATTGTATTCAGATATGACAATTGGCAATAACATTGTTAATTGGCGACTCGATTAAAGGGGTGAACCCCAGATTACTAGTTAATTCGCAGAATATTGCTATTAACAGCTTATGATATGGATGAAGACATCATATTGACAAAATTCAGCCACACACAAAAAACTCCCCTTTTGAGTCTCAAACTCCCGCTTTTCGAGGTGCAATCTCCCGATTTGCCTTCAGAAAAGGTTCACATGTATGCCGTAATTCTGGGACTGATTGTCGAATTTGACTTGATGATGATGCCAAAACAACAGACATGCTACACTCCATCATACAGGTAAATTTTAAGTAAGATTCTGATCTTTATAAGTCGTCCGAGGTCGGATCGAGCGAATTTCTTGAATGTTTTCAAAATGCATATCAGAATGCATGCAGATGACTTTTACAACAGGCTAAATAATTCATTTAAATAACCCCTGGCGTTTAGGGGGTCGTGGGTTCGAAGCCCACATCGGGCACACTTTCTCCTTGATTTGCTTAAACTGCTACACATTTATGATCAACCAATATTGTGATATTGGCCTGGAATTAAACACATGACATCCAGCACTCAAACTAGAGTACCTGACGAGTGACTGTGTTCAAACACATTGAGGCGTATTCATTTGGAGTTTACACTATTTTCTTTATTGTAATAAAAATGATAAATATTTTTGTTGAAAGATATTTTTTAACAGAATTTGACCAGTACCAGAAGTTGATTTGCACAACTTGTTCAGTTTTTGGTATTGTTCTTATTAGTTCTATTCTCATACATAGCTTCAAAGTTTATAATTGTGAGTCTTCTTTGCAGCCATGATTGACAGATGATGAATTTCAGTCCAGATGAATTATGATCTACATTATAATTTATATGAGATTCCAGAATCGCATATTGTAAGAGCTTAGAATGGTGTAATGGAACTACTGCTACTGTTCGAAGCCATAATCTTTGTTAAAACAACCATGTTGGCAGCAAATTACATATTTCAGGAT
The DNA here is from genome assembly GCA_032209605.1 of Mactromeris polynyma. NCBI lineage: Eukaryota > Metazoa > Mollusca > Bivalvia > Venerida > Mactridae > Mactromeris > Mactromeris polynyma. The sequence continues at coordinate 8,354,459 of JASFXZ010000008.1, forward strand.
GGCAATCAGGGTAAGTTTGAACAAAAAGTTAATCAAAATTCAAATATGTATAGAATTAATTTAATGCATGATTCATTTGGTTTCAGCATGCCAAAAATACTTAGCTACAAAGCCGATGTTTTCCATTAGCAATTTTGTAAGAAACTGAGAAAAGTGATAAATGACCTTGGTAAATAAAGTAAATATGCCTGTATTTATGAAAATTACTTTCAACATTTTCTGTTTTCTTGTTATTTAGTGGTACTGCTGAGGAAAGATTATTCGACGATGAGAAGAGTTCCATTTGTCTTTTGACCATCTTTGAATAATGTGTTGTCATGAAGTGCAGCAAATAACATCCTGGAGTGACTTATTTAACAAATGCTGTTAAAATGAATGTTCAAATCTGTACTCAGAACTGAAACTTAAGTGTGGACTGATGTATGCATTTGTGAATATAATTCTGGCACACCCTTGAGATTGTCTACCTTTCAGTATGTGTCACTGCCACCTGACAGTTGCAAATTGTGACATGTATTGTAAATCATAAACATGTGGCAGAAATCCGTAAATATCTCTATGTTATAATTACAGTCGCTGTTTCTAGAAACATTTTTGATACTTTTTATAGGAATATATCTTTGCAAATTTATTTTTCCTGTAGAAAAGTGTTACATTTATGAGTTTATCTCAAAATGATAAGCATGAAAACAATGTACTGATATTACAATGTAGATCTATGTAGTTTTATGGAAATTCCTCTTCAGTCTGGTTGACCAGACATAGCACATTTTCACATAAAATTGTGTCATGAAGGCATGAATGTTATGATTGGTTAAATATAATATTATAAAACTTCTGTAATTTATGTCATAATTTTTGTGAAATAATCATTGTCAAGGAAACGTCTCATTATTAACATGGATAAAAATATAGTAGTATTGCTGAAGGTGTCTCTTCTACAAATGACAGGTCTAAAACAAATGTTGTTGCAACATTTTTAAATCCAAGTGCTATTTTCTATTCTTATCAAAACATAAATGAAGTAATATAATTTTACAAATGAAATAAAATGTAGATGCGGAATTATGTCATACTGTAGTGAATATGATTTCAATGGTCGTGAGCCAAACTCAGTTTTACAGGTTTTATCCTGAATATTTTGTCAGTTCCCAATATTTATCCAAAGTTTTTAAAGAATAATACCTCTAGTCTACATATTGAAGTTCAACTAATTTTCTCACATAAAATGTTGTGTTATGAAATTGATGATGATGATAATATGAAACATATTTTTTGCAAGTTTTGGGTGGTAAAGCTTTCTATTTTTTGGCTTGGCCAGAGAGCTCATGTCATTTGGAATTGTCTATTGTGTGTGTCTGTGTATAACGGCTGATTGTGCTCGAAAACTTTTTTATATTTAATTAAATTGAGTTAGTCTTTATTATTATTATCTGTTATTAGCTGTTAGATTTTTATTGGTCTATGATTCACACAAAATTGCAGATACTGCATTTGCACATACTTTTCATTGATAAGTGGACTGTTCTTGGTACACACATGAAATTATCTTATTTTGAAAACTAGTTTTCTAGAAACTAATAAAGTTGTGAAAGAAAGTGGAGCGATGTTGCTCACTTAAGTTGCTGAGCATTTTTCTTTCTGCGGGACTGTTTAGTTTATGCATACTTCTTTAACATAAATTGTAGAGTCAAGCTTTTAACTATTGATGACTGTTTTACTAAATAGTTAAACAGTTCAATTAAATAAGTTTTAAAAATAATGGTCTTAGTAGTCTGTTATGCCTTGTACTTATACGCCCTCAAACAATGTTTATCAAGGTGAATACTGGAATCACCCTGTCGATTGGTTTGTCTGTCCAATGTATAACATATGTAGTTTGTGTGGCTAACTACTTCTTCAGTTTTCAAAGGATTGCAATGAACTTTGGTAATACAAGTACCATGATACATGATTTGTAGATTTACAAGACATACATTTACTGTGCATCCATCAAAATGTTTTAGTATTATGTCCCTTTAAACTGTGTCTCCTTTCAGAACATATGTAATAACATTGTAGTTTATGTTGCAAACTACGTTAGTTAGTAAGCTCGATATATACACTCAAACCACACTTAAAGATGACCTAAATAATGAGACCACCTCAATGATTTGCTCTTTATTCAACCTCAATATTAAAATCACCTCAATAAGAAGACCATTTTTCATGAGTCCCAATGGTGGTCTTAATATTGAGGTTATTGATAGTTCTGTAACTAACATGAAGGTACTGTTGATTTCTTCCCCATCCATCCTTCTGACTGTCTATAACAATTATGTGTATACAATCTTATGTATACAACTCCTATATTATTCAATATACTGACATAACAAAGTGTTCTTGATAGGCTATTGTGATCGGTAAATCTATGTCCAAGTGACATCTGTGATCTGCAGTGAGCATTTCGCTATCAGCACTTTCCATGCTTTTATTGTTGTTAAATGCTCACAATGGCTTTGAATTTCTATACTAAAATGCATTGTGAAAATTCAATTAATTTAAATGAGCATCTTCGATTAAATCACTTTGCCCTAATATCGAATTTCACTTGTACAAAATGACCAGACGTTACCTTGGTATTTTACTTTGCACTTTCTGTGAATCTGTGAAACACAAAACCAGTGTTCAATACCGAACAAATTCTGTGCTTTCAGCGCTTTGATTAATTACCTTAAGAACGGTTGAAAACAAAGTATGAGGCGGTCAGTCAAAGAAAATGAAAAGGTTTGGTAAATATTTACCAATAGTCACTATGTACATAATAACGGTATTCTCGACGGATTCCGAATCCACAATTTATGACGTGTGACGAGTTAATGTCACTTGATATGAGTTAATGAAACTCGCAAAGAGCTGTGTCCGATACGAATCGTTGTTATAAGTGAAACAGAACTTTGTGTGAGGTTCAAAAGTAACGGTTTATGTATAATATATTATAGGAAACTTGCCCGTTACGCTCTCTTTTCTTACAGTTGTTGTTCAGCACGTTATCCCGTGCTATAGGTGATGTTATAGCATACATGATGTGTGTTGCTGTGTTATTTGTTGGTTTCTGGATCTGTGGATATGTGGTACTTGGACCTTACCATGTCAAGGTATATCAGAAATTAGATTCCTTAATTTTCTCTTCTGAATCGCTCTACTCAAGTTTACATACAGATTGTGGAAAGGACAGTTTCCGGAGCCCGAAATAAGTATATTACATAAAATTTATACTATACTCCTAATAACGTTCACACTAACTGAGCCCCGATCATTTCCCGATGCTAAATAACGTCAGTTCACTAAGTACGTGACTGGGAATTTATCCATTGCGACGCATGGAAAAAGCATTTCCCAAAGTTAACATGCAGACATGGGCATTTCTGTGACATTTTAGATAGATCTTTTGATAATTGACGACAATCGTTATTGACATAAGTCAGTTATATTGCCAATTTGATAACATTTATAAATAGGTACTTTCACAAGGGACGTGAAAATAAAACCCCCGATGTTGTGATTCAGTAAAGAATTCTGATATGACATATGAAATGGAAATATGACACTAATAGTCCATAAAGTTTAACAAAGATGAAACTTTACCATTAAACACACAAGCAATCATTCTACACAGAAGTACTAATTATACTAAGTCACTCACAATGCTTAAGTAGAATTTAACTTGAAAGACCGTCACGTTTGTAAACGGCTAATCAACGGATACAAATCACAGTGCGCCAATGATGAGCAAATGGAAGAAACAATTTGCATTTGTACGTTAGGTTGGAGAGAGTCAGATGCATAAGGTTTGACATCAAAAATCCATGTGTTGTGTAGAATCCATAGAAAATGTACGTGTTTCTGTTTAATTTCAGTTCCAAACTCCAGAGGCTGCCGCCGAGACACTGTTTGCTCTTGTAAATGGTGATGAAATTTTCGCAACTATTGCCATGTTTGATGAAGCTCAGTCAGGAAGCAACCTTGTGTGGTGGTTTGCCCGTTTGTACATTGGAGTTTATGTTTCTGTCTACACCATCGTCGTCATCAACTTGCTCATAGCTTTGTTTATGAGTGCATGCGAAGCAATCAAGGTTAGAATATCACTACATATGACTAAGAATAATACAGAAAATCAACAAAACTTAATTATTATATTCTGCTATATTATCGCGAGGATGAGCGTTGAAAGCGATGCTTCAACGTAACCTGGCGGAGACAGTCTATTTGTCTATAGAGCGTGGTGTAAAAGTAGAGACTACTACGGATATAGTTGGCATTTATTGTACTTTAATGAGATTCAGGTCGTGAAGCAATCATACAACGTTTGCGGTCTTATGAAATGTCGCAATGATATTCATGTATGAAACTTGTATGCCTTCATCCGCATAAGAGCAACTGCGTATCTGATTTCGATTTAACTGCAAACGGCTCAAATGTTAAGGCGCTTTGGTATTTTAGTAAATGCATATTCACACAAAAGGATATAGTATACATCATAAAATGAAGACTTTTTGTTAGAACTATATGTATATTACTATACGGATTTAATACACTGATCTAACATTTTAGACTGAACCTGAAGATAGAAGACTCGGTCTACTGGAGCTGGCTATTCAAAACTTTATTACGCTACAAGATGAGTCTCCATTGGGGAGTTCTATGTACAATCTTCTATGTTCAACTAAGGTTAAATCTGAACAGGAAACAACGCTAGTAAAAGAGCTACGTCGAATTATGAAGATTAATGAAAGTAAAACAAATGTGAAAATTCTGAAACCTATGACTTTAAAAACTTTCATTCGAGATGAAGAGGAAAGAAAACTAGAGCTCAACCTGTGTTGTTGCAAACTGGTTTTATCTCTGTTTATTGGAAAAGAAACATAATGACCATCATTGACAAAACTAAATAGTCGACCGATCGCAACTACGTTTCGAAAACATATCACGTATAATACGAAATATCAATATGACTGTATCTATTTATCTGACCGATGTTGATACAATATCGTCATGTCTATTTGGTACCACCCTGTGATCGGTCGATAATCGACCGTTATATATATTTACTTATCTATTTTTACAGTGTCCCATTTTCACGACTAACTGAGTGTTAGTCGGGTCTCCATTATTTTCTTATTATATCCTGCCTTAATACTTCGAAATTCTGTTTGTTCGATGCTTTAACTAGATTGAACAATGCTTTGTCCACCTTATGATACATGCTGCAGCCCAACTTCGGTTTACAATGAGTGCAATGCAGAAACTACGCTGGTATCTGGGTGACGCTACATGTTGGTCGATATGATTGGACCTATATCATGTCGTATACTTTGTCTAAAACAGCTTAGTCTATCTGGATGGAGGAAAATTCCTGCTGAATAATATTGGCTTCAATTGACGAAAAAGCAAGGACTGTGTTATTATTTTCTGTGCCTGGCTTGCTTGTTTTTTCTACGGTATTTTTAGGCAAGAGATAATGACATATTTGTAATAAGGTGCAGAGGACAGACACATATGCCATACCATCATATTCCTGTGTGAAAGTTTGCACTGGTGACTGATGTTTATTGTTTGTAAGTACATGTAATGTATATTCTTGAGAAACATTTATATGTTACATTTTATACAATACAGTATATCCCAAATATTGTTAGTACTTGGTCATTGTCTCATTCAAGAAAATAAGTGAGAAGCAACACAGGGAATGTAACATTCTCAAAACGGGGCCATCGCAAACAGACCCATAGGGTCCGAAATAAAGCACCGAATGGAGAGGGTATAGATTAAGACTATAAACTAGGGGCTTAATATTGAACCATATAGAACTAAACAACTTTTAACATAAGGAGAGAGACATTGTATAGCAACACGTTGGCCTCATTACCATGAAACTGTCAGTATAAATACTGGTACGATTCCACACAGCGCTAAAGGAGAGTAAAGTATAAGTGTGTTGGGGGCTTATACATACCAGTTTGACTGCATGTCAATTTCTCACTTCACCGCTTACATCCCAACTGTATTGACTAGGCTTGACGGCAACTAATCTATATTGTATTTGGCAATACGACAAAATGATGTGCAACTTTACCAGATGATAATATTATTTTGAAAGGAAAATATAGAACTAGGTTAAAAATAATGTAATTAGATAGGAAAAGGGATCCATAACTTCGAACAGAATTGAACTACAAAAGTTTATCGAATAATACATTGGAACATTAAAAAACATCAGTTATTCTCAAAGGTAAAACATAAATTAAATACAATGACGTCATTAAGGGTACGGCTACGCTCTTACACACTGTTTGAAGGTATCGGAATAAGCGCCCGATGCTAAATGAGAGTAGGTTAAGGCTTAATCTGGTTTTGACCATTGACCCTTCATGATCAGCTTAGGAACTCATGTCTATGGGTTAGGTCAAGTGTGGACCCGGTTAAAATTGTGTTGACAAAATGCTCACATGTGTGCAGCACTATACTATGTACAATGAAAACATCACATATAGTAGGAATTAGTCGGATTTACATGTTCAGAAACATTCCTGCCAGACATGTATACTAACTACAACATGTTATTTCAAATCAATAACATTTACTTGAATATGCTTCAGAACATGTGCAGTACACTATCGCTCTACAAGAGAATTATAAAACATTTAATACATTAAGTAATACTAAAACAAATACAGTACAACCTCTACAGAGCGACCTCTCTTGAGCAACAATCTGTCTTCCACAACACATCACTTTGTCTTGTGGTAAGAACAACTATCAATTTAACGTCTCAGCTAGAGCAACAACTTTTAAACAACAAAACAAGGTGCGTCACCCAATGGGAGTGGTTCTGGTTTGGTTTCACAGTTGCAGAACATATAACTGTGATAAAATCAGTATGTGTTGGTAAACATGGGGTTTATAAATGACGTACGTCATATTTTGGCTACTGCAGACGGTTGAATTTGCATGGATTTGGAATTTCAAGCCGCGGTAACTTGTGAAATTCTTTACGAGTATTATTTTTCAAAATAAAGCACGAAGTTTACTTTGTTTTCCATGTGATACACCGTACCTTCGTTATTTCAAACACTTCAAACTATCGCCAACTAACCCTTCTCGAAATTTTGAAAAAAAGGTACTCGGTAGCACATTATACATTTAGAAAAACTAATGGAAGTAAATTTCACAATTGCTATATTTCGTCAAAATCCACAGAGAAATTAAAACGATAATAATTAGCTATGGCCATTATACATTTACATGGGACATTTGAACATGTTATGTTGTGTACTTATACGGTGCGATCAAATGTTCTATGAATAGTATAGAAACTTGTCTTTATTTATACGCATTTTGAAAATAAATACAATTTTCATAGTAATAAGACAAACAGTTTACAACATTTCTCCTCCTTGCGATGAGTTTATCATTTACTGACGTGATACAGTTTAGATGATAACGACATGGTTAGCTATCCGGCACACTTTTTGCGTCTTTAAACGGCGGGTTCACATTATAGGAGGATAATCGAGGAAATCATGGGACCACATGTAATGTACTGAATAATAATATTGATCAGAAAATTGCAAAATTCACTAGCTATTGAGTGTGTGAATGTTAGCTTCTATTCAAGCTCCCGTTACACATACATAACCCAGTGGAGACAGCCAGTGGCGTAATATGTCTTAGTCTGAGTTTCAGACAATGTTTATTAATAAGACTAACCCATCTGTCCCATGGGTTATACTATGGCGTATTCTGTTACAAAGATATAGGTTTTAATATTCTGGAATTAGAATCATATATACATTATACAGACTTTGTCCGGCTGACCTCGTTATTTCTTACATTGAATTACGTGATCTTAGATGAAAGTGTTAAGAACTATCATTCCCGGTACTTGATTGGGCGTCTCGAGGAATGCGTTTGTTGTAATCGGTCTTGAGTTACTATGAAAAGCAAGCATACTTTGACGTACGTATATATATCACAAGCAATACCGTGCTTTTGCAAAAGAAACAAATGCCATAAACTGCCCAATAATAAAAAAATGTGATCGTGGCAACCGAATGTATAATATCACAATTTATTCTAAAAATCTTAGATAGTTTCACTTAGTGGGACTGTCCGACAGACATGTAGCAAAGACATAAACATTTAGGTATTTGCCTTTATGAAGCAAATTTCAAAATTATTTCATTTGAAATACATATACATATGTATCTGGGACTAATATATACATATTGGTCACAGCAAAGACCTAAATACCAACTAAATAATGGTATTAAGGTCTATGATTCTAACGACACATAGTAGTGAATAATTATGCTAACTGAAGCTGGGACCAATAAATACATAAACCGTACGTATATATTGGTCCCAGCTGACAGAAGGACGGGAATCTCATACAGTGACGCTTTTTGCGTCTTTGTATGTCGGTAATCTTTATTTATAGCACGGACATAGTATATATGTCTTTTTTTATATAAAAAATTACAAAATGTCCACTATAAAACAATTACATTTTGTCTGCATGGGAATGTCTTGTCTTTATTTCAATTTCCTTTGTAGCCGATTTGGATTTATATTATGCATAGACAAAACTATGGTCCAAGATATAACTCACTATGGAACTACATTGTAGGTCAAGAACATCATCTTGATACACGCTGGGACCAGTATTGTATATATTGGTCACAGACACTGGTGTATCAAGCCAGGGACATGTACCAGTATTGTATATATTGGTCACAGACACAGGTGTATCATGCCAGGGACATGGACCAGTATTGTATATATTGATCCCAGACACTGGTGTATCAAACCAGGGACATGGACCAGTATTGTATATATTGATCCCAGACATTGGTGTATCAAGCCAGGGACATGGACCAGTATTGTATTTATTGATCCCAGACACTGGTGTATCAACCCAGGGACATGGACCAGTATTGTATATATTGGTCACAGACACAGGTGTATCATGCCAGGGACATGGACCAGCATTGTATATATTGGTCAAAGACACAGGTGTATCAAGCCAGGGACATGAACAAGCATTGTATATATTGGTCAAAGACACAGGTGTATCAAGCCAGGGACAGGGACCAGTATTGTATATATTGGTCACAGACACAGGTGTATCAAGCCAGGGACATGGACCAGCATTGTATATATTGGTCACAGATACAGGTGTATCAAGCCAAGGACATGGACCAGTATTGTATATATTGGTCAAAGACACAGGTGTATCAAGCCAGGGACATGGACCAGCATTGTATATATTGGTCAAAGACACAGGTGTATCAAGCCAGAGACATGAACCAGTATTCTATGTAATGGTCACAGACACTGGTGTATCAAGCCAGGAACATGAACCAGTATTCTATATAATGGTCACAGACACTGGTGTATCAAGCCAGAGACATGAACCAGTATTCTATATAATGGTCACAGACACAGGTTATCAAGCCAGGGACATGAACCAGTATTCTATATAATGGTCACAGACACTGGTGTATCAAGCCAGGGACAGAGTTTTCCAGATCAAGCGAAATTGCAATTTACATGAAGATAACTACAGAAAACAGTGTAACCTTATAGTTACTGGTTTTCATATTATCCCGAACGTCCTTGAGTACTGCTTGGTCTGCCAATTGATAAGATATCATGATGTGTCCAGCAGAAGATATTTCCTCGGTTGCTTTCTTTTTCCGTGAATATCTGGGTACATTCTCACGTACATGCGGTTCGTTTCTTACAGCTAGCTGCTCACATAGAAGACGGCTTTGTACATTTTAAATATAAGACGAATTTTTACGTTTAAGATACGCTTTAACCAAATGTTTTGCAACTTTTCTCGGGTTATCGTTAATCAATGTTCTGAGTTGTCTTAAACTTTCTTTCGCCATGCTAATATTTATAGCGGTTTTGTTTTCAAAATAATTTGTGAGCCTTATCTTAGTCATTATTGATTTTAAATCACTGCACCAGTTGTTTGTACAGCTTTCATAATCCATGTTAAATACTCGTTTCAGTAAACGTGTTTATGTGCACGAAACAAGAACTTGGCAAGTGTTTTTTTTTCAAGCTGAACTGCCTTCAGGATGATCTATAACAAGTTGGGAACGTTCAATTTATTGGTTGTCATAAACGAATAAAATCATAATAAATTTATATGTCACAAACATACATTGTTTTTCCAGGTTACACAGTCCGTTCACCCCGTGGTACAACATACTACTCCAGTCTCTTCTACACCAAATAAAACATTCCATAGTTTATCTGTTTCCATGGAAACAGTTGCTGATATACGACGATGGACGTCTACTGATGTCACTGAGTGGATAAAGAAAAATAATCGTTCAGGGTATGTTGACTGTTTCAATGATTTGCATGTCTTGTAGTTATCATAACACTAGCGATTAGTAGAACAGACAATGTATATAGACATGTACATGTGTTTTAAATTGGTAAGACTTTTAACTGAGGAAAGAATTTTACTTTGATTTTCAGTTTTGCAAGAAATAAACATTAAATGCTACATTCCGTCTTGAATTTACTTTCTCTAAACATTTGCTACTGAATGTGACAATCTCTGAAAGGAAATATGTATGGAAAGCATTTAAACAATTGATGTAAAGGTATGCATAATGGCACAAAATGTCACCCCCTGTTGGTAGAAAATCCTCTTTAATTTGTCAGAATTTCTCATTAAGATAACAGAAAAGTTGATTTCTAAAGGCTACATTTGGTTCAGAAAGTGTTCATATCAAACGAATAGGAAGTTGTTTTATGAAATGCAAATCTAGTGCTTTGAAACTCACATAAATCTATCAGGGAAGAGAAGAAAAATGTTATATTGCTTTAAGTTGTATTCAATTTCTTTACTGACATAACAAGTACTCATTGTTTGCCTGGTTTTGTTTCATTTGACACACAGGAGGTTGTCTCTAGTTCTCTCCCTTTATCCATTCTTGAATTCTCTCCCTTTATCCCTTCTAGAGTTCTCTCCTTTTGTTCCTTTTTTAGTTATCTCCCTTTATCCCTTCTAGAGTTTGCTCCTTTTATCAGTTCTATAGTAAATTTATATATATTGTATACTTGTATATGATATTACAAAGTAATTCATGCATATTACAGTTACTAGTATTTACATAGTTATCATACAGTTTGGAGCATGTACAAGTAGAGTTCAATGCTTGTGGAATGAACTGTTTAATATTATTCTGTATTTCAGATGTGGTGTTGACCGTCTCACTGGTGGTGAAATTGCTCTACTTGCTCACATGCGTGTTGAGTGTCCCGACTATTTCTACAAGTGCCTTCAGGAAATGCTTCTTGTCAAGGACCTACTTACATTGTCGAAGAGTGTATGGGCCCTGAATGATCTGTCGGAGCATAAGTAAAACACACTTGAAGTGTTGTGTCAAAGATAGTATGGGCCCTGACTGATTTGTCGAAGCATAAATAAAACATACTTGAAGTGTGGAGAATGAGAAACCTTTACGAGAAGTGATATTAATTCTTCCTTGAAATGAAGCATCTGCTTTACATGGGGACATTATGTTTAATATATTATAACAGTATTTGCACGAGAGACTACTGTAGATTTTTACATATTTTTGTTGGTTAAATCATGTGACAATTTTAACTCAATTCACGAAGTAAATTACACATGCCTTGTTCTAAAGACAAGTTTTCACCCTTTCTTGAACAATACAGTATTAGAGAGGGTGAAAATGGTTGGTTATATGCTTTTTGGGGAAATTTCTCGCAACGGAACAGAACAGATATTTTATTTATAATCTACTTGCACACAGTTCATCATCTATATAAAAGATTTCATATATATACATATATGCACAAATTGTTTACATGATTGCAATGCAAATACTGTAAAATGTGCTGTTGTAAGAAATTATTGAGTAATTTGTTGGCGATTTAGACGATAATTTCTAGTCCGGACGTCAGGACGTGAAATCAACAAAATGGCGGAATAACATTCGTGACCTCGAAGCGTGTTTACATCTGTCACATGAACTGTTCAATGACATTCGAAACATTTTAATTAATTAACTTTGAAATGGGGATCAGTTTCATCGTTTGGTTATATCTCTTATTATGATGGCAATTGAGCACCTGATTGTTATAATTGTTTATAATTTGTTTTACCTTCTTATTTTACATTAAACATGAACAGGGACTCTAATTTTCTATCTGGTGGATGAGCAATACATGAGCAAGTGTAGGAAAAGGAGCAAATAGTGTGATATCTATGCTGCATCACCAATTTGATTACCCTGGGTATGTTGAGAAGCCAGTAACATTACATATGCAGTGGGCAAATCAAGAACAAATATGGAAGGTTGTAAAATATTTATATAGCATTTACGTAAAGTCGCTGAAAGGACTAAACTGTATAATTCATATACCTCACATGATTTATCCATGCAAAATTCACATATGCACGCTATAAGCAAATCCGTACTGTTACCCTGTGACATAACATTTTTACCCTGTGACATAACGTATTTAGCCTCGCACGGGTCTAAAAATAGACTACTGGAAATTACCATATGCCGAGTCGGTAGGCGCTTAATAAAATAGGTGACAATCAAGCGCTTGTTTGCAAACGACATTATCTGGCAATACGGAAACGACATAAGTGTGATTCAGTCGGTAGTGATCTCCTCTGAGAAGTTTCACGATGGATACGATTACCGGGAAATAATCTAGTCTAGTGTTCCATATTTTTGGAATAGATAGTTCCCACATTAACAATATATACCTCCCTTGTTCTCAATGGTCAGCCATGTTGTTAGCCATGTTGTTAGGCAAATTTCCTTAAAGTTTATAGGGAATATAATGTAAACGATGATAAGATAATCAGATATACAAAAATGACTTATTCATTATTCGCATGTGGGCAGATGACTCAAACAGTTGAAGAAAAAGTTGCTGTCAGATGCACATTCTCTTGATATTTTCTCAGCTATTTGGGAAATACTCCCTATAAGTGTTATTCAGTTTTGCCTATTAAGAACAAGAGAGGTAAATAATGTAGATGTGGGAACTATCTGTAACTATCTGTAAGTATGCATAAGTTTGTTTTAATTTCAGTTCTCTGTGTCATAGTATTATGTCTGAATTTTTTTTATTACTGTATACATGACATAATGATATACTGAACAACTTTCCCCCCTAGTCTACACTCTTGTGATATTTTCTATTCTTTTTTACTTTTTGTAAATATTTTTTAACCTCCATATTCCTCATGTGTCATTGATTGCATTTTTTATATTTTGTTTTTAACTTAACCGTATGTTCCAACTTCTTAATTACCATGATATTGCTATTTCTACAGTTAAGTGATACTCTTTATGATCATACTGCAGAAATATGAAATGTCAATTTCAAACTAACAGGACTAAACCTTTTTTTAAAGAAATGCAACTTGGATGGTCAGAAAATACTTTATAGCCATCTGAGAAGAGAGAAAAATATGTTGTGTTGCTTTAAAGGTAGATAATCACAATTATCTATATCGAATAGTTTTGTCCACAGCAGACTACCAGTCATGGAATCATATGTTTTTCTAAAATCAAAATGGCACAAATGTAGACTTCTGAGATTTTTCCTTGTATCAATAATATAACATAGTGTTAACATATTATTTATAGTATTTCTTTGTTTTCTAAAGCCGTTCTGCTCATTGGCTAAGATGTTATTTTCAGCCCAATTATTAATACAGAACAGTAAATCTTATACAAGACAATGTTATACCCCTGTAAGATAATGGATCACGAGGATCAACAGTATAAGATTAAGGTATATGGGGTAATAACAACTTTTCCCCAGTCATTGGGTATAGTTCCTCTTGTAAAACACGCATTAAACAATATATGTCAGGGGCGTAGCGTGACTAATTCTGAGTCTCGAAGGGGAGGGTGGGGGTCCGGTGGATCTCCCGCAAAAATTGAAAACAAGAAAGGTAAATGGTGCGATCTGGTGTGTATTCAATGAGATCATGCAAATTAACCTCTCTTCATCATTCGTGATTCGAATTCAAGATTGAATTATATATAATAAAGAATTGTTTCCCTTTATTTTGAAAAACACGCCTTTTTTTGCATATTATTATGCGTATTGATCTTCAAAAGTCTGGATTTCATTTTCATAGTTTACTCGAACGAGTATTCGAGTATGGCACGCTACGCGCCTGTATGTAAAAATTATATACAGCAGTTATTTCTAAAAATATATTTTGGAATGTTGTCAAAACCACTAGCTTTTCCTTGTTTAGTTTAATAAATAGCTATTTCACTTCTTCAACAGTGATACCACAATTTAGAGCTCATTTTCTACAGTTAAAACATTTTCATGACACGTTGAAGAATTTGAGTACTGGGTAGACTCATAATTCTTATTCAAAAGATTACTGAATTCATTTTTCCATTTGCATAGACAATGTAATACATCATTAGAAATACTACCATCGTCCATTACTACGTCCATAGGTATTCCTTTATTTTTCGGCGCAGCCGTACTTACATGGTTTTGCTAGGCAATTTCTCCTCAACCGAACAAGGTTTGTAACCTTGAAGCGGATTGGTTATCACACTCGATAAAGGTTACGTTAATTATCGAAATACACTCAATTTCGGTGAATTAACCGAAATCCACTGAATTTTGGTGAATTAACCGAAATCCATTTTGGATCTGGAGTGACCAGCAAGCGTAACATCTCGGCCTTTTTTTTATTTTGCACAACAAATCTTAACCTTCAAATTGCGCCTACCATCTTTTTCGGCGCAGCCGTACTAACATGGTTTTGCTATTTGCATATCAGTGTTTTGTAAACCAATCAAATCTTACGTTAACCACCAAGGCAATTTCTCTTCCACTGAAAAATATTTATAACATTGACGCAGATTGGTTGACATTGTGTATAGTGTATTTCATGATTTATCTAGTAAGTAGTGTTGTTAGTCATAAGCCTGGATTATCTGCCCTTACCATTACATTATCGGTGTGCAGAGTAGGCTGAGTACTAGACTAATTAGTCATCACCAAGGGGAATTGTCCGGTGTTGGAATTAAGAAGACTTTCTTGGGGTAATGTACCAGTCGCGATCATAATATCGTTTTAATTAGATACATCGCTAAATAACAAGTTAATTAACATGAATGTGTGAGTTCTCGACTTATGCATTAAGTAATATTGATTAACTATTTTGAAACACATTCTGTGTCTATGGCTGATCACACTACGCAGTGATCTCGCCTTACAGGTCTCGGAGTTTCTGTAGTATAGCGTAACCGGCAGTCGTAACATTTAGGCATTTTTTGTTTTACAACAAATTTTAACCTTCAGAATGCAACAAATTTGCATACTTCAAGTTGCGCCGATCATCTCTTTTTAAGATATTTCTCGTTTGTCTATGCAACACCTATTTTATCAATGGTTTTCCAGAATTCCTGTTGGTTTGTATTACAGTCAGAAGCCAAATCTTCTTGAAAAGAGACCCAATAAGTCAGGCCCGAATCCACTGGCTGTGGAGAGACCATTTTCTATATCTAATATAAAATTATTTCAACTGATTAGGTCTTAAGGTTACTATTCTATGAGCATTTAAAATGCAATACATTACATGTAATTTATCGTCGATTCGCTCTTGTATACTACCAGTACAATGGAATGAAGTGCAATACATTTTGGCCCACTGTTGTGCTCATTGGCCTTGATACCGTCTAGAAGAGTCATATGCTTTTCGCTCTACACCACCCAGGCGCTTTCAATTTCCTTATCATGTATATATATATATATATATATATATACATGACACGGACATATAATATGGTTTATATGTCCTTGTACATGATAAGGAAAATTATTCATATATGTATATATCTGGTAGATTTCTACAATCTGAAGATGAATCAGACAATGCTGAAGATGAAAACAACGCCCAACATGACTCACACATTGCAGTATCTCATAGAGTTAGTACTAAACAGTCCCCAGTACTAAAAACCTTTTTCAAACAGTATCCTGTGAATATCACTATCGACAGTGGTGCTGAAATCAACATGTTAAAACTTTCAGTTGCTTGGTATATGAACATTCAAATCAAGAAAAGTAAACAACGTGCTCTCCATGCTGATGGTACTACCCCGTTGAATGTTGCTGGAGAAACTCGCTGTGTCGTTTCCCGTGGTGAACAAGATCTCGTCATATATGTGTTTATATGTGTTTATTTCTCAATACATTAGACTTGATAGTCTATGAGTATACAAAATCAACAGTTGGACAATTACAATATATGTGGTCAATGGCCACATTAATACTAGCATAATATATGTACATAGTTTTAACAGTTTTTGTACAAAATGTGATACTATCTAAATAGCGTTAATTTTACATATAATAATAAGATCTAATAAGATCTAATGAACCTATATAAGTATAAACATTGTACTGAAAAAAACAACAACAACAAAAAAACACCAGTATCTATAAAATAATGTAAGTATAGTTAGACATTGGATACATGGAGTACTAAGCTGCATGAGAGTATATTGATTCATATAAAATGTTTTGTTTCTCATTTCAAATGATTTGTAAGTGTACATGGCAATATTTCTTATAATAGTTTTGTTTTTTGAATTCATCAAGTCAATAAATTTAATGATATTTGCGTTTTCCAATAATATTTTTAATATGAACTTGACGAATTTCTTGGTATAACGGACATTCTAATAAAAAATGAAAATCATCTTCAAGGACATTACATAATCTACATTTTCTTTCGTTATATGGTATTCGTACAGGCTTAGCCATCTTCCGGCTTCTACTTCTAATCTATGAGCAGACGTTCGTAGACGACAAATTGCAAAGCAAAACTTTTCTATGTTAATAAAATCTAAATAAGGTTGAAAACCAAAAGCACTGTATAATTTATAAGTTCTAGCTCTAGATGAATTTTCTACATCGCTATTCCAACTTTGTAAATAATTATCATAAAGTCGTTGTCTGAATATTGATAAAAAAGCGTCTACATCACCAATTCCTTGATTCAGCCAAACATCAGCAAAACCATTTGTTTCTAATGTAGTTTGAACATATTTTGCCCAACACTTACTGTTTGGGTTTTGCTCTAAAGCTTTTAACATCATATTATATGTAACGTGAGTATATTTTTCTTTAGGACATCGAACAATTTTTAACCAGTATCTAATAATATTACATAAACGCCTTATCGTTAATGGGTATCTACCTAGCTCTCCATAAATATAATTATTCTGTGTTTGTGATCTTAAACCCAATATTTGTTTACAAAATTGTAAGTGAATACTTTCTATCTTATTTGCTTCGTAAAACCCCCAAATTTCACTACCATAACAAAGTACAGGAACTATAAGTTTATCAAATAAATCAAGCTTATGACTGACAGACATGTTTGGAAAATTAATGAAGTATGATTTTAATTTAAATAAAGATTTCAAAGCTTGGCCTGACAGGGCTTCATATGTAGCGTTAAAAGAACCCCCAATTGTAAAAATGATTCCTAAGTTTTTAATTTTTTTTACTATTTCTAACTCTTTATTTATAAAAATAAACTTCATATTTCTTTTATTTGCCCCACCTTTTTTGAAAATCATGACTTTACTTTTTTCCACATTCACACTTAATTTCCATTTTTGACAATAATCTTGTAATATATTTAATCCTAATTGTAAACCAGATTCACTCTCCGACATAATAACAATATCATCGGCATATAGAAGTAAAAATATCTTGAACATACCAACATCCACACCATCAAATCCATTTGTCATAAAGTGCTCTTCTATATCATTCAAATACATTGAAAAAATAAAAGGTGAAAGACTCTCACCCTGACGAACTCCTAATAAACAAGCAAACTCATCACCTAATACATTATCATATTTAACTATACATGTAGATTTGACATTATCATACAACGATCTAACAATATCTAATATTTTTTCCACGTACACCTAGTTTAATCAATTTATACCAAATAACATCTCTTACAATATAATCAAAAGCTTTCGTAAAATCTATAAAAGCTACATATAATTTCTTGTTTTCATTTATCAGTTTGTTAATTATACCATGAAGAATAAAAATGTTGTCAACAGTGCTCATATTCTTTCTAAAACCTGCTTGTGCTTCTATATATACATTATAACGTTCTGCCCAAAGTGTAAGGCGATTATTTAATACTTTCGTGAACAATTTACCCAATGTACTTAATAAAGTTATACCTCTATAATTTCCTGGATTGTTCGTATCACCTTTTTTATGCAGTGGTACAATAAAACCTTCGGCCCAACTGCCTGGAAAATAGCCTATATTAAATAATCTATCAAAAGTAAGAGTCAAACATTTCAGAAAGTTCGCACTTTTAGATCCATGTATAAAAAATTCATTTAGCATCATATCCGGTCCGGGTGACTTTCCAGTTTTTAGTTCTTTACAAGCCTTTAATACCTCACTTGCTACAATGCTTACATTCAGTTCCTCAAACATGCAATGGAGTTCACCATTTAAATATTTGTTATTGAAATGTAAGATATCTTCATCTGGTTGGAAAAAATGTGATGTTGGATCATTGATTGCTTTGAAGTATTCTGTAAAAATGTTTGCATTTAAATGGTTATTGGTAGGTTCTTTAACACAGGTACTTTTCAACAATTTCCAATATTCTTTTGCATTCTTATGCCTCATATTTTCTAACTGTTTGGTTTGATATTGTTCGTATTTAAACTTTCTATTCCTTATTAATGTTTATATATACTTCTCGCCATAGTCATGTTGGCTCTATTTACATCTGATTTATGTAATCTATATTCATTCAAGTATGCATAAAATTCGTTCTGAGCTATCTTACAATCATTATCATACCAAGGTTTTTTACTAATATCAACTTTGTTAACATATGTACATTTTTTCTTTGTATTCACCTTTCTTTTAAACAACGGATCACAAATATCGTCTATATACCTATACAAACAATTTAAATCACGTGTTATGTCATCAGTTGTTACGGATGTGCTAATACTATCACATAACTCAACAATTTTGGTGTTCATTTCTTCACTACATAATGCATTCAAGTATACATCTTTCTTATCATTGTTCCATTTGTAATGTTCTGTTATTTTAACATTGTGTGTATTATTTAACAAATTCTCATTACAAATAATTGGTACACAAGATTGTATAGTAAAACTAACAACACAGTGGTCAGATAGAATATTTGGGTCATGTATCGTAAATTCATCAATATAATTGAACATATCAGTTCTACACAACACAAGATCTATAACACTGTTACCTTGTGATGTAATACATGTAAATTTACCATTTTTATCAAGACTATGTCGACCATTTAAAATTTTAAGTCCAGTTGTTTTACACAAATCTAACAAATATCTACCATGTTCATTAGTAACCTTATCTTGACACTTTCTAGGTAAAATAGTATCTTCAACGTAATCATCTGGTAATATATCTAATTTAATTAATGACTCATCTTCAACGAAATCATTTCTCTCGCCCACTCTTGCATTAAAATCTCCAGCTAACAAGAATTTACATTTTCTTCCAAACACATTTTCATAATAATACATATCATCAGCTATCATATCAAATACATTTCTTGTCACAAACATTTCTCTACTGCTACCTGCTGGTACATTATAGCACAAACATAACAGTACACTTTCATTACACTTAACAATGTAACCATTTATCTTCATCCAAATTAAACAATCATCAACACTTTTTAGAAATTCGATATGTTCTTTAAGTTTGTTTTTGATGTATATTATCAAGCCCCCACTATTTCGTTTAGAACCCTTATGTTTGCATTTTCTATTTAAAACAAATGAAATAAAACCATTAACATCATAATTAAACTGATCACTAAGCCAAGTCTCGGTAAATAATAATATGTCATGATTGTCGAACAGTTGTATCATGTATGGATCATCTAATTTAGAATATCTCTTTCCAATAAGGCCTTGTGTATTTAACATACAAACACGTATTCGGTCCAATACACTCTCGCAGTTGTCCTACTTATTTTCAGTTACGTGATTTTGACCCTTTGAATACCGTTGTTTCGATTGGTCACTTGTAACAAAACTCTGCTTCTGTGTATTGGTACCCTTCAACACATCTTTGTCGGGGCTTTTAGTTTTACTGTTGTCTAAGTTTAAATGACTAGTTGAGTCAGAATGTTTATTTGCATTTGGAAATATGCTCTGGGATTTATTTTCTGTTCTGGCTCGTTCTGCTTTCTTTGTACGTGCTGGTGGTGTCGGTTTCGTATTATTGGAAGGTTTATCATAATTTAAAGGTGAGTCATAGAAGCACTTGTATTACAAGACTTAGATGTTGAATTATTTGGTGGAATACCCTTCATGGCTGATAATGATATCATGGTCAGACCGGCTAAGCAGTTGATCGTTATTCGTAATGCCATCGAAGTCCACTATGCTATGAACACAAAAGACTCCAACATCAACCAAGTACGTTGAACTCGGGCATTTGTTCTAAGGTCAAATTCCAATCCTACTACTACTTGGCCGAGCACATACTTAGAAATAACTGTTCCTGATGATATTGATCCTGATGGTACACTTGCCATAGAACCTAAGTTTGGAGCACCAAAAGACTCTCACTGGCCTTCTCCACAAGTAGTAGAAGCTGTAGCGGGAAAGTTCGAATACTGAATACCACGACAGACCCTATCCAAACACATCGCAATGAACACATATGCCACGCTCGTCACACAGTCACTTCATACACAGACTCAAATACTGATCACCCTTGGTCTCCAGTGCCTTGCCACTCTATAAATTCTTGCTTGAAGTGTGATACGGTGTCTATTGATCCAGACAGTCTACTGCCGAAATCTATTCAAAGCAAATTTACGTGTGTGTTAGAACAGTATGACAATGTATTTAACTCCTACATACCTGGTTATAATGGTGCTTCATGTCCCTTTAAAGCTGGTGTTCACATGAGACCAGTTCAACCCCCGCAACGTAAAGGTCGTGTTCCAAAGTACGGCAAAGACAAATTAATTGAGTTGCAAGGAAAGTTTGAAACTAGAAAAAACAAGGTGTGTTTCCTCGCCCTGAAGACATTAATGTCAATGTTGAGTACCCTAATCCATCCTTCCTGGGCACAGGGTGGTTACCGTCTTGTTACCGCCTTCGCCGACGTTGGTCGTTACTCCAAACCTCAACCTTCCCTCTTGCCAGATGTGGATTCCATTCTACGCACCATCGGTCAGTGGAAATACATAATTGTCACAGACCTTACCAGTGCATTTTGTCAAATTCCCTTGTCTAAAGATTCAATGAAGTACTGCGGTGTAGTTACACCTTATCGTAGAGTTCGAGTGTACACCAGGTGTGCTATGGGAATACCTGGTTCCGAAACTGTGTTAGAAGAGCTGATGTGCCGCGTACTGGGTGACTTATTACAAGAAGGTGTTGTCGCTAAACTAGCAGATGATCTCTACATTGGTGGCAATACCCCAGACGAACTCTTAACAAATTGGATCCGTGTCTTAGATTCACTACCGAAAAATAATCTGCAGCTAAAACCACCGAAGACCATAGTGTGTCCAAAGTCCACCACGATTCTCGGTTGGATATGGTCACAGGGCAAATTATCCGCAAGTCCGCATCGTTTAGCCACATTGTCGTCATGTCAACCGCCACCTACTGTACATGGTCTTCGCTCTTTTCTTGGTGCATACAAGGTATTAGGCAGGGTCCTACCAAATAGTTTTTTAGCTAATGGGACCATTAGATGACATAATTGCAGGCAGAAATTCATCTGAAAAGATATTGGACACAGTTAGGGATGTACTGATATGTTTATATACTGAACTACATCGATTACATGGTCAACCTGCTATCATTAGAGTAGATGCTGCTCCCTGCTTTAAGGCGTTACGTGATGATAAGACATTACACCGCCTTAATTTAACATTAGATATCGGACGCGTGAAAAATGTGAACAAAAACACAGTTGCTGAAAAGGCTATTCGGGAACTTGAATACGAAATTTTGCGTGGTGGTCCTATATCAAAGACGCAACTTGTAATTGCAGTTGCAAAACTTAACTGACGCATCGACGCGAAGGTGTATCTTCTAGAGAATTGTGGACTCAAAGGAATCTGTTTACTCATGAACAACTCCCAGTATCAGATATGAATGTTATTCTGAATCAGTACAACTCTCGCACGGAAAACCATGAACCTAGTAAAAAATGCAAAACCAGTAAATATTCGTAATCTATACCAGATGATATTTGTGTTGGGAGAGCTTGTGTACCTGTATGCAGAAAAAGATAAACTACACACTATACACAAATATCTCGTCGTTTCAGAACAAGACGAGTGGATTTTCGTTAAGAAATTCACAGGAAATCAGCTGCGCGCAACATCTTATAAGATAAAGAAAAGTTAGTGTTTTCCTGTTTCAGTAGAGCTACATGATAATTATCCATCGCATCAGTTAAACCACCCAGATAGTGACAGTGAGGATATTACGTATTGAACTGTGTTCAGCAGGAGACTACTCGTGTTCTACCTACATTAACAACTCCAATGGATAATGAAATAGTGCAAGATACTCTTAGTGAACCACAGATTCTTGTTGGGGAAGTGGCAATCTCATTTGAAATCAGCCCCTAACTTTAGCTCCATTATTTTCCGCTGGTAGGATCTGACTACACTCTGCAAGAGGTCACGTTCATATAACCTCTCTAAAAATAGATATGCGTAACCAGGTGCTCGTTTGTGGTCCAATGAAATTTCTCCGTACAAAACCATGTTTGTCGTCTTTCTCAAAATGGCTTTATCGTTTATTTTGGAGTTTCTGTTTATACTGATTTTAACGTCCTTCCTGACGCTTCCGGTTATAAGTATTTCCAAAAACGAAACACCACACAAACAACACCTATCTACCAAAGAAGGTTGCCGTGTAGGAGTTGCGGTTGTGGCCAAGGGCGCAGCCATCTTGAAATTGACGAAAATACGTAATCGGAACGTCTTGGTGATCTACGCTCAAATATAACTTACGGAGCTCGCCGAAAATCGACGAATATTCATAACTCTATACCAAAACATTTTGCAGCCAACGATTTGATTGGCTACCCAACTACAACAACGTGACCTTTATAGTGCAGTCATCAGATCCAGTTATCGTATAGTATAGTATATGAGCGTGCGATTGGAGCTAATTTTAATGAGATTGGGGAAGTGGATGAGACACCGAGTGTAATTAGACAACCCCTCAGTATTACTCCTAATAAAATTGAACCAGACTCTGTTCTTAGTAGACCTCAAAGGGAAAATCGCAGACTGCCTGGGTATTTAAAGGATTACATAACCAATTTTAAAAAGCAATAACTGTTCAGATAAATATTGTATCATTCTCTGGAATTAATCTTTAAAATTAGCTTTCTGAAAGCATGAAATAATAATCCCCGGGAGATAAGGTACAACATGTAGTTGTCATATATTTCTGTTATTGTTTTTTTTGTATTGTTGGATTTGTAATTCACAGAGCAAGAAGCTATATACAAAAGTATATTTTTTCTAATGTGCATTCATGTAAACTGCATAATTGTTTGCTTATGACATGTAGCATAATTTTAATTAATTTGAGTCACTTGTGATTTTCTTTAAGCAAGTAAACTATAAGATCTTATCTTTAATAATTATATACTTAATTTGATATATATGCGGACTTTTAGATGTTTTATTTCTTAAACATAGTTGTGTATCCTTAAAAGACATCAAAGGACTGAGAGTCCTGAAAGCCAGCGCGTTGAAACAAAATATATGTGTATAAGTAGGTGGAAAATAGTGTACGGTAAAGGAACTGTGAGGCATGAACTAAGAGTGCATTTTCATGACGGTTCATGGACAAGTAACGTATATGTGTATAAGTAGGTGGAAAATCAAAGGACTGAGAGTCCTGAAAACCAGCGCGTCATAACCAAATATATGTGAATAATAGGTGGAAAATAGTGAACTAAGAGTGCATTTTCATGACGTTTCGTGGACAAGTAACGTTCACTAAGGCAGAATTTCAAAGGTAGAAAAAGGACGAGTCCAAGCTCTTTTGGACGGGCTTACCTATCTGTCTTGGACTTATTAATTATTGTAATTTTGCAGCCATTTTTAGAAGCAAGCATATAAGTTTAACAGCTGTCAGTTTCAACATCTGTTACGCATTCAGAACTTTTTCTGAAGTAATATGTATTAATTTACTAGTCAACTTCGTGGATCGTAGGTCCATCTATGTTCAAAAAACTTGGTTATAGCCATATTGGAAAAATATGTGTTATTTTCCAGTGATGTAGGGACATATCTTGCTGATTTTCGGACGGAACCAATATATTACTTGTATATAGATACATCTTAGTTTTGATTTAATTGCATCCAAATAATCCAAGCCGATGAATATGGTATGTACATTAATCTGTTAATAGTCAGACGCACAATGCACAACACTCTTCATTCTTACATGTTTAAAGCTACAGACATAATGGTGATTTGATCAAAGAATCTTTCCGAGGCCATTGCCTCCCACTGCTGACTTAAGGTGGAAAGCTATCTGTCGCTTGCAGTGAAACTAAGGAATGCACTAGTTATGGTGACCAAGTAGATCGTGTATAGACTGGCAACACCTTTAAATGACCAAAGCTGTTGATTATTAAACCCAACAGTACCTAACCAAACGTTACAGAACCATGCACGGAGCCAACTAAATATAACCACAGGTGAAGTGACCTTGCCTCACTAGTTCTGATTACATTTGTAAGTGTTAAATATTTAGATCAATACAATATTGCATTGAGATGCATCCAGATTGGTATCATGTTATTGCAGCATTCCTTGGAAATCTTAACATGTAACATCCACTAGGACTTAAACTGGCATGGCTAGCGCAGTTGGTAATGCGCTCGACTATCCATCCGTAGGTCCTGGGTTTGATCCTTGGTCGTACCTACTCTGGTCAGTGGTGATGTTGATCTTCCCACGGTAATGTGCATCATACCGCTTATTCAAGTGAGAAAGCTGTCAGTAGATTGCAGTGATACTGAGGAAGCACCCGTTATCGAGCCCAGGTAGATCATGTATAGGCTGGCAATGCCTATAATGACCAAACCTGTTGACAAGGTCTTAAACCAAACAAAACCCAATTTGTTTACTGCATATCAGCAGTAACAAGATGTTTGTAAAACATTATGCCCCCCTGTGACCTTGACAAACACGATGGCTTAAAAACAAGAACATACAAATATTCTACAAAGGAAAGGCAACAAAATTGTGTAGAATTTAAAAAAAAAACAAAAAAATCTGAGATCATGAATAAAGTAACACATGATACACACTAAACAACGATATATAGTTCCCACATCTACAATATATACCTCCCTTGTTCTTAATCATCGGCCATTTTGATATGCAAACCTGATTAGCCCTTAAATATACAAGATAATTGAGAAAATACCAAAAAATGTGACAACCACTTTTTCTTCAACTTTAAAATACTGAGCCAACTGTCCACATGAGCATAATGTATAAGTTATTGTTTATATCCGATTAGTTTATCATCGTTTCAATTATGTTCCCTATACACTTTAAGGAATTTTGCCAATCAATATGGCTGACAATTGAATTATGAAAAGGGAGGTAAATATTGTAAATGTGGGAACTATCTATTACAAATGCTTCATAAATGTGTCTAATAAATGATGATGACTAGTAGTACAATATGAAACTCTACAAATAATAAAGATACAAAGCTTATCTAGAATATTTATACTGTAAAATATGTTTTGGGGTCTTATGCTATACATTCAATACTTGTAAACAAATGGAGAAGAATAGCTGAAGAAGTAACATAAGCTGTAAAACCAAGTCCCCTACTGTATTTTGTAACATATATTAGTATGAACCGCATGTAGAAAAAATGGGATTTCTGGCAAAATTTTCTATTTTCTGGTTTCCACTGTTTCCAAATGAGCAATCTTCAACCTTTCCCAAGGTACCGATTCCATAACATTTTACAAAATACTTTTCATCGCCTTGATCTGACAAACACATGTTAGTCTGCATTTAAACCAGAGAAAAAGATGTGAGTTGAGGTAGATCTCAAAACTGTAAATATTATCATATACATTAGTTAATTGTTATGTATAATTTTTATTCGATATCGATTGATGCTTATTTCTGGCGAACTTCCAAGGTAATTTCTTATAATTATTGTATTATTACTTTCCTTTTTTTTACATAAAGGTTATAACTTTATGGCATAATTATAATAATATCACAATAAATCACCACAATACATAACTCGCTAGAATTGGCTCACATTTGTGTTAGGGGGGGGGGGGGCAAATTAGGTCAGAATAAGTAGGGTAACAAGTGTGTGAAATTTGGTTGAGGCTCCATAAGCAATTTCAAACCAAACTCTCCCGACAAGCTCTGGACACTAATGGTTTATTGCATTTTTGAGTAAAAGTTACTTTGAACTTCGTTCCATAAGGCTGGTTCTTGTGGGCAATACATTTTGTATTGATTGTGGACATTTCATATAAGGGTGATTTCCAAAAAAATGAGGCAAATAATATACTCGGTAAAAAAGTCTTGCGACACGGAATATTTGTTTGGTAATTTATCGGAATGCATTCAAAACCTATATAAACTAATATATTTTTGGAAAGTTTAACTCATGGCCTGTCGATTGGTACTTATAAAGCGCTAGTTTCACATCTATTGTTTTAATGAATACCGTTAGAATCACATAGGTTAGAGCGTCAAAAGTCAGAAAATTGAATGCTTTTCCACTGAATAATTGATTGTATTAAAGGCTATTAATGACGTAACTCAAAGTCACAAAAATGGCGATTTGGTCGTTTAGGAATAATGGAGGCAGTAATAATGTTCAACAGAGTTGCTGTTATGTATTATATTTCCAAATCAGTATAAACAAAGCCATTACAACGAACTTACATTAGTTTTCTAGCACCTGTTTTGAAAAAAGAGTTCATCGATCGACTGTCTCAGAAACGATTTCTTATGCTATCACATAGAATTAGTAAAGTGTATAGCCACCAAAGATATTACGACATTCGATCATTCTTGCCCTGGAATAATACATAAGCTTCCTGCTAGTTTCCTGAGGAATGGCAGCCCACTCTTGCACAAGAAATTGTCGCAAATCCGCCAGTGTACTATACTGGGTCAACATGTCCGTGACGCGGCGACCTAGAACGTCCCACACATGCTCAATGCACGACATGGCTGGCCAGTTCATGAGATTGATGTTATTGGCATGGATATATTCGTCAACAATCCTAACACGGTGAGGGCGGGCATTGTCGTCTTGAAAGATAGGATTGTTTACGTTCATCTGACGTAAAAATGGTCGCACGTGAGGCTCGACAATTTCGTCACGATAGCGCTGGCCGGTCATAGTGCCTGGAACGACAACAAGCCCCATACCATCACTGATCCACCTTTTTCCGGCCACCGTCGGCATAACGGTGCATTCAGCATGTCGTTCCAGACGTCTGCGCCACACACGCTTACGTCCATCGGCATTGTGAAGGTAAAAACGTGATTCGTCGGTAAACAACATTGACCTCCATTGCTGTCTATTCCATCCGACATGTCCATTGCAAAATGCAAGTCTAGCCTGACGGTGACGTTGGAGCAGACGTGTATTTTTTGACGGCACACGTGATTGAATCCCGAAACTATGGATGCGGTTTCTAAGTGTCTGTAGCGATACTTGTCTAGCACGAGGGCCTCTCCGTAACATTAGTCTCTGGCGAACGTCCACACTAGAGAGGAACCGGTATGTGTTGGTGTATGTATTCGCCCCTTATATTTTCATGAACTTCAACATCATAACATATAATGACAATATAAATGGATGGCCTAAACTACATTTAAATTTGACCTCTCTGTCATGTTGCAGCCTCATTGTTTTTGAAATCACCCATTAACATTATGTTTATATGTCCGTTGTTATATATGTAAAATCTTTAATGGAGTCAAAGAACAACTATACCAGATACAAAAAAGTCTCTAAGTATCGCAAGCAATATGGCAATCTCCTACACAGTGATCTCCCTTATAGTTATCGGACGACGCAATTTACTTTACACAGTAGACACTATCACATAAACAAATAATAATACAGTAGTAAACAAATATAATAAGAGGCAAAAATGTATTACAACAGATGCAAATCGAACAAACACTTACCGTTGATCTTTCTTGCATCAGCAGTGAGACACTAATAACGACTGCTTCACTGGTTGCCATGAGAACACGACCGACGCTATATTCATACGCACTTACTACTACGTCAACATTCCCGAACTCCAATAAAATATTTTTTTAATAAAAATATATTGAAAAAATGGTATTCTCTATACAAAACAAAGCAAAATCCCTATGTGTTATCTTATATCGCGTGTATTATCATCGAAATCGTCGGACAATTTGTTGAGTTGTGCGGTTTGCGCCAAAACTGGTGTATTTAGGGTAGCAGTGTTCGATAACTGTATGAGTACTAAAACCAGGCGCGCTTAGGCGCGATGGTTAAAAAGAAAGGTAGCGCCATAATGTTATATGGTTTATTGAATAATAGTAGCATGTTCATTTGTACGGTTTCAGTTGCGGCTTGAACGGGTTTTAGTTATATCCGTTTTATGTATGTATGCCTTTGTTATTCCACGAGGTTTTGTTGTATACAGAAAACGGTCACTGAACTTGTGAAAAGTATTCCTAGTGTTGGTCAATTCTGCCCTTATACAACCTAGTATTGGCGCAATGTTTATGTATATTTCTGTTTGAAATTACCGTTATTTTGGGTTCAGTGACCTCCACTTGTCAATCTTAGTGTTCTACCAAATTATTGTGTTAATATCGCTTCTTCCACATGTATTGGTTATCGTGTTACATTGTACTTCGTCAGAATAAAACATTTGACTGCAGCCTGATTTGTGGAATTTATTTATTCCAGAATTTAGTTCTGAATATGTGCATTGACACAAACGTAACTCCTACATGACATTGTATGTAAATTTTAATAATATGTTTGATCCTATGAATAACAATAACATTTCTACTTATGTATTTTCATTACTTGCTACATTAAGTGGGGTCATATATGAGCCAGCGCATGAGAAAACCACCCTTATGGCAATATTTGGCCAAATTTGTTTTTTAGCTAGTATTATACAGAAATTTATTATGAATACAATGATACCATTTTTAGATCTGTATCTCAATTGAAACATATTGAAAATGGATTTCAAGTACAGCAGGTGTTAATGCAAAAAAAGTATCAATGCTTTTTAAAACCCTGGATTTTTTCAATTTAAAGTTATATTGAAAAACTGAATATGTTCGAGGTATAACCAATAAAACAGTGATAAGGTTTATGTCTTATGAAGACAGTTTACTCCATGATCTTTTGATGTAATACTATCAACAGCAATAACAGACGTATGGTTACCATGGCAACGGGAAAATATTAATTCCCATTTTGAAAATTATAAAGCATTAAAATCGGTAAAATTCAACATTAAGATGTATAAATGCTATCTAAAAAAGAAAAAGAATAAGAAAATAGATGTTACTTTAGTGTAGATCAATTTAAAGAAAATATATTATTATAGTATTAATTTGAATGCATCATAACATTTGGCCTGATAAGAGGTTAATGAGATTTTACAGTTAAGAATGTGTGGAAAGTTTGTTTATCTACACATATATATATTAGATAAGTAATGCAATTTACAAAATTACCTCATGAAAATTAGTTTAAAATTATTTTCAATGAGTATAGTTTAGTCGCTATGGCAACGTGTACAATGTGAAAACGTTCTTTCTTTATATGTAAGTATACATAGCATTTGCATTTGAAAGTACAAATTTGCTAAATGTTCAGTATTTAAACATTTGTTATGTGAACTGATTACAGCTGTTTACAATTTGTACAAAAATATATTTGTTTATAGTGGTTGAACATTGATCATATAAAATATATTTAAATGGAATATTATAGATACAAAATATTTGCGTTTGTATTCCAACATGTAAAGAAACAACACTTATCACACAGATAACATACATAAAAACATATAAATGAACTGATATGATCACAGATGACATAAATTGTATCTGACTCTCTGATCTATTCATCTGGCCTTGGGCAAGTTGTGTCTTTATTACGGTCTCTGAGGTATGGCCGTACATGCCTAGCAAGATACTTCCTTCTTTCAAGGGAATTTCCGAATTAATTCAATTCAAATTGACAACAACTACAGATTACAATCATTTCTACTTTTAAAACAATGAGAATACGTAACTACGAGAATACGTACATCCTTACTCTGTAGATTGTATCAGCATGACTGGACAAGTAGATGTCTTATCAACGGGATACAGGCATGTTTATCAGGGTATATTAATCGAAGGATTCAAGTATTTATTACCCGTATGTAAGTGACAACCTACGTGTCAGATCGATTTCTATATTTCGCGACAAGTGCTCCCAACAATATCAAGAAAGATTTGATTCTAGATAGACACATTCAAATTTTAAAATCAATTACAAATCTCGAACAGAGGTTTCGGTTTTTGACTGATATAGTAGTACGTCTTATTTTCAATATAACTGTAGGCCGGAGGCCCGTGAGATCGAAACATATCAATACACAACATAGTGGCAAAATGAGTTGAGTGAAGTTGGCGCGGCAATCGTACATCGTACATCAACATTGAATACCGACCCAGATTGAATACAGAGCCAGCTCTGACATCGTTATTCGACTTATATTTTTGAATACATATCTTATATCGAACCCAGAGCTAGCACTGACATCAACATTCGAAACGGGTCCTCGGCGAATACATATCTGGAGTCCAATAACGAACCAGCTCGTTAATCGTTATTCAAGTGTTTTTTTAAATATTTGAATACAGATCTAGTTGCGAACCCAGAGCTAGCACTGACATCAACATTCGAACTTTACCGCGGCGAATACATATCTGGAGTCCAATAACGAGCGGGCTCGTACATCGTTATTCGAGTGTTTCTTAAATATTTCAATACAGACCTATAACCGAACCCAGAGCTAGCACTGACATCAACATTCGAACTTGACCGCGGCGAATACATATCTGGAGTCGAAAAACGAGCCAGCTCGTACATCGTTATTCGAGTGTTTCTTAAATATTTCAATACAGACCTATAACCGAACCCAGAGCTAGCACTGACATCAACATTCGAACTTGACCGCGGCGAATACATATCTGGAGTCCAATAACGAGCCAGCTCGTACATCGTTATTCGAGTGATTTTCAAATATTTGACTACAGACCTATTACCGAACCCAGAGCTAGCACTGGCATCTACATTCGAACTTGACCGCGGTGAATACATATCTGGAGTCCAATAACGAGCCAGCTCGTACATCGTTATTCGACAGAATATTAAATATTTGAATACAGACCTATAAACGAACCCAGAGCTAGCACTGACATCAACATTCGAACTTTACCGCGGCGAATACATATCTGGAGTCCAATAACGAGCCAGCTCGTTAATCGGTATTCGATTGATTTTTAAATATTTGAATACAGACCTATTACCGAACCCAGAGCTAGCCCTGACGTCAACATTCGAACTTGTCCGCGGCGAATACATATCTAGAGTCCAATAACGAGCCAGCTCGTTAATCGGTATTCGATTGTTTTTAAAATATTTGAATACAGACCTATAACCGAACACAGAGCTAGCACTGACATCAACATTCGAACTTGAACGCGGTGAATACATATCTGGAGTCCAATAACGAGCCAGCTCGTACATCGTTATTCGAGTGTTTCTTAAATATTTGAATACAGACCTATAACCGAACCCAGAGCTAGCACTGACATCAACATTCGAACTTGACCGCGGCGAATACATATCTGGAGTCCAATAACGAGCCAGCTCGTACATCGTTATTCGACAGATTTTTAAATATTTGAATACAGACCTATTACCGAACCCAGAGCTAGCACTGACATCAACATTCGAACTTGTCCGCGGTGAATACATATCTAGAGTCCAATAACGAGCCAGCTCGTTAATCGGTATTCGAGAGTTTTTAAAATATTTGAATACAGACCTATAACCGAACACAGAGCTAGCACTGACATCAACATTCGAACTTGAACGCGGTGAATACATATCTGGAGTCCAATAACGAGCCAGCTCGTACATCGTTATTCGAGTGTTTCTTAAATATTTGAATACAGACCTATAACCGAACCCAGAGCTAGCACTGACATCAACATTCGAACTTGACCGCGGCGAATACATATCTGGAGTCCAATAACGAGCCAGCTCGTACATCGTTATTCGACAGATTTTTAAATATTTGAATACAGACCTATTACCGAACCCAGAGCTAGCACTGACATCAACATTCGAACTTGTCCGCGGTGAATACATATCTAGAGTCCAATAACGAGCCAGCTCGTTAATCGGTATTCGAGAGTTTTTAAAATATTTGAATACAGACCTATAACCGAACCCAGAGCTAGCACTGACATCAACATTCGAACTTGACCGCGGTGAATACATATCTGGAGTCCAATAACGAGCCAGCTCATACATCGTTATTCGAGTGTTTCTTAAATATTTCAATACAGATCTAGTAGCGAACCCAGAGCTAGCACTGACATCAACATTCGAACTTTACCGCGGCGAATACATATCTGGAGTCCAATAACGAGCCAGCTCGTACATCGTTATTCGAGTGATTTTTAAATATTTGAATACAGACCTATTACCGAACCCAGAGCTAGCACTGACATCAACATTCGAACTTGACCGCGGCGAATACATATCTGGATATGAAAAACGAGCCAGCTCGTACATCGTTATTCGAGTTTTTTTTTAATATTTGAATACATACCTAATATCGAACCCAGAGCTAGCACTGACATCAACATTCGAACTTGACCGCGGTGAATACATATCTGGAGTCCAATAACGAGCCAGCTCGTACATCGTTATTCAAGTGTTTTTTAAATATTTGAATACATATCTAGTAGCGAACCCAGAGCTAGCACTGACATCAACATTCGAACTTGACCGCGGTGAATACATATCTAGAGTCCAATAACGAGCCAGCTCGTAAATCATTATTCGACTGATTTTTAAATATTTGAATACAGACCTATAACCGAACCCAGAGCTAGCACTGACATCAACATTCGAACTTGACCGCGGCGAATACATATCTGGAGTCCAATAACGAGCCAGCTCGTACAATCTTATTCGACTGATTTTCAAATATTTGAATACAGACCTATTACCGAACCCAGAGCTAGCACTGACATCAACATTAGAACTTGACCGCGGTGAATACATATCTGGAGTCCAATAACAAGCCAGCTTGTACATCGTTATTCAAGTGTTTTTTAAATATTTGAATACAGATCTAATAGCGAACCCAGAGCTAGCACTGACATCAACATTCGAACTTGACCGCGGCGAATACATATCTAGAGTCCAATAACGAGCCATCTCGTTAATCGGTATTCGAGAGTTTTTAAAATATTTGAATACAGACCTATAACCGAACCCTGAGCTAGCACTGACATCAACATTTGACTTGACCGCGGTGAATACATATCTGGAGCCCAATAACGAGCCAGCTCGTTAATCGTTATTCGAGTGTTTTTTAAATATTTGAATACAGACCTATTTCCGAACCCAGAGCTAGCACTGACATCAACATTCGAACTTGTCCGCGGCGAATACATATCTGGATATGAAAAACGAGCCAGCTCGTACATCGTTATTCGAGTGTATCTTAAATATTTGAATACAGACCTATTAGCGAACCCAGAGCTAGCACTGACATCAACATTCGAACTTGTAAGCGGCGAATACATATCTGGAGCCCAATAACGAGCCAGCTCGTACATCGTTAATCGAGCGTTTTTTAAATATTTGAATACAGACCTAGTACACGCCCTCTAAACACCTTTTACACGCCCTTCAATCTTTTCGAAATAAAAGGATTTTTATTTCTGGGGCCCACCTTCCCCCTCCCCCTAATTTTGTTTTACTGTTTCAATTTGTTTATTTCTTAACTCACAAAAAGAACAAAAGTCTTTGGAGGGCACCCTCCCCCTCGCCCCAAAGCATACCCATCCCCCTCTTTTTTTTAAATTTTTTGAATATGTTTATTACAGGTCTTAAACGAAATATTGGAGCGCGGCAACCTCCCCTCCCCCTCCCTCAATTTGTTTTACTTATTCAATGCTTATTTCAAAAGCCTTAAAAAATGAAGTGGGCTCAACAACAACAAAAGTATTTGGGGGCGATTTAAGTGGGGAGTGGAGGGTGCCCCCCTTCAAATTTTAAATGACAACTAGTTGAATATACTATACTTACTGCATCTATCGTGGTAGTGTAATGTACTACCAACTAGCCATCAGTATTGTTTCTAATCTGATAAGAGTGATCAGTAACATACCTTGAAGATATAAGAGGTATTTAGAGTCACAACAGAGGTGCGTTTTTTAGAGGTAGGGGAAATAAGCAAGAAAAAATAGCCAATGTAGTAAAGGTAGCTGTCTAAAAACGCTTGAACGATTCGCTAGCTACAAAATGGCGCGCGCCAGACCACACGACACTGTTCCGCATGGACGCCATTTTGTTTAGCAAAACTAGCACTGTCAAAACACGCTACCTATCTAAAGATAGGTGCTACTTTCCCTACGTTTAAGAAACGGCACCGCTACTTTCCCTACCTAGCGCTAGGTAGAATTCTACTTTCCTACCTCTAAAAAACGCACCTCAGAGGTGCGTTTGTTAGAGGTAGTGGAAGAAAGCGAGAAAAGTTAGCCAATGTAGAAAAGGTAGCTGTCTAAAAAACGCTTGAACGCTTCGCTAGCTATAAAATGGCGCGCGCCAGACCAGACGACACTGTTCCGCATGGACGTCATTTTGTTTAGCAAAGCTAGCACTGACAAAACACGCTACCTATTTAAAGATAGGGGGTACTTTTCCTACGTCTAAGAAACGGCGCCGCTACTTTTTCTACGTAGCGCTAGGTAGAATTCTACTTTTCCTACCTCTAAAAAACGCACCTCAGGGTTAGAATTACAAACCCATGTAGAGCAATTAATTAGATAAACATGTCGCTTATTTCATGGATTTCTAATCAAATGGGGGCTAAACTCTAGACTGAGTATTCATTGCAATACCGAACCTGTCACGGGTCGTCCTTTTGATCAGTTTATGACAGGCTTAATTTGTCGTCTATGTTGGTTCTCTACACGCGTCGTGTAAACAAACTCATGTCAAAATTCATTACAAAGCTAAGCGCTCATTGGTCAGCAGTAGTCGCTTATCTAATCAGATATCGCCTTACATTACAGCGGTAGGCGGACCTTATCTTTTCACAGTCTAATATTTATTGTTCTAATATTGTTTAAAGCGTTGGGGGGGACCTGATAATAGGTATGTTTATACAACAAATGCACTGCTGATGTCTCGCTTGATTACACGAACGCTTAACGATTAATGACAACCGCAGAAATTTACGGCGACTTATTTTTCGGCTTACTTTTGAAAATTAATAAGTAATAAGTAAACAAAAAAATTAGGGGAAGGGGGGGAGTGCCCCCTCCAATTTTATTTGAAGACTTTTGCCATAAACAAATTTAATAAGTAAACAAAAAAAAAGGGGCAGGAGAGGGGAGAGAGATGGTTTGGGGCGATGGGGGAAGGATGCCTCCAAAGAATTTTGTTGCTGTTGTTATTGTTTAGAGTTAAGAATAATTAGAGGGAAAAGTGGGAGGGGAGGGTGACCCCTCCAAAATTCTCCTAAAGACTATTGAAATAAACAAATTGAAAAAATAAAAAAATAAAATTTAGAGGGGGAGGCGGAGGGGGGGAGCACCCTTTCGATTTTATTTGAAGACTTGAAACAAACGAATTGAAAATAAATAGAGTGGGAGGGGAGGGGAGGTAGAGGGGGATGTTTGGGGCGTGGGGAGGGTGCTCTTTAAGACTTTTGTTGTTGTTGTGAGTTAAGAAATAAACAAATTAAAAAAGTAAAAACAAATTAGGGGGAGGGAGGGGAGGTGAGGTATGCCCCTTTTTTGAAAAAGATAGAAAATATGTTTTGTGAGTTTAGAAATAAACAAATTGAAAAAGCAAAAAAAATTAGGGGGCAGGGGAGGTAGGCCCCTTATTTGAAAAAGATAGAAAATATGTTTAGAGGGCGTGTAATAGGTCTGTATTCAAATATTTAAAAAAAATCGATAACGATGAACGAGCTGGCTCGTTATTGGGCTCCAGATATGTCATGATTCGCCGCTAACAAGTTCGAATGTTGATGTCAGTGCTAGCTCTGGTTTCGATATTAGGAAAGTATTCAAATATTTAAAAAACACTCGAATAACGATGTACGAGCTGGCTCGTTATTGGACCCCAGATATGTATTCGCCGCGGTAAAGTTTGAATGTTGATGTCAGTGCTAGCTCTGGGTTCGCTGATAAGTCTGTATTCAAATATTTAAAAAAAATCGATAACGATGTACGAGCTGGCTCGTTATTGGGCTCCAGATATGTCATGATTCGCCGCTAACAAGTTCGAATGTTGATGTCAGTGCTAGCTCTGGTTCCGATATTAGGAAAGTATTCAAATATTTAAAAAACACTCGAATAACGATGTACGAGCTGGCTCGTTATTGGACTCCAGATATGTATTCGCCGCGGTAAAGTTTGAATGTTGATGTCAGTGCTAGCTCTGGGTTCGCTGATAAGTCTGTATTCAAATATTTAAAAAACACTCGAATAACGATGTACGAGCTGGCTCGTTTTTCATATCCAGATTTGTATTCGCCGCGGTCAAGTTCGAAGGTTGATGTCAGTGCTAGCTCTGGGTTCGGTTATAGGTCTGTATTCAAATATTTAAAAATCACTCGAATAACGATTAATGAGCTGGCTCGTTATTGGACTTCAGATATGTATTCGCCGCGGTCAATTTCGAATGTTGATGTCAGTGCTAGCTCTGGGTTCGGTTATAGGTCTGTATTGAAAAATACAAAAATCACTCGAATAACGATTAACGAGCTGGCTCGTTATTGGACTCCAGATATGTATTCGCCGCGGTAAAGTTCGAATGTTGATGTCAGTGCTAGCTCTGGGTTCGGTTATAGGTCTGTATTCAAATATTTAAGAAACACTCGAATAACGATGTACGAGCTGGCTCGTTATTGGACTCCAGATATGTATTCGCCGCGGTCAAGTTCGAATGTTGATGTCAGTGCTAGCTCTGGGATCGGTTACAGGTCTGTATTGAAATAATTAAGAAACACTCGAATAACGATGTACGAGCTGGCTCGTTATTGGACTTCAGATATGTATTCGACGCGGTCAAGTTCGAATGTTGATGTCAGTGCTAGCTCTGGGTTCGGTAATAGGTCTGTATTCAAATATTTGAAAATCACTCGAATAACGATGTACGAGCTGGCTCGTTATTGGACTTCAGATATGTATTCGACGCTGTAAAGTTCGAATGTTGATGTCAGTGCTAGCTCTGGGTTCGGTTATAGGTCTGTATTCAAATATTTAAGAAACACTCGAATAACGATGTACGAGCTGGCTCGTTATTGGAGTCCAGATATGTATTCGCCGCGGTCAAGTTCGAATGTTGATGTCAGTGCTAGCTCTGGGTTCGGTTATAGGTCTGTATTCAAATATTTAAAAATCACTCGAATAACGATTAACGAGCTGGCTCGTTATTGGACTTCAGATATGTATTCGCCGCGGTCAATTTCGAATGTTGATGTCAGTGCTAGCTCTGGGTTCGGTTATAGGTCTGTATTGAAAAATACAAAAATCACTCGAATAACGATTAACGAGCTGGCTCGTTATTGGACTCCAGATATGTATTCGCCGCGGTAAAGTTCGAATGTTGATGTCAGTGCTAGCTCTGGGTTCGGTTATAGGTCTGTATTCAAATATTTAAGAAACACTCGAATAACGATGTACGAGCTGGCTCAATATTGGACTCCAGATATGTATTCGCCGCGGTCAAGTTCGAATGTTGATGTCAGTGCTAGCTCTGGGATCGGTTACAGGTCTGTATTGAAATAATTAAGAAACACTCGAATAACGATGTACGAGCTGGCTCGTTATTGGACTTCAGATATGTATTCGACGCGGTCAAGTTCGAATGTTGATGTCAGTGCTAGCTCTGGGTTCGGTAATAGGTCTGTATTCAAATATTTGAAAATCACTCGAATAACGATGTACGAGCTGGCTCGTTATTGGACTCCAGATATGTATTCGCCGCTGTAAAGTTCGAATGTTGATGTCAGTGCTAGCTCTGGGTTCGGTAATAGGTCTGTATTCAAATATTTAAAAATCAGTCGAATAACGATGTACGAGCTGGCTCAATATTGGACTCCAGATATGTATTCGCCGCGGTAAAGTTCGAATGTTGATGTCAGTGCTAGCTCTGGGTTCGGTAATAGGTCTGTATTCAAATATTTAAAAATCAGTCGAATAACGATGTACGAGCTGGCTCGTTATTGGACTCCAGATATGTATTCACCGCGGTCAAGTTCGAATGTTGATGTCAGTGCAAGCTCTGGGTTCGGTAATAGGTTTGTATTCAAATATTTGAAAATCACTCGAATAAAGATTAACGAGCTGGCTCGTTGTTGGACTCCAGATATGTATTCGCCGCTGTAAAGTTCGAATGTTGATTTCAGTGCTAGCTCTTGGTTCGCAACTAGATCTGTATTCAAATATTTAAAAAAAACACCTGAATAACGATTAACGAGCTGGCTCGTTATTGGACTCCAGATATGTATTCGCCGCGGTAAAGTTCGAATGTTGATGTCAGTGCTAGCTCTGGGTTCGGTTATAGGTCTGTATTCAGATATTTAAGAAACACTCGAATAACGATGTACGAGCTGGCTCGTTATTGGACTCCAGATATGTATTCGCCGCGGTCAAGTTCGAATGTTGATGTCAGTGCTAGCTCTGGGATCGGTTACAGGTCTGTATTGAAATAATTAAGAAACACTCGTATAACGATGTACGAGCTGGCTCGTTATTGGACTTCAGATATGTATTCGACGCGGTCAAGTTCGAATGTTGATGTCAGTGCTGGCTCTGGGTTCGATATAAGATATGTATTCAAAAATATAAGTCGAATAACGATGTCAGAGCTGGCTCTGTATTCAATTTGGGTCGGTATTCAATGTTGATGTACGATGTACGATTGCCGCGCCAACTTCACTCAACTGGCAAAATGTGAAAACAGCAAAGTATGTCAACACAATGTTATACATGTCATACAACAGGCAATACTTCTCAAATTAAAGTAATAGAGTATGATCGAAAACTTCGTTTTATTTTTGTATATTTAGTTTGTAAATATGTGGAGAGGCCAATACTCTAAAATTGGGGTAAGGACGGTTGGAAGGGGCTAGTTTAAACGGAGAAGGTGGGGTTAATGATTTAATATATAATTGTTTTAAGGGCTATATACCTTAGCAGGTGAATAATGATAGTTTTACTGGTATTCTAGACGAAATGAAATGTTCGACCATTGTAAGGAAAACAAATGTCTGAAGAAAACGTACACAAAATCGTCATATCCCAAGCAATTATATGTATAATGAAATACGATGCCATCTGTAATGTGATTTTAATCGGGGTTTTTATTACAAATGTAGTTACATTTCATTTCGATGTGAAAACTCTTGTATTAATTTTTGTGAGTATCAGAGAAATTATTTTAAGACTTTCCTTACTACATGTGCATTGCCGACACAACTCCACTGGCTCCTGGTCATCAAATTGCCCATCACTTGACTGTGAATCTTGGCTCATACTCCCTATATGCTGAGCAAGTCGGGCTGTTAGGTTGCCATTGATGACTGGTCGCCACTGCCATCGCTCATTTCGCTGGTAGACAGACTCTCTTCCTCTATGGAGCATTCGTGTGAATCTGTCCCAACACCGACACCAAAATGCTCATCATAAATATTATCCAACTACTAAACAAATACAAATAACATTTGCTTGATATGTTAATTGTGCTATCAGTTTTTTTTATATAATTTGGCATTTAAGAAAATATTTGCGAATTAATGAAAAGTAAATTAAAATATACGGACCTAAATGCATTGCAGCATTTGAAATATTACGGTGGGCGTATTTGAACCCTGGATCTTTTTCTTACAAAGTCAGCATCCATAACTACTGCGCCACAGGGTCTATGACATGGGTGTAGGTTTACTATGTAATAAATAAATTAGCCACGCTCCGTCTATTTTTTGCTCGTTTTACTGTGATCTATTTTTAGATCTCTGATCCCTCTAAAATGACGATTTGTTGCTCAATTATACATATTTCATGATAACTTGTGTATAGTACGTTTATGATGCGAATTCCCTACCTTTTCTGAAGGTTTCTTTACCAACAGTGACATAATTACTTTGCATCAGACAGTTTTATAATGACGACGATCAGCTTCCCTACATCCGAGAGTCAGTGCAGTAGATTTATTTATTTCTGTTTTAATATGAATCTACGCTTGGATTGTACTACATTATCACGACTTTGTCATCTCATTTACTCTTAAAGAATTATAAGGCAGTGTTGATCACCAAAACTATGCTTGTCTACAACATTATAAAACGTAAGTACGGTAAACCTTGTGTTTATAAATAGCGCGGTGAAATGCAGACGAACAAGGTCACTGCTTTCATTTTATAAATATATCTATTTTATCAGCTTTAACATAATTCTTGACAGAGGGGCAAACTTACCTCAAACTCGTTCATCTTCTTGTATTGGATTCTATCGATTATGCGTTTGATTACCGTGAAAAACAGTGCGAAAAGAAGACTTTTAAGTACGCTTCATAAACGGTGTACATGTTTTGTTTTCTTCCGCGTTCACTCGGGTTTTGACGTCATTTTCCGTAAATATTGCCGAGTGCGATAAGGGTGGTTTTCTCATGCGCTGGCTCATATCATTTCGTTGCCACAGTTCTTCTTTATCTTAACTTTTGTAATTTTTGATAGATACAGTCAGTTGATCTGTTGTATGCTTTGTAAGAACCAAAAACATGCAAGTTTGTCTTGTGTAATAATGTGCCCTGTAGGGATGTGTAACCTTCAACCAATGCAAATATAGGATAATTGACATGTCATGTTTTATATGTAGGGGCAAGAGAAATATATTACTCTGATCGCACCATCGTTTATATATATGATTCAAGATGACCAATTACCATTAGATTTTCAATTACGCCTGGTAAACATTTCGTAAGTTCGTTCAAATTGTTCGAATCAGAGTTATAGTAGGTGAAACAATTTCCACTTCTTGGACTAATTCACCTACATAATTTTTAACATTCTTTGGATCTAATTTATTTTCAAATTTAAAAAGCATTTCCCGGATGTGCATTGTTTTCGTCCAGTTCTAGCTCTCTAAACTTGCGACACTGTTCTACATTCCTATATACCAGGCGGTCAATGAATTCTACATAAATATTTAGTGACAATTAACCAGATAATTATGTCGTTACCTAGATACTTAACTCGTTAACCACTTAATTAACTAGATAATGATGTAGTTAACTAGATATAAATCGTGTTAACTACTTAACACTTATCTAAAATAGATTGTTGGGTAAGTGGTGTTAGTTGTGGGCACTATCAGACATTTTTTCGTGTTAAGATATGTATCTGGTATGAAATTTTATCACGATACGTATCTAGTTAACCATATCATTATCTAGTAAATTAAGTTGTTATCTAGTTTCTCTAACGTGATAATAACATGTTTATCTAGTTAATTAAGTAGTTAATTGGTGGAAGAAATATGCCACCATTGATGTGTTTTCATCTTCATTCTGGAAAAAATGAAGATTTTATAAGTAATTGCAAAGTTGTTATGCTGGTTTGCTTTAACTGGACAACAAGTTGAGTTGCAAAATCAATTGCATTTAGTGATGCCGTGTTTTTCTGAAGATCAGAGAAACCAGGCTATTGGCATGCTCCGGGCGGGGTCAATAGTAAATAACGTAGCGCGTCATTTTGGCTGCTCCAGACAGACTATTCATAATCTTGCGAACCGGTACAACACTACTGGATCTATGGAGATCGTGCAAGACCCGGTCGCGTACGTGCTACAACGTTACGTTCTGATTGCGTTATCACGTTGACTCACCTACGTAATATTTTCTTTACCAGCAACCATTACTGCTCGGCGTTACGGGGTTCATGCACAGACGATCATAAACCGTTTGAGACAGAACCGTGTTCCTATTCGTGCTCGTCGTCCATATACTAAGACAGATTTTGTCAGCTCGTCACCGAGCTGCCAGACTGTTATTGGCACGGCGTTATTTGCATTTCACGCGCAACCAGTGGAAATCGATACTTTTTACCGATGAGTCACGGTTTACTGTCAGCCATGCAGATTCAGGAGAGAGACAGATTTGGTGGTGGCAGTATTATGGTCTGGGGTGGGATAATGGGGAATCTGAAAACTGATCTGGTCATTATCCAAGGAAATCTCAATGCTCAATAGGGTTATATCAATGTTTTAAACAATACAATGATACCATTCATGCAAAATAATGGACCTGGCACTTTCCAACATGACAATGCAACGCCTCACAAGGCCCGTATAGCTACACAATTCCTTGCTCAAAATAATGTTAACGTCTTGCCTTGGCCCGCTGTATCCCCAGACTTGAACCCAATAGAAAACATATGGGATGAATTGGGTCGGAGAGCCAGGTCCGAGCATCAAATTGATACCATAAATTACCTCCGAAATGCACTTGTGTTCGAATGGCAACGTATTACAAACGCGGTCATACAACGTTACGTAAATTCAATGAGGCGACGTATTCTCCAACGCATTCGTAAAAAGGGCTGGCACACTGGTTACTGATGCTTCTTATAAAATCACTCAGTTAGTACTTTCTTTTCTCCAAAGGTTGTGTGATAATTAACATTTTTCTGGAATTTTCATTTCGACCACTATCCACTTAATTGTTCATAAAAAACTATGCATTGTCTGATTATTTCGCAGTAAATTACATAAACACATTGATATTGCATTGAAGCTTCAATGAAAAAAAAATAACCCCGAATATACATTTATCAACAAAATATATACTTTTGAAATCGATGTAAAGTTTTCATTTTGGGTCAGTGTAGATAGCCTTGTACAATAAAAGTCCACACTTTTGTCACCTGAAAATTCAAATTAATGGGAGGTGTTTTAAATACAATTGACCTATGACCTGGACCCTTCACTACCAAAGCAGATACCGTGGGATTCTGGCCCACTCCTGGTGGAGCGCTGCTGTCAGTTCCTGGACGTTAGCAGGCTGCCGTTGACGTTGACGTAACCGCCGTCCAAGGTAATCCCAGGCGTGTTCAATCGGATTGCAGTCCGGTGCCACGTGCTACGTGAGGTCGCGCGTTGTCATGCTGGAAGACCAGGCCTTGACGTTGGTGGAACATCCACACGGCGTAATATCTTGTTGATGTAACGCCTGGCTGTGAGATAACCTTGGCACACGACGAGTTGGGACTTAAACCTATGGTTGATGGCTGCACAAACCATAACTCCGCCCCCACCGTAACGGTTCTGCTACAGAACACAATTGTTAGCGTAGCGTTCATGACGTCGTCTGTATACACGCATACGTCCGTCGGCTTCGACAAGTTGAAACGCGACTCGTCACTAAACACTACGTTCTGCCAACGCTGACTGCGATGGTTGCGGGCCCAAGTATGACGTCGGTGACGATGACGTCGCGTAAGAACTAAACCGCGGTAGGGCATGCGACAGCTAATTCCCCGTTCTCTTAGTCGATTTTTGACTGTATGACGACTTACATGGCGTCCACGGTTACCTACTACTAAACGTGACGTGGATTCAGCCGTCACAAATCTGTCAAATCAGATGGCGTTGACGTATGTAATTATCCTACTGTAACGTAACACGCGGCTTATCGGCAAACGTTCCCGTGTCTGTGACACGTCGAATGAGGCGTAATATTGGCGACTTGTTCTTGCGTTCGCCCACATTCAAGCATAGCCAATACTCGGGCCCTCTCTTC
The DNA here is from genome assembly GCA_032209605.1 of Mactromeris polynyma. Classification (NCBI taxonomy): domain Eukaryota; kingdom Metazoa; phylum Mollusca; class Bivalvia; order Venerida; family Mactridae; genus Mactromeris; species Mactromeris polynyma. The sequence goes on from JASFXZ010000008.1 coordinate 8,398,753, forward strand.
AAAATTTAGCCTCGGCATTATCAGAAACTTGATAATTGTCAGAAAAACTCTGCAAATATGGTTTATGTCGAATTACACATGTACCTGTGTAAAATTCACTCGATAAAACCACATGGTTGACACGCACGGATTGCACGTGTAAATCATTAGCAGGTACATGAATTTAACTATGGGCTGAATAAAATCGTACGTGTTTCGGTTGGTTGGATTTGTCGGTCAGAGTACGTGTACATTTCTGACGTCCCCCCCCCCCTCCCCAATTTAAACTTGGTAACGAAATTAACGCCAATTTTCCATGAGGAGTTTCTTTATCTCGTCAATATATATAAAAAGAAACTTCCGATTTGTACACATAGTGTTGGTTGTGTTAAAGAAATCATTGTGTAAAGAAAGTAGATAGGTAATATTAGCCTTGACATGTGTTATCAGGATTCATGAATTTAGCGATTATGTTTGCACTGTTAATCGTCAACAACGTGAAACTCGATTGTATGTGCATGAATTGTTCAACATGTCCCGTTTGGTATCCGGTCAATTTGTTTTACTTGTCTTATTGTCATTGTTGTCAAGTGAACGAACACGCTTTAAAATTTGTAAACAAATTAACAGTTTTACATTGTAGCATTTTTAGTATGCCAAGCATACCCAATAATTTACGCAAACGTGCGATTGGCATGCTTGATGCTTGGTATTTACAAATGGAAAAATCGATCGTTGCCATTGTCAATGTTTACGGAAGTGTGACGTAGTGCACCATTTTATATTTTTAATTTGTTGGGAAAAGTAGGTCAATCATATAATAAGGAAAGAATGCGATGGAATACTGTCTAAATCAGTCCGTTGTTGTTCTTTGTTCGACGCCATATAGGAAATGGCTTGTCTAGCTTGGTTACAGCGAGCACCTGTTACTCAGTGTGCGAGGCTACGAAGCGTCTGCGGAAAGGTCAATTGATTTAAATCTTGAGCGGACGTGATAGTGGGTAAATGGTACTGGTTTAAATCGATAGATAAATACTCTTTCCATCGCAATAGATGTCCAGTTACTTATTAACGCGTACAGTAACAAAAGGAAATATCTTGAAATAGATGGTTGGCGCAATTTGAAGGTTAAGATTTCTTGTGCAACATAAAAAATGCCGAGATGTTACGATTGCTGGTCACTCCAATGGATTTCGGTAAATTCACCTAAATTCAGTGGATTTTGGTAAGGTAACGTACCCTTTATCGAAAGGTTAACCAATCCGCTTCCAGGTTACAAACGTTGTTCGTGAAGAGAAATGACCTTGGTGGTAAACGATACATTTGATAGGTTTACACAACACTGATATGCTAATAGCAAAACCATGTTAGTATGACTGCGCCGAAAAAATCACCGATTACACCGCTGGTCAGATTTTCGTACTAGCCGACTTTCAAACCTTGTGTTGATGTATACGCTAGGCGGATAGTTTTTGCGTTGCATATGTTTGATTACGGACATATATGTCCGTGGTTTTATTGACGGGTGCCTGTGGTTCCAAACCGTGGTAAAATTGAAAAGGAAAAGACCTCACGTATGCAAGCTAATTTGCACTTAACAATGCTTGTATACGAGAATTCTCGAACCTCAAGTTGCCGTAGTATATCTAATACCTATATAAACCGTCAGCTAACAAATATTAACAAACACTGTATATATATATTTTTCTGGGTTTCTCAAGGGTTTGCTAGAATTATATTCAAGAACAAAAATACCGTGTCTGCAAAAAAACGAAAGACATCAGTAATTCAATCACAAATGCATAAACTGTCCACACTTTTGTTTCAGTTTTGAAAACTCCGCCTCACAGATTGGAAAATACATTTTTAACAGCATTTTTTCATAGGTCACTCCAAGATGTTCTTTGCTGCACGTCCATGTTAATCTATTGATCAAACTGTCCTTTTATGACAAACATTATTCAAAGATGTTCAACAGTCAAATGGAACTCTTCTCAGCGTCGAATAATTTTTCTCCAGGAGTGCCACTAAATAAAAAGAAAACAGAAAATTGTTGAAGTAATTTTCACAAATACACGCATATGTTTGTTATTCACCATGGTCATTATCGAAATTTTCACATTTCTCAGTTTATTACAAAATTGCAAATGGACAACATAGACTGCGTAGCTAAGCACTTCCGGCATGATGAAAACCAAATAAATTATTTATGCATTATTGAATTTATTCAATTCATATTTGATAAACGTTTTGTTCAGAACTTACCCTGACTGCCGTCCAGAAATATGCCATTTGCTGTCAACATGGCTGTTTCTACAAAGAAGTATGGCTTCAAACAGTAGCAGTAGTTAAATTACACCATTCTAAGCACTTTAATACAATGTTCGATTCTGGGATCTCATTTGATGTAGATCATTATTCATCTGGACTGAATTACATGGTCTGTCAATCATGGCTGCAAAGTAGATTCACAATTAAGAACTTTGAAGCTATGTATAAGAACAAAACTAATAAGAGCTATGTCAACTTGTGAAAATTATCTTCTGGTACTGGTAACTGTTAACAAATCTTTTTCAACAAAAATATTTTATTATCCAGTGCCTTGTTCACGGTACAATTAAGACAATAGTGTAAACTCCAAATGAACACGCCTCAATGTGTTTGAACACAATCAGTCATAAGGTAGTTGTCTGGTTCGAGTGCTGAAGTCATGGGTTAAATCCCTGACCAAGTCATGCCCAAGATGTACAAATGGTATATATAACTCCAATCAACATATATATACATGTACATGAAACTGATAAAACAGCAATTCTCATCCTTCCGGCATTATAGGCTTTACCACCATGGGCCGTCAAACATTGTTGCCACTATTGAAGTAAATCAAGGGGAAACGTGCGCCAGATGTGGGGCTCGAACACACAACCCCCTAAACATTGAACCAGTGATTTACCGAATCAGCTAACCGCGTGGCCATCTTACCCCACATCACTACACAGTAAATTATTATTTTAACCTGTTGTACAGGTCATTTACATGCAGTCTGATATCCAAGATGATATCAGACTGACATTGATGTGTATTTTGAATACATTCATCAATTTCGCTCGATCCGACCTCGGACGACTAATAAAGTTCAGAATCTTACGTAAAATTTACCTGTAGGATGGGGTGTAACAAATCTGTTATTGACACTGATTATAAAACTGTAATATTAAAAATATACGCACCGAAATACATTGCTAAATTAGTGTATGCTTCAATGCTTCTATTAAAGTAAATAAGGAAAAAAAGGAGAAATTATCAAGAAAAGGAATGTTTATGAGACATCTTGCCATTTATTGACATTGGTAAAGTCTAATTCTATGAAATATTTTACTTGATTTTAGTGTCGTAGTAATTAAAATTCTGTTGTTATTTGTAGAATTGGAATGAGATGATTATTTCTAAAGTTGATCTTAACTTTTCATGTACGTCACATCCTAATTTCCTGTCACATTGAACCTGTATATTTTGTATAAATATTATAAATCGATGATTTTCTGATTCAGTTTTGTTTTCTTGTACCTGCGATTTGAATGTGTGTCAAAACATGCATTGAACTGACACACTTTAAAATTTGTATTATTACTTAATTCTTAACTTTCGGTACACAAGTTTTGCTATGTATGACTTGCCGTCGTCGGCGTATTCAAGTTCCGTCGGGGTAGCAAAACACACATTGCTTCCTCGGGTGAATCCTTTATATAAAACATACGTTTTTACTATAATACTGTCATGACTTATGGCAGTACTAGCAGTAATACCATGCTACTGCTGTTACTGCTGAAGTTGAAGCACTAGCAGTAATAATATGTAATATTTCCGGACTTTTGATTCTCTAAAACCTTTTGTCGCAATAGAGTTAGGTTATTGCTAATGTGCAGTCATATGCCTATTTTGTAATGTTATTACTAATAGTAAACTGCAGTATTACCCTTAAATGTTATTGCTAGCTCCAGTACACACCTCTCACGCATATCCCTCTTGTTGTTTATAGTATCAACAATGAATCTGAATCTGACCATTCTCTTACTGCTACCAATATCATCTGCATTGATGCTTATTACTGCTAGTATTATTCATATACAACAGTAATACTTCTATCTCTTCGAGCAGTAATAGTGCTATTACTGCTGGAAGTTGTAGCAGTAATAGCAGTAATACTGTTGTTACTGCTAGAAGTAGTAGCAGTAAGAGCAATAGTACTGCTGTTACTGCTGTTACTGCTAGTACTGCTAACTTCACACCGGTGAGAAAACACACGTTGTTTAATCAATAATTTATGCGTTGAAAATCACATAAATCATGATATTTCCATTTCAGAAGAATCGATAACGGGTCAATATGGCGAAGAATCGTAGCGATAAACAGCCCAACAAAGAAGGTATTTAAGCAAAACATATGCTTTATTAGGCTTTATAACGTAATAAAGTTCCGGTTTATTACCGGTTGTGATAAAGATAACATTTATCATAACATTTCATGCAGTGTTAATACTGTAACGAGCGGGATAACGACAATCCTGTTTGTGAATCCAATATAGATGTGTTGTATGCCTACTTTCGTCATGTACTTGTCAGAATGCATGACGATCTACTGTCCATATCAACAACATAAACCAAATATACAACAATTCCCGTATATAGTTGCAACTCTCAATTTAATAAAGTGCTGTGAATCTTTTTATAGATTACATAACATCATTTATACAATCACAATGGTCTTCTAAGGATGATACAAAACTACCATGTGTGGATAATGCGTCTCTGGCTTCTCATACTGTAGAAACCGTTAATAAGTAATGTGACTACGGCGTCCCATACTGTAATTAGTGATAAATAATGATACTGTGAAAACATCGATTACGTCGTTTATACGCGCAAAAACATCACGGGATTGTTAACTTCGGTTTAAAAATACGGCGGTTGTTTACCACGTCATATTGGGTACATCTAACAAGGAAGGACCGAGCCCATGCATTGGGATCCTCTATGCAAGAATATGAAATGTTTATTTGACTACATCTAGATTTATATCATTTGTAATATTGCCTAAGAATGGCGGCTACAAAAATACGTCACCGGCCATAGTGTTTTACCTCTCGTAGGTTGCTTTGTTTATATATATGTAAGTGGATATATATATATCGATCGTCAGACTGGACTGGAACTATACGTCAGTAAATACTGTGAAAGGCTTGAGCATCCTTCAGCAATATAGGCTGCTTGCAAGCAAGAGGATCCTGAACTGTGGAGTTGGGTTTATTTACCCTCGCCACCGGGATATCCCATATGGGCGAGCATCCTGAACTGTTTGTTTGTATTTGCGTTTATTTATCGTCGCCACCGATTTCCCATTTGGGCGACGCCTCCAGAAGAATGTTAGTCATATTAGAGTTTTTGGAGGATAGTGCATGATACAGAAGATGCCCCAGTTCCAGAAGCACCCCTGGTTCTTTTACGTGCTCGATGTAAAGCAACCTACACGGGTCCTCGGTTTTTAAAGTCTCGTCCGAAAGACTGTTAGTACGGTCAGTGATGGAGCGGGGAATCGAACCAGCGATCCCTGGATTACAAGTCCAGCGTTTTACCACTGGACCACTGATCCGCTCAAACTGATCCTGAACTGATTAACCTGCGCTCCTTATATAACCTCGCGTCATCCACCGAGTGGACCGATCAACCAATCAGCGCTCCGGCTTTCAGGTGACTTCAGTGATTCACCGTTAGCGTCAAACGTAATTTATAAGACCGCAAAAATAAAATCACACAGCTCAAACTTTCAAGAGTTTGCTTTTATGAAACGCATTAGTGAACACAACAAAGCCGATTCTAAAACGCGCTTGATTTAAAAAGCCTAGCAATCTTGTACGTCGCGCAAGATAAATCGAGGAAGAGTAGTCATACGCATTCGAAAAATAGCGCCATGCAAACTCTTAGAGTACATAATTTATAAAACTGATTTTTACCATCAGCTCTTAAGCAGCAAAAAATCTTTACAATAACTAAGACATTTCTAAAGAATCATGACAAAATACTCAATATTCATACAACGCCGAGTCAAGCAAGATCATAAACATAACAAGTTGTCTGCAACGGACGGTCTGGGATCTCGCAGACGCTCGCATACTGGCAATGCGACAACATCGTAAATATATGCGTAAACATAATACTTTCACAATAAATGAAACACTGAACAAAGTTTCTAACAATGACAAAACATGTATACAACAGTTCTTTGACCACATTTCCGAAGAATATGCTCCGACATTGACAGTCTGCTAAATTATGAACACACCAGGTAGATTTATTAATCCAGTCTGACGATTGTAGTAACGGGTATTTTCAGCTTCATGAGTATTTATGTATTTTTGGGGATTTTAATTCCAGAACAAAAAGCTTACATGATTATATTATTGTTGATACTGACTTTTTTGAAAGCCAAAATCTGGAAGAAATTTGTTCTGAATATAATCTCGAAATGAGTATGTTCGAAAAGTATTCAAATATGAATTTATCTCGCGTTAATAATGACAAATCCTCAAATAATTATGGAAATCAATTTCTAGATTTTTTAAAAATGAATGACTTCTATATTCTAAATGGAAGAACTAAGTTAGATATCCCTGGAAAGACTACTTGTAAAGGTACAAGTGTAGTTGATTACTTTATCTGTAACTCTAGTCTTTTTAAGTATGTGTTTTCTTTACAAGTACTAGACTTTTGTCCATTATTGTCAGATATACATAATCCAGTGGAGCTAAACCTAACATTTGAATTAAATAAAAGCAGCAATAAACATGATGAAGTACAACCTTCTATCAAGTTATGGGATAAAACTAAAGCAAACGAATTCTTAGATAACATTGATCAACAAAAACTGCAACATATCCAAGAAACTCTTGATAATCTCACACCTGACCATAACCTTACACAGGAAAGTGTAGATAATGTAGTCAATGATATATCGTCACTGTTCTTTAACACGTCAAAGGAAACCTTTGGATACTCAAATATTAAGTATAATGCTGACACTAGAAATCCTAATAATAAATCTTGGTTTGGACCAAAATGCAAAAAGGCTAGAAAAAATTTCCACACGGCTAAACATCTTTTCAAGCTAAGAAAGAATACCGAAACAAAAGAAAATCTTAAACGAAAGGCAAAACATTATAAAAGTACAATGAATACATTCTATAACAAAGATAAACGTGCAAATATTAAGAAATTGAGAAATGTTAAAAGTAAAGATCCACGAAAATATTGGAAACTCTTAAACGGAAAGGCTATCCAAAAAAATGAAGCTGACCTTACAGATCTTTATAATTTCTTCAAAAATGTAAACAGTGATGATGAGGTAAATAATGAAATTGAAAGTGATCCTAATGATATCAATAACACAGAACACGAAATAAACGAAGAATTAAATGTTCCCATTACTGAAAATGAAATAGTAATTGCAATAAAAACTTCAAAAAATAATAAAGCCACTGGTTATGACAAAATAGTAAATGAACAATTAAAAGCATCTCTGCCAGAAATGAAACATATATATGTCAAACTCTTTAATCTCATATATGATACTGGTCTAATTCCAGAGCAATGGACAATAGGTATTATTAACCCAATATATAAAAATAAAGGCGACATAACGAAACCTGAAAACTACAGGCCAATTACATTGTTAAGTTGTCTAGGGAAAGTATTTACTAGTATTTTAAATAAAAGAATTACTGACTATGTGGAATCAAATGATATTTTAGATAATGTACAAGCTGGATTTAGAAAAGGTTTCTCAACATCAGACAATTTATTCGTCTTGCATCACATCATTCAGCATTTAAATAATAACAGAAAAAAGTTATTTTGCTCATTTATAGATCTAAAACAAGCGTTCGACACGGTCTGGAGAAATGGTTTATGGGAAAAATTAATAAAAACTAAAATTAATGGAAAATGTCTTCAAGTAATAAAAAACATGTATAGTAATATAAAATCCTGCATCAAGGTAAATTCAAACTGTTCTAACCTTTTCGCTTGTAACATTGGAGTCCGTCAAGGCGAAAATCTATCACCAATGCTTTTTTCACTATACTTAAATGATCTAAAAGAATTTTTCCAAGCTAATAGTAATGTACAAGGAATAATATTACAAAATGATGAACTTTTTAATCTTTTGAAAGTATTTATTTTACTCTATGCTGATGATACAGTAATAATGGCAGAAACAGCGAATGACTTACAGGAAGCACTTAACACCTACGAGCAATACTGTGATACTTGGAAACTTAAAGTCAATACTACTAAAACAAAAATTGTTGTTTTTGGAAAAGGCAGACAACCTAGGTACTTTTTTACTTTTAAAAATGAAGCTTTAGAAGTAGTAAATGAATACAAATATCTTGGTTTGTATTTAAATAGAAGTGGCTCTTTTTTAAGCTGTAAAAAACATATATCAAATCAAGCAACTAGGGCAATGTATAGCCTTATAAAAAATTCTAATCGTCTTAACCTTCCTATAGATTTACAAATAGATATCTTCAATAAAACTGTGAAACCTATTTTACTCTATGGAGCTGAAATATGGGGGTTTGGGAAACTAGATTTAATAGAGCGTGTGCAATTAAAATTTTTAAAATATATATTAAAATTAAAAAGGTCTACTCCAAATTACTTCGTCTATGGGGAAACAGGGTGTATGCCATTGTCAATAGATATAGAGGAAAAGATAATATCATTTTGGTCAAGACTTTGTGTAACAGATGGAGATATTCCAAATAAATTATCATCTGAAGTCTATAAAAGAATTTTAAGTTCAACCCGTAATATTCCAGATGAAATGCTTAAGTTAAAATATCCATGGCTGTACAATGTCAAATCAATTCTTATCAAATGTGGCCTAATTAATATATGGACAGAACAAAACTTTCCGAATGAAAAGTGGTTAAAAATGTCAGTAAAACAAAAACTACAAGACTTATTCTTGAACAATTGGTATTCTTTGGTAGAAAACTCAAGCAATAGCTTATTTTATAGAGTATATAAGAAATCTTTCGGAATAGAATCGTATTTATCTAACTTACAACCCCCTTTATTATATTATTTCACCAAATTTAGAACGAGAAACCATCGACTACCAATTGAAACTGGAAACTGGGCAAGAGTACCAATAAATGAGAGATTTTGTAGCTCATGCGAAAACACTATTGGTGACGAATTTCACTACTTATTTCAGTGTGAACAATTTACTGAGTATAGAAGACAGTTCGTTAAGCCTTATTATTATCGCCGCCCAAATATCTATAAATTAGAAAAATTAATGAATACCAACAACAAATCAGATTTTCTTAAACTATGTAAGTTTGTCAAAATCATCCTGACAAATGTTAGAATATAATATTTCCCTCTTTTATTTCCATATTGTCCAATGTTTATTGTGGTTATGTGTGTTTATTGGATGTGAAATGTCTTTCGATTAGTTATTATCTATTTAAATATATCTGACGTGATAACTATTATAAAACAGAAGATCGCTTGTGTAAATGTAATTATAACAAAAATATTTTGAATCTATGTTTCATACTGCAGCCTCGAGATATGTTTTGTATTGTTTATTGTAATTTCCTCATATTTGCATGTTGTGCCATGTATTGAGTGTAATAAAGAGATGTTCTGTTCTGTTCTGTTCAGATGTTCTGTTCTGTTCTGTAATCACTGTAACTTAAAGTTTGGTCTGTTCATGTTATTCATCGTTCACTCGACCCTGTATTTCACGTAAATAACATTGTCACATAATTTCGCGACCCGAGTAATAGCTGTAGAATTTAACGTATATACTATAGAATACAAAACAATGCGTTCCAAAACATAAACAAACAATCGTCATTGTTCGGTTCACCTGAGCAACCATGATGGTGAATTATTCCGAACACCCGTTGCACAACGTTCCTACGTAGTGAAGCTTATCAGGACTTCTTGTATGAAATCAAGGAGCAGATTTTCATCAAATTTGGTGTGAAGTATTATAATTAGGAAGGTCATCGAATAGCAAATCAGGTATTCAAATATTCGATCAGCCTTTCGAACGAATATTCGAATATTCGATCGTCACAACTTAGACAAAATTATTTAAAAAATCACATTTCATATACCGAAGTTCCTTACGTGCTGCGTGTATTCTACTTAATTTATGTTTTCACCGGAAGGTAAGACTTTGACGAAGGAAGTTATTGCAGTAAATAGATTATCATCTGAATGTCAATATTTGTGTTTATGAATATCTTTGTGAAGTGTCGAGACAAAAATTATGTGTCAAAAGTTGCCTTCTAAGTATATATCGCCACCATTATTACTTCTTTTTTGTACGATCGTATACTCGAGGAGTTAAAGGACGCTTCAATAATACATATGCATTCCGCTTTACTTAATAAATAAGTACTGGAATGTGAGCAAACAAATCATATAGATTGGAATTTAACTTAAATGTTATTAAATGATACTGAATACTATCAAAATGAAAATATAAATGAAGCTATAAATTTTGCTCAGGTTCTTATCTGAATATAGAAGCGTTTATCAGCTTATCGAGTATACATAATAAATGTTTTTAAACAGTCATTTTGATTGGGTGATACTATCTACGTGAACATTAGTATGCAAATTATGTTGTTTCCCGTCACCCCTTTTTTTCGGCATGTTTCTCCTAGCTTTGATCTTCCTTAATTAAAAAGCGAGTCATTAACTCAAGTCATGTCGGTGGTTTTAACAGCCTACTTTTGACACCTTTCGTCAACAACAAAATTACCGACGATTAGACACCAATTTTCTTCTATTTGACACTATGGACTATCCAACTGTTACAAACGGTCAGTAATTAACGGATTATCGAAATACAATTATATTATAGCACCCACAATCTACTCAATGACACTTTTACAAGCGTGTATATTTCAACATCAACCTTTCTCAACAATTACTCTCTAACTTACACAAATCGGGGTCGGCAATGTTGCAATTCTTGTGACAACAATTTAATTTTCAACAAGAATAAACATCAAAGATGTTTGAAGTCACTGGCTAAGTCTTTGAAGTAAATATTTTTGGAGGACAGTTGCAGCTACGTAGTGAATTACAAATTGAGATCAAAGATTGATATGACCTAATCATTGCAATTATCAATGGGATAAAGAAATGTACAGGTTATGACCAATCTGATACCAGTATCTTGCAAGTGGGAAGGAGCCATTCACTAGGAACAAACGTCTTAAGAAAAAATAACTGGATACTTTTAAGATTAACATCTTTAAGTCAATGAGGAAATGTATTAAAGGAAATATTATAACATGCATTTACAAAGAATAAAGAGTGATTAATGAAAATATGAAGTGAGCTTGTCAGATAAAACAAAAATAAATGTGCACACACTTACATATTGACTTGACATTAAAAAGAAAATCATAAAGGATACATCATAGCTTTTGCTTTTCTGTGGGGTTTTTTCCGACCAAAAAAATAAAATTCCAGAAATATAATTTATTTTTATTTCCTCCTCTGACTCTTTATGTCTCTGGCCGTTCGTAAACCATATAATTAAAAAAGGCCTTATTAAAGTAGTAAGCACTATACTATTACTGAAAGTTTCTCTTCTATTTGTTCAAGCTATGACACTTGGCCACCATATTTGGTCTGCAGTATTCTAGCATGGTCCTCTAGTATGTTTGTTCAAATGGTGTCCATCCACCGTACTCTCTCAGACGAGTGGATTAGGGTTAAAATGGCTTTACTGAATTTAGTTGCCAAATCGTAATTGTAAATAAAAACTCAAGATTTTGCTTGACATTTTTTGATTTATTATTTTCTGAAACAGAAATGATATATCATGCATGAACCTTTTAGAGAAGTTACTTTTTCACTTGGTCTAATTTTCCTAAATCTATTATACAGATAGGCGATAGCATTTCAACGAAAAATAGCATAACTTTCATATGAAAATATGTTCAATAATTTCCTTCTTATACAAAAACAAAATAATCCTATACCACAGGAGATGGTTACAAGTGAGTTTCCTCTCGCTCCTTCTATAGTTATCTTCCTTTTATAACGTACTATATGTACGACATTATTATACTATAGAAAGGATAACGGGAAATAACTCTAGACCGGTAAAGGGAGATAATTCGTACGGTTTTTTAATTGTTTACCAGGCATAAAAAATTGTCCACATGTTTACGAATGTTTGTAATAATAAAAACATATGGTTACCCATACTGTACATTGATTTATTTTCATATGTGTGTGTATATATATCCGTTCGATTACTTTGCAATCTTCACCGTATGAATCTGCTTCATTTATTAAATCACGACATGAGTCGCATACTTGAGCTTTTTATTCATGATAATGAGCAAAAATATCCGCAGTATAGCATAGCACATTTGCATCTTGTTTGGCATAATTAACATCATAAACCCTCCGAGTGTTTATCTAGTATATATTGACAATAAGGAAACGAAAACCAGACCATTACTTCACTAAAACAATGTAACAATTTAAATAGCACGTACCAAGGTCTCTCAAGATAGTCAAACAACAGGAAGTGAAACACCCGGTAATAAAAGGATGAGCTGTTGTCTCCATATTTATATCAAACTGTGAACAAGTTGATGTTAACACTTAGAATTTTCGTCACGAGTAAACAGCCCAAGATCACGGGTCATTACAATAAGGCCATGCCGTTTTATATTCTTGTTAAGCGTCTGCATGCACCTATGTTTTGAGTTCTTTGAGCCAAAATAACATGTTCGTAAGTTTAAAACATTGCCAAGGGAAGTAACCGCTGTATCGTATTTATGTATGCTTTGTCAATATTTTGTTAGCTTGCATTTTTGTGAATTGTGAGCGGAAACTGGTCAGTTGTTGTCTGTTGGCCTTCTAATGATTAGTTATATTCTATCAGGTTTAACTCATTAAAACATCTGCAACGACACAGTCATCGTCTTTAATTTGGCTTTGTGTTTTTTCGAAACGACTTTGTGTGTTTTTTAACTTTTTACCAATAGGTAGACGCTTAACAAACATCTACAACAAAATTATATAACGGTTCCGAGTTTTTAATTTATGACATTGGCTGAGTCAGTGTACTGTATATACATGCACATCTAATTACATTTTGATCGAATATTATATTTAAAAAAAACTACTGTCTAAATAGTTTGCATTATGTCGTAACGATTTTGATTCGCGTTTCATTTTTACGTAAACCGATTATGATTATTTTATCATACATTCAACAGAGTCCTCGTGTCAGATTTGGATAATCATTCTAACCGAGTGATTTGAATACTAAGATTTAGTTAAGGAAATGGTTACCGTATGCTTTTATGATTATTTATGATGAAGATTATTTACTTTTAAATCATTGTAGCTACTAATGTTGGATTGAGAGCAGCACCAACGGATGTGGGCGAAGGGGAGATAACACTTCGCGTTAGAGATGGTAAAATGTTATACTGTTTTTGATATTACAATTTGAATTGAAGGGTTATCATGCCACAACGACAATGCAGTTGTTAGGGGGCATACTGGAATCTGTCCCTGCTGCACCGTCCATAGACACAATGTTTAGGACGCAACTCCTCTCACGGTTTTACATTTTCCGTTGAATGAATTTCTTTCATATCTGGCAGAGCTTCTACGAATGATGTGTAGATGTTCTAGAATGCGGGACTCGCAAACTCACATGTTTTACCAGAGTTATGGCTCTTTGTTGTTTAAGGAATAATGCTTTATGGTACATGTAGTATATACAGTCTTGTGGACGCAACTCTTCGTACAGTTTTACATTAATTTCTTTCAAATCTGGCAAAGTTACTTAACCAGAGATGTACATGAAGGCAGACATTCTAAACCTCGCAAATATTACTTGATTATGGCCGTTTGTTGTTTTTAGGAATATGCTATATGGTACATATTGTAGGTAAAATCTTGTGAGATCAAATCATCCTACAATTTTGCATGAATATTATACGGTACATATAGTGTATACAATGTTGTGGGTGCTGCTCCTTGTTGGCATATTTCAGTTTCATAGTCAACACTCCACAGGTTCAATGCGCAGATTACTTTACATACATTGCAATAAAACTACTTTCTTAACATCTACTTCCCTAAATCAACCCCTAAACTGTTACAATACCTGAATAGTTAAGATATATACGACATACATTGTATAAATGTATAGGCACCGATGGCGACAGTTCTAGTACTATTTAATAACTGATCCTATTCTTTTCAATTTGAAAGCATGGCATTCTCCTTCCAGTTAGTATGCGGAAATATAATACACCACTCCTGTAGCTGCATAGCAGTTCCATTTATACTGATTTTGCAATGTTTGTAAATCGGCGTTACTCACAAAACTATCAAATAATTCCAGTTGCTTTGCATTGATAATTGCTATAAATTGATTACACAGTTGATTAATTAATACTTTTCACCATCGCTTTTCTGCAACTGCTTTGTAATGACAACACATGTATCCTTGTTGCAAACACCCAGCACAATTCTATTGTAGAAGTACCAAAGCGGACGAAACAAGAGAGACATTTGAGAGCATTCTTGAAGTTATACTTTTATGCACCATTCAAATGGAAGGATTCCACGTGCTCAGTTCACATTATGTATATTTTCATTTTCATGATTCAAATCGTGAAACTGTCTTTGCTTACCCGACAGGTATTTGATTCCAAATTACATAGTGTTTTACAGGCATGTGCTAATTTGGAATGCTTATAATCCGACATTTTTCAAGCAGTGTCGCGAAATTGTAACCGTTTAGCTACACATTTCATTTTGAGGCGCTTTTTCGTCTCAATGCTAGCACCGTCAACCAGATACGCGAAGCACCACCATAGCCATCTTCTCAGGAAAATAGGACATATAAAGTCCTCTGATCTTATTATAGATTTGATGAATTTAATGACTGATTTGTCAGGGATATATCCATTGTGGAATGGCGGGAGTTTTGATATAAACGGCTTTCCTGGATTATTCTTGTCATTTTGGGCGAATGAGTTAACCCGAATAGTCGCGTATTAATTTCAAGTTCGATTATATGGAAAACGTGCTGTCTTGGAAGCGCCTCTCAGGATCTTCAGTCCTTTGATTAAATCTAGAATACTATGTTATATTTTATTAAACCACATTTTCTTCATTTTACAATACCAATAATAAATTTTTGAAATTGCCATACCTAAAAATGCAAGTTTTTACCATTTTATCATTTAGATGTATGTCTATGGTAATGAGCGAGCTAACTTTAACAACGTGGAACAAAGAGGTCACCTAACGTTGAGGCATCTACTGCTTGAAAACTGGGACGCAAGTGAGTAACTAGAAATGGAAACTTCATTGTTACGCCAATTTGTAGTAAAAACACATCCCCATCTATCCAAACGATATGTCACATGATACAATGTACATACATATGTAGAATAATTTCAGTGATGGACGCTAAGCTCATACATACGAAAACACAATGTGCTAGTGAGCAAGTAACTGTGGTGGTACGCACAAACATTGTACGGACAATAAACAATACAAAATGAAAAAGAAGTCTCTGATGCTAGTCTTTCCTATTCAGGTTGGGAGACAGTACCATATCCACCAGCTCATGGTGACTTTGCTGTGTATACAATCGAAGATCTTGAGAGTGGAATTAACTTCGCTGTGAGCAGGGTAAATAATGTCCGCATTTTAATACTACAATACATGTTCATTAGCTTCTTACTTTACTCCTAAGATTCCACTGTGAACCTGAAGTTGCCAGATAACTTTTATGTTGATTTACAGTATAACACAAGGCATACTGATTGGACGAAAGAAACGCCTTCAAACGATTCAAAATTAGATTTTTGATATTACCGTTATTGTGTACACATTGTCTATTGGTCAATCGTTTGCAAACCTTGTGTTTATTTATAACCATTCTCGAGTAAAAATAAATTACTATACTTTGGGCTTGAGTTTCCGAAATTTGCGATTTCGTCATCTTGGTCAAACGCGCGGCTAACTGTCCAAATTTCGGTAATCAAGCCGTTGACATAAAGCATCAACATTAACATTTCTTGAAGAACGGTGTGTTAAGTCGATTTTGTATTTCGGATTATGATTCCCCTGTAAACCTTTGACACGAGACTCGCAATCTTTATATCATAAATAGGATAGTACTGTGGTAGATAAATTCGATAGGAAATTCGAAGCGTCATACTTTATTTTCAATTTTCAGTATTTTAACGCTGAGAGAGATGCCATAGGGTTTTACAAACGTATTGAAACGGACAACATGAAAGCAATAGTCAAATATTTCGATTTCCTAGGCATTCAAGACGCTGATGTGGATAAGGGAATCACAATTAGTGGTTAGTTGGTTGATTGTTGTATTAACATTGGTCATGTATCCTGTGCTCATGTGTGTACACGCTTATAGTTGAGCAATTTCTCGATCATAAGAACCGAAATACTGACACCGATAAGAGACAATACTCACGGAACAGTAAAATGTTAACAA
This sequence comes from Mactromeris polynyma, assembly GCA_032209605.1. Lineage (NCBI taxonomy): Eukaryota > Metazoa > Mollusca > Bivalvia > Venerida > Mactridae > Mactromeris > Mactromeris polynyma. The sequence goes on from JASFXZ010000008.1 coordinate 8,415,340, forward strand.
TGATTGTAGAAGTAAACATCTTCAAAACCTTCAATATTTTATATAATGAAATATTTTCTTACGTGTGGTTTAGTCTTTTACCCAAAACTCTTCCTTTAGCACTTTATGGCTACTGACCATGAATTAAAAATACATGATTCGGTCAAATGGACAGTAAAAATGCATGAAGGCCCCCCATCCCATGTAGATAGCATTATTGTTTCCAAAACAATTTCAATGCTTTAGTTTGAACTTATTTCGACTCTAAAATACAGAAAACTTGAAAACTGGTATTCGTATTGAGGTTGTCTTAATATTGAGGTTGAATGAAGAGCAAAACAGTGACGATGGACTTGAAAAGTGTGTTCTTTATTTTTGATTATTGAGGTGGTCCTTAAGTGGGATTTTACTGTATTTGTGTTCAGAATATATCAGTCACATTCACTTTCAATGATGTCGAATGTTGCACTATTCACTCAATCCTTTACAGAGAAACACTTCACAATCAGTCATGGTTTAACAAACGTTACAAAAGACGATGAAATAGAGTACAATTACAGTATTGCCAATGAGCTTGAATACTTGAACTTATCACAACCAATGAAAAGGTGAGTAGTTGTCAATCTCCAATCGCTTCGTGTATTCATATGCAGTCTGCAAAGTCCTCATATCAAAACTTGCCTTAATATGATGTTTCACATGTGTTGGCTTTGTATAATTCATGTTTAACATGAAACACGCAGGAAAGAGGTCTTTCCAGCCAGCCCCCTAATTTATTACGATTTGAGAAATTTACAGAAATTCCCAATTTCAACTTTCCTTTTCCTTGGACAGTAAGGAAATCTTGCTGTCCGAAAGAAATGAATTTTAATGAAGCCGACAGGAAAACAATGATATGACACAGGACTCTCAGAACTCGTTCTTGTAGTCACATACGTAAACAAAATGTCCGAATTTGGGTCTTAAACCATCGCAGTCCGCTTTTCCGTGATATGTCGCCAGCATTAAACGTACGGTTTGTTGAAAATCGCAAACATGTCTATATAACTGTGGTAGGCATCAAAAGAATTTTTTTTGATAATAATATATAAATAAAGTCATGTTTTGAGGAGCACGAAAAATCGGTCAATGGCGCTACCGGGATGTTATGACTAAATACGTACAATGTCTGAAAAGTAAAACATTATATCATTTGAAACAATATTTTTTTCCAACAGTGCCTGTATTTGTTGCTTTTCTTTTTGTACTTGACACTTCTATGTATATTGTCATATATATGTTTACCTCTTTGTTACAGTGTTACTGTTGTTTCTATAGTTACTGCGTCTTTTCGTTTCATTCTTTGTGATTAATTAATACGAAATTCTAATCGTTGTAGCGGCCTCCGAGGTCAAGTAGTTATGCATCGCTGACTTCAGATCACTTGCCCATTACCTTATGCAGCCAATTGTATAAAACTGGCTAACCATTTGGTTTGGTTAAAAGAAAACCATACTTGATTTGATTGGTTGAAATGTGGTTTGGCCAAGTAATGAGCCAATCAAATTGATTGAAATTACAGTTAACCTGAGGTTAAACTTAGCCTATTTTTATACATTTGGCTACTGGTCGGTGATTTTTACCCATGGTGACCGCCTGGAGTTTTCCACCAATTGAAAAGCTTGAATAGTAACTACATGTCAATATAACTTAATAAAGCCCCGCTTCAGTTTCAACTTATCATTATATGTTTCACAATGCGATAATTATGATATCCACTATTAATCAAAATTGTAATTTAAATTATCTCTATACGTCAACTTACCTTTAAGGATGTTGAATACCACGTTAGAGTTTACAATTCATTCAGTACGACCTCACGAGAAGACAAGACATGCGCATTGTCTGCGCATTAATGGGAAGGTAAGGCACCCTCTGTTACAATTCAATCTTAAAATATGTAGACCTCGAACCATTCATATTCCTTTCATTGGCATATTGTAGACACTTTCGTTTCTTAATTTTCTAATTAATTATTGTCACTTTGTGTTACTTTGCTGTTAGCACTTCACCCAACCTATGTAGACACTGACCCTTCACACTAAAGTATTTAATCGTGTATTTTGAAAATTGTGCATGGTTTTTTTTTATTACTTGGATCGTTTTTTCTTTTATATTATATGCAAATCTCTCGTAATCAATGTAATGATGTCGTTTTGTTTCATGCTCATATTGTCATGTGTAACATGAATTACGTTGACTAAAATAAACGGCATGTAAACCTTTAATTTCCTTGATTATCAAGTCAAGACACATTTAGTTTAATCACGACATGCCTCTTTCTGTGGTATGTGTGTGTTAATCATGGTTTCAGAAGGGCGTGTAAAGCAATATTATTACTTTCCTGTTGGTACAAAATAGCAAATGTTTCACATTATAATTTCCAAGATATCTTATATAAAGAGAAACACTTCCTGACTTAGTGACTTAGCCTGGTGCAATATTTCGTTCTTAAACATCCTCATGAAAAGAAGTACTTAAAGCAAACCTTTTAATTGATGGTAAACTGCATGTATCTTAAATGCCATTAAGATGTTTTAAATATGCTGTCTCTCCGAGCGCATGTTGTTACTACAGCTCAGTGGGCGGTGGACAATGGATGGGTATTGAATGTTACTAGCAGCATTGCATGTTCCTAGCAATGCTTATAAGTTACTGTTTGATCTTTGTATCATGAGATTTTTCGAATTAACAATTTTGTTTATAGATTTGATAATTCCATTTTTTTTTATAAAAAAAGAGAATCGATTATTAAGACATTCCTTAAGTTCTATACTGTCACGTTCTAAAGGCTAATATCTGTATAGGCAGCCTGGTGCAATACTTGACACGAATGCCCGGAAGTACCCGAGTGTGTATGGACATGCGCACTATTGTCAAATACCTCACTATAAAGAAACAGAACATACCATACTTAAAACAACAGCTCAGTAAAATATATCTATATAAACATAGGTGACGTTTATAAACAACAATGGACAGGTGGATGTTGATCTTGAGACTACTACACATATAATCAACTGTGAAGCAATGAATGTGCCCGTGGATGGTAATTTGTTTTTGTCTGTTCTAAAAGTTTAATTATTTTTGGGTAATTTATAATTAAATTTATTTCAAAGACGTAAAAATATTAATTAGTATTTAATTAATATCTCAATGTTAACGTTCTTTATAACAATCTTTAAGCTGTATATAAAAGCCTGGGTGTGACCAGAAGTTTCTGTTCACCTTGAATGATAGTGAAATCATGTATGTTTCTACTTTTCCTCTTTTGGTTTCATAATGTACCCATTCCCTATAATTATCAATTGTATTATACATCTCCCCAGACCGTTGAATTTGTTTCCGTGTACGCCAAGGATCAGTCTCAAGGGAGGATATGCTTTGGGATTTGTCTTGTTTGTTTTCATCAGATTTTACGCCGTTATTTAACACTTTGTCAATCATAGACGGCGACATGTTGACCTGGTCGTTTTTCCTTGAATTAATTATCAACCAGTTCTCACATTCTCTTCCGCAAGCAATTGACAACTTCTCCACATGTGGAGGACATGATAGTAACCAATGTCACGGAAAAACATAACCTACTCAACCTGTAAATCGAACTCGGTTCTGTCGGTTGACAGTCTAGTGCTCTACCAGCTGAGTTAGCCGGGCGGGCTCCCTGCTTTGTGAAAGTGGGCTTCCCTGTGTTGTTCATTCTCATTTTATGATAACAATGCAACCAATCTCTCCAGAGCGGGTCTATCCTGAGCAACCATCTCTTCAACAGCTTTCTAAATGTCCAGTCGTAAAACATTACCATTGATTCATTCTCTCATGGGCAACAACCTCCCGACAACAACCAGAATGACATTTTGCACAGTGTGTCGCTGTGGAGGGGTTGTACTGAATTATATATTAACCGACGACTAATGTTGTATCCTACACTTGAAACAACCCGATTACAACAGACTTTATTTTGTGAATTTGTTCGCTCTTTCATTTAGTCTTTCAAAACTTCGCGTTTTGTTTCAGATATAAACTTGGAGTACACGTCCATACTGCTCGGGAAAGCTGTGTTTGCGTTCTGTATTATATCAATTATTCTGACAGTGTTGACTGATATATTTGGGGTAATCGTTTACAAGGTAAGTTCAAGCTCTATTATGATTCAGATTCTAAACAATGATTTAGTGACAAATCTATAAAAGGACTGTATCCGTGACATGTAAGTTCTTTTAAATACAGCACTAATAGTTAAATAGAAAATCGCCTTTTCACAATACCAAATAAAAGAACATGTATATATTTTAAGCAGCAATTATATCAAGTATTTAAAAGAAGACTAAGCAGTTTCTAAATATTTCTACCTTTTTCATACATATTAATCTCTAGACGGAAGCAATTTGAGTTTTGAAGTAAATTAATAAAGTCTACCTTGATGTTTCTATGTTTATTTAATGTAATACACTGGTCAGATTTTGATACATTTGCTAATGCTTTTCAACACCAATTACATCTGTAAATGGTTTCAGTTAATGACTTAAAACAGTATTTTAACAAATATGATGCATGTGATGTAAATGAAACTACCTTTTGAAGTTATTTTTCCAAAATATATCATTATTACAATTAATGAGTTAGAATATTTTTGTATAGGACGACATTTTTAGGAACTGCGCGACATGTGAGAGTGACGATCTGCACAATGATACATATTCACACCGCTTAGAATTGTTGGTAGTATTTCAACACATTACATGTATATAGAACATGTTAAATGAGGTGTGTTTTGCATGCTTTCAGTTAAACACGAGAACATGCCGTGTGTTACGGTGAGCCGTTTTCAAATATCTACTTTTGTATATTTTATCTAGAAGACAAAACAATTTATGGGGGAACATTTTAAACAGTTTTACCGATTGGAAGACGAAGCCAAGGAGACTGATCTACCGAAATCAGAGTACTTCCGGTTTCTCAAGTTTTGGGACATTCCACTGTTAATGTCTGATGCATTTACCATTAATGGTACATATTGGATTGTATTGGCTACGAAGGTACTTATCGTCTGGTGACTTTTGAACTCAACGAACTAGATTCAGAGCCCGCGCTTTTACCAAATATCACAACTGCTGTCTGTCTCTGTTTTAGTCTGTCAACAATATTTGCGGATTTTCTAAACACCTGTCCATCGTTCGTCCGTAAATATGCCTTTCCAAATATCGCCCAAAAGCCATGTCATGTCACTTCCGCAAGATTATATTCATTATAAGACACACATCTTCACTTCCATCCACCGATGGTTTGCAATCAATACCCTAATCCATAGTAACACTAAACTTGTGACGCCTTTATCCATTGTCTTAAAATAAATTAGTGTTAACAGAGAAACTTTAAAGAAGAAAATGTAAGCTAAAATTGTTTCAACGCTTATTATAGAATAACCTTCATAACCTGTTACAACAGACCACAGTGAGGTCAAATGTACGAACTTTAAATACATATACACAAACATGTACATACTTAAGTATGCGAAGGGACCACTCAACTGATTGGATTTTAATAATAAAGTCTTTCCTTTCAGAGAAGTGAATGGGAAGAGTCAGTTCTTGATAACTATGCCGTTATTCTGGGTGTAGGGTGTATTCTGGCATGGTTGAGTTTGTTTCGATACTTCAATGTACACGACAAATTCCATGTACGTTAAAGCTGTTCGTATGCTCCTGTTACTTCAAAATCACCTCCATTCAATTTCGTATCACTTAAATGAGATGAACTATCAAGTACATAAATATAGTTTCATCTTTATAATGATCACTTATCATGCGTCTGTTTTGTATTGACTTGTATAATAATGTTACTTGACAACGGTTGTAAGCAAATTGTGAGGCGGTCAGCCAATGAAAACATGTTTTGTAAAATATTGACCAATAGACACAGAGAACACAATAACGGTATTCTCAATTAAGTTTTAATCGACACTACAGTCCGTTTTTAATTACTTAAGAACGGTTGAAAACAAAGTATGAGGCGGTCAGCCAAAGAAAATGAAAAGGTTTGGAAATTATTGACCAATAGTCACTGTGTACGTAATAACGGTATTCTCGACGGATTCCGAATCCACAATTTATGACGTGTGACGAGTTATTGTCGCTTGATATAAGTTAATGAAACTCACTAAGTGCGGTGTCCGATATGAATCGTTGTTCTAAGTGAAACAGAACTTTGTGTGAGGTTCAAAAGTAACGGTTTATGTATAATATATTATAGCAAACTTGCCCTTAAATCTCTCTTTACTTACAGTTGTTGGTAAGGACGTTATCCCGTGTTATAGGTGATGTTATAGCATTCATGATTTGTGTTTCTGTGTTATGTGTTGGTTTCTGGCTCTGTGGATATGTGGTACTTGGACCTTACCATGTCAAGGTAGGTCAGAAATTATATTCCTTAATTGTCTCTTCTAAATCGCTCTACTCAAGTTTACATGTACAGTCGAACCTCCTTCATTCGAATTCATCTGGCCCGAAATTTAATTTCGAATAATACATGATTTCGAATAGCTCATTTTAATTCGACGTGCCTAAGATACATCGAGACCTGATATTTATTTCGGATGATACCGAGTATTCGGATAGAAGATTGTCGAATAAACGAGGTCCGACTGTACATTGTGGAAAGGACATTTCCAGAGCCCGAATTAGTACATAAATTCCATACAATAGCCCTAATTCCGTTCCCACAAACTAAGCCCCGATCGTTTGCCTATTCGAAAAGATGTCACATCTATGATGCTACGTCAGTTCATCAAGTACAAGTCTTGGAATTTATCCATTACGGCTCATGGAAAACGTATTTCCAAAGGATTACATGTATGCAGTCATGGGCATAACTCAGACATACTACATACATCTTTTGATAGACGACAATCTTCATTTGGCATTCGCTTGTTGTATGTTCAACCTGGCAGCATATATTTATAAATTGACACTTTCACAATGGACATACCATAGGAAATGAAACCCCCGATGTTCTTATTCAGTAAAGAATTCTGATACAGTTTATCGATTTATGACACTAATAGTCCATAAAAGCAGTGCACTGGATAGTTTAACACATACACTGCTTCAAAAATTCCTTCATACTTCGACAATTCCCATTGCAATTAATATATTTTCATATTTGTGTCACATGAGGTAAATTGAAAATGCTTTTTGACACAGCAATAATTTCCTGTAGACGTATTTATAAATGTCTACTGAAACAACTTATCTCATCTTTGTGTCCGATCAATCAGGTGATACAAATTTTGGGTTCGGATGATGGCCGATTGATGCTGCTGCTGAGATGAGCAAATTGTTAATTCTTTTCTACCATCACAGAAGTGAGATGAATAATTTTACTTCAAGGTCATACATGCTTTTTTGAAATTCTACACGAAAAAGTAATGAAATCCAAAATATTCATGTGTGCAGAAACTTATGGATGGCAGTATTTATGAAACTTTACCATTAAACACACAAGCAGTCGTTCTACACAGAAGTACTAATTAAATAAAATCACTCACAGTGCTTAAGTAGAATTTAACTTGAAAGGCCGTCAAGTTTGTCGATAGCTAATCAACGGATAAGTCACAGTGCGCCAATAATGAGCGAATGAAGCAAATGGAAGAGAGAATTTACGTTTGTACGTTAAGTCGGAGAGAGCTATGTGTATAAGGTTTGACATAAAAAATACATGTGTTGTGTGGGATCCCTTGAAAATGTTCGTTTTTCTGTTTAATTGCAGTTCAAAACTCCATCCGTTGCCGTCGAGACACTGTTTGCTCTTGCAAATGGTGATGAAATTTTCGCAACTCTTGCCATGTTTGATAAAGATCAGGCAGGAAGCAACGTATTGTGGTGGTATTCCCGTTTGTACATCTATGTTTATGTTTCCATGTACACCATCGTCGTCATCAACTTGCTCATAGCTTTGTTTATGAGTGCATACGAAGCAATCAAGGTTAGAATATCACTACATATGACTGAGAATAACACAGAAAATCAACAAAACTTAATTATCATATTCTGCTATATTATCGCGAGGATTAGCGTTGAAATACGCGATGCTTAACGTTACCTTGTGAGGACAGTATATTTGTGTAAAAGTAGAGACTACTGCGGATATAGTTGGCATTTATTGTACTTTAATGAGATTTAGGTCGTGAAGCAATCATACAATGTTTGCGGTCTTATGAAATGTCGCAATGATATTCATGTATGAAACTTGTTTGCCTTTATCCGCAATAAGAGCAACTGCGTATCTGATTTCAATTTATCTGCAAACGGCTCCAATTTTAATGCATTTTGGTATTTTAGTAAATTATTCATCATAAAGATGAAGACTTTTTGTTAGAACTATATGCATATTACTATCCGGATTAAATACAATAATCTAACATTTTAGACTGAACCTGAAGACAAACGACTGGGTCCAATGGAGCTGGCTATTCAAAACTTTATTACGCAAAAAGGTGGGGAACAATTGCGGGGTTCTATGCACTTTCTTCTACGTTCAACCGGGGGTAGATCTGACCAGGAAACGAAGCTAGTAAATGAGCTACGTAAAATTATGAAGATAAATGAACATACCCATAAAGTAGAAATTCTGAAACCTAGGACTCTCAAAACTTTCATTCGAGATGAAGAGGATAGGAAATTAGAGCTCAGCCTGTGTTGTTGCAAGATGTCTTTATCTCTGTTTATTGGAAAAGAAACATAATGACTATTATTGATGAAAGTCGACCGATCGCAACTAGGTTTCGAAAACATATCACGTATAATACGATATATCAATATATCAATTTATCGGACCGATGTTGATGCGATATCGTCATGTCTATTTGGTACCACCCTGTGATCGGTCGATAATCGACCGATAAATATTTTATATACACTTATCTGTTTTAACCGCGGCCCATTTTCACGACTTACTGAGTGACAGTCGAATCTCCATTATTTTCTGAGTATATCCGGTCTGAATACCTAACCTATATCTGTCCAATATCGAACTTCTGTCTGTCCGATGCTTTAACTAGATTACACAATGCTTTGATATATGTTGCAGTCCAACTTTACAATGAGTGCAATGCTGAAAATACGCTTGTAGCTGGGTGACGCACCATGATGGTCGATGTGTTTGTGCATATATCATGTCGTATAATTTGTCTGACGTTTCTTTCCCTACCATGCTGAAACAGCATATTCTGTCTGAAGGGAGGGAAATTACTGGTGAAAATCTTGGCTTCAACTAACGAGAAACCAAGGAATGATTAATTATTTACTGTGTCTGTTTGAAATCTGGCTTGCTTGTTGTTTTTCTAAGGTTTTTCAAGTGCCACAGATAATGACATAGCTGTATTCAAGTGCACTGGCGACATATGGTCATTGTGTGTAAGTAATGTATATTGAGTAACATGTATATGTTTTATTTTATACAATACATTATATCCCTGAAGTTGTTTGTACTCAGTGATCATTGTCTCGTTCAAGAAAATAATTGAGAAGCAACATTTTCAAAACGAGGCTATCCCACACATACCCCTAGGGTCCGAAATAAACCACCGAATATAGAGGGTATATAGATTAAGCCTTAAAGAACAACATAGAACTAAACAACATCAGATATGAAGAGAAACACATTGTATAGCAACACGTTGACCTCGTACCCTTGGAACCGTCCTGTCGGTATCAATACTTGAAAACGACCCGAAAATCTATTTCGAGTTTCCAGCTCTACCAGTTTTGATCAATAGACTTTGAGGGGAAAATATTTTCATATATTTAAACGCTGTATCTTATTACTATAATATCTAACAGTTATGACTGTATTCTACAATTTCCTCTCTTTTATTTAGTGCAAAAAGATGTCTTCTAGCTAACCGTCCTCTTGCAATAAGGCTTATATACCATTTTGTCGTCATACCAATGTCTCACCTAACCGCTGTATTGCCTGAAATCCCACATGTATTGACTAGGCTGATGGAAATTAATCTTCATTGTAATACGACAAAATGATAAATAATTTCACCAGATGATAATATTTTTTGGAAAGGAAAATATAGAAATATGTTAAAACAAATAATATAATTAACTAGGAAAAGGTATAACTTCGAACAGAATTTAACAACAAAAAGATATCAAATAAACGAAATAATACATTTGACATTCAAAACATCAGTCATTCTTACAGGTAAGGATAAATTAAATACCAGAACGTCATTAAGGGTAAGGCTACGTTCCACACAGCGTTTGACGGTATCGGAATAAGCGCCCGATGCTTAAGGAATTAGGGTAAGGCTAATCCGGTTTTGATACCCTTGTCACTTCATGATCAGCTTTGGAACTATGTGTTTGGCAAAGTGTTGACCCAGTTTTGTAGACAAAATGCTCACGTGCGTGCAGCACTGTGCTACAATGGGGAAATTAAATATAGTAGGTATGTGTCGGATTAACAGGTTCAGAAACATTCCTGTCAGACATATATAATAACCACAACATGTTCATTTAAATCAATAGCACGAACTTGAATATGCTTTGGAGTACACGTGCAGTAAACTATCGCTCTACTAGAGAATCATAAAACACATAAGACAGTAAGTATTACTAAAACAAATACAGTAACACGTACTCTACAGAGCGGCCTCTCTTGAGCAACAATATGTCTTCCACAACACACATATGTTTTCCTGTGGTAAGAACTATCAACTTCTCAGCTAGAGCAACCACCTTTAAACAACAACAAAAAAGTGCGTCACCCAATGGGTGTGTTTCTGGTTAGGTTACACTGTTGCAGAACATATAACTGTCATAAAATCAGTATTTGTTGGTAAACATGGGGTTTATAAATGACGTACGTCATATGTTGCCTACTGCAGACGGTTAATTTTGGAATTTCAAGCCGCAGTATTTTTTTAATTCTTTACGAATATTTTTTTTCAAAATAAAGCACGCTGCTGACTTTGTTTTCCATGTGATACAGCGTACCTACGTTATTTCAAACACTTCAAACATTCGCCAACTAAACCTTCTCGATTTGTTTATAATAAGTACTCGGTGGCACATTATACATTTAGAAAAACTGATGGAAGTAAACCGCGTATATTGCTTTATTTCGTCAAAATTCACAGAGAAATAAAAACGATAATAATTAGCTATGACCATTATACATGTACATAGGACATTTAAACATGTTATGCTGTGTATTTATACGGAGCGATCAAATGTTCAATGAATAGTACAGATACTTGTCATTACTTATACGAATTTTAAAAAAAATACAATTTTCATAGTAATAAGACAAACAGTTTACAACATTTCTCCTCTTTTATCGTTCACTGACGTGATACAGTTTACCATTCGGAAATCCTCGGCCAACTACGTCAAGTGCCTCGGATGTGCGTTAGGCACTACTTTCGGAAATACCATTCGAATATCATGAAAACAAGATGGCGTCGTGAACGCTTCAGTGCTGATGAATGTAATATTTAAGCTATATGAAGACTGAAATATGTGAGTTTTTTAACTAGAAATGACAACGATAATCCATCTCTTACGTGAATTTATCGAAGTTATTAAAATTATAAATCCGTTTTACGAGAACTATTTCTTGACCGCACAAAATGTTGAGTTTTGCTACATAGTGCCCCGCCTTACACACACTAGAGGGTGTTATCCGAGTAACGAAGTGGTACGGAAATACCCGAGAGCTGTCGAGAATGACAGTTTACATGATAACGACATGTTTAGCTCTCCGGCACACGTTTAGCGTCTTCAAAACGGCGGGTTCACATTATAGGAGGATAATCGCCGTAATTTTATCGTGTAGAATATATATGTTGCGAAATATTCAATATCAATTTCTTCTAAAAGTAACCTATCTAATAAGTTAAAAAAGTGAATATACGATTATTTGATAACAAATTAAATTTTATATTGCATATAGACGGTGTTCTGTCGTTGAATGTCAAAACTACATTTTTGTCAAGCAAAAACGATGGCACGCTTTAACTAGCTGCTAATCAGACCACCGGAGATTGTCACAGGTTCTCTCCCTTTATGGAGCTACATTTTCTCCCTTTATACCTTAGTACATATATTTAGAAGACGATAACTAAAATTATCCGAAATTAGTGTTATAGATATATTAAGTAGAAACAAAGTTGCGATAAAGGTACATTCTAACATTCAAAATCACTGTTAAATTATTTTAAACTGATGCTAATATTTCATTGAATAAATAATGACAAAAAGCAACAGAATTGGCTTATTGCATGTGCATTACAAAGCGTATAATATTAACACTCTTTGACTGCAACAGCAATATGATATTAACAATTTTACATGGTGATATCAATCGACAAGTTGGTTATCGCACAAATCCATTACATACTATTATGTGATATATATGGTATTCGCAAATGGATCGAATTGATGATATCTCATAGTCTTACCGAATTGCAGATATCACATAATTGGACCGAATTAAAGATATCACATACTCGGACCGAATTAAAGATATCACATAATCGGACCGAATTGCAGATATCACATAGATGAACCGAATTGCAGATAGCACATAGATGGATCGAATTACAGATATCACATAACTGGACCGAATTGCAGAAATCACATATACTCGGACCGAATTGCAGATGTCACATAATCGGACCGAATTGCAGATATCACATAACTGGATCGAACTGCAGATATCACATAACTGGATCGAATTGCAGATAGCACATATATGGATCGAATTGCAGATATCACATATATGGACCGAATTGCAGATATCACATAAATGGACCGAATTGCAGATATCAGATAGTCTTACCGAATTACAGATACCACATAATCGGACCGAATTGCCCATAAATGGACCGAATTGCAGATATCACATAGTCTTACCGAATTGCAGATACCACATAATCGGACCGAATTGCCACATAACTGGACCGCATTGCATATATCACATATCTTTATTGTATGTTTCAACTGAGATAGTAGATCTACACGGAACACATTATATAATGTTTGTTTATTTTATATTCATATTCAGTACATCGGAGAAGTTAAACAAATATAGATTTTATCTGTATTCTTGATAAGTTGGGTGAGTTTACAAATATAGATTTCAGTTGGTTACAACGAAGTTGTTGTTTCAAAACCTTGTGTAAAATGTTACATGGAAGTATTGAGGATTGAATTTATTTTGTAGGAAGTGGCATCAAGGGACCAAGAGGAGGGGGATTTTACCAATTACAGCCGTATATGTGCGATATGTTTAGAACCTTTCCGAGATCCACGTCAATTACCGTGTTGTCATAGTTTCTGTAGCAGTTGTTTAAAGGGTTATTTGGAAAAGATACTGACTTCGAAAACAACCGACAAATCTTTTCCTTGTCCATTATGCTGACGACGTATCGATATCACGGCACGAGATTTATCACAACATGATTTATATCTCGAGATAATGAAATTTCTAAAATTCACAAACCCAAATTACATGCTTTCTCGCCATTTGTCACGCTGCTTATTACTGTAAAATGATTATTGCTGCTTTGTAAAAAAAACTTTTCAGTGTTCAATATGTAAATAAATATATATATATCTGTATATTTGTTAAAAGTTTCGCAAATCTATTTTTTGGAGATAATAACCTTCGTGTAACATGACATACATGTTATTGACTTTATGTTATAACCATCATCCGCGTTTTGTCTGACATTAACCTATGAAAAGGTTTTATTTAATCATGTGACCTGACCCATTCAGTGTGTGAAATTTTATCGCTCGTTATTTGCATCATTTTTGTCATTTTTTAAATTAACTCATGTGTTAATTTGATTTTGATTGTGAGTTAAATTATGTGTGTTATTTCATGTATTGTCTACCTTCATAAGTACTATTATAACTCAGTGTACAATTTGATCATGAATGGCATACATATTGTTCTGTGATCATCACTTCCTATGTGGGTACCGTAATCTAAAAAATACTGCCAAAGGGTAATTCTTAAAGTTGATTTTCAAAAGTGTTCAGTTATACGTACCATGATATGATTGTATTATGTCGAATTGAAAGCCATGTGTTAATGTATACTTTTGATCGAATATACATGTATTTGTTTAATGGAACAATCACTAAGCACGATTTTAAAATTTTGAACACACTCTCGTCTTAAAGAGTGTTAATATATTTTACCAAGGGGACGGAAAGGTGACTTTTCAGACTGGAACTTGAAATGTTTGTATGACAAATCGCGGTTAGTCTCTATGTTGCCGTTATATCAAGGGACGCTACTGCTGTCACTCAAGTGCAATTGTATCTGTACGAGTTATCTTACCTTAAGTGTTTATTTTCCAGGACATGGTGGTATTTATTCTTTGAACGATTTTCATTGAACTTTCTTTACAGTATTGGTATGATTGATACTTATATCGTGTGAATGATCATTTGCATTTCTTAACATTTGCTGGAACCTGTTGATGCATACCGTTGCATGCATTTTATAATTATCATTCTTTATGTTAATATTGTTTCTTCACTTTGGCATAATCCATTATTCAAAAAAAGTACATTCTGTTGTGTTTGATTGCAGAAACGTTTATCGAAATACGATTGTAATGTATGTCTTACATGACAATTTGACTGGAGATAAGAAATCCCTCGTCATTTGTCCTCAATCTCTGATAAATGCCGGGAAGTAGTCAGGAACTGACAGAAAACAGGCTGAAGAAAATGGAAGTCGGCCTGTCATGGTTGATAACCCATGAACACTGGCAATGTCAAATGACTGCCATATTAAAATAACTGAAATACTGTTTACACGGTGTAAAGTCAAACACATCCGACATATTCTAAGATCTATTGTTTGGAGAACATAGTGGTTCTACTGTTTCAATTTAGACGTGATAGGGTTATACAGCATGGATACCGAGTTCTGCGATATTCTATATTAAGGACTAAATGGCGGTGTCGGTGCATAGAACACATAACACATTTGTTTTCTGCCTGGATATATCGTCCTTACTCCCGAATGATGAAAGATTTGTAGTCATCGATCTTCTATCCTAGGTTATTTATACACCGGCCTAAATTCTCCCAGATGTTCTCAGTTCAATTTCAACCTGTTTTTTAATATGTTTTTACTTTTTACTATTGACCCGAAATGACTACATGACTAGACACCTAATAAATTAAGTCACTATATGTAAGTAAAAATCCAATATAAGGGCATTCAAACTACATACTGGTATCTTTGTACGAGCAATATTGCATTGAATAGAACGTCTTAGTGGATAATTGATTCCATGGGGCAAAATACATGGTATCTTACATTGTCCACGTTTTATTAGACTTGTTATGGTTACTAAAAATCGAAAGAAACTCAACGTACCCATGCCATACGCTGTACACCGTTTTGAAATAAACACTTACTAGTTCTAGACCACAATATAAGCTTTATTATAATGTAATATTTCAGAATACTACGTCATTCCCTACAATGCATCATTTGCGACACTATATGACGATTTCCAACGTCTTCTTTAAGTGACGTCATTTCCAGAAAACTTCACATATGATGTCACCATGTACTGACAGTAAGCAATATTTGTTCCATTTTGGCAATATGAAAACGAAATGATCATATGGAGAAAATTGTGTTTCCTGCTTGCAAATAGTGACATCACATGTTGCGTTTTCTTGAAATGACGTCACTTACAGAAGAGGTTGTAAATCCTTTAGCAGCGCTCATATGTACTACATGTAGTAAGTTTATCACCTCTAACTGAAATGTCACATCTTATTATTGTAACAAAATGACAATGGTGAAACAAATGACTTTTCCGTGGATTTCTAAGAAAAGCAATCAAGTTCCACCTAAATAAGGGAACTCAGCGTCTTCTGTCAAACGATATAAACTTGAACGACGGGCGAAAGTACTTAATCCCGTGCGATAATTACTCTCAGCAAAGATTTGCAATGTTGTCGATCTTATAGAGTATATAGTGCATTGATAAGCGTAATTACAATATATGTGAGATGTCTGGCTGGGAAAGTACATTTGAGCTGCATACTGATACTTGAAAGAGAAATGATCATGTAAAGTGAAAATAGTTACTTACCTATGTACTATAATTATGTCATTACATTTCATTTACATTTTACATGATTTATGTAATCATTTGATTACTTGAAATAACAATGTCTTGATGATTATTCAGGTAATAAAGAATAAAAGTTGTGCGCTTTTCGGATTCGAACCACAACATCAATACGGGAACTGTAGTCTACATGTCCCGATCTCTCAAAGCATCTCAAATAGAAATCTCAGCTCAATATGAGATTCTGCTGAAATAGAGACTGAGGTTGAGACAAATCGCATTTGAATCTCATGATTTTTTTGGAGAAAAACACTCATCTCATCTTTTTCGTTTTGTAATACCGATTTTGAGTCCGGTCTTGAGCTGAGATTTAGCTCAAATTGAGATGCTTGGGGAAATCGGGGCATGGAGTTCGTTGAGATAGGATAAATAATCATACTGAATGCAATGTAATACAAGGACAAAAGTGGCCACGTTAACCTACTTTTTTCGTCAGAACTCTAAACATAGAGTCATCGTCTATGTCTTAACCCTTTTAAGACTTGATAATAGAGTGGGTGTTTTATTTTATTTTATTTAAAACATATACATAACGAATGTGATTAAAGTACGTGGACTTGCGTTATTATAAAATTATCATCTTTGTGTCGTATTATCATTTAGTATTGAATGTATAGGTCAACATGGTGTATTTCAATATAATTGAAACTGGCATGCACAATCGTTTTATAATCAGTACATTTAAAAACGCAAAATGTAAATTTCTCAAATTTCATGAACTTGCCTAGGAATGCATGTTTTACAAGTTCATTTTCAAACAACCAGAAGGTACGTTTAAACATATTTTTATATAAACATTTACATTATTGGTACATTTACACATACAATTAACATACATTTACACATACAATTAACATACATACTTGCACATATACATACATTAGGACAAACATTAGAACAAATATACCAGAAGATCATAGACCCACTTGGTACATATTACCATACTTGTACATAAACATTTACATTACTTAAACATTTACACATACAATAAGCAAACATGCTTGCACGTATACATATATAGGAACAAGCATAAGAACAAACATACCACATATGTCATCTAATTAAATATAAATATAATATGGGTTGCGTAATATAACATTAGTGATCAATGTTTTATTGTTTGTAATACAAGCAAATATATCTAATATCTGTTATACAATAAGTTTCATCTTGTTGTAAATGCTTTTTTTATGTAAATACTAAGAATTTTTAGAATGAGTGTATTCTCAGAATTATCAAGTTCAATAAATGTATGCATGTATACGATTGTATTCCACTTTTCAGTGATTCTATATAGTGCACGCACACACACTCTGAAATCAGTTCATTGTTGAAATTCATCTCCAAACTCTTATCTTAATTTTGCGATTACATTTTCGGAAGTTAATTCTGCACGGTAACTTAAGGAAGTTAATGATAGGGTATTTTCTGTATGCGTCCAGTTAAATCTGTATTGCTACTAAAACATGTAGTATGTATTTAACCAAAATCGAGTATATAAACTACAGTCGGACCTCGTTCATTCGAATTCATCGGGTCCTAAATTGTTTTTAGAATAATACCTAGTTTAATACATAGCCCATTCCAATTCGATGTGCCTAAGAAGTTCATCGGGACCTAATATTTATTTCGGATGATACCAAGTATTCGGATAGAAGTTTGTCGAATAAACGAGGTCCGACTGTAATTTTGAGCATGAAAACATGTCACAAGATGAATTAATCTTGGACCCCGGTGCGACACAGAAAATTCTCAATAATTAAATTCGCTGTTGAATCTGTTTCGTTGACGATTGAATATGGATCAAGTCTTTGCTTTGTAGTTACTGTGATTCATTAACCGTAGCTGCAACTTAGACAAACAAAAATGATGTCGGTTATGCTCCACCATATAGGACTACGTAAAATAAATAGAATAGAACAGAACAGAAATTTTATTTTGGATTTAAGCAAGGCTCCTCACCCATACAACATCAGTATAACATTTTGTCAAAGTACAAAGCAAAATAGCAAATTTGTAAAGTATGGTAATGATAAAACAAAAACAACATAAATGAAAACATGATAATGATTCACATCAAGTAGATGTAAACCCTATCTTCTGTATTATCCTGCTCTGTGTAGGTTTAATAACATTTACAAGGTCACAAATACTCGTACATTTATACAATAAACGTTTTGTTAGGTTAGCTCTTTTTGAAAGCATTAAGTCGTACAATTTATGACGGATAATGGGCACCAGCTATGTTAACAATGTTTGAGTTATTTTAATTCAATATAAATGCCGGGTAGTATTTCAATGAACGAGAAACAGCAGCATGTATGTTTGCATGAATGACAGCTGTTACTGCACGCTGTAGATAAACGTGAATCCATGTCACGATAT
Source organism: Mactromeris polynyma (assembly GCA_032209605.1). Lineage (NCBI taxonomy): Eukaryota > Metazoa > Mollusca > Bivalvia > Venerida > Mactridae > Mactromeris > Mactromeris polynyma. The sequence continues at coordinate 8,433,929 of JASFXZ010000008.1, forward strand.
TCGTTGAAAGTATAAGCGTTTTTGTTGTAAATCGAGAATCTATTTTACTTCCTGTTTCGGTTCATCATATTGTTTGATCAGTGGGCGCGCCAAGTATTACACGGATAGTTGTTGATACTGGATTCCAACAGGTAAGGACAAAATACTCCACCATACTGTTATTTCTATTTTGTAAAATATTGATAGTTATTTTAAATATATCGTACCTGGATTTAAACAATGTACACATCTATTTACGGGCTGAATAAAAAGCAACTTACAAGTTGGTGACTATCTTGATATTTCATTCTGTACCACAAACGAGGACAGGCGTAACACGATTAATAATACATGGGTCTGCTTCATATGTCGTGGAGTTTTATGATATGAACTAACTATTGCAGTCAATGTGTTTTACGGCTGATATACCACACACAGTGAATTGACTACGCGCTTTAAATAACATCAAACAAGTTGTGTTATGCGTAAACACTAGCAATATTATTATGAACACCTTTGTTTATTTTTCTTTCTGTTATTTTGTGTGCAGCATGTTTGTTGAATATTGGCGTGTTATATTTAACATTCATTGAATAAAACACCCGTTACACTTTTAATATCTCCAATAAGGGTCCGAAGGTCGGTTTTCGCCAATTTGCAAATCTATGAACAATCTATGAACAATCAACTACACGTGATCAGGACTTAAATTAATAGATAATTCGTAGTGACAAACGCACTGTATAACCCCCTTCTCACCCGTGCCTGTATAATTAAGTGATTAATACGAGCTTTTTAACCTAGTACTGGTTGATAATTAATTCTACGAAAACTGACTGACATGTATAATTGAAACCAATAATGAAAATTGTGTAAACAGAATAGAACAGAACATAACGTTTATTATTGACTTAAAAAAAAATACAGCACATCGTCATTTACAAATATGTTGAATAACTATATATAATATAATATTATATACATATGAATAGCATTTATTACATGGTAATATTGTTGTCAGTCAATAGTGTTGTTTTCCCGGATGTCTGTGGCACTGTCTTATATATGTGGCGTCCCCTGTAGCACCTTATTCTCTCTCTTATATTGATTTTACAATGTACAATGTACAAGAATTTCATATAATTGTACCATATTGACGAACATTACACATGGTGGTATAACCAGACAATAACAAAGAAAAGAAATGGCAATCAACTCAAGTAATTCTAACATCGAGAATGGTATTTCTCTGGTTAAGCGCGTGTTTAATGTACGGTGGCTATGTTAACATATGCGTGTGTAGAATGCACATGTTTGGTGGATTATATTTACCCTACACGGATCATATATCAATGTATCATGCTTGAAGTAACATAACTTGTTGAATAGCATGTAATAGTTTAAAGCAGTGTTTACCCAATCTAAAGACGAAGTTAATCATGTATTGCACACATGAATGTGTAGCTCCCTAACCAAATGTCAAGGACAAGTGCATGTAAAAGCGGTTGAATCTTGCAAGCCGTTGACATTAATATTCATCTACATTAATCTGGTGGGTTGGTCTCTATTTTCTAACTGAAATCAACATGTGTGGCAGTAATTGCAATGATCAATATATAGAGAAAACACACATTGTTTAATCACTAATCTGTGCGATACATAGTTGGAAATCACATGAATCATAATAACGGTAATATTTAATTCCATTTCAGAAGAATCGATAACGGATCAATATGGCGGAGAATCAGCCCGACAAAGGAGGTATTTAAGCAAAACATATGCTTTATTAGGCTTTATAACGTAATAAAGTTCCGGTTTATTACCGGTAGTGATAAAGACAGCATTATCATGACATTTCATGCAGTGTTAATACTATAGAATTCAAAAATGCGTTCCAAAACATAAAAACACTTGTCATTGTTCGGTCCACCGGAGCAAAGCTTACGGTGAGTTATTCCGACACCCGCTGCACAATGTTACTCCGTATTCAAGCTTATGAAGACTTCTTGTATGAAATCACGGAACAGATTTCATCAAATTTGGTGTATTATAATGTGTTACAATTGTGCCCTTAGTCAAATGCAGTCCCTCTGGACGTTTCCCGGGTTTATAGAATTTCGAAATTCCGCTCCAAAGAATAAGCCTAAATGTTTCGTTATTAAAGTAGTAAGCACTGTACTATTACTGAAAGTTTCTCTTCTATTTGTTCAAGCTATGACACTTGGCCACCATATTTGGTCTGCAGTATTCTAGCATAGTCCTCTAGTTTGTTTGTTCAAATGGTGTCCACCCACCGTACTCTCTCAGACGAGTAGATTAGGGTTAAAATGCCTTTACTGAATTTAGTTGCCACATCGTAATTGTAAATAAAAACTTGAGACACTCAATATTTTGCTAGACATTTTTTTATTTATTATTTTCTGAAACAGAAATTATATATCATGCATGAACCATTTAGAGAAGTTACTTTTTCACTTGGTCTCATTTTCCTAAATCTATTTTACTGATAGGCGATAGAATTTCAACCAAAAATAGCATAACTTTCATATGAAAATATGTGCAATAATTTCCTCCTTATACAAAAACAAAATAATCCTATACCACAGGAGATAGTTACAAGTGAGTTTTCTCTCGCCTTCTATAGTTATCTTCCTTTTATAACGTACTATGGACCCGTTTCATCAACGCTCTTACGCACGAAATTTTCGTAAGATTTTCTTACGACGTTCTTACGATCTCAAGAGCGTTTTATCAAAATTGTGTACGCATGCAGTCGCTACGAATTCGTAAGTTGTAACGAAAATGCTACGAATGGTTATAGGCATTCGTAACGTTCGTAACAAAAATGTTATTAATATTTCACATTAATCAGCAACAGTTATGAACTTTTTTATCAATTCATCTACTTCATATCACAAGAAATTGTCTGGCAGTTCTGAACAAATTAATATATTAATAATTATTTATTGTTATCTTCTAAGTATAAGATCATTCCATACATACTAGCTGATACAGTAGTCAATCGAAGTTATATGCTCAGTCACAAAGTAAAACTACTGACAACCAAAAAGTAATTTGAAGATGGAATAAGAAGTGTGTATGTGGCATTGTACATGGAATTAAAATGTATGGTTTACATTTAAAGTACAGAATCAAGTATGTCATACAACCTTTTAAATTGAATATTGTTATTTGATTACTGCTAAGCCTAATTTTAAACTGTTAAGATATGAACTGGATGAATATATATTAAGACAGGTAAATTATTATCATTTGGCAATTTAATGGTTTGTTTGATTGTTACTATTTATATTATGAACTCTTATAAATCATTAGAATTACAGTGGTTGTGACTTTAAGCAGCACTTCACATTTTCTTTAACATCACCAGCTGAATGGCATCCTCAATGACATTTGACTGCAAAATAAAGTATCAAATCCTCAATAAATTACATCTTCTAGTTCAAACTCAAGATAATTATAAATTGTTTAAGCTAGTTTTTATTCTTCTGAGCTAGAATACCACTCAATATACTAGTTCTTAAGCTGTGTAGTAGAGTGTGACGAAACGGTAGAGCACCTTGCGAGAGCAGCAGTATAGTGACGTAAGTGGGAGGCGAGCAGCGGTGTGGGGTGATACAGCCAACAGGTTCGTACAGTTGGTAGAGCGCCCTGTGGTGTAGAGGGGGCGTGGCTCTGAGGACCTCATCATGCGCCATACCACTACAGTACTTTCATATTTCAGTTCGAACCTCTTATGACCAGCCCCTGTTGGGTCAACATCGCATCTTATATAACTTTTTTTTAATAAATGACAAGAATTAAACGTTAAAGTGTAAGGTGGTAGAGATTCTTTTTAAATTATTTTTGATAAAGAAAAAAATTGCATGTCTAAATATCGGTTAGTATTATTAAAACTTCAAAATATCGTGGTAATATAGTGAAGGCATTGGGAAAAAAGCAGCGATCTGGAAAAAGGCTTCTTTCTGATTTAAAAAATGTGAATATTTTTCCATATATTCAATAATTTTACAGTTTTATGTCATAACATGAAAATTCCATTTTAAATATAGAAGAATGTTCTATTTAGTTCATTTTAACCATTTGTTGTCAATATATCAATCATGATTTAACTTATAAAGCGAGATATGGTTAACTCAAGTCGACTTATATTACAAATTAAATAAATTTTATTTCAATGCAAACGTTGCAATCTACGTGTGGATATAATTGCAGTTTTACATGGTATAAGCTTTGAATTCATATTATCTGTCGTATAAAGAATTTCCATTCAAACTGTAACTGACAAGGGATTCTTTTCAGTAGTTTGAATAAGTTGGCTAGGATATGTTTGCACTGATAAACGCAACACAATATAATGACTGTATGCATTCTTTCTTTCGACTTTGATGAGTAATAAGGAAAAGTGCTACATTGGCTAAAACGTCTTTAATTCATAATTTTGGGCTCCTTTTATACATGGAAGTTTTCCAGTGCGCCATGCAAAATACATGCTGTGTTAAATGTTGATATTCGAATATATGTATCGATCTAACCTCGAATTTACCATAAACTTTGATCACGATTTATGATTATATAACAATCATTTTCTGCATTCGTTAAAGGTAAAAATTATTGACGGTATTGTTTTTAAATGCTTGGCCCGTTATGTCCCTAAATATGGTCCGAAGTGTCTGATCCGTAATGCCCGTGGTCCGTAGTGTCCTGACACCCGCGAGATAAGTCTCTTTTAACCTCCCTGTGAAGAGCGTGTACGGATCTACTGTGCGCACGAACATTCTTATTCGTATGATAATTGTCATACTTACGACCGCGTTGATATAACGGTCGTAAATATTTTCGTAAGACAATTCTTACGAACATTTCGCATCTTACGAACGCTCGTTCGTACGAATATTGATAAAACGGGCCCATTAATATGTATATACATTATTATACTATAGAAAGGATAACGGGAAATAACTCTAGACCGATAAAGTGAAAGAACTCGTGGTAATATAAAGCGTCCTATACATGTATGCAGCAGCCTCTACTTGTCCGGGACTTATACATTTGTACTGTTTTTTAATTGTTTACCAGGCATACAAAATTGTCAACATGTTTACGAATGTTTGTAATAATAAAAACATGTGGTTACCCATACTGTACATTGATTTATTTTCATAAGTGTGTGTATATATATCCGTCCGTTTACTTTGCAATCTTCACCGTACGAATCTCCTTCATTTATTGCATCACGACATGAGTCGCACACTTGAGATTTTTATTCACGATAATGAGCAAATATCCGCAGTATAGCATAGCACATTTGCATCTTGTTTCGCATAATTAACAACATAAAACCCTTCGAGTTTTTATCAAGTATATGTTGACAATAAGGAAACGAAAACCAGACCATTACTTCACTAAAACAATGTAAAAACCAGAGAACGCGTACCAGGGTCTCTCAAGATAGTCAAACAACAGGAAGTGAAACACCCGGTAATAAAAGGATGAGCTGTTGTCTCTATATTTATATTAAACTGTGAACATGTTGATGTTAACACTTAGAATTTTGTGTCACGAGTAAACAGCCCAAGATCACGGGTCATTGCAGTAAGACCATGCCGTTTTATATGTTGTAAAGCGTCCGCGTGCGCCTATGTTTTATGCTCTTTGAGCCAAAATAACATTTTCGTAAGTTTAAAAAAATGTCCAAGGGAAGTAACCGCTGTATCGTATTAACGTATGTTTTGTCAATATTTTGTTAACTTGCATGTTTGACAATTGTGAGCGGAAACTAGTCATTTTTTTTGTTAGCCTTCTTATGTTGTATAAAGAAACAAGTTGTTTAGTTATAGTTTTATCATGTTTACCTCATTAAAACATGTGAAATGACACAGTCATTGTCTATTACTTGGCTTTGTGTTTTTCAAAACGAGTTTGAGTGTTTTTTCCAATAGGTAGACGCTTAACAAAAATAAAAAATAAAACTTAAGGCCTTATATTACGGTTCCAAATTTTTAATTCATGATATTGGCTGCGTCAGTGTATTGTATATACATGCACATCTAAATACGTATCGACATGTCCGTTGGAAATCCATTTTAATCGAAAATTAGTATTTAAAACAGACTACTGACTAAATAGTTTACATTATGTTGTAACGATTTTGATTCACGTTTTCTTTTAAGTAGACCGATACTGATTATTGTATCGTACATTAAACGGAATCCTCGTGTCAGATTTGGATAATTCTAAACGAGTGACTTGAATACTAAGATTAAGTTAAGGAAATGGTTACCGTATGCTATTATGATTATTTAATTAATGTTTATTATTTGCTTTTAAATCAGTGTTTTTGCTGACAGTTCTAAGGCTGTAATTTGCTATATGGTTGTTGTTTGTGTTTGTGGTTTGAATGTGTTCTGTATTTCCCTTTTCCCTGTGCAATTCTGTCACTTTATATAGTGTTCATGTTGTTTCCTGCCCAGTTTCGGCCTATTGCGGCCAGCTGTCTTGACTTGTCCTGTGATATTTTCCATCCATTAATCCCCCCCCCCCCTTCCTTCACTGTCCACTTTGATTCTCCTAGTTATTCCATGTGGTCTGCAGGGCCATTCCTTGTGCCTCTGTTCCGTAACATGTGTACCCTTTGACCTCCTTAAGTACCTTATGTTTTGTGGGTTGTTGTTTTCCCGGAGGTCTGCGTGGGGAGGCACTGTCTTGTGTATGTGGCGTTCCCTGATGTTACGTATTCTCTCTCTTTTAGCTACTAATGTTGGATTTAGTGCAGCACCTACGGATGCGGACGAAAGGGAGATAACACTTCGCGTTAGAGATGGTAAAATGTTTATACTGTTTCGATATTACAATTTAAATTGAACGGTTATCATGCCACAACGACAATGCAGTTGTTAGGGGGCATACTGGAATCTGTCCCTGCTGCACCGTCCATAGACACAATGTTTAGGATGCAACTCCTCTCACGGTTTTACATTTTCCGTTGAATTGATTTCTTTTAAATCTGACAGAGCTTCTACACATGATGTGTAGATGTTCTAGAATGCGGGACTTGCAAGCTAACATGTATTACCAGAGTTATGAGCCTTTGTTGTTTTAGGAATATGCTATATGGTACATGTAGTATATACAGTTTTGTGGACGTATCTCTTCGTACAGTTTAACATTAAATTATTTCAAATCTGGCAAAGTTACTAAACCAGAGATGTACATGAAGGCAGGAATTTCAAATCTCGCAAATATTACTAGAGTTATGGCCGTTTGTTGTTTTAAGGAATATGCTATATGGTACATATTGTAGGTAAAATCTTGTGAGATCAAAACATCATACAATTTTGCATGAATATAATACGGTACATATAGTGTATACAATGTTGTGGGTGCTGCTCCTTGTGGGCATATTTCAGTTCCATGGTCATCACCCCACAGGTTCAATGTGCAGATTACTTTACATACATTGCAATAAAACTACTTCCCTAACATCTACTTCCCAATCAACCCCTAAAATGTTACGATAGTTCAGACTACCTGAATAGTTAAGGTATATACGACATACATGGTATAAATGAAAAGGCACCGATGGCGATAGTTCTAGTTGTATTTAATAACTGATCTTATTCTTTTCAATTTGTAAGCATGGCATTCTCTTTCCAGTTAGTATACGGAAATATAATACACAACTCCTGTAGCTGCATAGCAGTTCCATTTATACTGATTTTGCAATGTTTGTAAATCGGCGTTACTCACAAAACTATCAAATAATTCCAATTGCTTTGCATTGATAATTGCTATAAATTGATGAAACAGTATATTAATTAATACTTATCACCATCGGATTTCTGCAATTGCTTTGTTATAACAACACACTGTCATGTATCCTTGTTGCAAATACACAGAACAATTCTATTGTAGATGTACGGACAGAGTCAAACAACCACGGAACACTAAAGCGGACGAAACAAGAGAGACATTTGAGAGCATTCTTGAAGCTATACTTTTATGTACCATTCAAATGGAAGGACTCCACGTGCTCATTTCACATTATATATCTCTTCATTTTCATAATTCAAATCGTGAAACTGTCCTTGCTTACCCGACAGGTATTTGATTCCAAATTACATAGTATTTTACAGGCATGTGCTAATTTGGAATGCTTATAATCCGACATTTTTCGAGCATTGTCACGAAATTGTAACCGTTTAGCGACACATTTCATTTTTGAGGCACTTTGTCGTCTCCATGCTAGCACCGTCAACCAGATGGCCTACGCGAAGTACCACCATAGCCATCGTCTCAAGAAAATAGTACATATAAAGTCCTCTGATTTTATTATAGATTTGATGACTATAATGGCTGATTTGTCAGGGATATATCAATTGTGGAATGGCGGAAGTTTTGATATAACCGGCTTTCCTGGGTTATTCGTGTCATTTTTGGCGAATGAGTTAACCCGAATAGTCGCGTATTAATTTCAAATACGATCATATGGAAAACGTGCTGTTTTGGAAGCGCCTCTCAGGATCTTCAGTCCTTTGACTAAATCTAGAATACTGTTCATGTTATAATTTATTAAACCACATTGTCTTCATTGGTATCGGTGATAATTTCAAATGGAGAATACAATACCAATAATTATTGTTTTGAAAATTGCGATACCTATAAATGCGTGTTTTTTACCATTTTATCATTTTAGATGTTTCTCTATGGTAACGATCGAGCTATGTTTAACAGCGTGGTACACAGAGGTCACCTAACGTTGAGACATCTTCTGCTTGAAAACTGGGACGCAAGTGAGTAACTAGAAATGGAAACTTCGTTGTCAGGCCAAATTTGTAGTAAAAACACATCCCATCTATCCAAACGATATGTCACATGATATAATGTACATACATATGTAGAATAATTTCAGTGATGGACGCTAAGCTCATACATACGAAAACACAATGTGCTAGTGAGCATGTAACTGTGGTGGTACACACAGACATTGTACGGACAATAATCAATACCAAATGAAAAAGAAGTCTCTGGTGCTAGTCTTTCTTATTCAGGTTGGGAGACAGTACCATATCCACCAGCTCATGGCGACTTTGCTGTGTATACAATCGAAGATCTTGAGAGTGCAATTAACTTCACTGTGAGCAGGGTAAATAATGTCCGCATTTTAATACTACAATACATGTTCATTAGCTTCATACTTTACTCCTAAGATTCCATTGTGAACCTGAATGTGCTAGATAACTTTTATGTTGATTTACAGTATAATACAAGGCATGAGGACTGAACAAAAGAAAACGCCTTCAAACGATTTAAAATCAGTTTTTTTGAGATTATCATTATTGTATACACAATGTCTATTGGTCAACCGATAGCAAACCTTGTGTTGATTGGCTGGCCGCCTCAATATTTGTGTATAACCATCATCGAGTAAAAATGAAAACATTATACTTTGGGCTCGAGTTTCCAAAAATATCCGATTTCATCATCTTTGTCAAACGCGCGGCTAACTGTCCAACTATTGCAGATCAATACGGTGGAAGGTCAAATTAGTCTTTGATTTCGGTAATCAACCCGTTGACATAAAGCATCAACATTAACATTTCTTGAAGATCAGTGTGTTAAGTCCATTTTGTTTTTCGAATTATGATTCCCTTGTAAACCTTTGACACGAGACTCGCAATCTTTATATCATACGGTGGTAGTCAAGTTCGATAGGAAATTCGAAGCGTCATACTTTATTCTCCATTTTCAGTATTTTAACGCTGAGAGAGATGCCATAGGGTTTTACAAACGTATTGAAACGGACAACATGAAAGCAACAGTCAAATATTTCGATTTCCCAGGCTTTCAAGACGCTGATGTGGATAAGGGAATCACAATTAGTGGTTAGTTGGTTTATTGTTGTATTTACAATGGTTATGTATCCTGTGCTCATGTGTAAACACGCTTATAGTTTAGCAATGTCTCGATCATAAAAACTGAATTACTGACACACTGAGCAGTATTCTGTTAACAAGGATTGTAGAAGTAATGCATTTTCAAAACCTTCAATATTTTATAATGGAATATTTTCATACGTGTGATTTAGTCTTTGACCAAAAAATCTTCCTTTTGCACTTTATGGCTTCTGATACGTTACTATTGTACATCTGGCCATAAGGTAAACAAGAAATATCTTAAAAAAAAGATGGTCGACGCAATTTAAAGTTTAAGATTTGTTGTGCAACATAAAAAATGCCGAGAGATGTTACGATTGCTGGTCACTCCGGATCAAAAATGGATTTCGGTAAATTCACCGTAATTCAGAGGTTTTCGGTAGGGTAACGTACCTTTTATCAAATGGTTAACCAATCCGCGTCAAGGTAACAAACGTTGTCCGGTTGAAGACAAATTGCCTTGGTGGTTAACTTAAGATTTATTGGTTTACACAACACTCTAAACGGCTCTAAATACAAAAATAACTCAATTACACAACCTACCTTGGGACCCTTGAAAATTGATCTTCTTATTGAGGTGGTGAGGTGGTCTTCATATTGCGGTTGAATAAAGAGCAACACAGTGAAAATGGACTTGGTTGTTGAAGCGGGTGTTTTTAATTTTGAGACGATCTTATTATTGAGGTGGTCCTTAAGTGAGGTTTTACTGTATTTGTGTTCAGAATATATCATCACATTCACTTCCAATGTTGTCGAATGTTACACTATTCATCCGATCTTTTCACAGAGAAACACTTCACAATCAGTCATGGTTTAACAAACGTTACAAAAGACGATGAAATAGAGTATAATTACAGTATTGCCAATGAGCTTGAATACTTGAACTTATCACAACCAATGAAAAGGTGAGTATGTGTCAACCTCCAATCGCTTCGTGTATTCATATGCAGAGTCTGCAAAGTCCTCATATCAAAACTTGCGTTGATATGATGTTTCACATTTGTTGGCTTTGTATAATTCCTGTTTAACATGAAACACGCAGGAAAGTGGTCTTTCCATCCAGCCCCATAATTCTTCATGATTTGAAACAGTTTACAGAAGTTCACAATTTCAACTTTCCTTTTCCTTGGACTGTAAGGAAATCTTGTTGTCCATATGCAATGAAACTTACTGATGCCGACATGTAAACAATGACAGTGTTCTCAGGTTACTGTAGTCACATACAATACGTTAGGTTAACAATGATATGACGCAGTGCTCTCAGAACTCGTTCATGTAGTCACATAAACAAAATGTCCGAATTTGGGTCTTAAACCATCGCGGTCCGCTTTTTCGTGATATGTCGCTATCATTAAACGTACGGTCTGTCAAAAATCGCAAACATGTCGATATTACTGTGATAGCCATCAATAGTAATTTGTCTGATAATAATATATAAATAAAGTCATGTTTTGAGGAACATCGGTCAATGGCGCTACTGGGATGTTATGACTAATTCATAACATTTCTGAAAAGTAAAACATTATATCATTTGAAACATTGATTGTTTCCAACATTGCCTGTATTTGTTGCTTTTCTTTTTGTACTTGACGCTTCTACGTATATTATCATATATATGTTTACCTCTTTGTTACAGTGTTACTGTTGTTTATAAACTCATGGCTTATTACTTGTTTCATTCCTTGGGATTAATTTACACGACATTTTAATCGTTGTAGTGGCCTCCAAGGTCGAGTGGTTATGCATCGCTGACTTCAGATCACTTGCCCATTACCTCATGCAGCCAATTGTATATAATTGGGTAACCATTTGGTTTGGTTAAAAGATAACCAAAACTTAATTTGATTGGTTGAAATGTGGTTTGGCCAAGTAATGAGCCAATCAAATTGATTGCAATTACAGCTAACCTGAGGTTAAAGTTAGCCTATTTTTTTATAATAATTGTGATATCCACTGTTAATCAAAATTGTAATTTTAATTACCTCTATACGTCAACTTACCTTTAAGGATGTTAACTACCACGTTAGAGTTTACAATCCATTCAGTACGACCTCACGAGAAGACAAGACATGCGCTTTGTCTGCGCATTAATGGGAAGGTAAGGCACCCTAGCCTCTGTTACAATTCAATCTTAAAATATGTAGACATCAAAACTCAATCATATCTTATTCTTATTCCTTTCATTGGCGTATTGTGGTCTCTTTCGTGTCTTAATTTTCTAATTAATTCATGTCACTTGTGTGTCTCTTTGGTGTTAGCACTTCACCCAACCTATGTAGACACTGACCCTTCACACTAAAGTATTTAATGATGTATTTTGAAAATAGGTTTTATTTATTACTTTATTATGTTCTTATATATTATATGCGAATCCCTCGTAATCAGTGTAATGATGATGTTTTGTTGTATGCTCATATTGTCATGTGTAACATGAATTGAGTTGATTAAAGTAAACGGCATGTAAAACTTTTAATTTCCTTTAACTTAAGTTTAATCATGGTTTAACATGGGCGTGCAAAGCAATATTATTACTTTCCTGTTGGTACAAAATAGCATATTTTTCACATTTTTATTTCCTAGATAACTTATATAAAGAGAAACACTTCCTGACGTAGTGACTTAGCCTGGTGCAATATTTCGTTCTTAAACATCCTCATTAACAAGAAGTACTTAAAGCAAACCTTTTAATTGATGGTAAACTATCTCAAATGTCATCAAGATATTTTAAATATCATGTCTCTTCGAGCGCATGTTGTTACTACAGCTCAGTGGGCGGTTCCCAGCAATGCTTTATAAGTTACTGTTTGATCGTTGTATTATGAGATTTTTCGAAGTAACAATTTTGTTTATAGATTTGATAATTCCATTTTTGTTTATAAAAAAGAGAGTCGATTATTAAGACATTCCTTAAGTTCTATACTGTCACGTTCTAAATGCTAATGTCTGTACAGGCAGCCTGGTGCAATACTTGACACGAATGCCCGGAAGTACCCGAGTGTCGACAGATATGCGCACTATTGTCAAATACCGAACTATAAAAAAACAGAACATACTATTTTTAAAACATTAACAGCTCAGTAAAATATGTCTATATAAACATAGGTGACGTTTACGGATATAAGCAACAATGGCCAGGTGGAGGTGGATCTTGAGACTACTACACATAGAATCAACTGTGAAGCAATGAATGTGTCCGTGGATGGTAATATTTTTTATCTGAACCAATAGTTTTGTGTGTTTTTTTGCAATTTATTATTAAATTTATTTTAAAGATGTATTAATATTAATTAGTACATTGTATTTAATTAATATTTCAATGATAACGTTCTTTAGAACAATCTTTTCAGCTGCAAAGCCTGGGTGTGACCGGAGGTTTCTGTTTACATTGAATAGTAGTGCAATCATGTATGTTTCTCCTTTCCCTCTATGGTTTTATAATAAACCCAATCCCATCCCTATTATTATCAATTGTTTCATACACCTCCCAGAATGTTGAATTTGTTTACGTGTACCCTAGGGATCTGTCACACGGAAGGTCATGCTTTGGGATTTGTCTTGTTTGTTTTAATCAGGTTTTACGCCGTTATTCAACACTTTGTCAATCATAGACTGCGACCTGGTCGTTTTTCCTTGAATTAATTATCAACCAGTTCTCACATTCTCTTCCGCAAGCAATTTACAACTTCCCCACATGTGGAGGACATGACCGTAACCAATGTCACGGAAGAACATAACCTACTCAACCCGTGAATCGAACTCTGTTCTGTCGGTTGATAGTTTAGTGCTCTACCAGCTGAGCTAGCCGGGTGGGCTCCCTGTTTTGTGAAAGTGGTCTTCCCTGTGTTGTTCATTCTCACATTTATGATTACAATACAACCAATCTCTCCAGAGCGTGTCTGTCCTTAGGAAACATCTCTGCAACTGCATTCTTAATTTAACGTCGTAAAACAATACTTATAATTGTGGAGAGGTTGTACTGAATTAAATATTAAGCGATGACTGATGTTGTATCCTACACTTGATACAAACCGATTACAACAGTAAGACTTTAACTTGTGAATGTTTTCGCTATTTCATTTAGTCTTTCAAAACTTCGCGTTTTGTTTCAGATATAAATTTGGAGTACACGTCCATACCGATCGGAAAAGCTGTGTATGCGTTCTGTATTATATCAATCGTTCTGACATTACTGACTGATATATTTGGGGTATTCGTTTTCGTGGTAAGTTTAAGTTATATTATGATTCAGCTTCTAAACACTGATTTAGTGACAAATCTATAAAAGGACTGCATCAGTGACATGTAAGTTCTTTTAAATACAGCACTAATAGTTAAATAGAAAATCGCCTTTTCAGAATACCAAATAAAAGAACATGTATATATTTTAAGCGGCAATTATATTAAGTATTTAAAAAACACTAAGCAGTTTCTAAATATTTTAGCTTTTTCATACATATTAATCTCTAGACGGAAGCAATTTGAGTTTTGAAGTAAATAAATATAGTCTACATTGATGTTTATATTGTTTATTTAATGTAATACACGTATCTGTAAATAGTTTCAGTTAATGACTTAAGAAGGTATTTTAACAAATATGCTGCATATGTGATGTAAATGAAACTACCCTTTGAAGACATTTTTAGGAACTGTGAGACATGTGAGAGTGATGATCTGAACAATGATACATATTCACACCGATTAGAATTGTTGGTAGTATTTCAACACATTGCATGTATATAGAACATGTTAAATGAGGTGTGTTTTGCCTGCTTTCAGTTAAACACGAGAACAGGCCGTGTGTTACGGTGAACCGTTTTCAGATATCTAATTTTGTATATTTTATCTAGAAGACAAAACTGTTTATGGGGGAAAATTTTAAACAGTTTTACGGATTGGATGACAAAGCCAAGGAAACTGATCTACCGAAATCAGAGTACTTCCGGTTTGCATTACTCAAGTTTTGGGACATTCCACTGATAATTTCTGATGCATTTACCATTAACGGTACATACTGGATCGTATTTGCTACGGAGGTAAATATCGTCTGGTGACTTTTGAACTCAACGAACTAGATTCAGAGCCCGCGCTTCACCAAATATCACAACTGATGTCTATCTCTGTTTTAGTCTGCTAACAATATGGCGGATTTTCTAAAAACCTGTCCATCGTTCGTCCGTCAATATGCCTTTCCAAATATCGCCCAAAAGCCATGTCATGTCACTTCCGCAAGATACTATTCATTATAAGACACACATCTTCACTTCCATCCACCGATGGTTTGCAATCAAGACCTAATCCATAAGTCTCACTTATCCTTCGTATGTAAACGAGGTTTCATAAGAGTTACATTCTCTATGGGATTCAATTTATTGTAAAATTTCACGTTTTCCTTCACGAGACAATAAATTGTTTTAAGGAGACAACCTCATCCCTTTTATTCGCACACGCGCGTAATAACACTAAACTTGTGACGCCTTTATCATTGTCTTAAAATAAATTAGTGTTAACAGAAACTTTACAGAAGAAAATGTAAGCTAAAAAGGTTTCAACGGTTATTATAGAGTAAACTTCATAACCTGTTACAACAGACCACAGTGAGGTCAAATGTACGAACTTTAAATACATATACACATACATGTACATACTTAAGTATTCGAAGGGACCACTCAACTGATTGGATTTTAATAATTTGTTCTTTCCTTTCAGAGAAGTGAATGGGGAGTTTCACTTCTTGATTCATATACCGTTATTCTGGGTATAGGGTGTATCCTGGCCTGGTTGAGTTTGTTACGATACTTCAAAGTACACGACAAATTCCATGTAAGTTAAAGCTGTTCGTATGCTCCTGTTACTTCAACATCACCTCCATTCAATTTCGTATCACTTGATTGAGATGAACTATGAAGTACATAAATATAGTTGCATCTTTATAATGATCACTTATCATGCGTCTGTTTTGTATTGGCTTGTATAATGATGTTACTTGACAACGGTTGAAAGCAAATTGTGAGGCGGTCAGCCAATGAAAACATGTTTTGTACAATATTGACCAATAGACACAGAGAACACATTAACGGTATTCTCCATTAAGTTTTAATCGACACTACAGTCCGTTTTTAATTACTTAAGAACGGTTGAAAACATATGTATGAAAAAGTATGAGGCGGCCAGTCAAAGAAAATGAAAAGGTTTGGAAAATATTGACCAATAGTCACAGTGTACATAATAACAGTATTCTCGACGGATTCCGAATCCACAATTTATGACGTGTGACGAGTTATGTCACTTGATATGAGTTAATGAAAATCACTAAGTGCGGTGTCCGATATGAATCTTTGTGGTAAGTGAAACAGAACTTCGTGTGAGGTTCAAAAGTAACGGTACATGTATAATATATTATAGCGAACTTGCCCTTTAATCTATCTTTACTTACAGTTGTTGTTCAGCACGTTATCCCGTGCTATAGGTGATGTTATAGCATACATGCTGTGTGTTGCTGTGTTATTTGTTGGTTTCTGGATATGTGGATATGTGGTACTTGGACCTTACCATGTCAAGGTATGTCAGAAATTATATTCCTTAATTGTTTCTTCTAAATCGCTCTACTCAAGTTAACATATACAGTCGAACCTCGTTCATTCGAATTCATCTGGCCCGAAATTTAATTTCGAATAATACATGATTTCGAATAGCTCATATCAATTCAACGTGCCTAAGATACATCGAGTCCTGATATTTATTTCGGATGATACCTAGTATTCGGATAGAAGATTGTCGAATAAACGAGGTCCGACTGTAGATTATGGAAAGGACATTTCCAGAGCCCGAAATAAGTACATAAATTCTATACAACAGCCCTAATTCCGTTCCCACGAACTAAGCCCCGATCGTTTGCCTATTCGAAAAAAAGGTCACATCTCTGATGCTACGTCAGTTCATCAAGTACAAGGCTTGGAATTTATCCATTACGACGCATGGAAAACGTATTTCCAAAGGATTACATGTATGCAGTCATGGGCATAACTCTGACATTCTACATATATCTTTTGATAGACGACAATCTTCATTTGGCATTAGCTTGTTGTATTTTCAACCTGACAGCATATATTTATAAATTGACACTTTCACAATGGACATCCCATAGGAAATGAAACACCCGATGTTGTTATTCGGTAAATAATTCTGATACAGTTTATGGATATATGACACTAAAAGTCCATAAAAGCAGTGTTTCACTGGATAGTTTAACACATATATACACTGCCCTTCAAAAATTCCTTCACACTTCGACAATTCCCATTGTAATTAATATATTTTCATATTTGTGTCACATACAATCAATTGAAAATGCTTTTTGACACAGCAATACTTTTCTGTAGAAGTATTCATAAATGTGTACTTAAACAAATTATCTCAGTTAATACAAATCAATCACTTGATACAAATGTTGGTTTCGGATGATGGCCGATTGATGCTGCTGCTGAGATGAGCAAATTGTTAATTCTTTTTTATCCATCACAGAAGTGGGATGAATAGTCATACAAGCTTATTAGAAATTCTGCACGAAAAAGTAATGAAATCCAAAATATTCATGTGTGCAGAAACGTATGAATGGCATTGTTTATGAAACTTTACCATTAAACGCACAAGAAGTCGTTCTACACAGAAGTACTAATTAAATAAAATCACTCACAGTGCTTAAGTAGAATTAAACTTGAAAGGCCGTCAAGTTTGTAAACAGCTAATCAACGGATAAGTCGCAGTGCGCCAATAATGAGCAAATGGAGCAAATGGAAGAAACAATTTACGTGTGTACGTTATACGTTAGGTCGGAGAGAGCTATGTGTATAAGGTTTGACATAAAAAATACATGTGTTGTGTGGAATCCGTAGAAAATGTTCGTTTTTCTGTTTAATTTCAGTTCAAAACTCCAGCGGCTGCCGCCGAGACTCTGTTTGCACTTGTAAATGGTGATGAAATTTTCGCAACTATTGCCATGTTTGATGAAACTCAGTCAGGAAGCAACGTTGTGTGGTGGTTTTCCCGTTTTTACATTGGAGTTTATGTTTCTATCTACACCATCGTCGTCATCAACTTGCTCATAGCTTTGTTTATGAGTGCATACGACGCAATCAAGGTTAGAATATCACTACATATGACTGAAAAAAAAACAAAGAAAATCAACACAACTTTATTATTATATGCTGCTATATTATCGCCAGGATTAGCGTTGAAATACGCGATGCTTAACGTAAATCGGCGGAGACAGTCTATTTGTCTATAGAGCGTGGTGTAAAAGTAGAGACTTCTACGGATATAGTTGGCATTTATTGTACTCTAATGAGATTCAGGTCGTGAAGCAATCATACAATGTTTGCGGTCTTGTGAAATGTCGCAATGGTATTCATGTATGAAACTTCTATGCCTTTATCCGCAATAAGAGGAATTGCGTAGCTGATTTTAATTTAACTGCAAATGGCTCAAATTTTAAGGCGTTTTGGTATTTTAGTAAATTATTCATCATAAAGATGAAGAATTTTTGTTAGAACTATATGTATATTACTATATATACGGATTAAATACAATGATCTAACATTTTAGACTGAACCTGAAGACAAAAGACTGGGTCCAATGGAGCTGGCTATTCAAAACTTTATTACGCAAAAAGATGGGCAACAATTGCGGGGTTCTATGTACGATCTTCTACTTTCAACCGAGGGTAAATCTGAACAGGAAGCGATGCTAGTAAAAGAGCTACGTCGAATTATGAAGATAAATGAACATACACATAAAGTGGAAATTCTGAAACCTAAGACTCTAAAAACTTTCATTCGAGATGAAGAGGAGAGGAACCTAGAGCTCAGTCTGTGTTGTTGCAAACTGTCTGTGTCTCTGTTTATTGGAAAAGAAACATAATGACCATCATTGATGAAAGTCGGCCGATCGCAACTAGGTTTAAAAAAAACACGTATAATACGATATATCAATATATATCAATCTATCGGACCGATGTTGGTGCGATATCGTCATGTCTATTTGGTACCACCCTGTGATCGGTCGATAATCGACCGATAAATATATTATATACACTTATCTGTTTTAACCGCGGCCCATTTTCACGACTAACTGAGTGACAGTCAAATCTCCATTATTTTCTAAGTATATCCGGTCTTTATACTTAACATATATCGGTCAATATCGAACTTCTGTCAGTTCGATGCTTTAACTAGATTGAACAATGCTTTGTCCACCTTCTGATATATGTTGCAGTCCTACTTCGGTTTACAATGAGTGCAATGCTGAAAATACGCTTGTAGCTGGGTGACGCACCATGATGGTCGATGTGTTTGTTCATATATCATGTCGTATAATCTGTCTGACGTTTCTTTCCCTACCATGCTGAAACAGCATCTTCTGTCTGAAGGGAGGGAAATTACTGGTGAAAAATCTTGGCTTCAACTGGCGAGAAACCAAGGCATGTTTAATTATTTTCTGTGTCTGTTTGAAATCTGGCTTGCTTGTTTTTCTAAGGTATTTCAAGTGCCACAGATAATGACATAGCTGTATTCAAGTGCACTGGCGACATATGGTCATTGTGTGTAAGTAATGTATATTCTTGAGGAACTTTTATTTGTTTTATTTTATACACTACATTATATCCCTGAAGTTGTTAGTACTCGGTTTTCATTGTCTCGTTCAAGAAAATAATTGAGAAGCAACATTCTCAAAACGAGGTCATCCCACACATACCCCTAGGGTCCGAGATAAACCACTGAATATAATGGGTATATAGATTAAGCCTTAATGAACAACATAGAACTAATCAACATCAGACATGAAGAGAAACACATTGTATAGCAACACGTTGACCTCGTACCCTTGGAACTGTCAGTATCAATACTTTAAAACGACCCGAAAATCTATTTCGAGTTTCCAGCTCTACCAGTTTTGATCAATAGATTATGTTGGGAAAATATTTTCAAACGTAGATTTAAACGCTGTATCTTATTATTATAATATTTAACAGTTATGACTGTATTCTACAATTGCCTCTCTTTTATAAATGTGTAAAAATATGTATTCTAGCTAACTATCTTCTTGCAATAAAGCTTATATACCATTTTGTCGTCATGCCAATGTCTCACCTAACCGTTGTATTGCCTGAAATCCCACATGTATTGACTAGGCTGATGGAAATTAATCTTCATTGTATTTTGTAATTCGAGAAAATGATAAATTATTTCACCAGATGATAATATTTTTTGGAAAAGAAAATATAGGAATATGTTAAAGCAATTTATATAATTAGATAGGAAAAATGATAACTTCGAACAGAATTTAACAACAAAAGTACATGTATATCAAATAAATGAAATAATACATTTGACCATTCAAAAACATCAGTCATTCTTACAGGTAAGGAATAAATAAAATACCAGAATGTCATTAAGGGTAAGGCTACGTTCCACACAGCGTTTGACGGTATCGGAATAAGCGCCCGATGCTAAAGGACTTGGGATAAGGTTAAATTCGATTTTGACGCCCTTGTCACTTCATGATCAGCTTAGCAACTATGTGTTAGGTAAAGTGTTGACCCAGTTTTGTAGACAAAATGCTCAGGTGCGTGCAGCACTGTGCTACAATGGGGACATTAAATATAGTAGGTATGTGTAGGATTAACAGGTTCAGAAACATTCCTGTCAGACATATATAATAACCACAACATGTTCATTCAAATCAATAACACTAACTTGAATATGCTTTGGAGTACATGTGCAGTAAACTATCGCTCTACTAGAGAATCATAAAACACATAAGACAGTAAGTATTACTAAAACAAATACAGTAACACATACTCTACAGAGCGACCTCTCTTGAGTAACACAATATGTCTTCTACAACACACATATGTTTTCCTGTGGTAAGAACTATCAACTTCTCAGCTAGAGCAACAACCTTTAAACAACAACAAAAAAGTGCGTCACCCAATGGGTGTGTTTCTGGTTAGGTTACACTGTTGCAGAACATAGTTTAGTTTAGTTTATTAACGGAAGTAAGGCAATCTGTCTATCACACCACATATTTACAAATAAACATGAAACATAAATACAATTCATATACATATGAACACATATCCAAAAGAAACATACATACATGATCAATGACGGTACATACTAGATTGAGAGAAGGTTCTAATTAACATAGAAAACTTCATTTCTTTTTTTAAATGCTTTAAAAATAAATATGGACAATTTATTAAGTATGTTTTTTTTTTCGATAGACAGAAGTTCAATAAATTTTATCATGTTAGGATTGTTCCAATAATATTTTTTGATGTACAATTTCCTAATATCGATATACATAGGACATTCTAATAAAAAATGAAATTCATCTTCCAAAGTGTTACATAATTTACATTTTCGATCAATATAAGGAATCTTATTAGGCATATGCCATCTACCCGCTTCAACTTCTAATCTATGCGCAGACATCCTAAATCGGGTCAATGCAACCCTGAATTTATAAATATGTATTTGATCCAAATAAAACTGGTACCCAAAATTGTAAAATAATTTATAAGTCCGTGCACGGGATGAATTTTCCAGGTCAGTACTCCAATTCTGTATAAAATTATCGTATAATCTTTCTTTAAAAATTCTTAAAAATACATTAACATTTTCTACTCCCTGATTGATCCAAACATAATAAAATCCCATTTTTTCTAATAATAATTTCACTGATATGGCCCAGAAAACTTTTTCAGGATGAATTTCTAAATCCCTTATCATCAAATTATATACAATCCGTATGAATTTTACATTATTACATTTAACTATTTTAAACCAGTATTTAATTACTCTGATCATTCTTCTTAATCTCAAAGGATATCTTTTAAGTTCCCCATAAACAAAATTGTTCTGTGTTTGTTTCCTAACCCCCAATAGTTCTTTGCAAAATTGTAAATGAATATTTTCTAATTTATTTCCAAAATCCATCCCCCAAACCTCACAACCATAACATAAAATTGGATCAATCAGTTTATCAAATAAATCTAACTTATGACTAATGGTCATACATGGAAATTTTATCATATAAGATTTCAATTTAAACATTGCCTTCAAAGCCTGTTCATATAGGATTAATTGTGTCTCTTGAAAAGCACCACCTGTGGTAAAAATAATACCAAGATATTTGAACTTATTAACTATTTCAACTTCTTCGTTCTTATATGTAAAACAAGTATTTCCTTTTAATCTACCCCTTTTTTTTAAAATCATTGCTTTTGTCTTATTAATATTCACTTGCAGCTTCCACCTATCACAATAATTTTCCAAAAGATTTAAACCTTTTTGTAAATCTTGACAATTTTCTGACATAATTACAATATCATCAGCATACAACAATAAAAACAATTTCAACATTCCAACATCAACACCTTCAAATCCATTTGTCATTAAAAACTCCTCAATGTCATTAAGATACATAGAAAAAAGGAAAGGTGATAAACTTTCACCTTGTCTTACCCCTAAAGTACATACAATACTTTCACTTAGTACATTATTATACTTCACTTTACATGTAGTTTTATAAGATTCATACATTGATTTGATAATATCTAAAATTTTCCCTCTAACTCCAAGTTTAATCAATTTATACCAGATTATGTCCCTTACTGTGTAATCAAATGCTTTAGTAAAATCTATAAAAACAACAAACAATTTTTTATTACTATTCACTAAACGATTAATAATCCCATGTAAAACAAACACATTATCTACTGTACTCATATTTTCCCTAAAACCAGATTGTGCTTCAATATACACATTGTACAATTCAGCCCAATTAGTTAATCTACTATTCAATATTTTTGTAAACAATTTTCCTAAAGTGCTTAAAAGAGTTATGCCTCTATAATTTCCAGAGTCATTAATATCTCCTTTTTTATGAAGTGGTACAATATAGCCTTGGGACCATTGTTCTGGAAAATGACCAACATGAAACAGTTTGTTAAACAACGCTGTTAAACAATTTAAAAAACAAGTGTTCTTAGAACCATGTATAAAGAATTCATTCAACATCATATCTGGTCCACATGATTTTCCAGTGTTTAACTCCTTACATGCCTTGAAAACTTCATTTGCAGCAATATCAACATTCAATTCATCAAACATTACCTGTATATCACCCCTAACGTACCTTTCATTAAAAAACAAAATATCCTCATCTGGCTGAAAAAATATTGACTCTGGATCATTGATGGATTTAAAATACCTAACAAAATCATCACTCTGCAGATTAGAGCCTTTTAATAATTTCCAATAATCTCGGGCATTTTTTAATCTTGCATTCTCCAATTTTTTTGTTTGATTCCTATCAAAATTATATTTCTTACTTCTCAAAGTCGACTTGTATAAACTTCTGGCTGTTACCATATTTAATATATTAACTTCACTCTTGTCTTTCCTATAACTATTCTGTCATAAAATCAGTATTTGTTGGTAAACATGGGGTTTATAAATGACGTACGTCATATTTTGGCTACTGCAGACGATTGAATTTGCATGAATTTGAAATTTCAAGTCGCAGTATCTTTTTAAAATTCTTTACGAATATATTTTTTCAAAATAAAGCATGCTGCTGACTTTGTTTTCCATGTGATACAGCGTACCTTCGTTATTTCAAACACTTCAAACATTCGCCAACTAAACCTTCTCGATTTGTTTATAAAAAGTACTCGGTGGCACATTATACATTTAGAAAAAACTAATGGAAGTAAACCGCGTATATTGCTTTATTTCGTCAAAATCCACAGAGAAATAAAACGATAATAATTATAGCTATGACCATTATACATGGGACATTTGAACATGTTATGGTGTGTGCTTATACGGAGCAATCAAATGTTCCATGAATAGTACATATACTTGTCATTATTTATACGAATTTTAAAAATAAATACAATTTTCATAGTAATAAGACAAACAGTTTACAACATTTCTCCTCCTTGCGATGAGTTGATCGTTCACAAACGTGATACAGTTGACATGGTTACGTTATGTTTAGCTATCCGCCACACTTTAATTTACCGTCTTTAAAACGACGGGTTCACATTATAGGAGGATAATCGAGGAAATTGCCGAAATGTTATCATGGGGCCACATGTAATGTACTGAATAATAATACTGATCAGAAAATCTCAAAATGCGCTAAAGTGTGTGCATGTTGGATTCTATTCAAGCTTCCTTGAGTACAGAGACCAGTGGAGACAGTCAGCGACACAATATACTAGTCATAGACACTTTAAGTCAGAAACTCAGACTTAGACTTGTACGTACGTGGGCCTAAGCGCAAAGAAACATCAAGTTTAAAGTCTGTTTATACTGTTTATTAATAAGGCCCATGAACAAATGACTAACCCATCCTGGCCCATGGGGTATGTTATGCCGTATTATATTACAAAGATACATATATAATTCAATATTCTGGAACTATAGCATCATATTTAAACGTAGAACCCAAATTACAGCCTGACATACCGATATCATGTATGTATATACATGATACAGATTTTATCCGGCATACATCGTTGCTGTTACATGATCTTAGAGGAAACTGTTAAGAACTATCATTCCAGTACTTGATTGGGCGTCTCGAGAAATGTGTTTATCGTAATCGGTCCTGAGTAACTGTGAAAAGCAAGCATATTTTGACGTACGTATATATATCACAAACAAAACCGTGTTTTTGCAAAAGAAACAAATGCCAAAAACTACAGAATAATGACACGGACATATGTTTATAGGTCCGTGATAATTATAAAAACCGTGAACATGGCAACCGAAGGTATATGTACCTTCGGTTGCCACATATACCTTCGGTTGCCATGTTCACGGTTTGAATGTATATCACATGCAGTTTATACAAAAATCTTAAATAGTTTCACACAGTGGGACATACCTCTATGAAGCAAATTTCATAATTATTTTATTGGAAATTCTGATATATATATACCCTGATATATACGTACAGCTAGCGATTCGAATTTTTTGTTTTTGGGTTGCAGCCAAAGACCTATATATCTGTTTGTTAGGTCTTTGTTGCAGCCAATGCGTCATTAACTGAATCAAACTAGACGTTTGGATGTGGTTCCCATTTGGTTGTAGCTGAAACGTAGATAAAGACCAAATTACAGCTTGACCGATACCGATATTAATGGTTCAAGAAGTATTGTTTGGGCCTACAGATTAGGCTATCGCGTAGATCTACGGACAGCACGTAATATACTATCATTTAATTGATTATTCCAGGAATGACTCAATATCTGGTATATAAAATAAAGAGCTGACTGATATGAAGCCATCAGATAAGTACTACGACACATAATTCCAGTATTTATCACATTGTTAATAACTTGTCGCTACCGGGACGGTTTTTTTTCAAGTACGAATTGACAGTGGTCCGTTACAAAATCACGTGACTAAATAAACACACGTTATCCGAAAATTGAAAAGTAAAATATGACAGCGCTTAAACCATCCAATCCAGAAAACCCCGTTGTTTTCTTTGATATATCGATTGGAAATGTGGAAGTTGGACGAATCAAATTTGAACTTTTCTCCGACGTTGTACCAAGGACTGCCGAGAATTTCAGACAGTTCTGTACCGGTAAATTCACTGAATTGTTATTTGACTGTAATCATTTCGGATATGAAACATTTTGGATACAACATTTTGGAGTGCCTGATTATCAGCCCTAGAGAATAGCGCATACTAATCAGCTACTTTATCGCCTCAATTCAAAGTAGTAAAACCTTTCAATATCATAGATTGAGTTGAATTTCATAGCTGTATGGGTGTTGAAAGTAATCCACCAGCAAAAGGGCTCCTGATATTGGACTCGAACCCACTATCCCCTAAACACAAGTACAGCCTTTGTCAGATATAATAAGGGGTCTCCCAAAGACCTCATATGCAGGATGTCTCAGGCGAGTTGCCGTGGCAATGAAAACTATGTATATGTGAATTCTTTTACAAAAAAAACATAGGCTAAAAGTAAAAGAATCGTTCTAAAAGCAATCAATTTTGATTGCAATGCAGTCATAATACTCAAGTAGTGAACAACATGTATACGCTATGCAAGATACAATTAAAGGTTTTTGGTACAGATAAAACATGTTGATGCATCAGTAGCATAGTTATTATGAATTTGGAATTACGCTTGTTCCTGATAAATATATGCTTTTATTCCACTTTTCAGGGGTTACACTTAATACCGAATAATACCGAATAATTCGTAATAACTACTTAATAATACATTTTTTCTGCAAATAACACTCATAATCGTATACTTCGAGGTGAAATATAAATGAATATTGTATAAAATTATAATTTTCTATTGTTTTGATTGCTATAATCAAGCATTTATTATATCCAAGATTTCTCTCCCTTCGTATTCGTATTGTGGTTGTCTCCCTTGATTTGCCATTTGGTCCTTATACATTCAATGTGTAAATGTATAATAAAATGCTTGGACAATGTGTTTGATATGTGGTTTGATGAATTACTTTCACTGCTTAGTTTTGATTCCATGTATATTATGTTCAGTGAGTTATAAATAGTGAGTATACTTAAAAGCCTTGTTATATGAAATATAAACAACAAACAAACAGGTGATGTTTTCTTATTTATTTTCATCACGGACATATAAACCATATATGTCCGTGTTTCCATGAATCATATCATTATATTAATATACAAGTCTGCGATCTATTGGTTCGGCTCTTATTAATATATACGTTTGTTCTTAATAGCCTTTTTCACGAAAGAACAGAAAATGTAAAAATTAATAAATTGGAATAATGGAAATAATTTTACTGACATCAAAGTACATAATATACATAATATACCAATTAAGCGCCAAAGATCAGATCGCAGACCAAGTATATAAGGACAAAAACTTAACGAGCACATTAATATATGACAAGATAACAACACTTACATACATTCTAACCTGCACTATACAAAATGTATATGCGTATTTCATCCTAGCCCCACACGAAAAGACACAAAGAAGTTGTGGGCAGAGTTGGTGACCAATACCTAAGGGGAAACAATGGAAGCCTGGTGTTGGACTTTGACCTTTTTGGATGTTCTAGTTTTTATGTTGACCTTGCGCTTACGCGTTCCAGGCTTTTTTCCATTTGTGCGGGGGTCAACAACTGTACTACGTCCGTTAGTCGAGTTAACCAAAGACTTGTTTATCTTATATGACCTAAACTTTTTATAAAGATTGGACCGCTGAGTAACAGTCATGGCCAGCCACTCAGTCTTAGAAACCTTGAATTGCCCGTGGGTCGGGGCAAGGCGAAACTCGCCAATTCCTAATAGGGCACGCTTTACTTCTTTGAATTGACCTATAACTAAATCATGGGCTAACTGGGCAAATTCAGTCAATCCTTTTGACTTCCAATCAACTGTTTGTTTCAACAAATGATTGATGGATTCACAATTGTTGTTCATCCAATTTTGGCATAGTGGTGATTTCCTAGAGGGTTCGTTGACCTTGGTTTGCAAGTTTGCTTTTAAATGTTTCCTAAAATACTCCAAGAAGGACCCTGATGTGGAGGAGTATTGCGTTTCAAAATCATTACAGCGCTCCTCAAAGCAAACTGTATCATCAGCACTCACTATGCCTTCTTGACCAAAGATGTTTTTCATCATCTCTTTCCTATTTTTCATTCCTATCCCTACGTCAGTCATTTTATGCTTGGCATTTTGTTCTAAATGCCTCGTACAAAGTATATGGGTGGACTCAGGAAAAGTTGCGGTAATTGCCTTTACCAGGGCCCTTTCATCGTCTGAACCAATGACCAATTTGGCAAAGTTGGCACATGGTAACCTATACCTAAGATGTTGGAAAAATTCGCCGTACGTCGCATAAGCACTACAGTCATGGATAAACATAGGTCCTATACAAATGGGGTGTTTACCTGTTGAAGATCTGTTGACTGTTAATTGCTTGTAACATGTCACTGTTACATGCATTTTGCATAGCATGAATGTTTTATCTACACCGAGAACAGTCTGACCTGAACAGCAGAAATTACTTATATCTGCCAACTGTTCATCAGTGTAGAGGAGGATGGAAGGGGGCTTTCCACTATCTCTGATGACGGACTTAACAAAGGGGTGACCTTCGGAGACCATATTCTCTAACTGAATAATTTGGTCTGCGACGTTATTTGAGTGACCATTAGTCTTATTACTTTGTACTCTCTTATAATACTGTCTATTATAAATCTGTTTACGACCTGTCGGACCAGTGACATCCTCAAAATCATTCACAAGATGTTTGTAAATTTTGTGGGGCTTAACCTTATCCGTCATTTCGTCAATGTTTTTGAAGACCTCTTTGTCGGTTCGTACGTACTCACTAGACTCACTATGTCCCTTTCCGTGTGAGGCACGACCTGGGAATTTCCCCAAGTACTCGACAACTGCCAAGGAACTTTGAAGACCCCCATCCATAAGCCAAGTTACCCTTTTCTTATAAGTTTTGTCAAGTTTAGAAGCTGTGTAGTACCTGTGAACCACGACAATCTTAGTCTTTTCTGGTTGCGGGTTCACAGGTACGTACTCAGCCTTTTTCTTAACTACTTTTCGGACACAGTACTGTTCCTGGCGCAGGAAGACAGTACGTAAAGACCCATCAGTATTTACAATATAGTAAAACTTTGGTGATGCCCCTGCTGCACTGTCCCATACACCACAGTCATCACCAAAGCAACTGGCCTTCTTTTTAGCCCTACCCTCAAAGTTCCTTGTGTTGTCTAGGATGAAATACACATTCTCCTTTACTCCCATAGGCACGGACTTTAAACCAAATTTACCAGTCAATAACACATTTACGGCTGCGCTGCCGTCTAAAAATCTCCCCGACAAACGCCCTTGTAATTCTGGCTCAACACCAAAGTGATCACTTTCATCACAATCATCATCATCATCAACATCATCATCATCATCAGCATTCATACTACATACATCATCAACATCATCAACATCAACATTCCTACTACATACATCATCATCAATATCAATATCAACAGCAACAGCATCATCATCATCATTCCTACTACATACATCATCATCAATATCAACAGCAACAGCATCATCATCATCATTCATACTACATACATCATCAACATCATCAACATCAACATTCCTACTACATACATCATCATCAATATCAACATCAACAGCAACATCATCATCATTCCTAATACATACATCATCATCATCATCAGCATCTCTCAAATGGTCATCATTATCAACATCAACATTTACATCATCATCAGCAATATAATCATGCACACGTTCATTTACGTCACCGACAACATGCCTACTACATACATCATCATCATTAATATCAACAACACCTTCATTGCAGTTTATTTTGTCAACAAGGCACACAAAATGGTTAACGTTAAACGTAACTGGGTTAGATGGGGCATGCAGGGATGTCCACATGATTCTACAATTGTTCTGATTACGTTTTTTCTTTCCTGAGTATACAACCCTTGAATACGCACTTGAAAGTTCAACAAGTCTCTGGGGCGGATAATAAGATGTAATGGGAAGGTCTATAGCCTCACTTAAAGCCAGGATATGGCCCATCTCGGCGTAAGCACCAATCGTGATTGCACTCTTTACTAATGATGATAAATCACTATTCACAATTGCTAACTCCCTATACAATATGTTATTCTGTTTTTTAGAGTCATACTTTGCATTGTTACAGATTATTTCTATACTGGTCAAAAGCCTCAACAACAAATAATGTGCCTCAGAACCAAAATGACCTAGCGATACGGCCCTATACATGCAATTTCCATCCGGGACTGTTTTCAGTGGTACAGTATCAAAGTTCATAACGGGATGAAACATGTTCAAGACCTTAACAGCTTCACTATCTATGTCAACGTCCTCACCAGGAAAGGTTTTGTTTTGCTTTGGGAGCTTTATGTTGTAGGTGTCTAGAAGCTTCTTCTCTGAGATGGCCCGGTTAATGAGCTTCGGTTTAGAGTAAGACGACTTGACAAGTCTGTAATGAAAAAATAAAATGTTATTAGCCTCGTACAAACGAATTCAATTTAATGAGAATTCACGATTTCTGATTTTCACATCTTGTACATTTCCTATCATTGTAAGTTTATGATTTGCGGTTCTATATTTGAAAAGATCTATAGAGACATCCCGGTCCAAGTCAAATACTACAGGGGTCATAAATTAAACAAAGAACATGTTAAAACACAGTCAAGTATCATTAATCTGTTTGTTGTCATAGCAATTAAGACCCATCATGACGGACAGTTGCTCTAGGCAAACACTAATTAGGTGTGAAATGATAAATACAATATTGACTGACTTTAATTACTGTATAGTACACTGCATTCGAAATTATATGAACATTAATATTGAGACTTATTTTTATACATTCATGAAAGAACAGTACTTTGAACTAAGTTAACGTAAATCAAGAATGCATAAATACAATTACATTTTATTATCTGCACGCCGTTATAAAACCGTCATAAGTATATCCTATAATTACAATAGACCCTTATTATCGGGGCTAAATGATCACTACTATCGCTAATTTTCTTATTTATATCATGAAAGATTACTGAACATATATATAGAAGCTACGTCTTTGTAAAATAATGAAGCAGTTTTTGGCACATATACAATTCAACTATGCTGTGAATAGCGTTACTAGTTTGTCTACATTAGACTTATTATGAAAAGTTAGATGTAAAATGACTGCTTGCTCATATAGGTGTAATTTTAAGTCGTTGTACATACAATATTCTAGTATAACATGAATTTCGTCTTCCAAAATATTACAAACGTCACATTTACGATTTAGTGATGCTGACCAGTCATTTAATAAATAACGCCTGTAAATCAGTCACGTGGACAACATTATTTCGTGCTAAATTCAAACTCGTGCTGGTTGAATAAAGGTGAATTGGTAGGTAAAACGTAAGTATACGACTATTTTCAACTATACACATATATATATACCGAGACATATGGAGGAATTACTTAAGTCAGCGTGTTATCAAAACTGTATACTTCTATACTTAAACGATTTTTAACGAAAATGCTAAGAATGGTTATAGGCGTTCGTAACAAAATTGATTATTAATATTTCACATTAATCAACAACAGTTTTTTTATCAATTCTTCTACTTTATATCACATGAAATCGTCTGGCATTTCGGAACAAAATAACGAAATACATTATTTAAATAAGTATATATTGTTATCTTATAAAGTATAAGATGATTCGATTCCATACATTCTAGCTGATACAGTAGTCACGGAGTACGGAAATCTAGTTTTCTATATTTTCATTTGAAATACTTTTGATATCAAACAATACTTAACAGAATTTTAACGATCATCGATATGGCAACTACGTATTTC
Organism: Mactromeris polynyma; assembly: GCA_032209605.1. Lineage (NCBI taxonomy): Eukaryota > Metazoa > Mollusca > Bivalvia > Venerida > Mactridae > Mactromeris > Mactromeris polynyma. The sequence goes on from JASFXZ010000008.1 coordinate 8,465,353, forward strand.
TTTTGACATTTTGTACAATTTGACCATATGTAATTGGAACATTAACTTCGAAAAAAAAATACGTACCTTTGAAGAGCTCCGTTACAGTCATATTCCGATCCATTGAATGTACACTTTTTACATACAAAACTGAGATTATCAACTGACCAAGACTCAAGGTCTTTGGATGTCATGTTACAACACTTACGATGAACCCAGTGTTTGCCATAACTACACTCTATGACATCAGTTGTGCATTTTTTGGTGCAAATCGGACATACGTATTCTCTCATTTTTACAAAATTTATTTCCACAGACACATTGACTATTCAACAATACGAAAGGGAACGGGACGATCTTATATTTTGGGTTGCAATATATACTTAACAAGATAATATAAGTAAATACTTTAAGACAAAAGTAGAACAAAGGATTAAACAAATGGCTGTGTAATGAGTCTCTGGTCTCATCATTAACACCTTATATTAAAGGTTGTCGGTGCGTTTATGCAGTTAATTCATTCATTTATTAATATTACGGGTAAATGAAGGTCATTAATATTGTTTGCTTCTAATTGATAATTAGACAAAATGTCCGACCTATTTTAATTAAGGAAAATTTCCGCATAACTGTGAACGCAATTTCAGATCCAAAAAACAAACATTTTAATTGCCTAGAACAATTGATTTAATACCGTTTCGGTATTACATCAAAGGGCAACAAATATGTATTTGAAGTTCACGTTAATCTTAAACTTAACTTACATACTAATCTACTAAGAAAATATGAATATTAATTAAAAATTGTACATTTGGTCTGTAGATCTACTGTATATATTTTGCAATATGGTTACAATTATGTTCAAACGAACCCTTTATCATATGACTTTCTTTCTTTCTATACGATTTTGATACAATTTATAATTCAACAGTACACGGATCAAACGTGTATATACTTTGCATTTGAAGACTACTTGGTTACATTGAATGTATAAGGACCAAATGGCAAATCAAGGGAGACAACCACAATACGAATACGAAGGGAGAGAAATCTTGGATATAATAAATGCTTGATTATAGCAATCAAAACAATAGAAAATTATAATTTTATACAATATTCATTTATATTTCACCTCGAAGTATACGATTATGAGTGTTATTTGCAGAAAAAATGTATTATTAAGTAGTTATTACGAATTATTCGGTATTATTCGGTATTATTCGGTATTAAGAGTAACCGACTTTTCAGTGATTCTATATGATAAGTCCTTAATTGTTGTCTATGGCACTGATACTATGCTTTTGAGACTGTGTAGCAATTAAGGAAAGTATAATGTACTTGGATAATAGCATGCATGCAAGTCATTTATTATGGCTTTCAATGCTAGTGCGACCCCTCTTGATGAACAACCTTTCTTTAACAACAGCATAATTGTCTTGCAGCAGATTTACTACCAACAGAAACTATGTAGAGCAACAACTCGTCAACAGCAGCCATATAAACATCTCCCATAGAACTACTCTGTATATCATACACATGTGTCAGACTACTTTTTTTCTTTTTAAACAGGGGAGTATCGAAAAGATGGAGTACCGATTGGTTACAAGAACTGCTCATTCCACAGAGTCATCAAAGATTTCATGGTTCAAGGTGGTGATTTTGTCAATGGTGATGGTACTGGTTTAACAAGCATCTATGGAGGGTCATTTGCAGATGAAGGCTTCAAGATAAAACATACAGGCCCTGGTATTTTGTCAATGGCTAACAGTGGGAAAGATACTAATGGCTGTCAGTTTTTCATTACTTGTGCAAAATGTGACTTTCTAGATGGGAAGCATGTGGTGTTTGGTAAAGTCATTGATGGACTTCTTGTATTAAGGAAGATTGAGAATGTACCAACTGGACCGAACAATAAACCCAAACTTACAGTGGTTGCTACACAATGTGGAGAAATGTGACACTTAATTCATTCTCATTTATATTGTACATTGATTCATAATTCTAGTGTTGCCACCTGTGTAAATGTGCAAAAATAAGTGCTATTGTTGCAACTGTAAATACTTTTACACACTTCATATTAATGATTTAATCTATGATGAAACAGTCTTGGTTTCATTTTTAGCTGATGAGTCATCTTGAACCAAATGTTAACACCATGCTATTGTGATCTATTTTTGTTGATATAGATATTTTTTGGGTAAATTGTACAGTATCTCATGATCTGACAATTGTTTTTAATTGATTATTTTTGCCAAGATTGTGTGCATAATACTGAAATATCTCAATGGTATTATGGTGGCATTGATTTAGTACATCGAGATAAATCTCATTAAAAAGTGTTTTCTTCTTAAATTTATTGTCATAAATTAACCAATTAATGTACTGCCTATGATTATGAATCATATTATTGATATACAATAAAACACTGCCATCCAAAAATTTCTTCACACAGGAATATTATGGATTCCATTACTTTTTAATGCAGAATTTCAAATAAGCATGTAGGACGATGAAGTAAAATTATTCATCTCACTTCTGTGATGGATAGTAAAGAATTAACAATTTGTACATCTCAGCAGCAGCATCAATCAGTTATCATTCGAAACCAACATTTGTATGTGTAACTGATGGATACAAAAAATGAGATAATTTGTTTCAGTATAAATTCATAAATACTTCTATAGAAAATTATTGCTGTGTCAAAAAGCATTTTCAATTTATTGCATGTGACACAAATATGAAAATATGTTAATTGCAATGGGAATTGTTGAAGTGTGAAGGAACCTTTGGAGGGCAATGTATATTCATTGTTAATTTAATTATTTGGGCACTAGAATTAATGTTTTCTAATTTCATTACTGTATATTAGTCATTACACATGTATGTCTTAAACTTAGACAAAGCAGCAATTGTGGAACTTCTCTTGTCTAAATCAATACATAATCATCTCAAATAAATAACATCAACTACCAATAATTGTTGTCTCTGACAGTATATAATTGAATGCCACGCAGTCCTTACCGTTACTGGTGATTACTAGCGTCTGGAGAAGCGACTGTAGTGTTTTATTGTTCCAAGTAATTTTGTTCAAAACATATTTCAATATCCGGACCATTTCTTCTTGACCCCTGTAGTAACTATTTCAATAGATCTGATGTATCTTTCAATATTTGGCGTAACAAAAATGTAATGTAACATGTTATTGTAACATTCATGCTAAGCTTACTTCACCATCGTGGATAATGGAAAGAGTTACTTCCCTTGTTACTAAATACCTGGAACATGATACACTTGGTGACTCTAAATACTGAGACTTGATGTTAAGTCTACAAACATTAAGGAAACTCTGTATCACATAATGAGCAGAACTTGGTAATTGATAAACACCATTGCAAGAATAGCAGATTTAAAAACTGCTGACTTAAAATTTATATTGAGAGGGAAAGAAATTTATCAAATGATATGTATGTATATATTATTCAGATACCAAGCTATCATCATTTGTGGCTTTCACTGTCAACTGTAGATACTACATTTGTACACAACTTTCTCCTTCTAAAGACTGTGCTACTCCTGCGAAGACCTTTTTGCCTACACGGTATGGCAATGATTTCTTCTAACATCATTCTTCTATATATGAGCTGTGCGATGACACTGCCTGTATAAGTGACCAAAAAGTCCATTTTCATGTTTTTACATTTTCTAACATTTTTCAACTTCCGTTAAATACATAATGTATTAAAATTGGATTTCTACTTTTCTTTTTATAGCAATTCCAATATTAAGAACAAGGTGCAAAAGTAAGATACAAAATGATGATGTCGCGTGAGAATAAACATTATTCTTAAAAAATCTTCTGCTCTTCAAAAAAAAAGAAATTTTGCATAATTTTTCAATATTAGCTGTTTTTTAAATTCTATAAATCACAATTAATCCTCCAAAACATCTTCGGACAAAGCGCTTGGTTTATTATGTCAAGACTTTGATTGGGTAATACTTGACATAACCAACGTCACTATTACAGGTTTTGTCATGGCACCGCTCATATATACTCCACTCCATTAAAAACGCAACTAAAAATTGTTAGTGTCAACACGATGACAGTATAAAGAAATATTGATTTTTTTAATTCTCAAACATAATTTCCTATACTTAATAAATTATGAAATATGAATACTAGGGCCATAGTTTGATTTCTTTTTGATGAATGAATTACAGGTTTATATAAACAATAAAACACGTTAAAACTTGGAACAAAATGAAGGCTAAGTGAAAAAGTTGTGTTTTTACTGGCGTTAATATACCTGTATGCATCCTTATTGCTGTTGGAGACGGTTGTCGCAAAACTCATTCATAAAACCAATCTGGAATTACTTTGTGATGGGAATTTGAAGCTAAATCTTGATGAATATACAGTGCAACCTTTCCAGATCAGCCCTGGGAGATGCAAATATCAGCTGTTGTTCAGGGGCCTTATTCACAAACATTTTAAGACTGACACTCAGGACTTGATTTTTAATTTACAAAAATTATATTTACCAGCCTTTCGTTTTCATAAAATCTAAACAAATGTAATTTTGTCTGAATAATTGTTGATTCCCACTGTACACTTTGGCCAATTTCTATTGTAACCCATGAAATAATAACATAGGAGCAGAAAGAACATTTTAAAGTCTTAAGTCTGAGTTTCAGTCTTAATATTGATACTTTAGGTGTCAAATAAATATTCAATATTTGCTTATCTGTTTTTTGGGGAAGGGGGGGGGGGGGGGAACAGCAAGCTCATTGTAATAGTTTCTGAATGAAAAACATGTTCACCTCTTGTTGTTAAAAATCTCACTATGTTTTTAAGCAAATTATTCCACACGGCTCATCTTGATGCCTACGTCACCAAAATGTTGTTAAAATGATATTTAAAAAAGTATTGATGGACACAGAGTACAGTAAAACCTCGATTATAGACCACCTTTGGGACCCTTGAAAACAGGTCTTAATATTGAGGTGGTCTTAATATTGAGGTTTTAAAATAAAGACCAAAACTGAAAATTGACTTGAAAATAGTGTTCTTAGTATTCGAAGTGGTCTTATTATTGAGGTGGTCTTTAAGTGAGGCTTTACTGTATACATTTGTATACAAACAGCCAGCACACATGTTTAACACAAAATCTTTCTACAAAGTTAATAAAAACAAAAGAGGAAGTTTTTTTAAATTTTATTAACAAATGTAGGAAAACATATTGCTAATATTTTCTGGAAAAGTATATGGAATGGCTGGATCAAAATATGATTGATATGGTATGATAAAACACAGCAAAGCTTGGGGTACATATGACATCATGGATGTACCAGCAAGGATATAAATTATACATAAAAAGCAGTCAATACACATACCCTGACTGATACCACTTGTTTCACAATTATGATAACAATATTGTTTACAACAATTTTCTTCCATTATGTCTAAAAAACAGTTCAGTTGTCCATTCATACCAACACATTTACTGGTTTATTCATTTATATCATAACTATTTTTAAAGATTTCATTAACATGAATCATATAATATATTATTGCAGACAACTTGAACAAATACTTAACACAGAAGGACCCTAATGGCCGCATATCACTCTCCTGAATACTTGACTAAACTTCTGCAGAACATTACGTAACTTTGTACAAGTTGTTAGGAGTATGTTTAAGATGGAGCAGTGGGTTTGAAAACTTACAAATAAAACTGCATTTGGGTATCACAGCTTAAGAAGGTATAAATTGGCAATTCTATCTAATGCAAGGGGCAAAACTCAGAGATAACACAGCAATTGTGCCACATTTGAACTTGATCAAGATATTTAGGATATACTTATTCTTTGTAAAGTTTATGTTAACAATTTTGAGTTTTCGACAAATTCCAGGGTAATTTTGGCAACTACGACCATTAATATACTTGTCCAAAAATGTGTGGCACTCCAGAAAGTTTCAAGGAATGGTCAAGGAAAATGATTTCCGATGACTAAATTTGTTAATGGATGTCAGCAAACTGCGATGATCTAAATAGCAAATCCTCCTTTAGTACATCAAGAGTGCCAAAAATATATAAAAAAGGTTTCATTTATAGTATTTGACAATATCTGCAAACGTATCATGAATAACTGAATTTTTTTCCACTACAAACATTTACATGCAACAATATCCATTCACAGACTTTATGAAAGTGCCAATAAGTCGTAATTAAATCTCCAGTACTACCATTAACAGAATTTGTAATCATACAATATAAACAATGTTTAGACACTGGTCATGATAAAATATAAACATTAATGAAAATGACTTCAAGGTATTAAAGCAGTACATGTACTTACTAAACTTAGACCGAAAAACATACATCTGTTTTTGTAACATGACCAACCTTGCCCCAAAGTCTAACCCTGATCCAAATAGTTTTATTTGTAAAAAAAGACCTCAAAAATGTATGACAGAAGTAAATAAAACCAATGTTTGTCAGTATTTTACAGAAAACAGATATATTTTCCTGGCCTAATCCAACAAATACAAGTAGAGCTATTCTATCATTACATCCTAGTAGTAGACTATTCTCTTAGAAAGTAGTAGAGTTTAGAGGAATACCACAGTTAACAAGACAAGTATACGGTATGTAGATACAGGGTATATATACATGTACACACATTCCAAACCACCAGATTATGTAGATACACACGAAGGTAATTAATTCCAACTGATATAAAGGATATAGAGGTTAAGGTATACATGTAAAATAATTATGATCATTACTTGTACAAGTCGATTTTGTGTCAACATAAATTGAGCAAATCAAGTTCATCATAACAAGAAATTCCATCCAACGAAATGGACAGCCAAGATATGACAAGTAGAATTTTGGATAATACAATATTACGGACAGTTCATTCAAGTTTCAAGTTTTTTGCTTATGAGATTGTCACAAGTTCTTTCCCTTTATCATTTCTAGAGTTCTCTCCCTTTTATCCCTTATATAGTATATGTATTTATAGTACTATATAAATACTATACATGTATATACTACAGACGTGATAAAGGGAGAGAACTCTAGAAATGATAAGGGGAACGAGCATGTGACAATCTCCTGTGGTTTTGTGCAGCAATAAAACATCTTCCACAGCATTGCATTCAACATTACAGGTAGGATTCTCACTAATATTATTCAAGTACACTTGTGTTATTGCACAGATTAAGTTTCAGTAGATGCTTGAACACTGGATTCTTTAAAAGTAAAATAAGTTCAATAATATGTAACCTTAGTGTATGTGCTAAAAATACAAATTGTCTCCCTTTGATAATAGAGTGTATGTGCTAGATATATTTTGTTTCCCTTTTGAATTACCTTGCCTGCGTACACATAGCATGCAGATGGATCCGTTCATTATGACATTAAAAAGGTATCATACAAAGTGTTACACAGACATTGATACAAATATGGCCACAGTTGTGTTGATGATGCAAAAACATTTCAAATACATCTACATTTTGTATATTTCTATAACCCTTAAAACACAAGAAAAAGGGATTTCAGATCCAACTTCAGAAAGAAAAGAAATAAAAACATACAAAATATATTTTAACATTGTAAATTCATTAACAAAAGATAGAAATAAGAAGTAAATGTAACGTACACAAATAATAATGGGCCCAAAAACAATTACAACCATTACAATACAGATTGTAGAAAAACGGTAATTAAAGTGATTTATGACAACAAAGTTTGTAGTTATTTGTGGTCATAAAAGAGGCAGAGATATGTAGAACGAGGTTAACATTTGTTCACCAAGCGGCATAGTATGTGATAACTAGATTGAATTAAAACAAAGTGATAAAACAATGAAGAATTGTTGCTATTTTTGTTCTATTCTGAGGTAGATTTGATAATGTCTAAGTATTGACCACATTATCTTTATCACTAAATGAACCACAGGAGAGTGGCACAATTTTTCTCCCTTTAATCCTTTTGAGTTCTCTCCCTTTATACATATACTATAGAAGGTATATAAAGGGGAGAGAACTCATGACAATCTCCTGTGAAATGAACATTTGAAGTGATAAGCATTTCTGTAGACACACCATGAGATTATCAGAAAATATTGTTACATGAAATTACAATAATTCAAATGTACTTGTATCCATCAACAGTGTAAAATATATAGACAATAAAATTGGACAGATCCATTAAGGCAGATTGAAATAGTATAAAATCACCATGGCAACCACAACATTTCCTATATATTGGTGATACATACATGGTATACACAAAAATATTAACACTGATGATTCATAATATATGATGATTCATAACATATATATATATATATATATACAATTGAAGCATCAATCAATCAATAAATCAATTCAATAAACACTGCAAAAACTGTTCAAGGAATAATAACTATCACTCATAGAATTTGTTAGTCAAACATAATAGATCTCGGAGTATGCCACAGAAGATTTCAACATCTTACCACTTCTATACTCCAGTATGTAAAACATGGATTACAATAAACTGTGATGTACAGATACGAAAACTATAACCTATAAACAGTATGATGAGGGCTGTAACTGTAGCCAAACATTGAGGGTCAATGGAGGCTTGTGAAACATGCTCTGCTTAAAATAATGTAGTGTTTTTTGTAACGGGGCTTCAAGTGAACAGCTAGGGTAATGAAATGATGTTTCCAGCTATTCAGGTGGTGGACGACCCCAAGTGCCCATACTGGACCTTCTGTAAGCTGGATAGCTTCCTAACACAAATTCAGCATCCAAATTGAGATTTGAACTGTGGTAAGAGCAAGGGATTTAAAACAAATGATTCCTGGAAATGTTTTGAACCTCAATCAAAATATTGCCTCCATTTTGCCTCAGTGTACCCCATAGATACAGCCCGATGACAGATACTGTGTACCAAGTATAATATCAATAACAAACATGTATGATGGTACAGAAAGGCTGTGGCAGAAACACTGATACGTGTTGTTAAGTTAATTTAGACATACGTCAGACCTTGAATTCATCGGGACCGAAATTTAATTTTGAATAAAACATTTGAACAGCTTATTTCAATTTGATGTGCCAAGGAAGATACTTCAGCACCTGCTATTTATTTTAGATGATAAAAAGTATTAGAGTAGACGGTTGTTGAATAAATGAGGTCCGACTGTACTTGGTAAACATCACTAGTAATACACTGTAACACAGGAAGACTGGTTTAGTTAAAGAAAACCTTGCATGTATATATAACAAGTATAATAAAATATTTATAGGGTATAACAAAAATTGGAACACATGGTAACCTCACGAGGTATAGAGAGACATTCATAGCCATTAATGAGATCGGAGTAAACCCTCACCACATATGGTTGATAACTCTTTGAGCAATAGTTTACATGCTGGAATACAGTTCTGCAATATTACCCATATGAGTTAAATGAGTTGATATAATAAAGATATCATAAATTTTGAACAAAACTCTAATAATTTCAACTGTTCTAGAACTGGTAACAATGAATTAAATAATCTAAATCAGCAACCCTTTAAAATGCACACAATGTTATAATATGACCTTCTTAACAATTTACCATTCTTAATATAATATTCAACATTGAAATTGTCTCCACCAACATTTCAAATAATAACCGAATGCATGAGTCAGCATAAAACAGACAAAAAGGTTATCAGAAAGATATTCATCAGCCATTCCAAGATCAGAAAAAACGAATGCTTTCAAATACAGTCGACTCTCGTTAGGACGAACTCGCTTAAGACGAATTTTCCGTTACGTCGAAGTTTTTCAAAAGTCCCGATTTTATCCTTCTTTGTCTATATGAATTTCTGTCGGTTAAGACGAATTTTTGATTTTTGTCTCCAAGTTTTTCGTTACGTCGAAGTTTTTTCGAAGTCCAGCTTAACAAGTTCGCACCTTAAATCTATTGTTTAACACGAAGTCGGATCGTATCCTGCTGGCGACGAATGTTTTCACACGTCACTGAGATGATTTACCTGTATTTTCGCACATTTAATTATCGATTGTTTACATAATTGAAGGATTTGTACATATTTGCAAAATATTAGACTACATTGTGTTAATGCAAACATGTCGAATTGTTGAACACTGCGATCAAACCGATAGTTTGTAAAACATGCCAAAATGAGTGATTTAATTAAGCGTGTACTTTAATTAAAACACGTCATCTTTAACATTTGTGTTATGCAAATGGCGATCAAACACAAAGTAGTCGTCACGAACTAGACTTTCTCACGTAACACCACCAAAATGGCCTCCCGACGTTTACGTCGAATTTTCGTTAAGACGAATTTTCGTTAAGACAAACTATTTCCGACGGTCCCGAAAAATTCGTCTTAACGAGAGTCGACTGTAATTACTGAATACAAAATAGGATTGATATAACATTCAAATCAATATTGACATTTACATCAATGAGAGATAAAAGTCCAAATGTTTAATAAATAAATTACATTGCGACCCATTATAGGTTTTACAATGATTGATTACCCTATATAAACCAATAAATAAACCCTGTGCCAGAGATGTGAATGCCTGTATGTTGTAAAGATGAACGGAAAGAAACAGAAAAGAATTAAGTATTAAACATTCCTAACCAAAACAATTGGGTGAAAACTAATCATCGAGGGGGGGGGGTACTGTGTAAAAATTGTGACTTGTAAATGTCTTCTTCTTGAAAAAAGGCTTTCTAAGCAGAAACAGTAATTCCATCAATCTGTGTGAATATTTTATTGACCAAGTTCTAAGCCAAGCATTGCTCATTGTCTATTACATCGTACTTGTGAATGTTTGAAAAACAACATTGTTCTGGAGCTGGAGGTAAATTTCCGGCCAACTACACACGGACGGGTAGATTCTGACCTCTACGAAAACTGTAGAAGAAATTTCTCAATCAAGGTAACCTATCTGATTAACATGCAAGAATTCATCTACATACTGTTTCTACAGAGTAAAATGTTAATTAAATTCAGGCAGGTACAAACATCTCTTCCCTTCCACCTATTAATCAATATCACAGCTTCAAAGTGAACATACTGGTAATAAGCTGGCTGGCATTATACATGAATCATTTGGCTCACAAAAAAACAATATTTATGACGTATTCTTTATATGTTTTTGATATTCTTACAAAAAATGCTGTTCATAAAGAAATAATTCATCAAATATAGCTTTAGTTTTGAACATTTTGTCAGTATGTTGTGAAAAAAGGTATAAACAAAAGTGCCCCACTGTCACAAAATACTCCCATCAAAATATAGAGGTCAGAATTCTATTTTAAATAATTCAAGGGCCATAACTCCAGATTGCCTGGGGCTAATTTACTGGTTATTGCATTTGAACGAGATATTGTGTCCATCAACATTGTTACCAAGTTTGGTGAAGACCCAATAAAACCTGAGTTAAAAATTGAACACTGCCGATGAAGCCTACTCACTGCAGGTGATCGCATTTTGGCTAGAGACAAGCATATAAATGGGATTTATGATGCTCAACTATACTATGGTTGTATTAGCAAATGTTTCAGAAAGCCAATGCAGTGAATGCAAAAACAGATGGCATGGTAGATGGTCATAAAATATCGATTTCTGTGATTACGACTTGAGGGCGTTTTAAGTATTATTTCTTTAAGCTCATGAAAAAAATCCTCTGTTTACTCATAAATACAAAAAAATCTTACATGAATTACACAGCTGACTTAAAATGTTGAAATGTTTTATAAACAATCCTTTTTAACAAACATACAGAAATATTCACAGACGTATGCAACATATTACTACACAGTCAGGAGGTAATATCACGGAGATTTACTCACACTTTTCTGTCTTACAGGAATCTTTGATTTAACTGGACTGTTGTTGTTGTTAACACTGGCACTACTAGAACTTGTACGTTTACGTACTTGCCCATTCTGTTCCCGTTTTTCAGATTCCTTCTCAGAAATTTTCTCGGCAACTTCTTCTTTCTTTTTGTCAGTCATTTCTGTCTCCACCTTACTTCCAGTTTCATTATGTTCATGTGCATGTTTTGGATGATGGAAGCACCGTACATATACTGTCCCTATCACAAGTATGGCTGTAGTAATGCCCATCAAAACAAATGCTATCTGTATACTGAAATCTCGAACAGATACAATCATATGCTGCTTCACCTCCTGAAACACCTCCTCCACCTCGTGGGTAAACTTGCTAAATTCTGCAATAGAAATATTCATATTCAACTGCATAAATGTTACCACAGGTGAGTGTTATAAGTTATTTCCCTTTATCTCTTCTAGGGTTCCCTCCCTTTATCCCTTCTATAGTATATGTACATATAAATAATACAAAAATCATATATTTTATAATAATTTTCCAAATTCTAATTGAATTGATTAATTAACTTATAAAGTTAATCATATCTGTCCAATCGGAGTACCAGTATCAATCAAATCGACGGTCTTTTCACTTTCTTCAGTGGTCTTTGTCGGCATCTTTTCTGTTTTTCTTGTTGGACATACAACATGGATTGCATTGAAATGAATTTCACTGCTTACTACACAGTACACGTGATCCTCGTGCCAAAAGTTGAAAATCATACTCGCCGTCACACGTGGTCAACCATGGCAATAAATAGATATTTTCTTTGTGAAAGTCGATAGAGTATTACCGGTATGTATAATACTAGAATGCCGAATTTTAATTCGGCATATAAAACCGTTTTCTTGAATTTGTATTTTATTACATGGACGTTTAGAAAATTTGTTCAGTGTATACTTAGAGGATGTTCTTACTAGACCCCTAGTCAATTCATTATAATGTGAATATTTACAAGTGTATTTCGTTGGAATCAGGACAGTGAATAATTCAACACATGATGCATATTTCTGTGTAGTCATCACGGCTTATAATTTTTTAAATCATACATCCTATCAATGTTAGAAATAATACTCAGCGGATTACTGCAGGACAGGAAACAGCAGGATAAAATCCTCATGACTGTCATAATAGGCTTTTAAAATTTATGACAATCAATACAAGACATTTACTGTAAGACCACACAGGGGGTACTTCACAACAAATCAATTAGGATGATTGAGTGATAACACTTCAATATAATACAATTGCCATACAGGACATGGAATATTTTATGAGCAAGTCAGGGAAGTTAGATATTGATACATCCATTATTTCTATGATACACATGATGTATGTTATGTCACTGTTTTATTTCAGGGATTTTTTCAGCTGATAGCCATTATTTGGCTATATTCCTATAGCTAAAAAGTATATATTTTTCCCAATTTTAATGTAAAATTTCCCAATTAATGTGAAGAAAAAACATTTGATTCAATTTAGCCAAAGATAAGAGGCTTTTCTCTCACAGGCAGTTAATATAAATAGCAATTGTGCATTTATTAATCACTACACCCTTTACTTTGTATTCCTAATATTTAGCTGTAATTGATAGTCTTATTCCCAATTTCTAAGTTTAACACACAAAAATTCCCAATTTGAAGGGGATGAGACATCTTTCATAATACCAAATTAAACCCTCTACTTCATCATTACGTAATCAGTAATTCTATATACAACAAAACGTTCTGTAGGAGGAACAAAATATAATCAAAATCAACTCAAACATGATGTGCAAATAGGTATATTCAATATTGAAGGAGCACGCAGGTTTACAAACCAATACCAAACCTTTTTCCAAGTGCCTGTCTGATGAATTACATGAATAATTTAATGTAGAACATATAAAACAAGACGCACAAAATTCATATGATAAATTAACAGCTAACATATTCCAATTCAGCCCGGTTTTTTTCATGCTGCCAACTCAAGTATTTCTTTTCTCTGTAATAACACTAAACACACCCTATCACAGGGCTATTGTAAGAATATGGAATCTAAAATTTGATCAGAAAATAATTTCTTGAATGCCTTTTGACTAATCTGGCATTGAATTAGCAATACGTTATAATCAATGCTTTGTTAAGAGACATACTTTTTGTCATTTAGATTAAAATATATTATGCACCAGTCAATTGTAACCACGGCCCCCCCAGGTCCGGGGAATAGCGGGGACTTTGACTTTCGGTCCAGCCAATCCCAGGTAAAATCCCCGCCCTGCGGGGACAAACTGCTGGTAAAATCCCCGCCAAATGCCCCGCACCCCGGGGACATCCTAGGTAAGGCCCATTCCCCGCTATTTTCGGCGCGAAAACAAAACCACCGCATTCACTCGGCACTGCGGGGCCACCTGGAAGGTAAAAACACGGCCCATTTCCCCCGCTATCCCCGGTATACCCCCGGACCTGGGGGGGCCGTGGTTACAATTGACTGGTGCATTATCTTGCTACATAATTTCAAAGATATTCACACGTTTTTATCAGTTATTATTTTTTGCAATGCCCAAATTCATTATGTCAGCCCATATGCCTAGCCTACTGAAATTAAAATAATTATTTACCTTCGTTAATTGTCATTATTACTTCTAATTAATCATGTGGTTTTGAAATCAAACTGCTGTCACCTTCATCAGTACTCAATGACTTTTTCCTTCTGTACTTTAAACCTACAAAAATAAATTATTTTCAAATTCAATCATGGAAGACAAATCCTCAGTGTGCTTTTCACCAGCAGTATTTTAGCAATACAGTATTGATCACTGCTGTAGTACACAACACGAACTTGATAATTTTCTATCATATAACAGCAGAGATTCAACGTTTTGAAAAATACATATTTTTATCCGAAATGCGAATCAATCCAAAAATCAGCTACTTATATACGATTACAAATATTCGGTCGTATTCTATTTCGGATAACTAAAGTAACGCACGTGCTTATATCCATCAGAAAATAAAGCAATGTTGAAAATTGGAAACACGGGTCATTTTCACCGATAATTCTTCCCTTGAAAGTTGTCTTTACACTTGATGTTTACAGCCCATGTATACGACATAGCATGAAATCGATCACAAGAAGATACGTGCGCTAAATACAGTCAATATTTCTCGTAAAATCCTCTAAAATATTTAATCATTTGCTACGGTAAGTTTCCTCATTAACCAAAAATAACACAACAGAACACGTATGCTTACAAAATAACAGAGACTATAACTGTGTTAAATATCGATCTTAAAGAAGGTCCGACTTCATTGACGAAACATTATTTTACTGATAGACGCCACAAACTGACGGATATATTTAGTCACGTGCAATGGCCTAGTTGATACACCAACCCGCCAACAACTGTTTGTGCACATATAAAGAACAATTCTTATCACAAACCACAATGAAATAACAAACACATCAATATATTTTATTGAAACGGTACGTATGATATCTTTGAACAACTTTGCAGACGATATAAAATACCCAATATCGAATACGCTGATAAACCATCTTTAAAACAAAAAATAAGAACAAAACTTCAAGAAACGTGAACTTTCAACGTTGTAGAAAATAACAATATTTAACGTATAGATCTATGAATATTCGAGGAAAACAACGTCATTCGGCGCGTTACGAACCGAAAACATCAAGTTCGCGACATGCTGTTCTCCATAAACACAAGTTTGAAACACACAATGACTCAGAATCGATAAAAGTTGAATTATTTTGTATCCAAAATGCATTTTCCTCAATCCATAAGATAGAAAATATTGGTAAATGAAAAACACATTTAAAGTTTAAATCATGTGAAAGTCAAGTAACAGTAGCACTACGTAAATTTAAACCCAACTGGTGCACATGCACAATAATTACATAGATTTACAAAGATGTTCCGTCGGTCATACGATATAGTTTAGAAATGAATTTGATGAGAAATGACATCAATCAAATGCAACAGAAAACACTCGCCTAAAGCTAGATATATGCGCTAACTATGAATTTATGTATATAATCTTGAATATTTTCGAGTCATTTGTGATAATTTTAGTCGATATTATGTTTTTCGCCGCGTACATCGAATATCGGTGTACTGTGTATTTTACTGGTTTATTTTGGGTTAATCGCGATCGAACAATTGACTAAACAGTAAACCAGCCAGTGGCGAACGTTTTGTATTTTATCCCTTGCCCTCCATAGCACATTGGTTGCACACACGGGAACCAAATTGCAAAACGTTACGAAACGATAGGGCTGATAGCCGTAACTGAACGCAGTGCAGTATCACGGATTCAAACCAGAACGGTTTTTTTCTGACTAAGGGTCTGACAGCTAATCCCTATACTTTATGTTGACAATATTATATGATACAACACTTCAACAATAGATTAAATTAGTCTATACGAGAAGTATTGATTTTCTATGTAAAATTTACGGGTATTCGGTAGTATTCCGGTATTCCGGTGAATCGTGTGACCCTCTATATAAATATACAATAACATGTATGAACTTGAAATGGACGTCATTAAAAACATGGGATGTTTGCAAGTTCTAGAAAGGTATCCTATATGCACGGTACTAGTTTTATAATACACAGTCGTGACCATTCGGATTTAAATGTTAATTCGCGAACGCATGAACTATAATTTGGTAATTATTAATGGTTTAATATCATACTCGGACAAATGACAAGTTGTTTAATGTGCAGATACATGTAGTTACTAGTACTTTCTATAGTTTTGAATGACCCTGCTATATAAATGTATATTATCCTGCACGTACATGCTGGGTGGTTTCTATAGAACTAGTATAGACTAATTGTACGACGATGCTCCAGAGAGGGTCATGTACAACATTGGAAGAAGAAGAACTATCGATCCATAAACGCGAAACTAAACTATTACGAATACTGAATTAAATTAAATATTTTATCGATCGACATGATTGCATTCATGAATCTGTTTTCCTTTGCATCAGAGACCGTATAAGAACCCCAGCTTGCATGTATAAATCTATTTTCTCAACATTCGTGAAAATAGCTTACCGTACCGATGCCTACATAACTACTACACATTTAAGACACATAACCATTAGTTTTGCACCAAAAAATCCTTATTCATTATAACGAAATCAATAGTAACATCTCTTTATTACGAACACAAACATCTTGGACATCGGATGTCCTTTCTATGTCAAAGTAACAGTTGACCATGCGGACTTCCCCTTTAACAACGCTCCTAACGATACAGTGTTCTCCTTTAACAATCTCCGGTTACCATGTCGTTTAACATAAAATCTAACCGTTATACAACAATAACGAAATGCATTTAACCTACCATTGTGTCATCCATGCTTTATTTTTCCAAGGACAAATAATTCCATTCAATAAAAGTAATTTACACCTGCGTAAATTCTATAAAATGACACTAATACTCAACAAGTTGTTGACCGACTTACATGTGTGTACTTCAGGCGAGTATGGATTGCGTCCCCTGATATGTAACACATTGAGAACTAACGATCCGTGAAGTTAGGAAATTTCGATATTTTATAACATTCAGTGATTAATTTTAAGAATATGGTAGATATTTTTGCTTACTGGCGTGACTCCATCCAGAAATTGTACGAATAGAACTATTTTGGCGCTGGTTTCTTGAATTTAAACCTGATCAATGTCACACGGACGCATTTATCTACACACGTTTTCAACATACGACCAACTACAAGAAACAGAGTGCTGCGTTCAGTTACGGCTAACAGTCGTTCACGTTTTGTTTTGTATCCCTGGCCCACGGTATCACATTGACTGCACACGGGGAACCAAATTGCGAAACGTTACGAAACGTGAGCCGCAAATACCTTTAGGCTACTGCATGAACGCAGGGACGTGAACATCTGTTTATCTAAGTTCTGGGATCTGCTTAGTTTAAACTTCATTATTTAAATCGATAGTGAAATATGTTCTGAAAAGTCGCGATAACTGCTTCCTGGTTTTCTAACCAGCACCCGCACCAAAGTCAGGAATTATGACGTGCGTGGTTAAACCCGATCAGAAGCGGTGCTGGAACTCGTGACCTTTGGATCAGGAGTCAGGCGCTCTACCCCTCGACCACTGCACCTCCCTATGTTCTGGCATGGTTGAGTCCAAGCCAGCTCTCGGATCAGAGAAAATTGATGATAACGGCAGTGCATGCATAACAAAAAATGAGCTTACTAAACTGTTCATTTGAAAAATTAAAAATATTTTGAACATCGAAATGGTATAGATCGATTTTGTTGTAGTGTAAGCTAACTCTTCAAATTAATAACAAATAAAATATTCTAGGGTTGTCTCTCTTGTATTATGATAATGTAAAATAGCATATAGGCCCCCTACATGTCACTGTTATAGTCACTAGGCCCTATATTACTGCCACACTGGTCACAACATATGCAATTCTCCAATAGTGCGAATCGTGTTATTTCCATTTAATATTTATGTTACATCCAAAACATAAAATTCGTATGTGCACAATTAATGTGATATATTATTGTTCAAAATTTCGATTAAAATTATTATCATTGAATTAGATTTAAGTGACTTTTATTTAGACTAGATGCAATGTTATTGAGCGATTACGCAAGGATGCTTTTACTTTAACAGAGTACACCACAAAGTATCAGCAGACGCAAGTGTAGTAACATTGCATCTGGGACGTATTTACTTTGTCTAATCTGGGTCCCAGTTCTTGTATTGCTTTTAGTAAAGATCAATGCAGATCCACAGTAAAATTTGCTTTGCTTATCGACTTTCCAGTTAGTTAATTAAATGTTATGTTTACGATTTAAGACAACAATAAACTTTCTGTTCTGTTCTGTTCTTAACTATTTTATCCAATACAGTTTGAAAAATTAACTTACATGAATTAGAATAAGGGAATAGCAAACTGTATGGATAAACTGTATTAAACCAAAATAATAAGTGTCGAAACCATATCCTTCTATATAATAAAAAACACGACACTAAAACAACATTGAAAGTGCGAATGTTGCACTGCATACCCTCGTAGCAGATGTTGTTGTATGACCCGTCATTAGATAGATAAATTTATTTCAACATATAATGTACAATTTACATGGCAATATAAAATTAAGACATATATTAATAACAACAATATCTATGAATCAATAAAGCCATATCAATCATTATTATATGTTATGGATAACACAAAAAAGAGTACAAGTAAAAACTCTTATTTCCATTGTGGTCCTTAATACATAGTAGTGTGTGACATAGGAAGAATTATAAGTTATAAATAAAGTTATCACAGTCAAGACATTGTGTTACATGTTTATTAACAAATAGATAAAACGATGAAACAACAAAACAATAAGTTATCTCTGATAGGAATAATGGATGAAAAAGCTAAACAAATAAAATTTAACAAGGTATTAGGTTACAAATGATAAAACTGATTAAAAAGGAAAGACAATACATTATTTAAGACGAGCTACAAATGTGTTTTTTTACTTTACATTTGAAAGAAGAAATACTTTCGACTAATGGCGAGTAAACATGAAGTGTAACCCTTGTCCGTCTGTGCGAAAAGAAATTTATTAGATAGATCTATGAGAAACAAATTCGTAAATGCGAAACTAAGAAGTATATTTACGATGGCTTCGTCTGTCATGAACACTTGGACACGTCTCGGCATATCTGTTGGACCTAGAACAGGGACTCGCGACTCGGCATATCTGTTGAACCTAAATCAGGGACTCGTGTGTCGGCATGTCTGTTGAACATAGAACAGGGACACGCGGGTCTCGGCATAGCTGTTGAACCTGGAACAGGGACATGTGTCTCGGCATGGCTGTTGGACCTAGAACAGGGACACGCGGGTCTCGGCATAGCTGTTGAACCCGGAACAGAGACATGTGTCTCGGCATGTCTGTTGAACCTAGAACAGGGACACGCGGGTCTCGGCATAGCTGTTGAACCTGGAACAGAGACATGTGTCTCGACATGTCTGTTGAACCTAGAACAGGGACTTGTGTCTCAGCATGGCCG
Organism: Mactromeris polynyma; assembly: GCA_032209605.1. NCBI lineage: Eukaryota > Metazoa > Mollusca > Bivalvia > Venerida > Mactridae > Mactromeris > Mactromeris polynyma. Next base: position 8,485,320 of record JASFXZ010000008.1, read on the forward strand.
TTGAACATAGAACAGAGACATGTGTCTCAGCATGGCTGTTGAACCTAGAACAGGGACTTGTGTCTCAGCATGGCCGTTGAACACAGAACAGAGACATGTGTCTCAGCATGGCTGTTGAACCTATAACAGAGACTCGTGTCTCGGCATGGCTGTTGAACCTAGAACAGAGACACCTGTCTCGGCATGGCTGTTGAACCTGGAACAGGGACTCGTGTCTCGGTATGGCTGTTGAACTTCGAACAGAGACACGTGTCTCGGCATGGCTGTTGAACCTGGAACAGAGACACGTGTCTCGGCATGGCTGTTGAACCTCGAACAGAGACACGTGTCTCGGCATGGCTGTTGAACCTCGAACAGAGACACGTGTCTCGGCATGGCTGTTGAACCTCGAACAGAGACACGTGTCTCGGCATGGCTGTTGAACCTGGAACAGAGACATGTGTCTCGGCATGGCTGTTGAACCTAGAACAGGGACACGCGGGTCTCGGCATGTCTGTTGAACCTAGAACAGGGACTTGTGTCTCAGCATGGCTGTTGAACCTCGAACAGAGACATGTGTCTCAGCATGGCTGTTGAACCTATAACAGAGACTCGTGTCTCGGCATGGCTGTTGAACCTAGAACAGAGACACCTGTCTCGGCATTGCTGTTGAACCTGGAACAGGGACTCGTGTCTCGGCATGGCTGTTGAACCTGGAACAGGGACTCGTGTCTCGGCATGGCTGTTGGACCTAGAACAGAGACACGTGTCTCGGCATGGCTGTTGAACCTGGAACAGGGACTCGTGTCTCGGCATGGCTGTGGAACATGGAACAGAGACACGTGTCTCGGCATGGCTCTTGAACCTCGAACAGAGACACCTGTCTCGGCATGGCTGTTGAACCTGGAACAGGGACTCGTGTCTCGGCATGGCTGTTGAACCTCGAACAGAGACACGTGTCTCGGCATGGCTGTTGAACCTCGAACAGAGACACGTGTCTCGGCATGGCTGTTGAACCTAGAACAGGGACTCGTGTCTCGGCATGGCGGTTGGACCTAGAACAGGGACTCGTGTCTCGGCATGGCGGTTGGACCTAGAACAGGGAGACGTGTCTCGGCATGGCGGTTGGACCTAGAACAGGGACTCGTGTCTCGGCATGGCGGTTGGACCTATAACAGGGACTCGTGTCTCGGCATGGCGGTTGAACCTAGAACAGGGACTCGTGTCTCGGCATTGCTGTTAGACCTAGAACAGGGACTCGTGTCTCGGCGTGGCTGTTGAACCTCGAACAGCGACAAGTGTCTCGGTATGGCATTTAGACCTAGAACAGAGACACGTGTCTCGGCATGGCTGTTGATCCTAGAATAGGGACTCGTGTCTCGGCATTGCTGTTGGACATAGAACATGGACACGTGTCTTGGCATGGCTGTTGATCCTAGAACAGGGACTCGTGTCTCGGTATGACTGTTGAACCTAGAACAGAGACCCGTGTCTCGGCATGGCTGTTGAACCTAGAACAGAGACCCGTGTCTCGGCATGGCTGTTGAACCTAGAACAGAGACCCGTGTCTCGGCATGGCTGTTGAACCTAGAACAGAGACCCGTGTCTCGGCATTGCTGTTGGACACACGCGTGAACACGAAAGCCTAATTATGTCAAATATCAAAATCATGGGCGTGCATTTGTAGTTTTGTGTGGATTGTGCAACCCGCTTTGAAATGGTGTTGTGTTGACCGAGGATAGATAAAAACTCGACAACACACCGGTCTGAAAATGTTAACTGTTAATTCAAAATACAAAATTTCCTTTAGTATTAATCACGGAGAAAGACACTTATTATTTCCCTCTATCACATCTAGAGCTCTCTCAGAGAAAATGAGAAAGAGCTGGTGATATCTCGTGTGGTATAAATCTACAACCAATTTAAGCTCTCCATAGCAACATCGTCTCACAATAGACGAAACGTTAGTCTCCCAATGGGAATCGCTCTAGAGAGAATGCTATGTTCTAGATGAGAATCAATGCCACATCTCCGTATTCAATAAAACATCATAGTCCCTGAATATTGAAACGTACGTACGTGTACATGGAGTCGCTTCGCTTGATATAACAAACTGTTGCCTTAAAATGGTTGTCTAAAAAAAGTTATGAATACACAAGATAAAAGCGTAACTATTATGCTTTGAAGCTAGACTGATCAATTACAATTGACACCAGTCCTGTGTTGGGATTATCAATGCCAGTTTTGCCTTCTTGTGACAGTGACAGAGTGGATTGGTCAATTTTTTAGCTAATTTGTATATTTGATTGATAATACTGCAGCTGCAATTTTCCAAGGTGTTTTTATCACATTGTATTGTAACGGAAGAGGGAATGCATTTATAGTTGACATCATATTCATCCATTTTGTCATTATAGGAGCATACACGTATTAGCAGGTACGTGCAAACCTGCACGCAATATAGCCATGCCATGTTCTGTGCAATCACTTCTACATTCTAAAAATGATTCCAACCAAGCATGTGGTAAAGTCTTCCAAGTATTGTTTAATTTTCAAAATGGTTTATGGGCACTGAAACATCACTTAATACGACATGCACTTTGAGTAACTCATAATCTTATACTCTTATAACTTTCACCCAAAAAGTGAGAGAAATGGTCAGCGGGTACGCCAGGGGTAATTGAAATCGAGTTTCTCCTATCTCCCGGTAATCTGTAGGCGATTTTAAATTGCCGGTGTTTAACTTGAAACGGGGGAAGTCTGAAAACTCAACAGCTACCGGCGTCCTGGACAACACATGGTCGACGCTCAAGAGAGATAGATTTCATGAGGATCAGTTATAGTCAGAGGAGGAATCTCTCATGGGGCGATTGTTGATTGTTACAGCTGGTAAATTAACAGCGGCGTGACGCAGTGATGATGAAATCCTCCGCCTACCGTTGTCCCTACCGTGCAACAATTTTCCAGCACGATAATGCCCGACTGTAAGACAGTGACTCGCATGTACTAATAATCTTGCATCTATTTATAAACTTCTTTAATTATTAATTGTTTGATTAGTATTGCTTTTCATGTATTAAGTATTGGTCATTTTAATACTAATGGTAGGTTAAATGAAATTCATAGAAATTTTGCATACGACATTTAACTGATTTAATTTAACCGCTTTCATTTTACATGTACGAACTGGCAGGGAAACAAATCTTTGACATTTAAAGTTTGAGGTGACAAATACATGTAGTTTTGTATCATTGATATTCCGAACTGTCTGAGCTTTATGCAATCTGATTGACGGTAAACCAATAACCAAATATATAATATGGCATTTTCAAAACTTGAAACACAGATTGCATTTAATAGGAAATAAGACAAACTTTGTTAATTGAAACTTCGTTGTCAATGAAAGTGTGTTTTATTATGATATTAGTCCGTAAGTTCATAGGCTCAGGGAAGGTAAGAATAAGTTCACTCAAGAACTTTATTCACATGAGAGTTAGAGCTGTTACAGCGGCGGGAGGTGGGGGGACATACCGGTTACTAGGGAGCCAGTCGAGTTCAATTTCAGAAGTTGGGGGTTACCTTCCAATACGCTTTATTAATTAATCAGGAGTTATCAGTCAGAAACTGATGAAAGTTTTGGAGTGTACACATTAGGGATAGGTCTTTATACTCATATAAAATATTGCAGATAAATTTTTTTAAATCAACCAAAACATTTACTCTGCGTTTCTTTATCCATTCAATATATTTCTGAAATCCTGAAAGCCTTCTGTATGTTTGTGTATTTTCCTAAACGCTCATGAGAACTGGTTATTTTGTACAAATACAGTATATACATACATCTTTGTTGGAAATAAATATGTTTAAACGTAATATTTCGAAATACACAGTGAACATTTGCCTGATAATTATCTTGCTACGTATACCACCACATGTTACATAACAGGGACTGTTACTTCTGTGTTTAGGTGTTTTGTATGCTTAAGAAATGTAATGAGCCAACTGTTGTTATATGATATGAAATGATCAATGAGTAAAAGAAAACCATCAGAAAACCATCAGAAACAACTATAGAGCATTTAGGGGGACAACAAAGGGGGAAAGGGATTGAATGGATGGAATACATCACGGAACAAGCCAAGAAAGTCCGTATTGATAGGCCGAATTGGGGGGGGGGGAGGATAACATTGATATTATATCAAGTAAAGGAGCTGCACATGAAGAAAAGGGAACTTAATATACATATACATCATAAATAGAAACAATAACCACACGGCGATGGGTTATAAGACAAAATAATGTCTCTAGTACGTATTATCAAATAAAAGTGGATATTTGAAGCGGAAACCATTGGGTATATTGAAGTAGTTGGAATGTTTTCTTGAACAGGGTATACTTTTATCATCTATTCAGTTCAGTACTGGGATCCGGGTTAAAAATTAACACTGATTTTGAATGCTAAAATATATTTGTAAGAATAAATAGAGGGTTTATAAATTACAAAATTGGCAAGTAGATGACAAATTATATATAATGGTGACACTCGTAAATTAAAAACTATCCTTTAAATGCGATATAACATGACTTTTATTTTGCTGATGCTCCTTTCTGCGACTTGCAGGTACGTAAACAGAGCTTGCAGTACGTGTACGCAAACAATCTAGGGGGCCTAGGGGCATGATATCCTGAAAAAAACACCATTTTCTAGAACGTTCGTGATGCATTCAGATGACATTTTCACAAGCAATATGATACATTTTGAACCGTTTTATATTCAGAAAAATTATATCCTAAACTGCCTTCAAATGCTCAACTGTTGATTATTGCGTTGTTGCATTGTTTTCGTTTTTTTTCTATTTTATAACCATGTATCCGCAAAAAAGATTTTGCCAGCCGGTACATATGCGCCTGATTCGCTACCTAGTTTTGATGACAGGTGGGCGTAGTATAAATGAGCGACGCATTGTGAATATTTAGATGGTTTAAGGCGGGGTCTATCTTCTGGTCGAGGCGTGATCTAAGATTCTAAGAGCGTTTAAAGTCTTTAATCATTAACCAAATATTCGTAATTGGTTGATTATCCGTAATCGGTTGATATTTAAAGACTTGACGCTCTTAGAATCTTAATTTAAGATTTTGTTCTCATTGAAAGGAAGTGCAATATGGCGGAATACCAAGCATACAGAACACCAGGTTCCCAGACTTTGCAGGCTTTGAAGGATATGGCAAATAAGTTACGTATTGATAGCATCAATGCTACAACCGCGAGCAAGTCTGGGTAAGTGACTGTTAATTTCCTTGAAATATCCTCGCCGAATGTAATGTTTGAGGGCGGATTAAACATTTTTAAAGACAAGAGATAAATTTTAAGCGGCACCAATCATAATGACGGATTGCAATCCAGATGGTAAGTCATCGTTAATAAGAATTTGCGGTATAGATGTTGGTATATATACTGAACAAAACAGCCAAAGTATGGATCTTGAACTTTTGTGAAATTGTTGTTGATGGTGTTAATATACTATATTGTAGATTTGAAATCGGTTCTCCTAATAGCTACGTTTATGCATTAATGGTGGTATAAATGCACGATTTACTGTTCAATTTGAGAGTTTTGTTGGTTTCGCGATACATTGATGGCTGAATATATTTAGATACACTGTAAAATAATAAACACTTACGGCGCAGCGCGTTGTTTTTGCTACATATAGCAATAATGGTATAAACCCAATTCGATAAGGCTTTCATTATCGATTTATCCATTATATTGGGTATAGGGTGGGAAGGTTGTTTAAATCATATTTTCAATTATGAAAGGAGGAATAGGTTGTAACAACACCCCTATAATCGATATTTAGGTAAACACAATAATGAAAGAAATAGCGAATTTGAGGTTTTTTTTATAATAATATTTTCTCAATCATCACGCCTTGTACTCTTAACGAATACCAATCAATAAAAAACAAATATTTATTGCGAATGCACGATCCATTGGTTTGTTATGTTGCCTTCTGTTTCCACCATATATAGCGGTAAAAGAAATATGTGCAAATCGCTGTTTGGCCGGTTTACATACAATGGACGCACCGTACTGTTTGCGTGGGAATTATATGAGTTGAGAATACCGTTATTGTTCATTTTCCGACTCGTATTCATTGGCTGGCCTATATTTGTTTATAACGGTTCCAAAGTAAATGAAACGGAAATGTGTACACCTGAATCGAAGACTTTACGTCGTGTTATTTTGATCGCGTGTTGTTACAACAGTGTTTATCGCAGTGCAATTCAATGTTTGTTATAATTGTCTGGTTTATTATACAATCACTCACGTTACGTTTACAGTCACCCTACGTCATGTGCTTCATGTGCGGAGATTATGTCTGTGTTGTTTTTCAACACGATGAGATACAGCTTGAAGTTTCCCAAAGACCCAGCAAGTGACAGATTTGTTTTGTCTAAGGTATTGCATTTTATTACTTTTTATTATATACGGAGCGATACTTCTAACGCAACATATTTATTTTCGGGGCTTTCGTATACGACCCGAACACGTGTCCATATTTTGCTCTGCATCACAAATATCGAATTTTAGTAGTAATAAAATAATCGAAAGGATTTTTTCAAATCCGAGTCCCATGAACAAAATGAAAAGTTGGTTTATTGTCACATATAATTTTGATTTGCAAACATTGAATTTTTCTTGTGATTAGCATTTCAATTCAAACTGTTTTAAGCTTTAAAATATACGTTTTATCCATCGTATAATGAATTTGCTTTCAAACCAAAACGAATTCAAAATTCAGAGCTGAATAATATATATTGAAGATAATAAAGTAATATTTATTCGCAAACAACACACCAGTATATGACCTGGTCCAAGTAATCTTAAATGATGTCATTACATCAATGCGATTAACGATAACTTTTATATTATATTATGTGTTCAACTAATTACTGATCATTATAACGAATTTCTAAAACTGTTTCATCTGTGAGAAACTCTCATAGTTCAATTTTAGGCCAGGTATATCATCGTGCCTTTCAATCCAACAAAAAGCATTTTGTAGGTAATGTTTGTAGATCTGCTCACTTTCGTCTTTTGTTAACAACATGACGTAGCTGAGCTGATCTCTCAGCGTCAAAAATGAACCATACGCAATACCCTGACTGTATATTATGGTAGATTAAACTGCCTTTATCCCTTCTAGAGTTCTCTCCCTGTATATACATATATTATAGAAGGTATAAAGGGAGAGAAATCTAGAAGGGATAACGGGAGACAACTCGTGATAATCTCCTGTGCTATTTAACTACCTGGTAGTTCGGTTTTGACCCTTGGGATGTCAACATCGGGGTTCATATACAGATTAGGTCAGACATGGTGTTTTCTTTGATCACTGCCTGATTAGATAAGAAAAAACGATATTAGACAATTTGAACAAAACCTGTATAAGTCATTTGTTAGAAACAATCAAATGTTTTAAATGTTTCATGTCTATTCTGACATTTCTCTTGTTGAAAATGTTTATTTTTGTTGTTGGCCTAATATAAATATAGAGCATTTTAGATCTTGTAACTTCAAAATTCCAAAATCTTTTATTTTAATTATTATTAAATAATTTGCTTACATGTCTTTTATGTATTGTGTATCACACCATTTGTAAGTTAAGAAATAAGCATTCGGGCTTTTATTGGCTATCCTACACAATATATCTTTATACATAAAAATCAATCATTTTTCTAGTTTTTAATAAGTATTCGAATTCCAATAAGATTTTAAAGTTTCTATATTTAATGATATGTGAAAATTGATTGCGATATTATATAGTCTGTGATATGGATATTTATTATTTGTGTAATTGTTAAAAAATGTAATATATGTCAGTATGTATATAAATATATGTCTGAAATATAATCTATCAATCAATCGATGCACACTGGTTTATGTATGTTTTCAGGGACATGCTTCTCCCATTCTGTATGCTGTCTGGGCTGAAGCTGGACTGTTTCCAGTTGAAGAGTTAACGAACTTCAAAGCCATTGACAGTGTCCTTGAGGGTCACCCGACTCCAGTAAGTTTACATGCAGTATAGACATTGAAACAAATCAGATACATGTACCATGTACTTAACAATTTGAAATACTACATATTTGTATTGTCACTGATTTCATAAAAATAATGAAGATGGGAAGCAGGAAATGACACATATAACGTACAGCTAGAAGGTTCTCCCCCTTTATGCCTTCTAGAAATACGAGTAGCATGGCAATTTCCTGTGCATAAATGTTAACAAAACTAAAGCAATAGTTAAGAGACACACATACAGATCGTCAACATGGTAGTATCTCTTTGTTGCAATTGCCAATTCTTAAATGTGCCTCTTCCACAGGCTACAAAACAGCATTTACAACCTGGTTATAAAAAGGAATTTTATTATTTAAAAGTGTTTATCATGTTAAATAGACGAGTTCTCATTTAGCATGTAGAAATGTGCAACAAATCGTAAAATTGAATATGTGTATTTGCAATTTTATCGATTTTAGAGACTGAACTGTATAGACGTAGCTACTGGATCCTTAGGACAAGGTTTGAGTATCGCTGCTGGTATGGCATACACTGGGAAATACTTCGACAAATCTGAGTAACACTGTTTTTATTATTTGCACCTTCATTTGCCGACCTGTTTACCGATTTGCCATCGTGTAGGTCATAAGTCGACCTATTCGTCTTCAAGATGGATGTTAAAATTGAATTCAGCCTATGACATTTAAATGCATTGAAAACAATTAAAGGGGTTACACTCTCATCCTGTTTGACGTCAGCGAACATAACTACTCGACCACGGAGATTTGACGTCAGCGAACATAACTACTCGACCACGGAAACCCCATGTTCATTTCAGAACTAGCTTGTATTTCAATAGAAACTTTATAATGTTCTGCCCAGATAGTTACACGATTATGTTCCAAACAATGGTATTCTTATTTACTTTCTGGAATGTGTCATATAACCTTTCTAGTGCACTGGTACAAGAAAGCCCTCAGCCCTGACAATCAGAATGTATCCAATTCTAAGTTAACAAAGAGAGTGTTCAAACAATTTATGATTAGCAATTCTGTACTCTCAATCGCTATATGCTCCCCCCTCGAACTATTTCGTTACCTACCTACACATATTTTCAAACATCGGTTGGGTAAGGGCAAACACTACATTTTACAAGCTTTTAAACCCTCACTGTGAACAAAATACACACATAACGCTTCAAACGTCCGCCATTTAAATATCTGATAAGTGTTTCTAATTAAATAGACTAATGGTGACAATTATTTGTAACTTATCAACACATATACGTACATACCATTTATCTCCATTTTCAGTTATCGTGTCTTCTGTCTTATCGGGGATGGAGAAAGTGCGGAAGGATCTATCTGGGAAGCATTTTCGTTTGCCAGCTTTTACAAGCTAGACAATCTTGTTGCTGTATTTGACATCAACCGACTGGGACAGACAGGGCCATCTATGATACAACATGAAATGGCAGTGTATGAAGATCGACTAAAAGCTTTCGGGTATATGGGTCAATATTGTACCGCAGTAACCGACCTGTCGTTTTTGTTGTAGAACATTCGCCTGTGCGATGAAGATTCCAGGTTCGACCCAACCGTGACATAACACAGCTGTGTCAACGCTCGGCTTATCAGAGTAGTACTAGAACTGCTTGGCCTAGAGTCAGGTTGGGTGTTGCATCAAGTCTCGTGTCAAAGGCGTAGTAACACAATGTGGCAACACTATTACCGCTGCAAGCAGACACCGTCTCCCTATATTTATTTCAAACGAAACAATATTGCAATGAAAGAACGAGAAGCCACTAATAATTTCCCATGGTAAAATCCTGTTGTCTGAAAACTCGCAGTTAGTCAAAATCTTCTCGACAGAATGGAAAAGGGCAGCCAAAGTTCCCGTCATCAAAAAAGTAGAAAATGTATTCGAAATCCCCTTCTTTATAAAACAGTATACTAATTTAATTCTAGTACGAAACGTAAATTCAAACATTGTTCAAAGTAATTATCACACAGTATCCAGAGTAACTATGCAATCTTAGATCACTATGTTATCACTAGGGAATAATCAAACCTGCTTGTTCCATATTGTTTAAATACAATACAAATTTGTAGCTAGAAACTTGAATCAAATGTTTCCTTGTGGTAGAGTGAGACACATGTATATTATTATATTTAGATGGAATACGTACGTTGTCGATGGCCATGACGTTGCAGTTTTGTGTAAGACCTTATATGATGCAACAACTGTCAAAGATAAACCAACGTGTATCCTAGCAAAGACTTATAAAGGAAAGGGATGTCCAGGTGCATACCTTGTATATATGTAGTAAATCGATATCGTATTCATTCTGTCAAAGCATTTCATTTTCATATCTTCTTGTGCTTCTCCGGTGGCTGCGCGTTTTGTGCTTTTACGTTTCCGGATCGACTTTCATATTCATTGTTTATACTCCTCAGATAGTTTGTGAGAATTGCGTAGCAATAATCATCTGTTCCCTATGATTCTCTATATGTGATGAGATATTTATTTCAAATGGATCCAAACCAAGGCACTAAATACAAAAGTACTTTTGCTTTGTTTGTACTTTTGGGTCAAGAATTGTGATACTTTTCAGTTACCAACGTCTGTCCGACTTTTATTCAGGTAGGTTTGTCTTCGACTTTGGGTTTTGGATATTCTGTCACTGTCGTCCGAGATTTCTTATCACTCGTTTTATCAAATACCACAGAGAGTACCAAAATAAGTAATATACAAATACATTTCTTTATTGTTTGACAGGTGTTGAAGACCTTTTGAACTGGCATGGTAAATCACTTGGTGAAAAAGCCGATGAATGTATTAAAGCAATAAGAAGCAACATGGTCAATACAAAGCGATTAAATCTGAGACCTCAAGACATAACAGCAAAAGTAGCTTCTGTTAACCTTATCAACATGAAACTGGCTGAACCACCTAAGTATAAAATGGGAGAACTGGTAAAACAAACTATTTGCTGCGATAGATTTAATTTTTCTGCTGAGTTTTTTTAATTTTATGTAAGATTCGTGTGTGACAATGGCCGTATCATCGTTGGCACCGCATGGCACAATTTCCGTTCCACAACATTTCAGTCACGAAGCAAAACGTAATAGACGAGCGTGGGCATATGACGATGCCGCCGTATAAAATTGGGACGTATTTGTCCAGCAGCGAGTCACAATTCTGTTATAATGATATAAAAGTCATTGTACTGAACAATTTGCAAAATAAGTTAACGTATGTTTAGCTTAAATATTAGCATTTTTCAAACTGCTGTTTAATAGATTGCAATCAGAACTGGATATGGTTTAGCTGTGGAAAAACTTGGCCGAGCAAACCCGCGTGTTGTTGTATTGGACGGCGACACAAACACCTCCTCATACTCGGATAAGTTTAAGGTAAGTTAAATACTACGTAGTTTGTTTAAAGGATTAATTTCATTGAGCCCAAAAATCGACCCTGCTTATAATATTACAGAAAATCAAAGTTTTTCCCACCTGTGAACAGATGATAGAGTTTCCCTAGCAACTTTAGTAGTTTATGAAATATGATTTATATAGCGCCAATATTTTCTAAATGTTGTATTCTGAAAATAAAAGCTAACTTCTACATTTTATTTCATGATTTTGTTGTACCAAATAAGTGTTAATCAATATTCCATATGAACATGATTTTAGTAATCTTTATTACTTGTCGATGCATGTACACCGAACAATATACAAAGTGTACAGTAGAACCCAAATAATAAGACCACACCATCCTTGGGATCCTTTAAAACTGGTCTTAATATTGAGGTGGTCCTAATATTGAGCAAAACAATGAAAATATTTGTATTGTATGTACAGCAAGCTTATCCAAAAGCTGCGTTTTGTATAATCAGTACATTTAGAAACGCACAAAGCAGGTTTACTCAAGTTTAGTGGACTTACTTAGGGATACAAAAAGGACTTAACACAAAATCCTTTCACGTTTGTGCAGCATGTACGCTATAGATCATTACAATCAACTCAACAGGTATTTTTACATAGAATGGGTTTTTAAAATACAGTAAAATGACGATTTACAAACGTTTCGCAGGACTAAAACTTTCCGTTTTTAAATGGACTGAGTATACAATACGCAAGTATGTACATTTAGTGTTCAGAGCCCCTGCGGTTGAGTGGTTTGGCCGCTGTGGGTTCGAATCCCATTCGGGATGTTTGATTTATATGTTAGAAACTGTCCATATGGTTGACAGAAGGTTGGTGGTTCTACCTAGATGTTAGCCTAGGGTCTCTATCCATCCCAATAGCTGGACAAGTCACTACATGACTCTGACCTTCATGCGATTAAATGCCTCATTATTAATGTTTCACAGGCTGCGCACCCAGACAGGTTTATTGAGTGTTATATAGCAGAACAGAATTTGATCGGTGTTGGCATTGGATGTGCATGTAGAGACAGAAACGTGGTATTCTGTAGTGGATTTGCTTCGTTCTTTTCAAGAGCCTTTGATCAGATAAGAATGGGAGCCATCTCTCAAACAAATATTAACATTGTTGGTTCTCATGGTGGGGTATCTATTGGTAAGTCTCCTGCTATGTGTCGTTCGTTCGTTCGTTTTTCGTTGGTTCGTTCGTTTATCGTTCGTCCGTTCGTTCGTTCAGTTATATATATGGCTGTCAGTTGCCCAATTATCAACCGTACTAACTTGCCGTACCACAAACAGCTGACAAATACCACACATGAATCAGATATGGACGACAAATGACTGTACACAAATGTCACGAAATGACATGACCTGCCACATCCGAGCATCGAATTCCCAAACTCTCGAATAACAGTTCAGCGCACTACCAACCGAGCTAAGCGGGCGGGAATTCTGCTATTCGAGTTTAAATTTCGCACTATATTATATGCATGATTGTGTTTCATTTAGTACGCAGTGCAACTTGATATATTTATATTGGTTTTTTTACTGTTATAATAAATATTTGCAAGAACTGGGAACTTTACTGAAACATTTGCCCTACAATACTATCCATGGTCATTTGTGCACATGCCTAGTACATGGCATGCTGCTTTGGTTTAACCTGAACTTGTGTTGCTTGTTATACTTGGGTATATTTGGTTTGCCTTGACAGTATTTCCAAGTAATAAGCTTGTTCAAAACAGCTGGTACTGCACTAGTCGCCATGTTCTCGTATGTTTAAATATGTTTTACATTAGGCGGAGAAGGACCATCCCAGATGGCTTTAGAAGATTTAGCCATGTTCCGATCAATCCCTGGATCTACAGTATTCTATCCTAGTGATGCTGTGTCTGCAGAGAGAGCTGTAGAGTTGGCAGCTAACACTAAAGGTGTATGTTATATACGTACAAGCAGACCGATGGTTCCAGTCATCTACACAGCTAGTGAAGTATTTGAACCTGGGAAAGCTAAGGTTAGTATTGAATGTTTTTGTGATACGTTGATCATACAGTGCAACCTCTCAACAGCACACCCTTTGTCTGTTGTTGAGGGGTTGCAGCTCCAAAAACTAAAACGGATAGGAAATTTTCACGACGTGAAAAATTATAATGTTGCCGAAGAGAGGTTGTTGCTGAAGAAAGGGGCGCTCTGACGGGGTTGCACTGTTTCAAATACTGATATCATGTCTATATTCCAAGTTTCTACACATTCTTGTCACGAGCATTTTGAAGTGTTTTAATTCACTATTGTTCTGACGTCTTTTCGGCTTTCGATAAGTTGCAATGTTATAATTTCTTAGATCAATGCTGTGTTAAAACAAACTTATAAGCATTGTATAACTACTTGTGTCAAATGTAACTCAACATTCCACCAGGTGGTCAGGAAAAGTGACAATGATCAGGTAACAGTTATTGGATGTTGTGTCACATTGTTGGAAGCACTGAGAGCTGCAGATAAACTTGCCATTGATGGTGTCAACATCAGAGTCATTGACCCCTTCACACTGAAACCATTCGATACAGCTACCGTTCTGGCTAATGCTCGAGAAACGGGTGGTAGAATCATCACTGTAGAAGATCATTATGAATGGGGTATGTCATTGGTTATAGCTCCTTGTTATATCATACTTACAATCGTTTATAATATGTTATGCAAATAAAATTGTTGAATTTGATGTCCACTCGTTTTCATACACAATGCATTTTACATTACGAAATTCGCAATCAACCTGAGTTTGATCATCATATTAAACTGGTTCACCTCTCATGAGATTGTCACGGGTTCTCTCCCCTTATATAAGCTTTCTGTAATCAATGTTTATACATGTATATCACCATTATAGTATATACTAGTATACATGTAATATGAAAGGAATATAGGAGGGGGAGAACTCGTGACAATCTCATGTGGCTCCCCTTGACAAGATTACCGATAGGTTTATATCATATACTTCGCATGAATTTGGAATCTTCGCAAAATGATTATAAAGGGTTATGGACTATGTTGCCTCAAGTAGAAAAACGACGATTTTTTTTGAAGAACTATAGAATGGTGTACCGTCACGAAACTTTGTACATGGACAACTTCACGGTGTATAACCTGATATGTATTCAGCCGAGTGATGCGTTTGCGACAGCGTGAAGCGTTCCAGACAGGTGGGTTGTGGTGTTAATTATCCAACCAATAATTCGTAATTTCGATGTTTCTTTAGGATCTTGTATCGTCTGAACGACCACGATTATCTTAATTACTTTAAAACGATACAAAGATATATCTTTGCAGAATAAAGCTGGTATCATCTATTTAAATTTGACATAGAAAAATATAATTGCCTTCAGCTGCTCGATTTGAAGCGTTTTGCCATATAATTGAATAGTTTTACTCAATAGATCAGAAGAAATATCATATTCAGTTGCAAGTATGTCAGTCCTCTTAAACCGACGTTTAATCCTTCCAAAGGGACCCTGGTATGCATAAATATGATGACTTTTACCGCAGATGGTATTTTGCCATGATGATGTTGCCGGCTGAGGAGTGAAATTAAGGATGACGTTAATTAACGACTGAGGACAATATTTTATGAAATGGCTGATTGTTGCTGTTTACATCGTTTTTTATACCTGGTAAAGCTTGTAATGTTTAGAAGAATGAATATTGATCACCAATGATTTACGAAAAGTGTTCTCCAATGCCAGACAGGGTTGCACTTCAGTGATATTCATTCTTGGTAGTCTTTGTGTAATACATGAGCTGTCAGGAGTCCTAAAGAAGGGAATTATTTCATATAATTTCTTCCATTATATTATCTTTATAATACCTGAAGTCGGTCGGTGTACGTTCAATGGTTTATCTAGATATTTCGATATAATTACACCCCATATAGATGCAGTATTTCCATCAAATAAAAACGTACCTCAACCTGGATTCGAACTCACGACTTTTCATTCACAAACCCGTCAACATAACCACTCAACTTTATAACCCGGTGATACACACTGTCGTTCTCAAAGTTTGTATAGAAAATAATTTGTATTCAATTTCACAAATCTCTTTCATAACCGACTACCGCGAGACTTCATCTTTGTTAAATGACCAACTGACGATAGAGTGCAGTAGCGTTAGTACACACGTTCTGCAGTCGATAGAAACGTTTGCTATGAGAATGCGACATATAAAATGCTTAGTATTTTGTAAAGTTGTTTTAGGCAACTGTTCAATACATGCATATTTGAATCTTGAACAAAACATCCACTTGATTCGACACAGTATGTGATACAGTATAAGTACGCATATACTAACAATTAGCAGTTGTAATCTAACTGCAATATCTACATTTATCCTGATGTAATTAGTTGATGATTTTTCGTGTAGGGAGATAATAAAACAGCATTCAACGGATAGTAAATTCAAAATTATTTCCACCAGTTTCTTCGTGAAGCGAGAAACAGGTAAGAAATACAACAAATACAAAATTCTCGTTGCGAGACAAAGAAAACAAGGAATCTGATCCAAGAATATTACAATGCAACCTATATAGAGCAGCCCTCTTTTGAGAAACAACCTCTCAACAACAGACAAATTGTGTGCCTCCGAAAGTGTGTTGAATTTCGTGATTTAACTACTTTGGTGAGGCCTTGATTATAAATGAGGATTCAAGCGTTCTACATCTGATAAGTTTTAAAACAATCCAAAAATTGTGAATTTTGAGTCTGAATTCAGGTCTTTAATGAAACTTCAAAGAAACACGTTTGTCTATATAATACAGTAATACACTGGTTTTGCTTTAGCTGTTGCAAAAGTGACAGTTTTGACATGTATAACAGAGAGAGAATAAGTTGCTACAAGGAATGCCACATACATAAGACAATGCCTCCCCACACAGACCTCCGGAAAAACAACAATCCATAAAACATAAGGTACTTGAGGAGGTTCAATGGTGCATACGTAAGGGAACGGAGGCGCAAGGAATGGCCTGGTCGACCATAAGTAATGAAAGGAGAATCAAAGAGGACAATCAGTAAGGGGGAATTAATGGATAGAAAATATCACAGGAAAATTCAAGACAGCTGGCAACAATTAGGCAGAAAATAACTTGAACTCTATATAAAGTGAAAGTATTGCACAGGGGAAAGGTAAATATAACATACACATAAAACATAAAAAGAAATAATAACCATACAGCGAATAACAGCCTTGGAACTGTCAGTAAAAATATTGGGGGTTTAAATCGATTTAACGGCTAGCCAAAGAATATGGGATGTAATTATATCGAATTATCTAGATAAGTAATTGAAAGTACCTACACCGACCGACTTCAGATGTTTTAAGGAGAACATAATAGAAGAAATTGTATGCATACATTCACTTCTAAAGTACAATTCTTAACATTTCTGGTTTAACAGTTAGGCTATCAAGAATGAATATCGTCAATGAATTGCAAATGTGCATTGCAGTGAAGAACACACTTTATTTATCATTGGTGATAACATGCATTCTTCTGAACATAACATGTTTTACCGGGTATAAAAAATTACTGAAACAGCCAAGTCTGTAATATTCTAAAATGTTTTCCTCAGCCGTCATCCTTTTTTTATTCCTCAGCCGGCAACGTCATTATTGCAAAATACCATCTGCGTTAAGCGTCATCATATTTATGCCTACTTTTTGGAAGGATCAAACATCGGTTTAAGAGGACTGACAGACTGCTTGCAATTCACTAGAATTGTTCGTAAATGATATTTCTTTTGATCTGTGGAGTGAAACTATTCAATTATATCGCAAAACGCTTCAAGTTGAGCAGCTGAATTTTTTACATGTTTGTCTATATGTCAAATTTAAACAGACGATACCAGTTTTATTCCGCAAATATATCGCTTTGTATCGTTTTTATAGTAAATTTAGACTTTCACGGTCGTTCAGATGATACAAGATCCTAAAGATACATCGAAATTACAAATTATTGGTCAGAAAATTAACACCACAACTGACCCGCCTGGAACGCTTCACTCTGTCGCAAACGCATCACTCGGCGGAATACATATCAGGTTATACACCGTGCAACTCATGGGGGATCAATGCTAGAATTGGTTTGAAGAGGTATCAATAAAATGTCGTGTTCAAATTGCTTATTTACTTTTTTATTACATTTGACCCGATAAATACTGGATGCGAAACTTATAGATTTCGGCTGTCAAGATAATTGAGGGTAAAACTTATTGCAAATTACTCACAGTGTTTTATTCTGAATCTAAAAAGGATATCAAATAAGAATGATTATTTTGATGGTCGGTTTCATGCATGGACGGGTATGAACCCAAATTGTTTTTCTCTTAGTGGCTTACGTGAGCAGAGAAAAATTGGTATAACTATGGTAAAAGATTTATTTCTCATTTGTCTACTTTAGTCAATGCCAATACTATTATATTTGGAATGAAATTACTCCTTCTAGGAAAGAGTTAATTCATGAAATTTGTTTGAACATGAATATTTAAATTATATCACCGTCGGTGCTGAAAATGATGGTTTTCGTGGGATGTCCACGTTTGTTGCTAACGTTGTAACTCTCTCTTACTAGGTGGTCTTGGTGACACTGTGGCTGGAGCACTCAGTGAAGAACGGGACATTGTGATAAAGAAATTGGCTATAAGGGAAGTACCACGTAGTGGAAAGCCTGAAGAACTCGTGGAGATGTTTGGAATTAGTGCTAACTGTATTGTTGGTGCTATATACAGTATACTGTAATACACCTGTGTGGCTGTTAATGGTTCATTATCTATTTACCCTCACATTATTTAGCTAAACATTTCCCGACGATTTTGATGCCTTTTATCAACTTTCTCTTGTTATACCCATTAATAAACTCCTCAGAGTCAGTGATATTTTATTCTTTAACCCATTTGCTTATCTTAACCTATACGAGTGATTACAATTTATTAAGGCTTTATTTTATTGGATCTTTTGCAATTCAAGTCGGTATATTTATTACTAAATGTGCATTGTTACAAACTTGTATATGCTTGGTTGTGGATATAATGTGGTATTGAAAATAAAAGCATTAAATTGTCATTGTTGTTGTTTTAATGAACACCATGAAGAGCATATCGAAAATTGCAAATACTTACAATGTAAAGTTCAACTATTGGAAGAGAGATTAAGTTGTTACAATGAATGCCACATACATATTGCAATTCCACACCACACATACCCCAGGAAAACAACAGTATACAAAACATTATGTACATTGGGGAACGCTCACGTACATCAAAACATAACCTCCATAGTTACTGCCCTTTACTGAACCTTTTTAAAAAAGATATAATACATTCCTTTTAAATTTGCAATAACAAAAAGCAATTTGATTGTTTCTTCACTTTTTGTGAAATTTGTGTGTCTCATATACTGAATTGCTTTTACTGTTGTTTCTTCAAGTTTAGATATTTATTGTCTAAATTGATTAATATTAGTTCTACATATATGTAATATGTTTCACATATAATCAATTCATTATAATTTTAAGAAATAATTGTAACTCTCACCTGTTTAATATTTTTTATAACGATTTATGGAAGACCACATTGAAATAATACGTGCTTTGTATTTGTTAAAATTATGTTCTTATGTGTATCAATGTAAAGCTTACAGTCTTTTGTGTTCACCTTCTGAAAATAAAGCTATTATTGTTATAATTATTTTTTATAACCCTCGTTCCGTTTGAAAATATACAGACAGTGATCTTAGACAAATGAGACATAATATTTACTGCATATCTGTGAACATCGATACTGATATTGGGTTTAACCCCAATATTACTCTGAAGAAGTTGTGTTTTTGTATTAATGGTGATACACATTGTTACTAGTATCATAATATAATGAGAACATATTCATAATTAAGTTATAATATTCAGAATGCATGTTTGATATTTCCATGTCTTAAAAAGTTACAGTATCTAAGCTATAAATATAATTCTATGGTGTTCTGTGTCTGTTTTCTAAAGTGAACCGAGTGTATGTGACATTGAAACGCCCACATAAATATGTTGATGTCATTTTGAAACCTCGATGTGCAAACAATGGTATGTACAGGTCAAGTACAATGCATGTATTTTATAATGAACGCCGTTCCTTTGAGAACAATATACATTTATGTAAACAATTAAATGAAACTATTTCTCACATACCCATGCATGTTTCTACGATGCCAGAAATTATATCATATAGCACAGTGTGCATATGATATGCAAATGAGCGGAAAAAAACTAAATGAAATCCCTACGCTACTTGTTTACCTTAAACAAAATGACTAATGATATAAAATATCCACATCGCCAACTGTTGATGCATTTACGGTTAACATGCATCAATAGGCCAGAGGCGCGCATCATATCATTTTATTCAACTCGTTCGATAAATCCAATACTAATACAACACACATTTGATATCCGATATAAACAACACATTAAGACAAAGGCAAACATTGAATATGATTTTATTATGTAGGCAAAGAAATATTTCAAATGTTTACAACTATGTATAGCTCTACTGAAAGTATATACATCGTACAATGGCAAAGACACTCTGTACAAATACCCGTACGGTCACACCGGCTTTATTCCATACATACCTAACAAAACATTCAAGTAAAATGATCGTCACTCGCGTTCAAGTCAATGAAACATTTATAATTCCATTTCACACGATATTTCAACTTCTCCTTTAACAACTTGTCTATGTCCATCTCTCACAGATCTTAAAGGTTTCCATGCATAATCGCATCTCTGCATTGCGTGTTTAACCTTGTCATTTGTTTTGTCACTGCGAAGTAACATTCTGCGGACAAACACGTTACAGTTCTTTTTAACCACATTGTCAATTTGTGTTTTAATCCCTTTTCTACCAAACAGTTGTTTTTCCCAGTTTTTACCAACTGAAAACCCACGACATACTTTGCTGTAGACAACAAACTTTCTAGAATGTGCTTTGGTCTGCACACACACCTCGTAAATAGCTGCAACCTTCGTTTTCCCGCCAAAAATAGTGTTTGTTCTGTATCCGCATCCACTTCCGGTTCTTGGTACCGTGACCCGCATATCACCAACCTCTCGAGCACTTGATGAAATCACCAGTTTCCACTCTGACCAATTCATATCTCGGAGAAGGAAGTAATTTTCAGATACATTCTCTCGACGATGCTTCGGTAAATATTTATCCATATACTTCTTGTTTGCAGGTATTGATTTAGTTTTAACTGTTTTTGGTGATTTGATCATCGATCTTTTTAACATTGCGGTGGCACGTTTTGGTTCTTCTCCAGCCTTCTTTGTCCAGGTTAGTTTTGCAGTTCCTATTTTCCTTGAAATGGATTTGCTGCTGTTAGATGATGAGCCACAGCCTGTCTCAGATCCCATACCACCTCTCAAATCACCGAACTGATTGTGCAAATCTTTGTTTATAGCCGTGTTGCGCGATCTTACTTCTTTTTCATAGTTCATAAACAATGTATAGTCCTTCTCTCGGTAACAAACAGCCATTAGAAAATCAAAAATGTTCTTAAAATCACTGAGCTTTAGATGATGCCCATGGGTGCGGCGGGCAATGTCAGCATAAAACTTATCGGCGTTGTGATTGTGACACTGTACCGAATAGATTCGAACACCAATGTTATTCAACTCATCTGCTTCATTCCTCCAGTTTAACTTCAATGTGTTCTGTGGATAATTCGGCTCGTGGGGATTGCAGTCACCAATCATGACCAGAGCCCGCTGTGAGCCTGGTGTCCATGAAAGCTTTGTACGAACTTCGTGCAGTACCAGCTCATAACATTCATCAGCGTCACCTCCACCAGTACCACCAACAGTGTTCGTGAAATCTACGAGTTTAGCCACTTCGTCTGTAAAATCGACGAAATTGGTGACGTAATTGTGCTTGTCGCAATAATCCCCATGCGCAAACACCGCCATTTTAATGCCTGTGATATCTGCTTGAAGCCTTTGCACCATGTCGGACACCCGGCCCCGTACTTCAGCCAGACATGAAGACATACTACCAGTTGTATCAAAGGAGAATACGATCTCCAAGGGTCCGTTTGGTAAAGCCATACTTTGTCTAGTGCTGTTCTGAAATAATATAAAAAAACAATGCTTTATTTATGTTATTCTCATAATTTTAAACTGCCAAGCTACATAACACAAGTGTTATAAAGTATTAAGTAATTCTTAAAAATGTCATTCTTTACATCTTTAAGTAATTTGTATTTTAAATGACAGGTTTTTTTTCATTATGCGTAACCAAGTGAAATATACATGTAATTTTTACATGATATCAGATCGTGACGAGGAACGTTATATACATACGTAGAGATAGTCATGCTTACATTCAAAGGGAGATAACTACATGGAAGCTTATTTAATATTTAAATCACAGTTGTCTCAATGTTGCCAGTTTAACGTGAAATAACCGATAGCCGTAGTATATATAGCGTAGAGTAAAATCACTAAGCATGCGCGGAGTAAACCATGTCGAAACACGTCTGTTCATACCTTGTAGCTGCTAACTGCGCATGCGTAGTTTCATCTTTATATAGTAACATTACCTAGTGTATATTATTTATAGATATTTATAAATATCTTCTTACTGAACACGTATACGTATTAAACTCGATAAAAACTTGTGGCTTGAATACGAATTGTGTTCGATACTTAATAATGGTAAAGCTGTGCTGGCAGGGGCGTATGTTGGATATGTTTAAGGGCGAATTTCGGGAACCGCCAGACGGGACTAGGGCAGAGCCTACAGGGCCCGTATTCACAAACGTTTTAAGACTGAATCTCAGACTATGACTTTAAAATTGCAAACAAGTTACAAGCATTACGTTTTCATTATATTTGAACGGATACAAATTTTGCCTGAATATTTCGTGTTACTCGCTCTACACTTGTGCCATGTTTTATCAAACTATGTTGTGTAACAATAACGTAGGAACAAAATGAAAACTTCCAATTCGGATTCACACTTATCATGAGACAGGTTCATGACAAGGTGAAATCTGTTGCGAAGGTATATATTTGCTACGGCACTGGAGGCCCGGGTTTGCTTTCAATACTGCATTGTCGTGCACACATTTATTTTCTCCTCCATCTGAAAGTTTGAACGAGGCTATAACAAGGTTCTACCAAATACATTATAAGTACGTGAATATTAAATGGCTTTACTTTGCATTTAAAATGCTATTGATGACATGATTAAGTTAGTATTGAAACAAAAATGTAATGATATATGCTAATGTAGGCCCTATAGTGAAAAGGCAGAAATTCCATCAAAACACAAGAAATATGGGAAAACGTCGGAAACATACAGTTTCGTAATCATTTATACAATCCATTTTCTAACATTTAAAGATAGTTTGAATCGAACAAGCAAGCAGCTCACTGATATAAATATAAGCCATTAAGATCTGAATCATTGAGACGCTTGTTTCGGTAAGTTCTAGTTAATAAGTTTTTTGTGTTTTTTTGTGGTTTTCCTTTGTGTTTTTTATGTTATATTCGTAGAAAGTTCTTCATTGATCATTGATAGTGTTGAAGAATACAATTGTGAGAGACATGAAAGAAGGTCCAACATAAGGCAACTAAATTTAACAATATTTGAATTATCGGTTCTGCAAGTTACCGACATGAACATACATAAGTGGATCTGTCTAAATCACCAACTTGACTTTAATGCGCCTGAAATAAAAGATATCTTCTACAAAATGACCATACACGAACCAAACTTATGTTAATTTAACCGTCTCCCTTGGCAATGTGGTTAAGGCAACCGCCTTGGGAGCAGGAGGTCGAATGTTCGAACACAGGTAGGGGTACGTTCTGATGTGGCCGGTACGTGATCCGCCAGTTAGTTAAATAATGGTTATCATGTGCCTACCTGCTTGGTGCCTGATATTATAGGATACGAATCGGGAAGTAAATATGCTCAGACGATAGGTGCCGTTAAGTCGGGGTTATACTGTAGTACGTTATGTTAATTTTGTACCCCGATCTACTTCTTCTTCAAATAATTGGCAACCATTCAGTTTCCGTCCGATGTTTGGTATTCAGCCAGTAAACTATCTGATAAATGTATTTACATTAAGCCTAACTCTATCCAGATGTTTGTTGTTCATAACATTCTTATGAAGTTGATATATTCTGTATCTAAGGAATAAAGCAGCTAAGCTATGAAATATCGACTTTGTAAAATTGTCTTTGCTATAGTCCAGTTTTATCAGATTTAATTACTCGTATTTCCTTCGTTTACAAACGCACATGACTATATACATGTACAAATTGTGTCCATTGTTCATTCATAAATATTTTAAACCAAAGTACATGTAATAGGCTGTATTAAAAAAAGGAACACATTTGTATTGTTTTTCCCTCACTATTCGATTATGTTTCATATTGTTTCCATGAAAATGTAATGTGTACTTTATTATGAGTCATATTATTTTAATCAACCATATTATTGTATGTGTACGTCAAAATTGTATTATATTTGCAAGTGACTATAAAACAAAACGTTATGTTTTTAATTACTTACTACACAATAGTTGCACCAATTAACACCTTTAAAGTGTCCTTTCTTGACATAACTGGCAGAAGAATTTAGAAAACATATTATTGTGGAACTCATATTACGTAGACTGATTTCAAATCTATTTTCATCTATATTTAAGAGACGATGCGAGTTTGGAAAATGCGAGTTTAAAATAATTTCTGGAAGATATCAATATAAATAACTGTTTAACATTAAATAAACAGAAACTCCAACAACTCTTCCTAAATTGATCACGTCCATTTATTCAAATGTCCCGATCATTTTCGTATTGTTTCTCCCTGCGTGTTCCTCCTGGTCCAGTTGGTATTGTTCTTTGTGTCTCCTCCCTGCGTGTTCCTCCTGGTCCAGTTGGTATTGTTCTTTGTGTCCCCTCCCTGCGTGTTCCTCCTGGTCCAGTTGCTATTGTTCTTGGTGTCCCCTCTCTGCGTGTGCCTCCTGGTCCGGTTGCTATTGTTCTTTGTGTCAACTCCCTGCGTGTGCCTCCTGGTCCGGTTGGTATTGTTCTTTGTGCCCCCTCCCTGTGTGTTCCTCCTGGTCCGGTTGCTATTTTTCTTGGTGTCCCCTTCCTGCGTGTTCATCTTTTGGTTCGGTTGCTATTGTTCTTTTTTCTTTGATCTGAATCTTGCCAGGGAAGTTCTGATTTGTGAATATGGCTCAACGTATTTCACTTTTGTCTCATTGATGCTACTGCTGTGAACATTATGTTTTTTGCTTCCAGAATTCAGTCCTAAACATTTATTGCGTTCTTATTTATTCTAGTGTCTTATTTTGTTATTTGCTTACGAAAAGGTGGACAACAGTGTTATACGGCTTCAAAGGAATGAACGCTATTTAGGGGCCGCTATTGTTAAGACTGGCCGACAGTCCAATGTACTATAATGAAGTCCATAAATATCCTTAAATCCTGGTTGCCATTTTGTTAACATTTCTAAAATATTTGAATTATGGGACATGTTTCGCTTTAAATAGCTGATTCATGCAGAATCCTGCTGAATGATTAACTGAGAAAATCTGCTGACAACAAGATCTTTACGTTTGGCAAAATGTTATATTCTCAGTTTACTTGCATTACAGAGAAGTTTACAAGATGGATTTTACAGCAATCAAGATAAGTGTTATAGTGTTTTTCGTGCATCTATGCACTAGCTTAACATTGGGAGTCACACTTAGACAGTTGGATGAAAAAGTGGCTATTCTTGAAGCAAGACTGAACGTTGAAAATACCCAGCGACACAAAGATTATGAAATGATCTTATCGAAATTGAACGAAATCACAACAAAGTTGGATAATTCAGAGGATAGGGACATTAATAAGGAAGATATTGCTAAAGGTTACAATGATGAAACTGCACGTGCTGATGCAACTGCATCCTACATCAATGGCCATTTCCTATATTTGATGAAAGGAATGAAAGAAGAGAAACGATTGAATGGTAAGATGAGGCGCATGTTGCCAGGAATTGAACTAGCAATTGAAGACATTAACCATCGAATGAAACGTGATCTGTCAATACTTGATTCGGAAATGCACTTTACTCGTTCAGCGATAAAAGACCATATGACCGCTACTGACATGAACATTGAAATATTACGAGATTTG
Source organism: Mactromeris polynyma (assembly GCA_032209605.1). Taxonomy (NCBI): domain Eukaryota; kingdom Metazoa; phylum Mollusca; class Bivalvia; order Venerida; family Mactridae; genus Mactromeris; species Mactromeris polynyma. Next base: position 8,511,026 of record JASFXZ010000008.1, read on the forward strand.
GTTAAATTTCATCAAGAAAACATAAGTCAGAAGCTGGACGAGGTACTTAAAATCCAATACATTTACGATAGCCTTAATTCTGTGACACAATCTTCACTCATTGAACAGCTTAAGTTGAACATGTCACTTAATATAGAAAAATGCATAACTCCACCAATTTCTTCGTGTTATGATGCATATGCTAGGGGATGCACAACAAGTAGTGTCTACAAAATAAGTCCACAAGGCCAAGGCCTGGATATTAAAATGTATTGTGATCAGTCAACAGACGGTGGTGGTTGGACAGTGTTTCAAAGGCGAATGAACGGAGACGTTGATTTCCGTAGGAATTGGGCGAGTTATAAAATAGGATTTGGCGATCCCTTAGGAGAGTTTTGGCTTGGAAATGATCATTTAAGCACAATGCTTCAAAGTGGACAGTATGAGCTGCGTATAGATATGGGGGATTTTGACGGAAATTCAGCATATGCTAAATATAGTTCATTTCGCATTGATTCGGAATCGAATGACTATACTCTACATATAGACGGATATGGTGGGAATGCAGGAGATTCCCTGAAATATCATAATAATCAGTCATTTCAAACTGAAGATCACGATGGCATTGAGCGACAATGTGCAAATGAATATCCGGGTGCATGGTGGTATGACAGTTGCTATGACTCAAATCTGAACGGTGTATACCATTTAACATTTCAGGATCCTAATCAGGATGGTATTGTTTGGAGGACATGGAAAGGTTTTAGATATTCTTTAAAATTCGTAGAAATGAAGTTTCGCCAAGTTCTACGAGCATAAAGATGCAAACCTTTGTATTGTGGACTTTGTAACATAAACTTACTGCCTGTAGATGTTTGTCCATCCAGCTTTCAGATTTTAAAATTGGCAACCGCTCTCAGCTCGATTCATTGTGTAGCACTTATCATATGCACAATGCGTATCCATGGTTTCAACAAATAAGTTGGTCGTTAAATTAGGGCATTGCGAGTGCAAAGAATTTATAGAAATCATTTTACTCATGGGGCTCTTTTCCGAATAATCCATTACATTAATATCTGCCCGTTTTGCGCATTCGTTAATATTGCGAAACTTCGAAATTCACCTAGCGGTTACTATCGTCATTACGATTTCATTCATAAATAATGTCTAAACATTTCCCGCTCGCAGAAATTAAGAAATCGTAACAATATTTCGGCATGGATTATGACCATTAATTTACCGCACGAATAGGCCCACTGTAGCATATTCTACAATACCATGTTAAATCATATTTGCAGTTGCTGTAATATCTATGTTATGTTTTATTAAACAATTCATTCCGCCCGTAATTCCGTATAGTAAGGAATGAGGTGAAGCAATCGGATCGCATCGGCTATAAACAGCCTACTGCCGAGAAGTAGAGTTCAATGTCGCGCCAGAAGTAAACATGTCTGTCCAATCTCCTACGCAATGATCTCCCCTTATCGGAGTTTTGCTGAACTGCACGGGAAGATTGTTGTCTTGTGTATAGGTCGGGCCATCGACAAACTTAATGTGCTGACGCTAGAAGCTTCGGTATTGGAGGGAGGAATTCAGATTAGGAGTAGGAATCAACCAGTTAAAATCATTTGTCATGTAAGTCAGTTTGTTAGAAGCAGTTTATAATGCAGTGGTTTACCACCGATGTGGGCGAACCCCGAATAACATGTTCATTTCATACTTAATAATTTTGTACAAAGACAGTTTATGCTTATGACGGGCCACCTCTATGATGTAATGGAGCATTTCTATAGTATCTAATAATTGAGGTTATTTGTGTATTATTGTCCGAAACGGAGGCATAGAAAGACGTGTGTATATGCCTTCAGAAGTTAGTCTGGCTGTTATATTTCCAATTTAACACCGTCAGTAATGCTGAGACACAGGTACTTTAGCATGATAGCCATTTTCTAATGTTAAATGGAGTTTCATCTTGATATGTGTACTGTATTTTTTATTAAAGGCTGATTATGATATTTTTTCTGAAAAACAAGATGATTTTGCCATTTGTTGTTATTTACATTAAAAATGTATATGTGCATTTCTTACACAAAAATATTGCATGTTCAATTTTTGAAAAAAATTAGTTTGTGTTATTACGTCACTTTTGTTTTATTTTTTCCACATATTCCCTTCATCAAACAGTTCACATTAATTATTTTGCATAACATTTTCCGGCGATTTTGATGCCTTGCATCAACTTTCTCTTGTTATCCCCATTAATAAACTCCTCATGGTCAGTGATATTTTATTCTTTAACTCATTTGTTTATCTTAACCTATACGAGTGATTACAATTTATTAAGGCTTTATTTTATTGGATCTTTTGCAATTCATGTCGGTATATTTATTACTAAATGTGCATTGTTACAAACGTGTATATGCTTGGTTGTGGATATAATGTGGTATTGCAAATAAAAGCATTAAATTGTCATTGTTGTTGTTTTAATGAACACCATGAAGAGCACATCGGAAATTGCAAATACTTACAATGTAAAGTTCAACTATTGGAAGAGAGATTAAGTTGTTACAATGAATGCCACATACATATTGCAATTCCACCCCACACAGACCCCAGGGAATCAACAGTATACAAAACATTATGTACATTGGGGAACGCTCACGTACATCAAAACATAACCTCCATAGCTACTGCCCTTTACTGAACCTTTTTAAAAAAGATATAATATATTCCTTTTAAATTTGCAATAACAAAAAGCAATTTGATTGTTTCTTCACTTTTTGTGAAATTTGTGTGTCTCATATACTGAATTGCTTTTACTGTTGTTTCTTCAAGTTTAGATATTTATTGTCTAAATTTATTAATATTAGTTCTACATACGTATATGTAATATGTTTCACATATAATAAATTCATAATAACTAGCAATTTGATTGTTTCTTCACTTTTTGTGAAGTTTGAGTGTCTCATATTGTGTACTGCTTTTACTGTTGTTTCTTCAAGTTTAGATATTTAACGCATGTTGTCTAAATTGATTAATATTAGTTCTACATATATGTAATATGTTTCATAGATTATCAATTCATTATAACTTTAAGAAATAATTGTAACTCTCACCAGTTTAAAAAAATTTATAACGATTTATGGTAGGCCACATTGAAATAAGACGTGCTTTGTATGTGTTACAATTATGTTCTTATACGTATCAATGTAAAGCTTACAGTCTTTTGTGTTCACCTTCTGAAAATAAAGCTATTATTGTTATAATTATGTTTTATAACCCTCGTTCCGTTTGAAAATATACAGACAGTGATCTCAGACAAATGAGACATAATATTTACTGCATACCTGTGAACATCGATACTGATATTAGGTTTAACCCCAGTAATACCCTGAAGAAGTTGTGTTTTTGTATTAATGGTGATACAAATTGTTACTAGTGTCATAATATAATAAGAACATATTCATAATTAAGTTATAATACTCAGACTGCATGTTTGATATGTGTCTGTTTTCTAAAGTGAACAGAGTGTATACATGTGACATTGAAACGCCCACATAAATATGTTGATGTCATTTTGAAACCTCGATGTGCAAACAATGGTATGTACAGGTCAAGTACAATATGGCGATGCATGTATTTTATAATGAACGCCGTTCCTTTGAGAACAATATACATTTATGTAAACAATTCAATGAAACTATTTCTCACATACCCATGCATGTTTCTACGATGCTAGAAATTATATCATATAGCACAGTGTGCATATGATATGCAAATGAGCGGAAAAAACTAAATGAAATCCCTACGCTACTTGTTGATGCTACTTGTTGATGCATTTACGGTTAACATGCATCAAGTTTGCCAGAGGCGCGCATCATATCATTTTATTCAACTCGTTCAATAAATCCAATACTAATACAACACATATTTGATATCCGATATAAACAACACATTAAGACAAAGACAAACATTGAATATGATTTTATTATGTAGGCAAAGAAATATTTCAAATGTTTAAAACTATGTTTAGCTCTACTGAAAGTATATACATCGTACATGGCAAGAAAACTCTGTACAAATACCCGTACGGTCACACCGGCTTTATTCCATACATACCTAACAAAACATTCAAGTAAAATGATCGTCACTCGCGTTCAAGTCAATGAAACATTTATAATTCCATTTCACACGATATTTCAACTTCTCCTTTAACAACTTGTCTGTGTCCATCTCTCACAGATCTTAAAGGTTTCCATGCATAATCGTATCTCTGCATTGCGTGTTTAACCTTGTCATTTGTTTTGTCACTGCGAAGTAACATTCTGCGGACAAACACGTTACAGTTCTTTTTAACCACATTGTCAATTTGTGATTTAATCCCTTTTCTACCAAACAGTTGTTTTTCCCAGTTTTTACCAACTGAAAACCCACGACATACTTTGCTGTAGACAACAAACTTTCTATAATGTGCTTTCGTCTGCACACACACCTCGTAAATAGCTGCAACCTTCGTTTTCCCGCCAAAAATAGTGTTTGTTCTGTATCCGCATCCACTTCCGGTTCTTGGTACCGTGACCCGCATATCACCAACCTCTAGAGCACTTGATGAAATCACCAGTTTCCACTCTGACCAATTCATATCTCGGAGAAGGAAGTAATTTTCAGATACATTCTCTCGACGATGCTTCGGTAAATATTTATCCATATACTTCTTGTTTGCAGGTATTGATTTAGTTTTAACTGTTTTTGGTGATTTGATCATCGATCTTTTTAACATTGCGGTGGCACGTTTTGATTCCTCTCCAGCCATCTTTGTCCCGGTTAGTTTTGCAGTTCCTATTTACATTGAAATGGATTTGCTGCTGTTAGATGATGAACCAGATCCTGTCTCAGATCCCATACCACCTCTCAAATCACCGAATCTTTGTTTATAGCCGTGGTGCGCGATCTTACTTCTTTTTCATAGTTCATAAAAAATGTATCGTCCTTCTCTCGGTAACAAACAGCCATTAGAAAATCAAAAATGTTCCTGAAATCACTGAGCTTTAGATGATGCCCATGGGTGCGGCGGGCAATGTCAGCATAAAACTTATCGGCGTTGTGATTGTGACACTGTATCGAATAGATTCGAACACCAATGTTATTCAACTCATCTGCTTCATTCCTCCAGTTTAACTTCAATGTGTTCTGTGGATAATTCGGCTCGTGGGGATTGCAGTCACCAATCATGACCAGAGCCCGCTGTGAGCCTGGTGTCCATGAAAGCTTTGTACGAACTTCGTGCAGTACCAGCTCATAACATTCATCAGCGTCACCTCCACCAGTACCACCAACAGTGTTCGTGAAATCTACGAGTTTAGCCACTTCGTCTGTAAAATCGACGAAATTGGTGACGTAATTGTGCTTGTCGCAATAATCCCCATGCGCAAACACCGCCATTTTAATGCCTGTGTTATCTGCTTGAAGCCTTTGCACCATGTCGGACACCCGGCCCCGTACTTCAGCCAGACATGAAGACATACTACCAGTTGTATCAAAGGAGAATACGATCTCCAAGGGTCCGTTTGGTAAAGCCATACTTTGTCTAGTGCTGTTCTGAAATAATATAAAAAAACAATGCTTTATTTATGTTATTCTCATAATTTTAAACTGCCAAGCTACATAACACAAGTGTTATAAAGTATTAAGTAATTCTTAAAAATGTCATTCTTTACATCTTTAAGTAATTTGTATTTTAAATGACAGGTTTTTTTTCATTATGCGTAACCAAGTGAAATATACATGTAATTTTTACATGATATCAGATCGTGACGAGGAACGTTATATACATACGTAGAGATAGTCATGCTTACATTCAAAGGGAGATAACTACATGGAAGCTTATTTAATATTTAAATCACAGTTGTCTCAATGTTGCCAGTTTAACGTGAAATAACCGATAGCCGTAGTATATATAGCGTAGAGTAAAATCACTAAGCATGCGCGGAGTAAACCATGTCGAAACACGTCTGTTCATACCTTGTAGCTGCTAACTGCGCATGCGTAGTTTCATCTTTATATAGTAACATTACCTAGTGTATATTATTTATAGATATTTATAAATATCTTCTTACTGAACACGTATACGTATTAAACTCGATAAAAACTTGTGGCTTGAATACGAATTGTGTTCGATACTTAATAATGGTAAAGCTGTGCTGGCAGGGGCGTATGTTGGATATGTTTAAGGGCGAATTTCGGGAACCGCCAGACGGGACTAGGGCAGAGCCTACAGGGCCCGTATTCACAAACGTTTTAAGACTGAATCTCAGACTATGACTTTAAAATTGCAAACAAGTTACAAGCATTACGTTTTCATTATATTTGAACGGATACAAATTTTGCCTGAATATTTCGTGTTACTCGCTCTACACTTGTGCCATGTTTTATCAAACTATGTTGTGTAACAATAACGTAGGAACAAAATGAAAACTTCCAATTCGGATTCACACTTATCATGAGACAGGTTCATGACAAGGTGAAATCTGTTGCGAAGGTATATATTTGCTACGGCACTGGAGGCCCGGGTTTGCTTTCAATACTGCATTGTCGTGCACACATTTATTTTCTCCTCCATCTGAAAGTTTGAACGAGGCTATAACAAGGTTCTACCAAATACATTATAAGTACATGAATATTAAATGGCTTTACTTTGCATTTAAAATGCTATTGATGACATGATTAAGTTGGTATTGAAACAAAAATGTAATGATATATGCTAATGTAGGCCCTATAGTGAAAAGGCAGAAATTCCATCAAAACACAAGAAATATGGGAAAACGTCGGAACCATACAGTTTCGTAATCATTTATACAATCCATTTTCTAACATTTAAAGATAGTTTGAATCGAACAAGCAAGCAGCTCACTGATATAAATTTAAGCCATCAAGATCTGAATCATTGAGACGCTTGTTTCGGTAAGTTCTAGTTAATAAGTTTTTTGTGTTTTTTTGTGGTTTTCCTTTGTGTTTTTTATGTTATATTCGTAGAAAGTTCTTCATTGATCATTGATAGTGTTGAAGAATACAATTGTGAATGACATGAAAGAAGGTCCAACATAAGGCAACTAAATTTAACAATATTTGAATTATCGGTTCTGCAAGTTACCGACATGAACATACATAAGTGGATCTGTCTAAATCACCAACTTGACTTTAATGCGCCTGAAATAAAAGATATCTTCTACAAAATGACCATACACGAACCAAACTTATGTTAATTTAACCGTCTCCCTTGGCAATGTGGTTAAGGCAACCGCCTTGGGAGCAGGAGGTCGAATGTTCGAACACAGGTAGGGGTACGTTCTGATGTGGCCGGTACGTGATCCGCCAGTTAGTTAAATAATGGTTACCATGTGCCTACCTGCTTGGTGCCTGAAATTATAGGATATGAATCGGGAAGTTAATATGCTCAGACGATAGGTGCCGTTAAGTCGGGGTGATACTGTAGTACGTTTATATTAATTTTATACCCCGATCTACTTCTTCTTCAAATAATTGGCAACCATTCAGTTTCCGTCAGTTGTTTGAGATATTCAGCCAGTAAACATCTGTTAAATGTATTTACATTAAGCCTAACTCTATCCAGATGTTTGTTGTTCATAACATTCTTATAAAGTTGATATATTCTGTATCTAAGGAATAAAGCAGCTAAGCTATGAAATATCGAGTTTGTAAAATTGTCTTTGCTATAATCCAGTTTTATCAGATTTAATTACTCGTATTTCCTTCGTTTACAAATGCACATGATAATATACATGTACAAATTTTGTCCATTGTTCATTCATAAATGTTTTAAACCGAAGTACATGTAATAGGCTGTATTAAAAAAAGGAACACATTTGTATTGTTTTTCCCTCACTATTCGATTATGTTTCATATTGTTTCCATGAAAATGTAATGTGTACTTTATTATGAGTCATATTATTTTAATCAACCATATTATTGTATGTGTACGTCAAAATTGCATTATATTTGCAAGTGACTATAAAACAAAACGTTATGTTTTAATTACTTACTACACAATAGTTGCACCAATTAACACCTTTAAAGTGTCCTTTCTTGACATAACTGGCAGAAGAATTTAGAAAACATATTATTGTGGAACTCACATTACGTAGACTGATTTCAAATCTATTTTCATCTATATTTAAGAGACGATGCGAGTTTCGAAAATGCGAGTTTAAAATAATTTCTGGAAGATATCAATATAAATAACTGTTTAACATTCAATAAACAGAAACTCCAGCAACTCTTCCGAAATTGATCACGTCGATTAATTCCAATGTCCCGATCATTTTCGTATTGTTTCTCCCTGCGTGTGCCTCCTGGTCCAGTTGGTATTGCTCTTTGTGTCCCCTCCCTGCGTGTTCATCCTGGTCCTGTTGCTATTGTTCTTTGTGTCCCCTTCCTGCGTTTTCCTCCTGGTCCAGTTGGTATTACTCTTTGTGTCCCCTCCCTGCGTGTTCCTCTTGGTCCGGTTGCTATTGTTCTTTGTGTCCCCTTCCTGCGTGTTCCTCCTGGTCCAGTTGCTATTGTTCTTTGTGTCCCCTCCCTGCGTGTGCCTCCTGGTCCGGTTGCTATTATTCTTTGTGTCCCCTCCCTGCGTGTGCCTCCTGGTCCGGTTGCTGTTGTTCTTGGTGTCCCCTCCATGCGTGTGCCTCCTGGTCCAGGTGCTTTTGTTCTTAGTGTCCCCTTCCTGCGTGTTCCTCCTGGTCCAGTTGGTATTGTTCTTGGTGTCCCCTCCCTGCGTGTGCCTCCTGGTCCGGTTGGTATTGTTCTTTGTGTCCCCTCTCTGCGTGTACCTCCTGGTCCGGTTGGTATTGTTCTTTGTGTCCCCTCCCTGTGTGTGCCTCCTGGTCCGGTTGCTATTGTTCTTGGTGTCCCCTCCATGCGTGTGCCTCCTGGTCCAGGTGCTGTTGTTCTTAGAGTCCCCTTCCTGCGTGTTCCTCCTGGTCCAGTTGGTATTGTTCTTGGTGTCCCCTCCCTGCGTGTGCCTCCTGGTCCGGTTGGTATTGTTCTTTGTGTCCCCTCACTGCGTGTGCCTCCTGGTCCAGTTGGTATTGTTCTTTGTGTCCCCTCCCTACGTGTTCCTCCTGGTCCGGTTGCTATTGTTCTTGGAGTCCCCTTCCTGCGTGTTCATCTCTTGGTTCGGTTGCTATTGTTCTTTTTTTGTATCTGAATCTGGCCAGGGATGTTCTGATTTGTGAATATGGCTCAACATATTTCACTTTTGTTTCATTGATGCTACTGCTGTGAATATGTTTTTGCTTCTAGAATTCACTCCTAAACATTTAGTGCGTTTTTATTTATTATATTGTCTTATTTTGTTATTTGGTTACGAAAAGGTGGACAACAGTGTAATACGGCTTCAAAGGAATGAACGCTATTGAGGGGCCGCTATTGTTAAGACTGACCGACAGTCAAATGTACTATAATGCAGTCCATAAATATCCTGGTTGCATTTTGTTCACATTTCTAAAATATTTGTATTATGGGACATGTTTCGCTTTAAATAGCTGATTCATGCAGAATCCTGCTGAATGATTAACTGAGAAAATTTGCAGACAACAAGATCTTTACATTTGGCGAAATGTTATATTCTCAGTTTACTTGCATTACAGAGATGGATTTTACAGCAATCAAGTTTAGTGTTATAGTGTTTTTCGTGAATCTATGCACTAGCGTAACATCGGGAGTCACACTTAGACAGTTGGATGAAAAAGTGGCTATTCTTGAAGCAAGACTGAACGTTGAAAATACCCAACGACACAAAGATTATGAAATGATCTTATCGAAATTGAACGAAATCACAACAAAGTTGGATAATTCAGAGGATAGGGACATTAATAAGGAAGAAATTTCTAAAGATTACAATGCTGAAACTGCACGTGCTGATAATGTTGCAACTGCATCCTACATCAATGGCCATTTCCTATATTTGACGAAAGGAATGAAAGAAGAGAAACGATTGAATGGAAAGATGAGGCGTAGGTTGCCAGGAATTGAACTAGCAATTGAAGACATTAACCATCGAATGAAACGTGATCTGTCAATACTTGATTCGGAAATGCACTTGACTCGTTCAGCGATAAAAGACCATATGAACGCTACTGACATGAACATTGAAATATTACGAGATAATCTGAATGATTTAGTAAAAACTCATCAAGAAAACATAAGTCAGAAACTAGACGAGGTACTTAAAAGCAAATGCAATTACGATAGCATTACTGTGACACAATCTTCACTCATTGAACAGCTTTGGTTGGACATGTCACTTAATTTAGAAAAATGCATAACTCCATCAATTTCTTCGTGTTATGATGCATACGCTAAGGGATGCACAACAAGTAGTGTCTACAAAATAAGTCCACAAGGCCAAGGCCTGGATATTAAAATGTATTGTGATCAGTCCACAGACGGTGGTGGTTGGACAGTGTTTCAAAGGCGAATGAACGGAGACGTTGATTTCCATAGGAATTGGACGAGTTATAAAATAGGATTTGGCGATCCCTCAGGAGAGTTTTGGCTTGGAAATGATCATTTAAGCACGATGCTTCAAAGTGGACAGTATGAGCTGCGTATAGATATGGAAGATTTTGAAGGAAATCGAGCATATGCAAAATATAGTTCATTTCGCATTGATTCGGAATCGAATGACTATACTCTACATATAGATGGATATGGCGGGAATGCAGGAGATTCCCTGAAATATCATAACAATATGTCATTCAAAACTGAAGATCACGATAGCACTACGCAACAATGTGCAAAGGAATTTGGTGCATGGTGGTATAACACATGCTATACCTCAAATCTGAACGGTGCATACCATTTAACGTCTCATCATCCTAATGAGGATGGTATTGTTTGGAATACATGGAAAGGTTATGAATATTCGTTAAAATTCGTAGAAATGAAGTTTCGCCCAATTTTACGAGAATAAAGATGCAAACATGTGTATTGTGGACCTTGTAACATAAACTTACTGCCTGTAGTTGTTTGTCCATCCAGCTTTCAGATTTTAAAATTGTTTACCGCTCTCAGCTCGATTCATTTTGTAGCACGAATCATATGCACAATGTGTATACATGGTTTCAACACATAAGTAGGTCATTCAACTTTCTCTTGTTATCGCCATTAATAAACTCCTCATGGTCAGTGCTATTTTATTCTTTAACCCATTTGCTTATCTTAACCTAGATACGAGTGATTACAATTTATTAAGCCTTTATTTTATTGGATCTTTTGCAATTCATTTCGGTATATTTATTACTAAATGTGCATTGTTACAAACGTGTATATGCTTGGTTGTGGATATAATGTGGTATTGAAAATAAAAGTATTAACTTGTCATTGTTGCTGTTTTAATGAACACCATGATGAGCATATCGGAAATTGCAAATACTTACAATGTAAAGTTCAACTATTGGAAGAGAGATTAAGTTGTTACAATGAATATCACATACATATTGCAATTCCACCCCACACAGACCCCAGGGAAACAACAGTATATTAAACATTATATACATTGGGGAACGCTCACGTACATCAAAACATAACCTCCATAGTTACTGCCCTTTACTGAACCTTTTTAAAAAAGATATAATACATTCCTTTTAAACTTGCAATAACAAAAAGCAATTTGATTGTTTCTTCAATTTTTGTGAAATTTGTGTGTCTCATATTGTGCACTGCTTTTACTGTTGTTTCTTCAAGTTTAGATATTTAACGCATGTTGTCTAAATTGATTAATATTAGTTCTACATATATGTAATATGTTTCACATATTATCAATTCATTATAACTTTAACAAATAATTGTAACTCTCACAAGTTTAATATTTTTTACAACGATTTATGGTAGGTCACATTGAAATAATACGTGCTTTGTATTTGTTACAATTATGTTCTTATATGTATCAATGTAAAGCTTACTGTCTTTTGTGTTCACCTTCTGAAAAAAGAGCTATTATTGTTATAATTATTTTTTATAACCCTCGTTCCGTTTGAAAGTATACAGACAGTGATCTTAGACAAATGAGACATAATATTTACTACATACCTGTGAACCTCGATACTGATATTGGGTTTAACCCCAATAATACCCTGAAGAAGTTGTGTTTTTGTTTTAATGGTGATACAAATTGTTACTAGTATCATAATATAATGAGAATATATTCATAATCAAGTTATAATATTCAGACTGCATGTTTGATATTTTCATGTCTTAAAAAGTTAGAGTATCTAAGCTATATATATAATTCAATGGTGTTCTGTGTCTGTTTTCTAAAGTGAACCGAGTGTATGTGACATTGAAACGCCCACATAAATATGTTGATGTCATTTTGAAACCTCGATGTGCAAACAATGGTATGTACAGGTCAAGTACAATATTGCGATGCAAGTATTTTATAATGAACGCCGTTCCTTTGAGAATAATATACAGTTATGTAAACAATTCAATGAAACTATTTCTCACATACCCATGCATGTTTCTACGATGCCAGAAATTATATCATATAGCACAGTATGCATATGATATGCATATGATATGCAAATGAGCGGGAAAAAACTAAATGAAATCCCTACGCTACTTGTTTACCTTTAACAAAATGACTTATGATATAAAATATCCACATCGCCAACTGTTGATGCATTTACGGTTAACATGCATCAATAAAAAAAATATGAAGTTCGCCAGAGGCGCGCATCATATAATTTTATTCAACTCGTTCAATAAATCCAATACTAATACAACACACATTTGATATCCGATATAAACAACACATTAAGACAAAGACAAACATTGAATATGATTTTATTATGTAGGCAAATAAATATTTCAAATGTTTACAACTATGTATAGCTCTACTGAAAGTATATACATCGTACAATGGCAAAGAAACTCTGTACAAATACCCGTACGGTCACACCGGCTTTATTCCATACATACCTAACAAAACATTCAAGTAAAATGATCGTCACTCGCGTTCAAGTCAATGAAACATTTATAAATCCATTTCACACGATATTTCAACTTCTGCTTTAACAACTTGTCTATGTCCATCTCTCACAGATCTTAAAGGTTTCCATGCATAATCGTATCTCTGCATTGCGTGTTTAACCTTGTCATTTGTTTTGTCACTGCGAAGTAACATTCTGCGGACAAACACGTTACAGTTCTTTTTAACCACATTGTCAATTTGTGTTTTAATCCCTTTTCTACCAAACAGTTGTTTTTCCCAGTTTTTACCAACTGAAAACCCACGACATACTTTGGTGTAGACAACAAACTTTCTAGAATGTGCTTTGGTCTGTACACACACCTCGTAAATAGCTGCCACCTTCGTTTTCCCGCCAAAAATAGTGTTTGTTCTGTATCCGCATCCACTTCCGGTTCTTGGTACCGTGACCCGCATATCACCAACCTCTCGAGCACTTGATGAAATCACCAGTTTCCACTCTGACCAATTCATATCTCGGAGAAGGAAGTAATTTTCAGATACATTCTCTCGACAATGCTTCGGTAAATATTTATCCATATACTTCTTGTTTGCAGGTATTGATTTAGTTTTAACTGTTTTTGGTGATTTGATCATCGATCTTTTCGTCATCGCGGTGGCACGTTTTGGTTCTTCTCCAGCCTTCCTTGTCCCAGTTAGTTTTGCAGTTCCTATTTTTCTTGAAATGGATTTGCTGCTGTTAGATGATGAACCAGATCCTGTCTCAGATCCCATACCACCTCTCAAATCACCGAACATATTGTGCAAATCTTTGTTTATAGCCGTGGTGCGCGATCTTACTTCTTTTTCATAGTTCATAAACAATGTATCGTCCTTCTCTCGGTAACAAACAGCCATTAGAAAATCAAAAATGTTCTTAAAATCACTGAGCTTTAGATGATGCCCATGGGTGCGGCGGGCAATGTCAGCATAAAACTTATCGGCGTTGTGATTGTGACACTGTACCGAATAGATTCGAACACCAATGTTATTCAACTCATCTGCTTCATTCCTCCAGTTTAACTTCAATGTGTTCTGTGGATAATTCGGCTCGTGGGGATTGCAGTCACCAATCATGACCAGAGCCCGCTGTGAGCCTGGTGTCCATGAAAGCTTTGTACGAACTTCGTGCAGTACCAGCTCATAACATTCATCAGCGTCACCTCCACCAGTACCACCAACATTGTTCGTGAAATCTACGAGTTTAGCCACTTCGTCTGTAAAATCGACGAACTTGGTGACGTAATTGTGCTTGTCGCAATAATCCCCATGCGCAAACACCGCCATTTTAATGCCTGTGATATCTGCTTGAAGCCTTTGCACCATGTCCGACACCCGGCCCCGTACTTCAGCCAGACATGAAGACATACTACCAGTTGTATCAAAGGAGAATACGATCTCCAAGGGTCCGTTTGGTAAAGCCATACTTTGTCTAGTGCTGTTCTGAAATAATATAAAAAAACAATGCTTTATTTATGTTATTCTCATAATTTTAAACTGCCAAGCTACATAACACAAGTGTTATAAAGTATTATGTAATTCTTAAAAATGTCATACTTTACATCTTTAAGTAATTTGTATTTTAAATGATAGTTTTTTTTCATTATGCGTAACCAAGTGAAATATACATTTAATTTTTACATGATATCAGATCGTGACGAGGAACGTTATATAAATACGTAGGTAGAGATAGTCATACTTACATTCAAAGGGAGATAACTACATGAAAGCTTATTTAATATTTAAATCACAGTTGTCTCAATGTGATACAGTTGCCAGTTTAACGTGAAATAACCGATAGCCGTAGTATATATAGCGTAGAGTAAAATCACTAAGCATGCGCGTAGTTAACCATGTCGAAACACGTCTGTTCATACCTTGTAGCTGCTAACTGCGCATGCGTAGTTTAATCTTTATATAGTAACATTACCTAGTGTATATTATTTATAGATATTTATAAATATCTTCTTACTGAACACGTATACGTATTAAACTCGATAAAAAATTGTGGCTTGAATACGAATTGTGTTCGATACTTAATATTGGTAAAGCTGTGCTGGCAGGGGCGTATGTTGGATATGTTTAAGGGCAAATTTTGGGAACCGCCAGACGGGACTAGGGCAGAGCCTATAGGGCCCGTATTCACAAACGTTTTAAGACTGAATCTCAGACTATGACTTTAAAATTGCAAACAAGTTACAAGCATTACGTTTTCATTATTTTTGAACGGATACAAATTTTGCCTGAATATTTCTTGTTACTCGCTCTACACTTGTGCCATGTTTTATCAAACTATATTGTGTAACAATAACGTAGGAACAAAATGAAAACTTCCAATTCGGATTCACACTTATCACGAGACAGGTTCATGACAAGGTGAAATCTGTTGCGAAGGTATATATTTGCTACGGCACTGGAGGCCCGGGTTTGCTTTCAATACTGCATTGTCGTGCACACATTTATTTTCTCCTCCATCTGAAAGTTTGAACGAGGCTTACATTTATAACAAGGTTCTACCAAATACATTATAAGTACGTGAATATTAAATGGCTTTACTTTGCATTTAAAATGCTATTGATGACATTTCCGAAAAAGTTAGTATTGAAACAAAAATGTAATGATATATGCTAATGTAGGCCCTATAGTGAAAAGGCAGAAATTCCATCAAAACACAAGAAATATGGGAAAACGTCTGAACCATACAGTTTCGTAATTATTTATACAATCCATTTTCTAACGTTTAAAGATAGTTTGAATCGAACAAGCAAGCAGCTCACTGATATAAATTGAAGCCATCAAGATCTGAATCATTGAGACGCTTGTCGCTGAATCCACGTAGTTAATTTATGCAGAGTATATGATGCATGATTCCCAGATAATATAAACTAAAACCCTTACTCTAAGACATTAAAACACGAAGAAACTAGCGGTCACGTGCAAGTTGTTTCGGTAAGTTCTAGTTAATAAGTGTTTTCGTGCTTTTTTGTGGTTTTCTTTTGTGTGTTTTTATGGTATATTCGTAGATAGTTCTTCATTGATCATTGATAGTGTTGAAGAATACAATTGTGACAGACATGAAAGAAGGTCCAACAAATTTAATAATATTTGAATTATCGGTTCTGCAAGTTACCGACATGAACATACAAAAGTGGATCTGTCTAAATCACCACATTGACTTTAATGCGCCTGAAATAAAAGATATCTTCTACAAAATGACCATACACGAACCAAACTTATGTTAATTTAACCGTCTCCCTTGGCCATGTGGTTAAGGCAACCGCCTTGGGAGCAGGAGGTCGAAGGTTCGAACACAGGTAGGGGTACGTTCTGATGTGGCCGGTACGTGATCCGCCAGTTAGTTAAATAATGGTTACCATGTGCCTACCTGCTTGGTGCCTGAAATTATAGGATATGAATCGGGAAGTTAATATGCTCAGACGATAGGTGCCGTTAAGTCGGGGTGATACTGTAGTACGTTTATATTAATTTTATACCCCGATCTACTTCTTCTTCAAATAATTGGCAACCATTCAGTTTCCGTCAGTTGTTTGAGATATTCAGCCAGTAAACATCTGTTAAATGTATTTACATTAAGCCTAACTCTATCCAGATGTTTGTTGTTCATAACATTCTTATAAAGTTGATATATTCTGTATCTAAGGAATAAAGCAGCTAAGCTATGAAATATCGAGTTTGTAAAATTGTCTTTGCTATAATCCAGTTTTATCAGATTTAATTACTCGTATTTCCTTCGTTTACAAATGCACATGATTATATACATGTACAAATTTTGTCCATTGTTCATTCATAAATGTTTTAAACCGAAGTACATGTAATAGGCTGTATTAAAAAAAGGAACACATTTGTATTGTTTTTCCCTCACTATTCGATTATGTTTCATATTGTTTCCATGAAAATGTAATGTGTACTTTATTATGAGTCATATTATTTTAATCAACCATATTATTGTATGTGTACGTCAAAATTGCATTATATTTGCAAGTGACTATAAAACAAAACGTTATGTTTTAATTACTTACTACACAATAGTTGCACCAATTAACACCTTTAAAGTGTCCTTTCTTGACATAACTGGCAGAAGAATTTAGAAAACATATTATTGTGGAACTCACATTACGTAGACTGATTTCAAATCTATTTTCATCTATATTTAAGAGACGATGCGAGTTTCGAAAATGCGAGTTTAAAATAATTTCTGGAAGATATCAATATAAATAACTGTTTAACATTCAATAAACAGAAACTCCAACAACTCTTCCGAAATTGATCACGTCGATTAATTCCAATGTCCCGATCATTTTCGTATTGTTTCTCCCTGCGTGTGCCTCCTGGTCCAGTTGGTATTGCTCTTTGTGTCCCCTCCCTGCGTGTTCATCCTGGTCCTGTTGCTATTGTTCTTTGTGTCCCCTTCCTGCGTTTTCCTCCTGGTCCAGTTGGTATTACTCTTTGTGTCCCCTCCCTGCGTGTTCCTCTTGGTCCGGTTGCTATTGTTCTTTGTGTCTCCTCCCTGCGTGTTCCTCCTGGTCCGGTTGCTATTGTTCTTTGTGTCCCCTCCCTGCGTGTGCCTCCGGGTCCGGTTGCTATTGTTCTTTGTGTCCCCTTCCTGCGTGTTCCTCCTGGTCCAGTTGCTATTGTTCTTTGTGTCCCCTCCCTGCGTGTGCCTCCTGGTCCGGTTGCTATTATTCTTTGTGTCCCCTCCCTGCGTGTGCCTCCTGGTCCGGTTGCTGTTGTTCTTGGTGTCCCCTCCATGCGTGTGCCTCCTGGTCCAGGTGCTTTTGTTCTTAGTGTCCCCTTCCTGCGTGTTCCTCCTGGTCCAGTTGGTATTGTTATTGGTGTCCCCTCCCTGCGTGTGCCTCCTGGTCCGGTTGGTATTGTTCTGTGTGTCCCCTCTCTGCGTGTACCTCCTGGTCCGGTTGGTATTGTTCTTTGTGTCCCCTCCCTGTGTGTGCCTCCTGGTCCGGTTGCTATTGTTCTTGGTGTCCCCTCCATGCGTGTACCTCCTGGTCCAGGTGCTGTTGTTCTTAGAGTCCCCTTCCTGCGTGTTCCTCCTGGTCCAGTTGGTATTGTTCTTGGTGTCCCCTCCCTGCGTGTGCCTCCTGGTCCGGTTGGTATTGTTCTTTGTGTCCCCTCACTGCGTGTGCCTCCTGGTCCAGTTGGTATTGTTCTTTGTGTCCCCTCCCTACGTGTTCCTCCTGGTCCGGTTGCTATTGTTCTTGGAGTCCCCTTCCTGCGTGTTCATCTCTTGGTTCGGTTGCTATTGTTCTTTTTTTGTATCTGAATCTGGCCAGGGATGTTCTGATTTGTGAATATGGCTCAACATATTTCACTTTTGTTTCATTGATGCTGCTGCTGTGAATATGTTTTTGCTTCTAGAATTCACTCCTAAACATTTAGTGCGTTTTTATTTATTATATTGTCTTATTTTGTTATTTGGTTACGAAAAGGTGGACAACAGTGTAATACGGCTTCAAAGGAATGTACGCTATTGAGGGGCCGCTATTGTTAAGACTGACCGACAGTCAAATGTACTATAATGCAGTCCATAAATATCCTGGTTGCATTTTGTTCACATTTCTAAAATATTTGTATTATGGGACATGTTTCGCTTTAAATAGCTGATTCATGCAGAATCCTGCTGAATGATTAACTGAGAAAATTTGCAGACAACAAGATCTTTACATTTGGCGAAATGTTATATTCTCAGTTTACTTGCATTACAGAGATGGATTTTACAGCAATCAAGTTTAGTGTTATAGTGTTTTTCGTGAATCTATGCACTAGCGTAACATCGGGAGTCACACTTAGACAGTTGGATGAAAAAGTGGCTATTCTTGAAGCAAGACTGAACGTTGAAAATACCCAACGACACAAAGATTATGAAATGATCTTATCGAAATTGAACGAAATCACAACGAAGTTGGATAATTCAGAGGATAGGGACATTAATAAGGAAGATATTTCTAAAGATTACAATGCTGAAACTGCACGTGCTAATAATGTTGCAACTGCATCCTACATCAATGGCCATTTCCTATATTTGACGAAAGGAATGAAAGAAGAGAAACGATTGAATGGAAAGATGAGGCGTAGGTTGCCAGGAATTGAACTAGCAATTGAAGACATTAACCATCGAATGAAACGTGATCTGTCAATACTTGATTCGGAAATGCACTTGACTCGTTCAGCGATAAAAGACCATATGAACGCTACTGACATGAACATTGAAATATTACGAGATAATCTGAATGATTTAGTAAAAACTCATCAAGAAAACATAAGTCAGAAACTAGACGAGGTACTTAAAAGCAAATGCAATTACGATAGCATTACTGTGACACAATCTTCACTCATTGAACAGCTTTGGTTGGACATGTCACTTAATTTAGAAAAATGCATAACTCCATCAATTTCTTCGTGTTATGACGCATACGCTAAGGGATGCACAACAAGTAGTGTCTACAAAATAAGTCCACAAGGCCAAGGCCTGGATATTAAAATGTATTGTGATCAGTCCACAGACGGTGGTGGTTGGACAGTGTTTCAAAGGCGAATGAACGGAGACGTTGATTTCCATAGGAATTGGACGAGTTATAAAATAGGATTTGGCGATCCCTCAGGAGAGTTTTGGCTTGGAAATGATCATTTAAGCACGATGCTTCAAAGTGGACAGTATGAGCTGCGTATAGATATGGAAGATTTTGAAGGAAATCGAGCATATGCAAAATATAGTTCATTTCGCATTGATTCGGAATCGAATGACTATACTCTACATATAGATGGATATGGCGGGAATGCAGGAGATTCCCTGAAATATCATAACAATATGTCATTCAAAACTGAAGATCACGATAGCACTACGAAACAATGTGCAAAGGAATATGGTGCATGGTGGTATAAAAAATGCTATATCTCAAATCTGAACGGTGCATACCATTTAACGTCTCATCATCCTAATGAGGATGGTATTGTTTGGAATACATGGAAAGGTTATGAATATTCGTTAAAATTCGTAGAAATGAAGTTTCGCCAAATTTTACGAGAATAAAGATGCAAACATGTGTATTGTGGACCTTGTAACATAAACTTACTGCCTGTAGTTGTTTGTCCATCCAGCTTTCAGATTTTAAAATTGTTTACCGCTCTCAGCTCGATTCATTTTGTAGCACGAATCATATGCACAATGTGTATACATGGTTTCAACACATAAGTAGGTCATTCAACTTTCTCTTGTTATCGCCATTAATAAACTCCTCATGGTCAGTGCTATTTTATTCTTTAACCCATTTGCTTATCTTAACCTAGATACGAGTGATTACAATTTATTAAGCCTTTATTTTATTGGATCTTTTGCAATTCATTTCGGTATATTTATTACTAAATGTGCATTGTTACAAACGTGTATATGCTTGGTTGTGGATATAATGTGGTATTGAAAATAAAAGTATTAACTTGTCATTGTTGCTGTTTTAATGAACACCATGATGAGCATATCGGAAATTGCAAATACTTACAATGTAAAGTTCAACTATTGGAAGAGAGATTAAGTTGTTACAATGAATATCACATACATATTGCAATTCCACCCCACACAGACCCCAGGGAAACAACAGTATATTAAACATTATATACATTGGGGAACGCTCACGTACATCAAAACATAACCTCCATAGTTACTGCCCTTTACTGAACCTTTTTAAAAAAGATATAATACATTCCTTTTAAACTTGCAATAACAAAAAGCAATTTGATTGTTTCTTCAATTTTTGTGAAATTTGTGTGTCTCATATTGTGCACTGCTTTTACTGTTGTTTCTTCAAGTTTAGATATTTAACGCATGTTGTCTAAATTGATTAATATTAGTTCTACATATATGTAATATGTTTCACATATTATCAATTCATTATAACTTTAACAAATAATTGTAACTCTCACAAGTTTAATATTTTTTACAACGATTTATGGTAGGTCACATTGAAATAATACGTGCTTTGTATTTGTTACAATTATGTTCTTATATGTATCAATGTAAAGCTTACTGTCTTTTGTGTTCACCTTCTGAAAATAGAGCTATTATTGTTATAATTATTTTTTATAACCCTCGTTCCGTTTGAAAGTATACAGACAGTGATCTTAGACAAATGAGACATAATATTTACTACATACCTGTGAACCTCGATACTGATATTGGGTTTAACCCCAATAATACCCTGAAGAAGTTGTGTTTTTGTTTTAATGGTGATACAAATTGTTACTAGTATCATAATATAATGAGAATATATTCATAATCAAGTTATAATATTCAGACTGCATGTTTGATATTTTCATGTCTTAAAAAGTTAGAGTATCTAAGCTATATATATAATTCTATGGTGTTCTGTGTCTGTTTTCTAAAGTGAACCGAGTGTATGTGACATTGAAACGCCCACATAAATATGTTGATGTCATTTTGAAACCTCGATGTGCAAACAATGGTATGTACAGGTCAAGTACAATATTGCGATGCAAGTATTTTATAATGAACGCCGTTCCTTTGAGAATAATATACAGTTATGTAAACAATTCAATGAAACTATTTCTCACATACCCATGCATGTTTCTACGATGCCAGAAATTATATCATATAGCACAGTATGCATATGCTATGCAAATGAGCGGGAAAAAACTAAATGAAATCCCTACGCTACTTGTTTACCTTTAACAAAATGACTTATGATATAAAATATCCACATCGCAAACTGTTGATGCATTTACGGTTAACATGCATCAATAAAAAAAATATGAAGTTCGCCAGAGGCGCGCATCATATAATTTTATTCAACTCGTTCAATAAATCCAATACTAATACAACACACATTTGATATCCGATATAAACAACACATTAAGACAAAGACAAACATTGAATATGATTTTATTATGTAGGCAAATAAATATTTCAAATGTTTACAACTATGTATAGCTCTACTGAAAGTATATACATCGTACAATGGCAAAGAAACTCTGTACAAATACCCGTACGGTCACACCGGCTTTATTCCATACATACCTAACAAAACATTCAAGTAAAATGATCGTCACTCGCGTTCAAGTCAATGAAACATTTATAAATCCATTTCACACGATATTTCAACTTCTGCTTTAACAACTTGTCTATGTCCATCTCTCACAGATCTTAAAGGTTTCCATGCATAATCGTATCTCTGCATTGCGTGTTTAACCTTGTCATTTGTTTTGTCACTGCGAAGTAACATTCTGCGGACAAACACGTTACAGTTCTTTTTAACCACATTGTCAATTTGCGTTTTAATCCCTTTTCTACCAAACAGTTGTTTTTCCCAGTTTTTACCAACTGAAAACCCACGACATACTTTGGTGTAGACAACAAACTTTCTAGAATGTGCTTTGGTCTGTACACACACCTCGTAAATAGCTGCCACCTTCGTATTCCCGCCAAAAATAGTGTTTGTTCTGTATCCGCATCCACTTCCGGTTCTTGGTACCGTGACCCGCATATCACCAACCTCTCGAGCACTTGATGAAATCACCAGTTTCCACTCTGACCAATTCATATCTCGGAGAAGGAAGTAATTTTCAGATACATTCTCTCGACAATGCTTCGGTAAATATTTATCCATATACTTCTTGTTTGCATGTATTGATTTAGTTTTAACTGTTTTTGGTGATTTGATCATCGATCTTTTCGTCATCGCGGTGGCACGTTTTGGTTCTTCTCCAGCCTTCCTTGTCCCAGTTAGTTTTGCAGTTCCTATTTTTCTTGAAATGGATTTGCTGCTGTTAGATGATGAACCAGATCCTGTCTCAGATCCCATACCACCTCTCAAATCACCGAACATATTGTGCAAATCTTTGTTTATAGCCGTGGTGCGCGATCTTACTTCTTTTTCATAGTTCATAAACAATGTATCGTCCTTCTCTCGGTAACAAACAGCCATTAGAAAATCAAAAATGTTCTTAAAATCACTGAGCTTTAGATGATGCCCATGGGTGCGGCGGGCAATGTCAGCATAAAACTTATCGGCGTTGTGATTGTGACACTGTACCGAATAGATTCGAACACCAATGTTATTCAACTCATCTGCTTCATTCCTCCAGTTTAACTTCAATGTGTTCTGTGGATAATTCGGCTCGTGGGGATTGCAGTCACCAATCATGACCAGAGCCCGCTGTGAGCCTGGTGTCCATGAAAGCTTTGTACGAACTTCGTGCAGTACCAGCTCATAACATTCATCAGCGTCACCTCCACCAGTACCACCAACATTGTTCGTGAAATCTACGAGTTTAGCCACTTCGTCTGTAAAATCGACGAACTTGGTGACGTAATTGTGCTTGTCGCAATAATCCCCATGCGCAAACACCGCCATTTTAATGCCTGTGATATCTGCTTGAAGCCTTTGCACCATGTCCGACACCCGGCCCCGTACTTCAGCCAGACATGAAGACATACTACCAGTTGTATCAAAGGAGAATACGATCTCCAAGGGTCCGTTTGGTAAAGCCATACTTTGTCTAGTGCTGTTCTGAAATAATATAAAAAAACAATGCTTTATTTATGTTATTCTCATAATTTTAAACTGCCAAGCTACATAACACAGGTGTTATAAAGTATTATGTAATTCTTAAAAATGTCATACTTTACATCTTTAAGTAATTTGTATTTTAAATGATAGTTTTTTTTCATTATGCGTAACCAAGTGAAATATACATTTAATTTTTACATGATATCAGATCGTGACGAGGAACGTTATATAAATACGTAGGTAGAGATAGTCATACTTACATTCAAAGGGAGATAACTACATGAAAGCTTATTTAATATTTAAATCACAGTTGTCTCAATGTGATACAGTTGCCAGTTTAACGTGAAATAACCGATAGCCGTAGTATATATAGCGTAGAGTAAAATCACTAAGCATGCGCGTAGTTAACCATGTCGAAACACGTCTGTTCATACCTTGTAGCTGCTAACTGCGCATGCGTAGTTTAATCTTTATATAGTAACATTACCTAGTGTATATTATTTATAGATATTTATAGATATCTTCTTACTGAACACGTATACGTATTAAACTCGATAAAAAATTGTGGCTTGAATACGAATTGTGTTCGATACTTAATATTGGTAAAGCTGTGCTGGCAGGGGCGTATGTTGGATATGTTTAAGGGCAAATTTTGGGAACCGCCAGACGGGACTAGGGCAGAGCCTATAGGGCCCGTATTCACAAACGTTTTAAGACTGAATCTCAGACTATGACTTTAAAATTGCAAACAAGTTACAAGCATTACGTTTTCATTATTTTTGAACGGATACAAATTTTGCCTGAATATTTCTTGTTACTCGCTCTACACTTGTGCCATGTTTTATCAAACTATATTGTGTAACAATAACGTAGGAACAAAATGAAAACTTCCAATTCGGATTCACACTTATCACGAGACAGGTTCATGACAAGGTGAAATCTGTTGCGAAGGTATATATTTGCTACGGCACTGGAGGCCCGGGTTTGCTTTCAATACTGCATTGTCGTGCACACATTTATTTTCTCCTCCATCTGAAAGTTTGAACGAGGCTTACATTTATAACAAGGTTCTACCAAATACATTATAAGTACGTGAATATTAAATGGCTTTACTTTGCATTTAAAATGCTATTGATGACATTTCCGAAAAAGTTAGTATTGAAACAAAAATGTAATGATATATGCTAATGTAGGCCCTATAGTGAAAAGGCAGAAATTCCATCAAAACACAAGAAATATGGGAAAACGTCTGAACCATACAGTTTCGTAATTATTTATACAATCCATTTTCTAACGTTTAAAGATAGTTTGAATCGAACAAGCAAGCAGCTCACTGATATAAATTTAAGCCATCAAGATCTGAATCATTGAGACGCTTGTCGCTGAATCCACGTAGTTAATTTATGCAGAGTATATGATGCATGATTCCCAGATAATATAAACTAAAACCCTTACTCTAAGACATTAAAACACGAAGAAACTAGCGGTCACGTGCAAGTTGTTTCGGTAAGTTCTAGTTAATAAGTGTTTTCGTGCTTTTTTGTGGTTTTCTTTTGTGTGTTTTTATGGTATATTCGTAGATAGTTCTTCATTGATCATTGATAGTGTTGAAGAATACAATTGTGACAGACATGAAAGAAGGTCCAACAAATTTAATAATATTTGAATTATCGGTTCTGCAAGTTACCGACATGAACATACAAAAGTGGATCTGTCTAAATCACCACATTGACTTTAATGCGCCTGAAATAAAAGATATCTTCTACAAAATGACCATACACGAACCAAACTTATGTTAATTTAACCGTCTCCCTTGGCAATGTGGTTAAGGCAGCCACCTTGGGAGCAGGAAGTCGAAGGTTCGAACACAGGTAGGGATACGTTCTGATGTGGCCGGTAGGTGATCCGCCAGTTAGTTAAATAATGGTTGCCATGTGCCTACCTGCTTGGTGCCTGACATTATAGGATATGAATCGGGAAGTTAACATGCTCAGACGATAGGTGCCGTTAAGTCGGAGTGATACTGTAGTACGTTTATATTAATTTTATACCCCGATCTACTTCTTCTTCAAATAATTGGCAACCATTCAGTTTCCGTCCGTTGTTTGGTATTCAGCCTGTAAACTATCTGATAAATGTATTTACATTAAGCCTAACTCTATCCAGATGTTTGTTGTTCATAACATTCTTATGAAGTTGATATATTCTGTATCTAAGGAATAAAGCAGCTAAGCTATGAAATATAGACTTTGTAAAACTGTCTTTGCTATAGTCCAGTTTTATCAGATTTAATTACTCGTATTTCCTTCGTTTACAAATGCACATGATTATATACATGTACAAATTTTGTCCATTGTTCATTCATAAATGTTTTAAACCAAAGTACATGTAATAGGCTGTATTAAAAAAAGGAACACATTTGTATTGTTTTTCCCTCACTATTCGATTATGTTTCATATTGTTTCCATGAAAATGTAATGTGTACTTTATTATGAGTCATATTGTTTTAATCAACCATATTATTGTATGTGTACGTCAAAATTGCATTATATTTGCAATTGACTATAAAACAAAACGTTATGTTTTAATTACTTACTACACAATAGTTGCACCAATTAACACCTTTAAAGTGTCCTTTCTTGACATAACTGGCAGAAGAATTTAGAAAACATATTATTGTGGAACTCACATTACGTAGACTGAACTCAAATCTATTTTCATCTGTATTTAAGAGACGATGCGAGTTTGGAAAATGCGAGTTTAAAATAATTTCTGGAAGATATCAATATAAATAACTGTTTAACATTCAATAAACAGAAACTCCAACAACTCTTCCGAAATTGATCACGTCGATTAATTCCAATGTCCCGATCATTTTCGTATTGTTTCTCCCTGCGTGTGCCTCCTGGTCCAGTTGGTATTGCTCTTTGTGCCCCCTCCCTGCGTGTTCCTCCTGGTCCAGTTGGTATTGTTCTTTGTGCCCCCTCCCTGCGTGTGCCTCCTGGTCCAGTTGATATTGTTCTTTGTGCCCCCTCCCTGCGTGTGCCTCCTGGTCCAGTTGGTATTGTTTTTTGTGCCCCCTCCCTGCGTGTGCCTCCTGGTCCAGTTGATATTGTTCTTGGTGTGCCCTTCCTGCGTGTTCCTCCTGGTCCGGTTGGTATTGTTCTTTGTGTCCCCTCCCTGCGTGTGCCTCCTGGTCCGGTTGCTAATGTTCTTTGTGTCCCCTCCCTGCGTGTGCCTCCTGGTCCGGTTGCTAATGTTCTTTGTGTCCCCTCCCTGCGAGTGCCTCCTGGTCCGGTTGCTAATGTTCTTGGTGTCCCCTCCCTGCGTGTGCCTCCTGGTCCGGTTGCTAATGTTCTTGGTGTCCCCTCCCTGCGTGTGCCTCCTTGTCCGGTTGGTATTGTTCTTGGTGTCCCCTCCCTGCGTGTGCCTCCTGGTCCGGTTGCTAATGTTATTGGTGTCCCCTCCCTGCGTGTGCCTCCTGGTCCGGTTGCTAATGTTCTTGGTGTCCCCTCCCTGTGTGTGCCTCCTGGTCCGGTTGCTAATGTTCTTGGTGTCCCCTCCCTGCGTGTTCCTCCTGGTCCGGTTGGTATTGTTCTTTGTGCCCCCTCCCTGCGTGTTCCTCCTGGTCCGGTTGCTATTTTTCTTGGTGTCCCCTTCCTGCGTGTTTATCTTTTGGTTCGGTTTCTATTGTTCTTTTTTCTTTAATCTGAATCTGGCCAGGGAAGTTCTGATTTGTGAATATGGCTCAACATATTTCACTTTTGTCTCATTGATGCTACTGCTGTGAACATTATGTTTTTTGCTTCTAGAATTCAGTCCTAAACATTTATTGCGTTCTTATTTATTTTAGTGTCTTATTTTGTTATTTGCTTACGAAAAAGTGGACAACAGTGTAATACGGCTTCAAAGGAATGAACGCTATTTAGGGGCCGCTATTGTTAAGACTGACCGACAGTCCAATGTACTATAATGAAGTCCATAAATATCCTTAAATCCTGGTTGCCATTTTGTTAACATTTCTAAAATATTTGAATTATGGGACATGTTTCGCTTTAAATAGCGGATTCATGCAGAATCCTGCTGAATGATTAACTGAGAAAATCTGCAGACAACAAGATCTTTACGTTTGGCGAAATGTTATATTCTCAGTTTACTTGCATTTACAGAGAAGTTTACAAGATGGATTTTACAGCAATCAAGTTTAGTGTTATAGTGTTTTTCGTGCATCTATGCACTAGCGTAACATTGGGAGTCACACTTAGACAGTTGGATGAAAAAGTGGCTATTCTTGAAGTAAGACTGAACGTTGAAAATACCCAGCGACACAAAGATTATGAAATGATCTTATCGAAATTGAATGAAATCACAACAAAGTTGGATAATTCAGAGGATAGGGACATTAATAAGGAAGATATTGCTAAGGGTTACAATGCTGAAACTGCACGTGCTGATGCAACTGCATCCTACATCAATGGCCATTTCCTATATATGATGAAAGGAATGAAAGAAGAGAAACGATTGAATGTAAAGATGAGGCGTAGGTTGCCAGGAATTGAACTAGCAATTGAAGACATTAACCATCGAATGAAACGTGATCTGTCAATACTTGATTCGGAAATGCACTTTACTCGTTCAGCGATAAAAGACCATATGAACGCTACTGACATGAACATTGAAATATTACGAGATTTGGTTAAATTTCATCAAGAAAACATAGGTCAGAAGCTGGACGAGGTACTTAAAAACCAATACAATTACGATAGCCTTAATTCTGTGACACAATCTTCTCTCATTGAACAGCTTTGGTTGAACATGTCACTTGATATAGAACAATGCATAACTTCATCAATTTCTTCGTGTTATGATGCATATGCTAGGGGATACACAACAAGTAGTGTCTATAAAATAAGTCCACAAGGCCAAGGCCTTGATATTAAAATGTATTGTGATCAGTCAACAGACGGTGGTGGTTGGACAGTGTTTCAAAGGCGAATGAACGGAGACGTTGATTTCAGTAGGAATTGGGCGAGTTATAAAATAGGATTTGGCGATCCCTCAGGAGAGTTTTGGCTTGGAAATGATCATTTAAGCACGATGCTTCAAAGTGGACAGTATGAGCTGCGTATAGATATGGAGGATTTTGAAGGAAATCGAGCATTTGCAAAATATAGTTCATTTCGCATTGATTCGGAATCGAATAACTATACTCTACATATTGATGGATATGATGGGAATGCAGGAGATTCCCTGGACTATCATGATAATCAGTCATTCAAAACTGAAGATCACGATAGCAGTATTGCACAATGTGCAAAGGCATATCGGAGTGCATGGTGGTATATCAATTGCTATCGCTCAAATCTGAACGGTGTATACCATTTAACATCTGATGATACTGATTATGATGGTATTGTTTGGAAAGCATGGAAAGGTTTAACATATTCGTTAAAATTCGTAGAAATGAAGTTTCGCCAAGTTCTACGAGCATAAAGATGCAGACTTTGTATTGTTGACTTTGTATCATAAACTAACTGCCTGTAGTTGTTTGTCCATTCAGATTTTAAAATTGTTAACCGCTCTCAGCTCGATTAATTTTGTAGCACTTATCATATGCACAATGTGTATCCATGGTTTCAACAAATAAGTAGGTCATTCAATTAGGGCATTGCGAGTGCAAAGAAGTTATAGAAATCCTGGTTACACCCAGGTTTTCTGCATCTGTGGACTGGTCGGTAACCACATTCGCAAGCTGAAAATGTCAGTGGGATAAACGTTCAGCGGTGCATGTACTGTTAGCACGAGGATTCCATCAGTAATGAATTCAGACCTTCTTACTTCCGTAATCAATCTCTTTAACCACCTTATATGTATTCCAAAAGTGTGTAAATTGTGCATGTTTTTCTTCCTGTGTATAAAGTATGGCCATTTATGTGTAATTGTTATTCTTATAGATTACGAGCGCGAATGCCCTCCAAAGATTTTTATGTTTAGACTGATTATAGTTGTCAAGAATAAAGTGTAGTTAACAATTTACCTATTAGAATAAAACATGATAATCAGCCAGACTATTCATTATCTCCCCATTTCCCACAGATGTTGTCCCCAACGTCTTCTCGAATGGGTGCTGATGTGTCCCTGGGATATATGTGGCGAGGCATTATCTTGTGAATGTGGCGTTTATGTACAAACTTAATACTTAACATATTCTTTAAATGAATACATTATTCAATCAAAGCACTGAAAGTGCTGACAGCAAGGGACTCACTGCAGATCACAGACGTCACTTTGACATAGATTTACCTAACACAATAGTCTATCAAGAACACTTTGTTATGTTAGTATATAAAAAATTATAGGAGTTGAACACACAAGATTGTATACAAAGAATTGGTATAGACAGTCGGAAGGATGGATCATCATCATGTCAAACTCGACAATCTGTCCCAGAAATGGCAGGATTTCGCGGTTGACAACTCTTACCTAGTTGCACTTTCTGTACAAGTTACACGAATCAGTAATGCATTATTTTTCATCGTAAAATAAGGTACCGATACAACAGTGTTCTGTTTCTATGCGACTGTTCAAACACATCTTATCTACGCACAGTAGTTTACGTATTTTCTCCGTTGTCATGCGTTTTCGTGGACGCCGCCATTTTGTTCACTACATGAATAATATTATTTTATCATTTTGTTTTTGTTCAACTGTACTTTTTTACCTGTCTTTATTAATATTTCAATCGTTAATATTTAACAGTCGACAATAAAACAAAATGAATGTGAATTTATTCAAATTTAGAACATCAGTTTCCGTAAATCGTCGATATTCAACAATAATGGAAAATTGCATTTCCCATGTTTTCAATATACGTATAATTGATCGTTGGATATATTATGTGTTGCTCCGCTTTGAAAAGTCTGGCTACAAATGTACGACTCTCGATCACTTTTCCTACAGGCTTTATGCAGGAACTCAATCCGTCAATGAAACATTTATAAATCCATTTCACACGATATTTCAACTTCTGCTTTAACAACTTGTCTGTGTCCATCTCTCACAGATCTCAAAGGTTTCCATGCATAATCGTAACTCTGCATTGCGTGTTTAACCTTGTCATTTGTTTTGTCGCTGCGAAGTAACATTCTGCGGATAAATACGTTACAGTTCTTTTTAACCACATTGTCAATTTGTGTTTTAATCCCTTTTCTACCAAACAGTTGTTTTTCCCAGTTTTTACCAACTGAAAACCCACGACATACTTTCTGTAGACAACAAACTTTCTAGAATGCGCTTTGGTCTGCACACACACCTCGTAAATAGCTGCCACCTTCGTTTTCCCGCCAAAAATAGTGTTTGTTCTGTATCCACTTCCGGTTCTTGGTACCGTGACCCGCATATCACCAACCTCTCGAGCACTTGATGAAATCACCAGTTTCAATTCATATCTCGGGGAAGAAAGTAATTTTCAGATACATTCTCTCGACAATGCTTCGGTAAATATTTATCCATATACTTCTTGTTTGCATGTATTGATTTAGTTTTAACTGTTTTTGGTGATTTGATCATCGATCTTTTTGTCATCGCGGTGGCACGTTTTGGTTCTTCTCCAGCCTTCTTTGTCCCGTTTAGTTTTGCAGTTCCTATTTTCATTGAAATGGATTTGTTGCTGTTAGATGATGAACCAGATCCTGTCTCAGATCCCATACCACCTCTTAAATCACCGAACGGATTGTGCAAATCTTTGTTTATAGCTGTGGTGCGCGATCTTACTTCTTTTTCATAGTTCATAAACAATGTATCGTCCTTCTCTCGGTAACAAACAGCCATTAGAAAATCAAAAATGTTCTTAAAATCACTGAGCTTTAGATGATGCCCATGGGTGCGGCAGGCAATGTCAGCATAAAACTTATCGGCGTTGTGATTGTGACACTGTACCGAATAGATTCGAACACAAATGTTATTCAACTCATCTGCTTCATTCCTCCAGTTTAACTTCAATGTGTTCTGTGGATAATTCGGCTCGTGGGGATTGCAGTCACCAATCATGACCAGAGCCCGCTGTGAGCCTGGTGTCCATGAAAGCTGTGTACGAACTTCGTGCAGTACCAGCTCATAACATTCATCAGCGTCACCTCCACCAGTACCACCAACATTGTTCGTGAAATCTACGAGTTTAGCCACTTCGTCTGTAAAATCGACGAACTTGGTGACGTAATTGTGCTTGTCGCAATAATCCCCATGCGCAAACACCGCCATTTTAATGCCTGTGATATCTGCTTGAAGCCTTTGCACCATGTCCGACACCCGGCCCCGTACTTCAGCCAGACATGAAGACATACTACCAGTTGTATCAAAGGAGAATACGATCTCCAAGGGTCCGTTTGGTAAAGCCATACTTTGTCTAGTGCTGTTCTGAAATAATATTTAAAAAAACAATGCTTTATTTATGTTATTCTCATAATTTTAAACTGCCAAGCTACATAACACAAGGGTTATAAAGTTTTAAGTAATTCTTAAAAATGTCATACTTTACATCTTTAAGTAATTTGTATTTTAATGATAGTTTTTTTTCATTATGCGTAACCAAGGGAAATATACATTTAATTTTTACATGATATCAGATCGTGACGAGGAACGTTATATACATACGTAGAGATAGTCATACTTACATTCAAAGGAAGATAACTACATGAAAGCTTATTTAATATTTAAATCACAGTTGTCTCAATGTGATACAGTTGCCAGTTTAACGTGAAATAACCGATAGCCGTAGTATATATAGCGTAAAGTAACCATGTCGAAACACGTCTGTTCATACCTTGTAGCTGCTAACTGCGCATGCGTAGTTTCATCTTTATATAGTAACATTACCTAGTGTATATTATTTATAGATATTTATAAATATCTTCTTACTGAACACGTATACGTATTAAACTCGATAAAAACTTGTGGCTTGAATACGAATTGTGTTCGATACTTAATAATGGTAAAGCTGTGCTGGCAGGGGCGTATGTTGAATATGTTTAAGGGCGAATTTCGGGAACCGCCAGACGGGACTAGGACAGAGCCTATAGGGCCCGTATTCACAAACGTTTTAAGACTGAATCTCAGACTATGACTTTTAAATTGCAAACAAGTTACAAGCATTACGTTTTCATTATATTTGAACGGATACAAATTTTGCCTGAATATTTCTTGTTACTCGCTCTACACTGTACTTGTGCCATGTTTTATCAAACTATATTGTGTAACAATAACGTAGGAACAAAATGAAAACTTCCAATTCGGATTCACACTCAGTATCATGAGACAGGTTCATGACAAGATGAAATCTGTTGCGAAGGTATATATTTGCTACGGCACTGGAGGCCCGGGTTTGCTTTCAATACTGCATTGTCGTGCAAACATTTATTTTCTCCTCCATCTGAAAGTTTGAACGAGGCTTGCATTTATAACAAGGTTCTACCAAATACATTATAAGTACGTGAATATTAAATGGCTTTACTTTGCATTTAAAATGCTATTGATGACATTTCCGAAAAAGTTAGTATTGAAACAAAAACGTAATGATATATGCTAATGTAGGCCCTATGATGAAAAGGCAGAAATTCCATCAAAACACAAGAAATATGGGAAAACGTCGGAACCATACAGTTTCGTAATTATCTATACAATCCATTTTCTAACGTTTAAAGATAGTTTGAATCGAACAAGCAAGCAGCTCACTGATATAAATTTAAGCCATCAAGATCTGAATCATTGAGACGCTTGTCGCTGAATCCACGTAGTTAATTTATGCAGAGTATATGATGCATGATTCCCAGATAATATAAACTAAAACCCTTACTCTAAGACATTAAAACACGAAGAAACTAGCGGTCACGTGCAAGTTGTTTCGGTAAGTTCTAGTTAATAAGTGTTTTCGTGCTTTTTTGTGGTTTTCTTTTGTGTTTTTTATGTTATATTCGTAGAAAGTTCTTCATTGATCATTGATAGTGTTGAAGAATACAATTGTGACAGACATGAAAGAAGGTCCAACATAAGGCAACTCAATTTAACAATATTTGAATTATCGGTTATGCAAGTTACCGACATGAACATACAAAAGTGGATCTGTCTAAATCACCACCTTGACTTTAATGCGCCTGAAATAAAAAGATATCTTCTACAAAATGACCATACACGAACCAAACTTATGTTAATTTAACCGTCTACCTTG
This sequence comes from Mactromeris polynyma, assembly GCA_032209605.1. Taxonomy (NCBI): domain Eukaryota; kingdom Metazoa; phylum Mollusca; class Bivalvia; order Venerida; family Mactridae; genus Mactromeris; species Mactromeris polynyma. The sequence goes on from JASFXZ010000008.1 coordinate 8,544,831, forward strand.
GCAATGTGGTTAAGGCAACCGCCTTGGGAGCAGGAGGTCGAAGGTTTGAACACAGGTAGGGGTACGTTCTGATGTGGCCGGTAGGTGATCCGCCAGGTAGTTAAATAATGGTAACCATGTGCCTACCTGCTCGGTGCCTGACATTATATGATATGAATCGGGAAGTAAATATGCTCAGACGATAGGTGCCGCTAAGTCGGTGTGATACTGCAGTACGTTTATGTTAATTTTACACCCGATCTACTTCTTCTTCAAATAATTGGCAACCATTCAGTTTCCGTCCGATGTTTGGTATTCGGCCAGTAAAATATCTGTTAAATGTATTTACATTAAGCCTAACTCTATCAGGATGTTTTTTGTTCATAACATTCATATGAAGTTGATATATTCTGTATCTGAAGAATAAAGCTATGAAATATCGACTTTGTAAAGTTGTCTTTGTTATAGTGCAGTTTTATCAATTTTAATTACTCGTATTTCCATTTGTTTACAAATGCACGTGACTGTATACATGTACAAATTTTGTCCATTGTTCATTCATAAATATTTTAAACCTAAGTACATGTAATAAGCTGCATTATAAAAAAGGAAAACATTTTTCCCCTCACTATTCGATTATGTTTTATATTGTTTTCATAAAAATGTAACGTGTATTTTATTAGTCATATTATGATAATCAACCATTGTAATGCATGTGTACGTCAAAATTGCATTATATTTGCCATTGACTATAAAACAAAACGTTCATGTTTTAATTACTTACTACACAATAGTTTACTGCATTGAAAAAAATGGAATATCTTAACAGCATTTAATGACCCACCAATTAACACCTTTAAAATGTTCTTTCTTGACATAACTGGCAGAAGAATTTAGAAAACATACTATTGTGGAGCTCACATAACGTAGACTGAACTCAAATCTATTTTCATTTATATTTAAGAGATGGAAATGCGAATGATGTCTTCTCCCTAGGTGTGCCTCCTGGTCCGGTTGCTATTGTCCTTTGTGTCCCCTCCCTGCGTGTGCCTCCTGGTCCGGTTGCTATTGTTCTTTGTGTGCCCTCCCTACGTGTGCCTCATGGTCCGGTTGCTATTGTTCTTTGTGTCCCCTCCTTACGTGTGCCTCCTGATCCGGTTGCTATTGTTCTTTGTGTTCCCTCCCTACGTGTGCCTCCTGGTCCGGTTGCTATTGTTCTTTGTGTCCCCTCCCTACGTGTGCCTCCTGGTCCGGTTGCTATTGTTCTTTGTGTCCCCTCCCTACGTGTGCCTCCTGGTCCGGTTGCTATTGTTCTTTGTGTTCACCCTGCGTGTGTCTCCTGGTCCGGTTGCTATTGTTCTTTGTGTCCCCTCCTTACATGTGCCTCCTGATCCGGTTGCTATTGTTCTTTGTGTCCCCTCCCTACGTGTGCCTCCTGGTCCGGTTGCTATTGTTCTTGGTGTCCCCTCCCTACGTGTCCCTCCTGGTCCGGTTGCTATTGTTCTTTGAGTTCACCCTGCGTGTGTCTCCTGGTCTGGTTGCTATTGTTCTTTGTGTCACCCCCCTACGTGTGCCTCCTGGTCCGGTTGTTATTGTCCTTCGTGTACCCTCGCTACGTGTGCCTCCTGGTCCGGTTGCTATTGTCCTATGTGTCCCCTCCCTACGTGTGCCTCCTGGTCCGGTTGCTATTGTTCTTTGTGAAATGATCTTATCGAAATTAAACGAAATTACAACGAAGTTGGATAATTCAGAGGATAAGGACATTAATAAGGAAAATATGGCTAAAGTTTACAATGCTGAAACTGCACGTGCTGATAATGATGCAACTGCATCCTACATGAATGACCATTTCCTCTATTTGATGAAAGGAATGAAAGAAGAGAAACGATTGAATGTAAAGATGAGGCGCATGTTGCCAGGAATTGAACTAGCAATTGAAGACATTAATCATCGAATGAAACGTGATCTGTCAATACTTGATTCGGAAATGCACTTTACTCGTTCAGCGATAAAAGACCATATGACCGCTACTGACATGAATATTGAAATATTACGAGATTTGGTTAAATTTCATCAAGAAAACATAAGTCAGAAACTGGACGAGGTACTTAAAAACCAATACAATTACGATAGCATTACTTCTGTGACACAATCTTCACTCATTGAACAGCTTAAGTTGAACAAGTCACTTAATATAGAAAAATGCATAACTCAACCAATTTCTTCGTGTTATGATGCATACGCTAAGGGGTACACAACAAGTAGAGTCTACACAATAAGTCCACAAGGCCAAGGCTTGGATATTAAAATGTATTGTGATCAGTCAACAGACGGTGGTGGTTGGACAGTGTTTCAAAGGCGAATGAACGGAGACGTTGATTTCAGTAGGAATTGGGCGAGTTATAAAATAGGATTTGGCGATCCCGTAGGAGAGTTTTGGCTTGGAAATGATCATTTAAGCACAATGCTTCAAAGTGGACAGTATGAACTGCGTATAGATATGGAGGATTTTGAAGGAAATCGAGCATTTGCAAAATATAGTTCATTTCGCATTGATTCGGAATCGAATAACTATACTCTACATATTGATGGATATGATGGGAATGTAGGAGATTCCCTGGAATATCATAATAATCAGTCATTTCAAACTGAAGATCACGATGGCATTGAGCGACAATGTGCAAATGAATATCTGGGTGCATGGTGGTATAACAGTTGCTATGACTCAAATCTGAACGGTGTATACCATTTAACATCTGATGATACTGATTATGATGGTATTGCTTGGAGGACATGGAAAGGTTTTAGATATTCTTTAAAATTCGTAGAAATGAAGTTTCGCCAAGTTCTACGAGCATAAAGATGCAAACATTTGTATTGTGGACTTTGTAACATAAACTTACTGCCTGTAGATGTTTGTCCATTCAGATTTTAAAATTGTTAACCGCTCTCAGCTCGATTAATTTTGTAGCACTTATCATATGCACAATGTGTATCCATGGTTTCAACAAATAAGTAGGTCATTCAATTAGGGCATTGCGAGTGCAAAGAAGTTATAGAACACCAGGTTTTCTGCATCTGTGGACTGGTCGGTAACCACATTCGGCAGCTGAAAATATCAGTGGGATAAACGTTCAGCGGTGCATGTACTGTTAGCGTGAGGATTCCTTCAGTAAATGACTTCAGACCTTCTTACTTCCGTAATCAATCTCTTTAACCACCTTATATGTATTCCAAAAGTGTGTAAATTGTGTATGTTTTTCTTCTTGTGTATATAGTATGGTCATGTATGTGTCATTGTTATTCTTAGAGATTACGAGCGCGAATGCCCTCCTAAGATTTTCATATTTAGACTGATTATGGTTGTCAAGAATAAATTGAAGTTAACAGTTTACCTATTTGAATAAAACATGATAATCAGCCAGACTATTCATTATCTCCCCATTTCCCACAGATATTTGCCCGTACGTCTTCTCGGATCCTACTGTTTTGTGTGCCGATGTGTCCCTGGGATATATGTGGCGAGGCATTATCTTGTGAATGTGGCGTTCATGTACTAACTTAATACTTAACATATTCTTTAAATTAAACATATTCAATCAAAGCACTGAAGGTGCTGACAGCAAGGGGCTCACTGCAGATCACAGACGTCACTTTGACATGTATTTACCTATCACAATAGTCTATCAAGAACACTTTGTTATGTTAGTATATAAAATAATATAGGAGTTGAACACACAAGATTGTATACAAAGAATTGGTATAGACAGTCGGGAGGATGGATCATCATCATGTCAAACTCGACAATCTGTCCCAGAAATGGCAGGATTACGCGGTTGACAACTGTTACATAGTTGCACTTTCTGTACAAGTTACACGAATCAGTAATGCATTATTATTCATTGTAATATGAAGAACCGATATAACAGTGTTCTGTTTCTATGCGACTGTTCAAACACATCTTATCTGCGCACAGTAGTTCACGTATTTTCTCCGCTGTCGTGCGTTTCCGTGGACGCCGCCATTTTGTTCACTACATGAATAATATTATTTTATCATTTTGTTTTTGTTCAACTGTACTTTTTTACCTGTCTTTATTAATATTGTAATCGTTGATATTTAACAGTCGACAATAAAACAAAATGTATGTGAATTTATTCAAATTTAGAACATCAATTTCCGTAAATCGTCGATATTCAACAATGATGGAAAATTGCATTTCCCATGATTTCAATATACGTATAATTGATCGTTGGATATATTATATGTTGCTCCGCTTTGAAAAAGTCTAGCTACAAATGTCCGACTCTCGATCACTCGAAGGCTTTATGCAGGAACTAATACTCAATCAGAGAATACATATACAAAACTGACTTTATCCAGAATGCAGTTTTCCTTATGTATCTATACTATGTGTTTCACTTTTTTAGAGACGATAGACAAAGCGATTGTTTGTGTCTGCGTCAGGTTTGAAAATGGTTACATTTTGCATTAAATTTTAGTAAATGACTCTAACACAATCAACGTCAAAATGACATACGAGTATTTGAGCGCGGCTGTACGATATTCAACCTCTTCTTTGAGTGACTAGAAAACGTCACGTAACGTCACCATGTACTGACAGTACGCAATATTTTTGCCACATATGGCAATAGAAAAACGTAGTGACCATGTGGAATAATTATTGTTTCCTGCTTGCAAATAGTGACATCACATGTTGACGTCACTTACAGAAGAGGTTGTAAATCCAATAGCAGCACTTATTTAGTAAATGACTTTATGTAGTAACACAATCAAAGACAAAATGACATTCGTGTATTTGTTTTTTGATTCCATGATGTCTTACTTGAAACAATTATTTCGACAGTTATGGTGCGAACAGTCTGAAGTAACATAAAGAGAGTCGTATATTTTTTAGCATAATTTGTAACGTAAACTGAGGATGTGTTTAACTATAGTAAAAAGCCGTTAGAACTTCTTGAGTTGCTCAAATGTAAAAAACAAAGTAACTTTATGCAACGTAGCTAGGTTCGTAAATGATGCCTGAAAACAAAGATCTTTAACATTACTATAATTCGATTGTCCTTTAAAACTTGTTGTAATTCCCCTGTTTTCTTTTTTTCTTTCGTTCGTTTCATGTTCTCATGTGATGTACTGCATAGTTTGTACTTTGTATGTGATTGTATGACGATGTACCATGTACAAGTCAAAACAAATAATATCTACTATGAATTATTTGTATTTTAAATGGTAGTTTTTTTTCATTATGCGTAACCAAGTGAAATATACATTTAATTTTTACATGATATCAGATCGTGACGAGGAACGTTATATAAATACGTAGAGATAGTCATACTTACATTCAAAGGGAGATAACTACATGAAAGCTTATTTAATATTTAAATCACAGTTGTCTCAATGTGATACAGTTGCCAGTTTAACGTGAAATAACCGATAGCGGTAGTATATATAGCGTACAGTATAATCACTAAGCATGCGCGGAGTTAACCATGTCGAAACACGTCTGTTCATACCTTGTAGCTGCTAACTGCGCACGCGTAGTTTCATCTTTGTATAGTAACATTACCTAGTGTATATTATTTATAGATATTTATAAATATCTTCTTACTGAACACGTATACGTATTAAACTCGATAAAAACTTGTGGCTTGAATACGAATTGTGTTCGATACTTAATATTGGTAAAGCTGTGCTGGCAGGGGCGTATGTTGGATATGTTTAAGGGCGAATTTCGGGAACCGCCAGACGGGACTAGGGCAGAGCCTATAGGGCCCGTATTCACAAACGTTTTAAGACTGAATCTCAGACTATGACTTTAAAATTGCAAACAAGTTACAAGCATTACGTTTTCATTATATTTGAACGGATACAAATTTTGCCTGAATATGTCTTGTTACTCGCTCTACACTAAGTCTTGTGCCATGTTTTATCAAACTATATTGTGTAACAATAACGTAGGAACAAAATGAAAACTTCCAATTCGGATTCACACTTATCATGAGACAGGTTCATGACAAGGTGAAATCGGTTGCGAAGGTATATATTTGCTACGGCACTGGAGGCCCGGGTTTGTTAATGTAGGCCCTATAGTGAAAAGGCAGAAATTCCATCAAAACACAAGAAATATGGGAAAACGTCGGAACCATACAGTTTCGTAATTATCTATACAATCCATTTTCTAACGTTTAAAGATAGTTTGAATCGAACAAGCCAGCAGCTCACTGATATAAATTTAAGCCATAAAGATCTGAATCATTGAGACGCTTGTCGCTGAATCCACGTAGTATGCAGATTGTATGATGCATGCTTCCTAGATAATATAAACTAAAACCCTTACTCTAAGACATAAAACACGAAGAAACTAGCGGTCACGTGCAAGTTGTTTCGGTAAGTTCTAGTTAATAAGTTTGTTTATGCTTTTTTGTGCTTTTCTTTTGTGTTTTTTATGTTATATTCGTAGAAAGTTCTTTATTGATCAGTGATAGTGTTGAAGAATACAATTGTGACAGACATGAAAGAAGGTCCAACATAAGGCAACTCAATTTAACAATATTTGAATTATCGGTTCTGCAAGTTACCGACATGAACATACAAAAGTGGATCTGTCTAATTCACCACCTTGACTTTAATGCGCCTGAAATAAAAGATATCTTCTACAAAATGACCATACACGAACCAAACTTATGTTAATTTAGTCGTCTCCCTTGGCAATGTGATTAAGGCAACCGACTTGGGAGCAGGAGGTCGAAGGTTCGAACACAGGTAGGGGTACGTTCTGATGTGGCCGGTAGGTGATCCGCCAGTTAGTTAAATAATGGTTACCATGTGCCTACCTGCTCGGTGCCTGACATTATAGGATATGAATCGGGAAGTAAATATGCTCAGACGATAGGTGCCGTTAAGTCGGTGTGATACTGTAGTACGTTCATGTTAATTTTACACCCGATCAACTTCTTCTTCAAATAATTGGCAACCATTCAGTTTCCGTCAGATGTTTGATATTCAGCCAGTAAATATCTGTTAAATGTATTTACATTAAGCCTAACTCTATCAGGATGTTTGTTGTTCATAACATTCTTATGAAGTTGATATATGCTGTATCTGAAGAATAAAACAGCTAAGCTATGAAATATCGACTTTGTAAAATTGTCTTTGTTATAGTGCAGTTTTATCAATTTTAATTACTCGTATTTCCATTCGTTTACAAATGCACGTGACTGTATACATGTACAAATTTTGTCCATTGTTCATTCATAAATATTTTAAACCTAAGTACATTTAATAAGCTGTATTATAAAAAAGGAAAACATTTTTCCCCTCACTATTCGATTACGTTTTATATTGCTTCATAAAAATGTAACGTGTATTTGATTAGTCATATTATGATAATCAACCATCTTACTGCATGTGTACGTCAAAATTGCATTATATTTGCCATTGACTATAAAACAAAACGTTCATGTTTTAATTACTTACTACACAATAGTTTACTGCATTGAAAAAAATGGAATGCCTTAACAGCCTTTAATGATCTACCAATTAACACCTTTAAAATGTTCTTTCTTGACATAACTGGCAGAAGAATTTAGAAAACATACTATTGTGGAACTCACATAACGTAGACTGAACTCAAATCTATTTTCATCTATATTTAAGACATGGAAATGCGAATGATGTCTTCTCCCTACGTGTGCCTCCTGGTCCGGTTGCTATTGATCTTTGTGTCCCCTCCCTACGTGTGCCTCCTGATCCGGTTGCTGATGTTCTTTGTGTCCCCACCTTACTTGTGCCTCCTGATCCGGTAGCTATTGTTCTTTGTGTCCCCTCCCTATGTGTGCCTCCTGGTCCGGTTGCTATTGTTCTTTGTGTCCCCTCCCTACGTGTGCTTCCCGGTCCGGTTGCTATTGTTCTTTGTGTCCCCTCCCTACGTGAGCTTCCTGGTCCAGTTGCTATTGTTCTTTGTGTCCCCTCCCTACGTGTGCCTCCTGGTCCGGTTGCTATTGTTCTTTGTGTCCCCTCACTACGTGTGCCTCCTGGTCCGGTTGCTATTGTTCTTTGTGTTCACCCTGCGTGTGTCTCCTGGTCCGGTTGCTATTGTTCTTTGTGTCCCCTCCCTGCGTGTGCCTCCTGGTCCGGTTGTTTTTGTCCTTCGTGTACCCTCCCTACGTGCGCCTCCTGGTCCGGTTGCTATTGTCCTATGTGTCCCCTCCCTAAGTGTGCCTCCTGGTCCGGTTGCTATTGTTCTTTGTGTCACTCCCTACGTGTGCCTCCTGGTCTGGTTGCTATTGTCCTTTGTGTCTTCTTTCTGTGTGTGCCTCCTGATCCGATTGCTATTTTCCTTTGTGTCCCCTCCCTACGTGTGCCTCCTGGTCCGGTTGCTATTGTCCTTTGTGTCACCCCCCTACGTGTGCCTCCTGGTCCGGTTGCTATTGTCCTTTGTGTCCCCTCCCTACGTGTGCCTCCTTGTCCGGTTGCTATTGTTCTTTGTGTCCCCTCCCTGTGTGTGTCTCCTGGTCCGGTAAGTATTATTCTTTGTGTCCCCTCCTTGGGTGTTCCTCCTGGTCCGGTTGCTATTGTCCTTTGTGTCACCCCCCTACGTGTGCCTCCTGATCTGGTTGCTATTGTCCTTTGTGTCCCCTCCCTACGTGTGCCTCCTGGTCCGGTTGCTATTGTTCTTTGTGTCCCCTCCCTGTGTGTGTTTCATGGTCCGGTTAGTATTATTCTTTGTGTCCCCTCCTTGGGTGTTCCTCCTGGTCCGGTTGCTATTGTTCTTTGTGTCCCCTCCCTGCGTGATCCTCCTGGTCCGGTTGGTATTGTTCCTTGTGTCCCCTCCATACGATTGCCTCCTGATCCGGCTGGTATTGTTCTTTGTGTCCCCTCTCTGCGTGTGCCTCCTGGTCCGGTTGCTATTGTTCTTTTTGTCCCCTCTCTGCGTGTGCCTCCTGGTCCGGTTGCTATTGTCTCTATGCCCCCCCCCCTGCGTGAGCCTCCTGGTCCGATTGTTATTGTCTCTATGCCCCCCCCCCCTGCGTGTGCCTCCTGGTCTGGTTGGTATTGTTCTTTGTGACCCCTGCCTGCTTGACAGTTAAATGTACAATAATGCATTCCATAAATATGTCACCACTTAAATCCTTGTTGCCATTTTGTTAACATTTCTAAAATATTTGAATTATGGGGCATGTTTCGCTTTTGCAGAATCCTGCTGAATGATTAACTGAGAAAATATGCAGACAACAAGATCTTTACACTGATTACTATACTTTATTTAAATTGGAAATTGTATCCGGGCCTCAATCTCTATCAATTTAATAGTACACAAAGTGTCTACACAAGGCGTTACCGTTGTATTATTATGTCCTCACTGTTTACCGCTAAGTGTTTTGCAAGCAACGTTTTGATTGGTTTACCTGAGGGCACCTCTCGTGTCGTCATTGTCAAAAATCAACTGCAAATAATATCTGTATTCTCATAACATATGTACTAACTTCAGGTAAGCTGCCGTATCCTTTACAAATTTATATTCGTGCAGGAGAGACGTAAAAATAGAACTCACAGTTTTCCAAGATAAGAATCCTCTCGGATCACATAGACTAGAATATATTTGGCAAAATATTATATTCTCAGTTTACCTGCATTTACAGAGAAGTTTACAAGATGGATTTTACAGCAGTCAAGTTTAGTGTCATGGTGTTTTTCGTGCATGTATGCACTAGCGTAACATCGGGAGTCACGCTTAGACAGTTGGATGAAAAAATTGCTATTCTTGAAGCAAGACTGAACGTTGAAAATACCTTGCGACACAAAGATTATGAAATGATCTTATCGAAATTAAACGAAATTACAACGAAGTTGGATAATTCAGAGGATAAGGACATTAATAAGGAAGATATGGCTAAAGTTTACAATGCTGAAACTGCACGTGCTGATAATGATGCAACTGCATCCTACATGAATGGCCATTTCCTCTATTTAATGAAAGGAATGAAAGAAGAGAAACGATTGAATGTAAAGATGAGGCGCATGTTGCCAGGAATTGAACTAGCAATTGAAGACATTAATCATCGAATGAAACGTGATCTGTCAATACTTGATTCGGAAATGCACTTTACTCGTTCAGCGATAAAAGACCATATGACCGCTACTGACATGAATATTGAAATATTACAAGATTTGGTTAAATTTCATCAAGAAAACATAAGTCAGAAACTAGACGAGGTACTTAAAAACCAATACAATTACGATAGCATTACTTCTGTGACACAATCTTCACTCATTGAACAGCTTAAGTTGAACATGTCACTTAATATAGAAAAATGCATAACTCAACCAATTTCTTCGTGTTATGATGCATACGCTAAGGGATACACAACAAGTAGAATCTACACAATAAGTCCACAAGGCCAAGACCTGGATATTAAAATGTATTGTGATCAGTCAACAGACGGTGGTGGTTGGACAGTGTTTCAAAGGCGAATGAACGGAGACGTTGATTTCCGTAGGAATTGGATGAGTTATAAAATAGGATTTGGCGATCCCTTAGGAGTGTTTTGGCTTGGAAATGATCATTTAAGCACAATGCTTCAAAGTGGACAGCATGAGCTGCGTATAGATATGGAGGATTTTGATGGAAATCGAGCATATGCTAAATATAGTTCATTTCGCATTGATTCGGAATCGAATGACTATACTCTACATATAGACGGATATGATGGGAATGCAGGAGATTCCCTGGAATATCATAATAATCAGTCATTCAAAACGGAAGATCACGATAGCTCTACGCATGGATGTCCAAATGAATATCTGGGTGCATGGTGGTATAACATGTGCTATTACTCAAATCTGAACGGTGTATACCATTTAACATCTCAGGATCCTAATCTGGATGGTATTGCTTGGATGTCATGGAAAGGTTTGAAATATTCGTTAAAATTCGTAGAAATGAAGTTTCGCCAAGTTCTAAGAGCATAAAGATGCAAACATTTGTATTGTGGACTTTGTAACATAAACTTACTGCCTGTAGATGTTTGTCCATTCAGATTTTAAAATTGTTAACCGCTCTCAGCTCGATTAATTTTGTAGCACTTATCATATGCACAATGTGTATCCATGGTTTCAACAAATAAGTAGGTCATTCAATTAGGGCATTGCGAGTGCAAAGAAGTTATAGAAATCCTGGTAACACCAGGTTTTCTGCATCTGTGGACTGTTCGGTAACCACAGCTGAAAATGTCAGTGGGATAAACGTTCAGCGGTGCATGTACTGTTAGCGTGAGGATTCCTTCAGTAAATGACTTCAGACCTTCTTACTTCCGTAATCAATCTCTTTAACCACCTTATATGTATTCCAAAAGTGTGTAAATTGTGCATGTTTTTCTTCTTGTGTATATAGTATGGTCATGTATGTGTCATTGTTATTCTTAGAGATTACGAGCGCGAATGCCCCCCTAAGATTTTCATATTTAGACTGATTATGGTTGTCAAGAATAAATTGTAGTTAACAGTTTACCTATTTGAATAAAACATGATAATCAGCCAGACTATTCATTATCTCCCCATTTCCCACAGATATTTGCCCGTACGTCTTCTCGGATCCTACTGTTTTGTGTGCCGATGTGTCCTTGGGATATATGTGGCGAGGCATTATCTTGTGAATGTGGCGTTCATGTACTAACTTAATACTTCACATATTCTTTAAATGAAACATATTCAATCAAAGCACTGAAGGTGCTGACAGCAAGGGGCTCACTGCAGATCACAGACGTCACTTTGACATGTATTTACCTATCACAATAGTCTATCAAGAACACTTTGTTATGTTAGTATATAAAATAATATAGGAGTTGAACACACAAGATTGTATACAAAGAATTGGTATAGACAGTCGGGAGGATGGATCATCATCATGTCAAACTCGACAATCTGTCCCAGAAATGGCAGGATTACGCGGTTGACAACTGTTTCCTAGTTGCACTTTATGTACAAGTTACACGAATCAGTATAAAATGAAGAACCGATACAACAGTGTTCTGTTTCTATGCGACTGTTCAAACACATCTTATCTGCGCACAGTAGTTCACGTATTTTCTCCGTTGTCGTGCGTTTTCGTGGACGCCGCCATTTTGTTCACTACATGAATAATATTATTTTATCTTCTTTTTTTTTGTTCAACTGTACTTTTTTACCTGTCTTTATTAATATTTTAATCGTTAATATTTAACAGTCGACAATAAAACAAAATGTATGTGAATTTATTCAAATTTAGAACATCAGTTTCCGTAAATCGTCGATATTCAACAATGATGGAAAATTGCATTTCCCATGATTTCAATATATGTATAATTGATCGTTGGATATATTATATGTTGCTCCGCTTTGAAAAAGTCTAGCTACAAATGTCCGACTCTCGATCACTCGAAGGCTTTATGCAGGAACTAATACTCAATCAGAGAATACATATACAAAACTGACTTTATCCAGAATGCAGTTTTCCTTATGTATCTATACTATGTGTTTCACTTTTTAGAGACGATAGACAAAGCGATTGTTTGTGTCTGCGTCAGGTTTGAAAATGGTTACATTTTGCATTAAATTTTAGTAAATGACTTTATGTAGTAACACAATCAACGACAAAATGACATACGAGTATTTGAGCGCGGCTGTACGATATTCAACCTCTTCTTTGAGTGACTAGAAAACGTCACGTAACGTCACCATGTACTGACAGTACGTAATATTTTTGCCACATATGGCAATAGAAAAACGTAGTGACCATGTGGAATAATTATTGTTTCCTGCTTGCAAATAGTGACATCACATGTTGCGCTTTCTTGAAATGACGTCACTTACAGAAGAGGTTGTAAATCCAATAGCAGCACTTATTTAGTAAATGACTTTATGTAGTAACACAATCAAAGACAAAATGACATTCGTGTATTTGTTATTTGATTCCATGATGTCTTACTTGAAACAATTATTTCGACAGTTATTGTGCGAACAGTCTGAAGTAACATAAAGAGAGTCGTATATTTTTTATCATAATTTGTAACGTAAACTGAGGATGTGTTTTACTATAGTAAAAAGCCGTTAGAACTTCTTGAGTTGCTCAAATGTAAAAACAAAGATCTTTAACATTACTATAATTCGATTGTCCTTTAAAACTTGTTGTAATTCCCCTGTTTTCTTTTTCTCTTTCGTTCGTTTCATGTTCTCATGTGATGTACTGCATAGTTTGTACTTTGTATGTGATTGTATGACGATGTACCATGTACAAGTCAAAACAAATAAAATCTACTGTTCTGTTCTGTTTTGTTAACTGACACACACTTATGTTTTCTGTCCCTTGAAAGTCCATATCATATCGCTTGCAGCTTGACTCCTCTTTGTTGTAGAACTTGCTGCAAAAATACAAGAACACATATTAATTATTAAGTACGTAGTTTACATGTCAGTCATCCCGTACATATCTTTAATTAGCGATTATCGAAAGCATTTGTTCTCTCTAGAATCTATGTTTAAATGGTTTAAATGTGTTTTTATGCAGTAAAATTGATACATTTTTATTATTAACGTTTTTTCAGAATTATCATAAATATTTTGTTTCAATAGCATCTCTTTGTCCATACGTAGGAAGCCAGGTCCGACATAATTAAATAATGACTATTAATCGCTTCCTTTGATAACAAATCGCCATTTGTATAAACTGTTGATTGTTTGAAATTACTATGTAAACAAATGTCTGGCTTATACCATATTTCGGATAGTTTCGAACAAAAGCCCTTTTAGCACCTTTTTTCGGCAAAGCCTTCAGCGTCTCATATTTGGACGGAAGTCGCTCAAAATTTCATTGGCTACAATTCTTGATAAAATTTTGTAACAGAGAATTTCATTGGTCTTGTCCCTTTTTGGAGCTTAGGTAAAAAATGTGTCTTTCCTCTGTAAAGTCATTCTTAATATTGACTTTACATGTGTTAGGTTGCGTAATGTTATTTATTTGCATAATTTTGTAAGAATTTGAAGTAAGTTAGGTTTTTATATATAAGTTATATTTCTCTTAGTTTAAAGCAGATGCACTTTTCGGTAATTTATTCTTTAGGTTAAAATCAGTAGTTTCGATAGATTTTTGTACTTTGGGTAACATGCAGAAAAACAAACCCCGAAGTTTTTGAACGCGAAAGTTTTATTCTAATTTTACAATTATTCTCTGAAATTATGTGTGCAGGTATTGATATTGTATTCTTGATGTATTTTGTGATTGATGTAAAGCGATAATTGTTTCAGAAACTGTCTGTTGTAAAATATTTAAATGGTGTTATGTTGTAAGAAATAACTTCTTTAATTAATGTTTTCTGTAGTTTATTTATCATATTTACTATTCTGTACGAGGGTCATGCAAAAAGTTATGTCATTGGGTTCGGATTTCTTAAGTGCTACGTTTTATCAAAATAATTTTTATTACAAACCTTCAAAATATTCCCCCTTTACCGAAACACATTTTTGTAACCTTTTTACCCAATCGCGAAAAGCAGATAAATAGTCTTCTTTTGGTATCTGTTGGAGACACTGATAAATGGCGCTGCCAAGAGAACTTCTGGACTTATATTTCTTTCCAGAAAGCATTTTCTTAAGCCTTGGAAATAAAAAAAAGTCACAGGGACTCAGGTCAGGTGAATAAGGCGGATGGTTTACAACTTCCACCTTTTCAGAAGCCAAAAAAGACTTAACAACCTCGCACTTGTGAGAGGAGGCGTTGTAGTTTATAAGATGGACTCCTGACCATCCTTTGCTTGGACGTTTCTTATTGTAAAACTATTTCACTTTCTTCAGTACAGAGTTCTTGTAGAATCGTCCAGTAACTGTATGACCAGATGGACAAGGCTATATCTTTCACCGACAATCGCGCATCCTGTTCGACCACAACTTTTACAGCAGCGATGTTTTCCTTGGTAACAGAGGTTTTAGGCCTACCAGAACGGGTATCATCTTCGACAGATAATTTCCCAGCTTTAAAAGCTTTAACCCACCTAAAAACTGTGCGCATTGAAATGACCTGAGGTTCATATATATCACACAATTCATCAAATATATATATCAAGCCTAATGCGGCATT
Organism: Mactromeris polynyma; assembly: GCA_032209605.1. Lineage (NCBI taxonomy): Eukaryota > Metazoa > Mollusca > Bivalvia > Venerida > Mactridae > Mactromeris > Mactromeris polynyma. Next base: position 8,559,940 of record JASFXZ010000008.1, read on the forward strand.
TAATATAGCTACGAATTTCAGTCTTTTCGTCCATTTTACAATGTGAAAAGTAAATTGGTCAGTGTATATGACTGCATGTATTTCAATTTGAAATAACTCGGTCATTTGAAAAACAATTTGCACAAAATAAACGGATATCGTTAGCTATTGGACACACAATTCAAGTGCAATGAAGCATTTTAAAAAATACCTGGGATAAAACTACGGAAGCCCATTAGTGACAGAACTTTTTGCATGACCCTCGTATTCATGCATGTATATTTAGATTTTTTGGATTCTTGATTCTTAATATTGACTTTGCATGTGTTAGGTTGCGTAAGTTACATTAAACGAGGAAAGGACACATCTTCTTGATTATTTTTATAGATCTCGGGAGAAACGTCCGTACGTGGAAGTCACGGCACAAAACGTGATGGAGAATCCGGGTAGGGATCGGTTCCATCCTTTCATATAGCCAAGCGAGGGAATGGTGTACATCCAAAACATCAGCAGTGTAACATCAAAATACAGATACGTGTAACTTTCTATCCATGACAATGCCAAGAACTTAAAAGGTGTTATGACCCAGATGATCATAGACAGGCATTAAGATACAAAGAAATGGATGAGGATGATGATGAAAATGGTGAATAGGATGGATGATGATAATTACGAGGATGGTGCAGGTGGAAATAATTATGATGAACGGGATAATAATAAGGAAAATGATGAAAAAGATCCAAAAAGATTCAACAGTGGTAGTCGAATCAGAAAATATTAAAACAAAGAGTAAGGAAGGGAAAAACAGTATATTCTGGAATGGAAGAATCCTTAATATAAACCATCATGGTAAAATGAAGTTGTTGTCATCATTGATCTAAAAAGGAGTTTTATATTACGCATACAAACTTGGGGAAAAGAAGGTGTAGGCCTTATAAGTATTTTAAACAATTCTAAAGATTGAGTTTCTCAGTACACTTCATGGTTACAGTTGTGTTGGGTTCATGTTAAGGTCATTTTGACTATGCATGGTAATTAAACATATGGTAAATTTGGTGTAAGTGTGCATACATGATGTTGATTTTAAACAATGTGATTTGTTATATAGATGGGCTTAATACATAGGTCTAAGCTGTTATGAGCTCTCAGATACTTAAAGTTTTACATTTTTGTCCTTAATAAGTACTATATTTTATACTGGGGCTTTCTTAAAATATGTATTCTATGTAACACCAGGATTAAATCTTTTTGATGTATATATATGAATATTCCAGATTCATAATGGATATTCCATGTTAGCTCATTTTGTTACTTGATTTCAAAAAAATAGATCATAAGTTATCCCTAATCAGAGTAAGGCTTGCGGTTGGTGTGAGTGAGTGTGTAAGTGTATTAATTCAATGTGTAAATGTGTTGTTTTCGTTTTTTAATCGCAGTCTTTTCTGTATAATATAATATTGGGGACGCCTAAATTTTGTATTCGTGGGTAGATAACAGCCATTATCTCTATTTTTAGTTGGCTGGAGTAAGCATATGTTAATTTAACCGCCTCTCTTAGCCAAGTGGTTAAGGCATCCGCCTTTTGAGCAGTAGGTCGAAGGTTTGAACACAGGTAGGGGTACGTTCTGATGTGGCCGGTAGGTGATCCGCCAGTTAGTTAAATAATGGTTAACATGTGCCTATACCTGCTTGGTGCCTGACATTATAGGGTAGGAATCAGGAAGTAAATATGCTCAGACGACAGGTGCCGTTAAGTCGGGGTGATACTGTAGTACGTTTATATTAATTTTATACCCCGATCTACTTCTTCTTCAAATAATTGGTAACCATTCAGTTTCCGTCAGATGTTTGATATTCAGCCAGTAAATATCTGTTAAATGTATTTACATTAAGCCTAACTCTATCAGGATGTTTGTTGTTCATAACATTCTTATGAAGTTGATATATGCTGTATCTGAAGAATAAAACAGCTAAGCTATGAAATATCGACTTTGTAAAATTGTCTTTGTTATAGTGCAGTTTTATCAATTTTAATTACTCGTATTTCCATTCGTTTACAAATGCACGTGACTGTATACATGTACAAATTTTGTCCATTGTTCATTCATAAATATTTTAAACCTAAGTACATTTAATAAGCTGTATTATAAAAAAGGAAAACATTTTTCCCCTCACTATTCGATTACGTTTTATATTGCTTCATAAAAATGTAACGTGTATTTGATTAGTCATATTATGATAATCAACCATATTACTGCATGTGTACGTCAAAATTGCATTATATTTGCCATTGACTATAAAACAAAACGTTCATGTTTTAATTACTTACTACACAATAGTTTACTGCATTGAAAAAAATGGAATGCCTTAACAGCCTTTAATGATCTACCAATTAACACCTTTAAAATGTTCTTTCTTGACATAACTGGCAGAAGAATTTAGAAAACATACTATTGTGGAACTCACATAACGTAGACTGAACTCAAATCTATTTTCATCTATATTTAAGACATGGAAATGCGAATGATGTCTTCTCCCTACGTGTGCCTCCTGGTCCGGTTGCTATTGATCTTTGTGTCCCCTCCCTACGTGTGCCTCCTGATCCGGTTGCTGTTGTTCTTTGTGTCCCCACCTTACTTGTGCCTCCTGATCCGGTAGCTATTGTTCTTTGTGTCCCCTCCCTATGTGTGCCTCCTGGTCCGGTTGCTATTGTTCTTTGTGTCCCCTCCCTACGTGTGCTTCCCGGTCCGGTTGCTATTGTTCTTTGTGTCCCCTCCCTACGTGAGCTTCCTGGTCCAGTTGCTATTGTTCTTTGTGTCCCCTCCCTACGTGTGCCTCCTGGTCCGGTTGCTATTGTTCTTTGTGTCCCCTCACTACGTGTGCCTCCTGGTCCGGTTGCTATTGTTCTTTGTGTTCACCCTGCGTGTGTCTCCTGGTCCGGTTGCTATTGTTCTTTGTGTCCCCTCCCTGCGTGTGCCTCCTGGTCCGGTTGTTTTTGTCCTTCGTGTACCCTCCCTACGTGCGCCTCCTGGTCCGGTTGCTATTGTCCTATGTGTCCCCTCCCTAAGTGTGCCTCCTGGTCCGGTTGCTATTGTTCTTTGTGTCACTCCCTACGTGTGCCTCCTGGTCTGGTTGCTATTGTCCTTTGTGTCTTCTTTCTGTGTGTGCCTCCTGATCCGATTGCTATTTTCCTTTGTGTCCCCTCCCTACGTGTGCCTCCTGGTCCGGTTGCTATTGTCCTTTGTGTCACCCCCCTACGTGTGCCTCCTGGTCCGGTTGCTATTGTCCTTTGTGTCCCCTCCCTACGTGTGCCTCCTGGTCCGGTTGCTATTGTTCTTTGTGTCCCCTCCCTGTGTGTGTCTCCTGGTCCGGTAAGTATTATTCTTTGTGTCCCCTCCTTGGGTGTTCCTCCTGGTCCGGTTGCTATTGTCCTTTGTGTCACCCCCCTACGTCTGCCTCCTGATCTGGTTGCTATTGTCCTTTGTGTCCCCTCCCTACGTGTGCCTCCTGGTCCGGTTGCTATTGTTCTTTGTGTCCCCTCCCTGTGTGTGTTTCATGGTCCGGTTAGTATTATTCTTTGTGTCCCCTCCTTGGGTGTTCCTCCTGGTCCGGTTGCTATTGTTCTTTGTGTCCCCTCCCTGCGTGATCCTCCTGGTCCGGTTGGTATTGTTCCTTGTGTCCCCTCCATACGATTGCCTCCTGATCCGGCTGGTATTGTTCTTTGTGTCCCCTCTCTGCGTGTGCCTCCTGGTCCGGTTGCAATTGTTCTTTTTGTCCCCTCTCTGCGTGTGCCTCCTGGTCCGGTTGCTATTGTCTCTATGCCCCCCCCCCCTGCGTGAGCCTCCTGGTCCGATTGTTATTGTCTCTATGCCCCCCCCCCCTGCGTGTGCCTCCTGGTCCGGTTGGTATTGTTCTTTGTGACCCCTGCCTGCTTGACAGTTAAATGTACAATAATGCATTCCATAAATATGTCACCACTTAAATCCTTGTTGCCATTTTGTTAACATTTCTAAAATATTTGAATTATGGGGCATGTTTCGCTTTTGCAGAATCCTGCTGAATGATTAACTGAGAAAATATGCAGACAACAAGATCTTTACACTGATTACTATACTTTATTTAAATTGGAAATTGTATCCGGGCCTCAATCTCTATCAATTTAATAGTACACAAAGTGTCTACACAAGGCGTTACCGTTGTATTATTATGTCCTCACTGTTTACCGCTAAGTGTTTTGCAAGCAACGTTTTGATTGGTTTACCTGAGGGCACCTCTCGTGTCGTCATTGTCAAAAATCAACTGCAAATAATATCTGTATTCTCATAACATATGTACTAACTTCAGGTAAGCTGCCGTATCCTTTACAAATTTATATTCGTGCAGGAGAGACGTAAAAATAGAACTCACAGTTTTCCAAGATAAGAATCCTCTCGGATCACATAGACTAGAATATATTTGGCAAAATATTATATTCTCAGTTTACCTGCATTTACAGAGAAGTTTACAAGATGGATTTTACAGCAGTCAAGTTTAGTGTCATGGTGTTTTTCGTGCATGTATGCACTAGCGTAACATCGGGAGTCACGCTTAGACAGTTGGATGAAAAAATTGCTATTCTTGAAGCAAGACTGAACGTTGAAAATACCTTGCGACACAAAGATTATGAAATGATCTTATCGAAATTAAACGAAATTACAACGAAGTTGGATAATTCAGAGGATAAGGACATTAATAAGGAAGATATGGCTAAAGTTTACAATGCTGAAACTGCACGTGCTGATAATGATGCAACTGCATCCTACATGAATGGCCATTTCCTCTATTTAATGAAAGGAATGAAAGAAGAGAAACGATTGAATGTAAAGATGAGGCGCATGTTGCCAGGAATTGAACTAGCAATTGAAGACATTAATCATCGAATGAAACGTGATCTGTCAATACTTGATTCGGAAATGCACTTTACTCGTTCAGCGATAAAAGACCATATGACCGCTACTGACATGAATATTGAAATATTACAAGATTTGGTTAAATTTCATCAAGAAAACATAAGTCAGAAACTAGACGAGGTACTTAAAAACCAATACAATTACGATAGCATTACTTCTGTGACACAATCTTCACTCATTGAACAGCTTAAGTTGAACATGTCACTTAATATAGAAAAATGCATAACTCAACCAATTTCTTCGTGTTATGATGCATACGCTAAGGGATACACAACAAGTAGAATCTACACAATAAGTCCACAAGGCCAAGACCTGGATATTAAAATGTATTGTGATCAGTCAACAGACGGTGGTGGTTGGACAGTGTTTCAAAGGCGAATGAACGGAGACGTTGATTTCCGTAGGAATTGGATGAGTTATAAAATAGGATTTGGCGATCCCTTAGGAGTGTTTTGGCTTGGAAATGATCATTTAAGCACAATGCTTCAAAGTGGACAGCATGAGCTGCGTATAGATATGGAGGATTTTGATGGAAATCGAGCATATGCTAAATATAGTTCATTTCGCATTGATTCGGAATCGAATGACTATACTCTACATATAGACGGATATGATGGGAATGCAGGAGATTCCCTGGAATATCATAATAATCAGTCATTCAAAACGGAAGATCACGATAGCTCTACGCATGGATGTCCAAATGAATATCTGGGTGCATGGTGGTATAACATGTGCTATTACTCAAATCTGAACGGTGTATACCATTTAACATCTCAGGATCCTAATCTGGATGGTATTGCTTGGATGTCATGGAAAGGTTTGAAATATTCGTTAAAATTCGTAGAAATGAAGTTTCGCCAAGTTCTAAGAGCATAAAGATGCAAACATTTGTATTGTGGACTTTGTAACATAAACTTACTGCCTGTAGATGTTTGTCCATTCAGATTTTAAAATTGTTAACCGCTCTCAGCTCGATTAATTTTGTAGCACTTATCATATGCACAATGTGTATCCATGGTTTCAACAAATAAGTAGGTCATTCAATTAGGGCATTGCGAGTGCAAAGAAGTTATAGAAATCCTGGTAACACCAGGTTTTCTGCATCTGTGGACTGTTCGGTAACCACAGCTGAAAATGTCAGTGGGATAAACGTTCAGCGGTGCATGTACTGTTAGCGTGAGGATTCCTTCAGTAAATGACTTCAGACCTTCTTACTTCCGTAATCAATCTCTTTAACCACCTTATATGTATTCCAAAAGTGTGTAAATTGTGCATGTTTTTCTTCTTGTGTATATAGTATGGTCATGTATGTGTCATTGTTATTCTTAGAGATTACGAGCGCGAATGCCCCCCTAAGATTTTCATATTTAGACTGATTATGGTTGTCAAGAATAAATTGTAGTTAACAGTTTACCTATTTGAATAAAACATGATAATCAGCCAGACTATTCATTATCTCCCCATTTCCCACAGATATTTGCCCGTACGTCTTCTCGGATCCTACTGTTTTGTGTGCCGATGTGTCCTTGGGATATATGTGGCGAGGCATTATCTTGTGAATGTGGCGTTCATGTACTAACTTAATACTTCACATATTCTTTAAATGAAACATATTCAATCAAAGCACTGAAGGTGCTGACAGCAAGGGGCTCACTGCAGATCACAGACGTCACTTTGACATGTATTTACCTATCACAATAGTCTATCAAGAACACTTTGTTATGTTAGTATATAAAATAATATAGGAGTTGAACACACAAGATTGTATACAAAGAATTGGTATAGACAGTCGGGAGGATGGATCATCATCATGTCAAACTCGACAATCTGTCCCAGAAATGGCAGGATTACGCGGTTGACAACTGTTTCCTAGTTGCACTTTATGTACAAGTTACACGAATCAGTATAAAATGAAGAACCGATACAACAGTGTTCTGTTTCTATGCGACTGTTCAAACACATCTTATCTGCGCACAGTAGTTCACGTATTTTCTCCGTTGTCGTGCGTTTTCGTGGACGCCGCCATTTTGTTCACTACATGAATAATATTATTTTATCTTTTTTTTTTTTGTTCAACTGTACTTTTTTACCTGTCTTTATTAATATTTTAATCGTTAATATTTAACAGTCGACAATAAAACAAAATGTATGTGAATTTATTCAAATTTAGAACATCAGTTTCCGTAAATCGTCGATATTCAACAATGATGGAAAATTGCATTTCCCATGATTTCAATATATGTATAATTGATCGTTGGATATATTATATGTTGCTCCGCTTTGAAAAAGTCTAGCTACAAATGTCCGACTCTCGATCACTCGAAGGCTTTATGCAGGAACTAATACTCAATCAGAGAATACATATACAAAACATACTTTATTCAGAATGCAGTTTTCCTTATGTATCTATACTATGTGTTTCACTTTTTAGAGACGATAGACAAAGCGATTGTTTGTGTCTGCATCAGGTTTGAAAATTGTTACATTTTGCATTAAATTTTAGTAAATGACTTTATGTAGTAACACAATCAACGACAAAATGACATACGAGTATTTGAGCGCGGCTGTACGATATTCAACCTCTTCTTTGAGTGACTAGAAAACGTCACGTAACGTCACCATGTACTGACAGTACGTAATATTTTTGCCACATATGGCAATAGAAAAACGTAGTGACCATGTGGAATAATTATTGTTTCCTGCTTGCAAATAGTGACATCACATGTTGCGCTTTCTTGAAATGACGTCACTTACAGAAGAGGTTGTAAATCCAATAGCAGCACTTATTTAGTAAATGACTTTATGTAGTAACACAATCAAAGACAAAATGACATTCGTGTATTTGTTATTTGATTCCATGATGTCTTACTTGAAACAATTATTTCGACAGTTATTGTGCGAACAGTCTGAAGTAACATAAAGAGAGTCGTATATTTTTTATCATAATTTGTAACGTAAACTGAGGATGTGTTTTACTATAGTAAAAAGCCGTTAGAACTTCTTGAGTTGCTCAAATGTAAAAACAAAGATCTTTAACATTACTATAATTCGATTGTCCTTTAAAACTTGTTGTAATTCCCCTGTTTTCTTTTTCTCTTTCGTTCGTTTCATGTTCTCATGTGATGTACTGCATAGTTTGTACTTTGTATGTGATTGTATGACGATGTACCATGTACAAGTCAAAACAAATAAAATCTACTGTTCTGTTCTGTTTTGTTAACTGACACACACTTATGTTTTCTGTCCCTTGAAAGTCCATATCATATCGCTTGCAGCTTGACTCCTCTTTGTTGTAGAACTTGCTGCAAAAATACAAGAACACATATTAATGATTAAGTACGTAGTTTACATGTCAGTCATCCCGTACATATCTTTAATTAGCGATTATCGAAAGCATTTGTTCTCTCTATAATCTATGTTTAAATGGTTTAAATGTGTTTTTATGCAGTAAAATTGATACATTTTTATTATTAACGTTTTTTCAGAATTATCATAAATATTTTGTTTCAATAGCATCTCTTTGTCCATACGTAGGAAGCCAGGTCCGACATAATTAAATAATGACTATTAATCGCTTCCTTTGATAACAAATCGCCATTTGTATAAACTGTTGATTGTTTGAAATTACTATGTAAACAAATGTCTGGCTTATACCATATTTCGGATAGTTTCGAACAAAAGCCCTTTTAGCACCTTTTTTCGGCAAAGCCTTCAGCGTCTCATATTTGGACGGAAGTCGCTCAAAATTTCATTGGCTACAATTCTTGATAAAATTTTGTAACAGAGAATTTCATTGGTCTTGTCCCTTTTTGGAGCTTAGGTAAAAAATGTGTCTTTCCTCTGTAAAGTCATTCTTAATATTGACTTTACATGTGTTAGGTTGCGTAATGTTATTTATTTGCATAATTTTGTAAGAATTTGAAGTAAGTTAGGTTTTTATATATAAGTTATATTTCTCTTAGTTTAAAGCAGATGCACTTTTCGGTAATTTATTCTTTAGGTTAAAATCAGTAGTTTCGATAGATTTTTGTACTTTGGGTAACATGCAGAAAAACAAACCCCGAAGTTTTTGAACGCGAAAGTTTTATTCTAATTTTACAATTATTCTCTGAAATTATGTGTGCAGGTATTGATATTGTATTCTTGATGTATTTTGTGATTGATGTAAAGCGATAATTGTTTCAGAAACTGTCTGTTGTAAAATATTTAAATGGTGTTATGTTGTAAGAAATAACTTCTTTAATTAATGTTTTCTGTAGTTTATTTATCATATTTACTATTCTGTACGAGGGTCATGCAAAAAGTTATGTCATTGGGTTCGGATTTCTTAAGTGCTACGTTTTATCAAAATAATTTTTATTACAAACCTTCAAAATATTCCCCCTTTACCGAAACACATTTTTGTAACCTTTTTACCCAATCGCGAAAAGCAGATAAATAGTCTTCTTTTGGTATCTGTTGGAGACACTGATAAATGGCGCTGCCAAGAGAACTTCTGGACTTATATTTCTTTCCAGAAAGCATTTTCTTAAGCCTTGGAAATAAAAAAAAGTCACAGGGACTCAGGTCAGGTGAATAAGGCGGATGGTTTACAACTTCCACCTTTTCAGAAGCCAAAAAAGACTTAACAACCTCGCACTTGTGAGAGGAGGCGTTGTAGTTTATAAGATGGACTCCTGACCATCCTTTGCTTGGACGTTTCTTATTGTAAAACTATTTCACTTTCTTCAGTACAGAGTTCTTGTAGAATCGTCCAGTAACTGTATGACCAGATGGACAAGGCTATATCTTTCACCGACAATCGCGCATCCTGTTCGACCACAACTTTTACAGCAGCGATGTTTTCCTTGGTAACAGAGGTTTTAGGCCTACCAGAACGGGTATCATCTTCGACAGATAATTTCCCAGCTTTAAAAGCTTTAACCCACCTAAAAACTGTGCGCATTGAAATGACCTGAGGTTCATATATATCACACAATTCATCAAATATATATATCAAGCCTAATGCGGCATTTAATATAGCTACGAATTTCAGTCTTTTCGTCCATTTTACAATGTGAAAAGTAAATTGGTCAGTGTATATGACTGCATGTATTTCAATTTGAAATAACTCGGTCATTTGAAAAACAATTTGCACAAAATAAACGGATATCGTTAGCTATTGGACACACAATTCAAGTGCAATGAAGCATTTTAAAAAATACCTGGGATAAAACTACGGAAGCCCATTAGTGACAGAACTTTTTGCATGACCCTCGTATTCATGCATGTATATTTAGATTTTTTGGATTCTTGATTCTTAATATTGACTTTGCATGTGTTAGGTTGCGTAAGTTACATTAAACGAGGAAAGGACACATCTTCTTGATTATTTTTATAGATCTCGGGAGAAACGTCCGTACGTGGAAGTCACGGCACAAAACGTGATGGAGAATCCGGGTAGGGATCGGTTCCATCCTTTCATATAGCCAAGCGAGGGAATGGTGTACATCCAAAACATCAGCAGTGTAACATCAAAATACAGATACGTGTAACTTTCTATCCATGACAATGCCAAGAACTTAAAAGGTGTTATGACCCAGATGATCATAGACAGGCATTAAGATACAAAGAAATGGATGAGGATGATGATGAAAATGGTGAATAGGATGGATGATGATAATTACGAGGATGGTGCAGGTGGAAATAATTATGATGAACGGGATAATAATAAGGAAAATGATGAAAAAGATCCAAAAAGATTCAACAGTGGTAGTCGAATCAGAAAATATTAAAACAAAGAGTAAGGAAGGGAAAAACAGTATATTCTGGAATGGAAGAATCCTTAATATAAACCATCATGGTAAAATGAAGTTGTTGTCATCATTGATCTAAAAAGGAGTTTTATATTACGCATACAAACTTGGGGAAAAGAAGGTGTAGGCCTTATAAGTATTTTAAACAATTCTAAAGATTGAGTTTCTCAGTACACTTCATGGTTACAGTTGTGTTGGGTTCATGTTAAGGTCATTTTGACTATGCATGGTAATTAAACATATGGTAAATTTGGTGTAAGTGTGCATACATGATGTTGATTTTAAACAATGTGATTTGTTATATAGATGGGCTTAATACATAGGTCTAAGCTGTTATGAGCTCTCAGATACTTAAAGTTTTACATTTTTGTCCTTAATAAGTACTATATTTTATACTGGGGCTTTCTTAAAATATGTATTCTATGTAACACCAGGATTAAATCTTTTTGATGTATATATATGAATATTCCAGATTCATAATGGATATTCCATGTTAGCTCATTTTGTTACTTGATTTCAAAAAAATAGATCATAAGTTATCCCTAATCAGAGTAAGGCTTGCGGTTGGTGTGAGTGAGTGTGTAAGTGTATTAATTCAATGTGTAAATGTGTTGTTTTCGTTTTTTAATCGCAGTCTTTTCTGTATAATATAATATTGGGGACGCCTAAATTTTGTATTCGTGGGTAGATAACAGCCATTATCTCTATTTTTAGTTGGCTGGAGTAAGCATATGTTAATTTAACCGCCTCTCTTAGCCAAGTGGTTAAGGCATCCGCCTTTTGAGCAGTAGGTCGAAGGTTTGAACACAGGCAGGGGTACGTTCTGATGTGGCCGGTAGGTGATCCGCCAGTTAGTTAAATAATGGTTAACATGTGCCTATACCTGCTTGGTGCCTGACATTATAGGGTAGGAATCAGGAAGTAAATATGCTCAGACGACAGGTGCCGTTAAGTCGGGGTGATACTGTAGTACGTTTATATTAATTTTATACCCCGATCTACTTCTTCTTCAAATAATTGGTAACCATTCAGTTTCCGTCAGATGTTTGATATTCAGCCAGTAAACTATCTGTTAAATGTTTTTACATTAAGCCTAACTCTATCCAGATGTTTGTTGTTCATAACATTCTTATGAAGTTGATATATTCTGTATCTAAGGAATAAAGCTAAGCTATGAAATATCGAGTTTGTACAATTGTCTTTGCTATAGTCCAGTTTTATCAGATTAAATTACTCGTTTTTCCTTCGTTTACAAATGCACATGACTATATACATGTACAAATTTTGTCCAGTGTTCATTCATAAATATTTTAAACCAAAGTACATGCAATAGGCTTTTTTAAAAAAAGGAGCACATTTGTACTGTTTTTCCCTCACTGTTCGATTATGTTTCATATTGTTTCCATGAAAATGTAATGTGTACTTTATTATGAGTCATATTATTTTAATCAACCATATTATTGTATGTGTACGTCAAAATTGTATTATATTTGCAAGTGACTATAAAACAAAACGTTATGTTTTTAATTACTTACTACACAATAGTTGCACCAATTAGAGTTTGGAAAATGCGAGTTTAAAATAATTTCTGGAAGATATCAATATAAATAACTGTTTAACATTAAATATAAAGAAACTCCAACAACTCTTCCGAAATTGATCACGTCGATTAATTCAAATGTACCGATCATTTTCGTATTGTTTCTCCCTGCGTGTTCCTCCTGGTCCAGTTGGTATTGTTCTTTGTGCCCCCTCCCTGTGTGTTCCTCCTGGTCCAGTTGGTATTGTTCTTTGTGCCCCCATCCCTGCGTGTGCCTCCTGGTCCAGTTGATATTGTTCTTTGTGCCCCCTCCCTGCGTGTGCCTCCTGGTCCAGTTGGTATTGTTGTTTGTGCCCCCTCCCTGCGTGTGCCTCCTGGTCCAGTTGGTATTGTTCTTGGTGTGCCCTTCCTGTGTGTGCCTCCTGGTCCGGTTGCTAATGTTCTTGGTGTCCCCTCCCTGCGTGTGCCTCCTGGTCCGGTTGCTAATGTTCTTTGTGTCCCCTCCCTGCGTGTGCCTCCTGGTCCGGTTGCTAATGTTCTTGGTGTCCCCTCCCTGCGTGTACCTCCTGGTCCGGTTGCTAATGTTATTGGTGTCCCCTCCCTGCGTGTGCCTCCTGGTCCGGTTGCTAATGTTCTTGGTGTCCCCTCCCTGCGTGTGCCTCTTGGTCCGGTTGGTATTGTTGTTGGTGTCCCCTCCCTGCGTGTGCCTCCTGGTCCGGTTGCTAATGTTCTTGGTGTCCCCTCCCTGCGTGTGCCTCCTGGTCCGGTTGCTATTTTTCTTGGTGTCCCCTTCCTGCGTGTTCCTCCTGGTCCGGTTGCTATTGTTCTTTGTGTCCCCTCCCTGCGTGTTCATCTTTTGGTTCGGTTGCTATTGGTCTTTTTTCTTTGATCTGAATCTGGCCAGGGAAGTTCTGATTTGTGAATATGGCTCAACATATTTCACTATTGTCTCATTGATGCTACTGCTGTGAACATTATGTTTTTTGCTTCTAGAATTCAGTCCTAAACATTTATTGCGTTCTTATTTATTCTAGTGTCTTATTTTGTTATTTGCTTACGAAAAGGTGGACAATAGTGTTATACGGCTTCAAAGGAATGAACGCTATTTAGGGGCCGCTATTGTTAAGACTGACCGACAGTCAAATGTACTATAATGAAGTCCATAAATATCCTTAAATCCTGGTTGCCATTTTGTTAACATTTCTAAAATATTTGAATTATGGGACATGTTTCGCTTTAAATAGCTGATTCATGCAGAATCCTGCTGAATGATTAACTGAGAAAATCTGCAGACAACAAGATCTTTACGTTTGGCGAAATGTTATATTCTCAGTTTACTTGCATTTACAGAGAAGTTTACAAGATGGATTTTACAGCAATCAAGTTTAGTGTTATAGTGTTTTTCGTGCATCTATGCACTAGCGTAACATTGGGAGTCACACTTAGACAGTTGGATGAAAAAGTGGCTATTCTTGAAACAAGACTGAACGTTGAAAATACCCAGCGACACAAAGATTATGAAATGATCTTATCGAAATTGAACGAAATCACAACAAAGTTGGATAAGTCAGAGGATAGGGACATTAATAAGGAAGATATTGCTAAAGATTACAATGCTGAAACTGCACGTGCTGATGCAACTGCATCCTACATCAATGGCCATTTCCTATATATGGTGAAAGGAATGAAAGAAGAGAAACGATTGAATGTAAAGATGAGGCGTAGGTTGCCAGGAATTGAACTAGCAATTGAAGACATTAACCATCGAATGAAACGTGATCTGTCAATACTTGATTCGGAAATGCACTTTACTCGTTCAGCGATAAAAGACCATATGACCGCTACTGACATGAATATTGAAATATTACGAGATTTGGTTAAATTTCATCAAGAAAACATAAGTCAGAAGCTGGACGAGGTACTTAAAAACCAATACAATTACGATAGCCTTAATTCTGTGACACAATCTTCTCTCATTGAACAGCTTTGGTTGAACATGTCACTTAATATAGAACAATGCATAACTCCATCAATTTCTTCGTGTTATGATGCATATGCTAGGGGATACACAACAAGTAGTGTCTATAAAATAAGTCCACAAGGCCAAGGCCTTGATATAAAAATGTATTGTGATCAGTCCAAAGATGGTGGTGGTTGGACAGTGTTTCAAAGGCGAATGAACGGAGACGTTGATTTCCATAGGAGTTGGGCGAGTTATAAAATAGGATTTGGCGATCCCTTAGGAGAGTTTTGGCTTGGAAATGATCATTTAAGCACAATGCTTCAAAGTGAACAGTATGAGCTGCGTATAGATAAGGAGGATTTTGAAGGAAATCGAGCATTTGCAAAATATAGTTCATTTCGCATTGATTCGGAATCGAATAACTATACTCTACATATTGATGGATATGATGGGAATGCAGGAGATTCCCTGGACTATCATAATAATCAGTCATTCAAAACTGAAGATCACGATAGCAGTATTTCACAATGTGCAAAGGCATATCGGAGTGCATGGTGGTATATCAATTGCTATCACTCAAATCTGAACGGTGTATACCATTTAACATCTGCTGATACTGATTATGATGGTATTGCTTGGAAAGCATGGAAAGGTTTAAGATATTCCTTAAAATTCGTAGAAATGAAGTTTCGCCAAGTTCTACGAGCATAAAGATGCAAACATTTGTATTGTTGACTTTGTATCATAAACTTACTGCCTGTAGTTGTTTGTCCATTTAGATTTTAAAATTGTTAACCGCTCTCAGCTCGATTAATTTTCTAGCACTTATCATATGCACAATGTGTATCCATGGTTTCAACAAATAAGTAGGTCATTCAATTAGGGCATTGCGAGTGCAAAGAAGTTATAGAAATCCTGGTTACACCCAGGTTTTCTGCATCTGTGGACTGGTCGGTAACCACATTCGCAAGCTGAAAATGTCAGTGGGATAAACGTTCAGCGGTGCATGTACTGTTAGCACGAGGATTCTATCAGTAATGAATTCAGACCTTCTTACTTCCGTAATCAATCTCTTTTACCACCTTATATGTATTCCAAGAGTGTGTAAATTGTGCATGTTTTTCTTCCTGTGTATAAAGTATGGCCATTTATGTGTAATTGTTATTCTTATAGATTAAGAGCGCGAATGCCCTCCAGATTTTTATATTTAGAATGATTATAGTCGTCAAGAACTTTACCTATTAGAATAAAACATGATAATCAGCCAGACTATTCATTATCTCCCCATTTCCCACAGATGTTGACCCCAACGTCTTCTCGAATGGGTGCTGATGTGTCCCTGGGATATATGTGGCGAGGCATTTTCTTGTGAATGTGGCGTTCATGTACAAACTTAATACTTCACATATTCTTTAAATGAATACATTATTCAATCAAAGCACTGAAAGTGCTGACAGCAAGGGACCCACTGCAGATCACAGACGTCGCTTTGACATAGATTTACCTAACACAATAGTCTATCAAGAACACTTTGTTATGTTAGTATATAAAATAATATAGGAGTTGAACACACAAGATTGTATACAAAGAATTGGTATAGACAATCTGAAGGATGGATCATCATCATGTCAAACTCGACAATCTGTCCCAGAAATGGCAGGATTACGCGGTTGACGACTGTTACCTAGTTGCACTTTCTGTACAAGTGACACGAATCAGTAATGCATTTTTCATTGTAAAATGAAGTACCGATACAACAGTGTTCTGTTTCTATGCACCTGTTCAAACACATCTTATCTGCGCGCAGTAGTTTACGTATTTTCTCCGTTGTCGTGCGTTTTCGTGGACGCCGCCATTTTGTTCACTTCATGAATAATATTATTTTATCATTTTGTTTTTGTTCAACTGTACTTTTTTACCTGTCTTTATTAATATTTCAATCGTTAATATTTAACAGTCGACAATAAAACAAAATGTAAATCGTCGATATTCAACAATGATGGAAAATTGCATTTCCCATGATTTCAATATACGTATAATTGATCGTTGAATACATTATATGTTGCTCCGCTTTGGAAAAGTCTGGCTACAAATGTCGGACGCTCGATCACTCGAAGGCTTTATGCAGGAACTAATACTCAATCAGAGAATACATATACAAAACATACTTTATTCAGAATGCAGTTTTCCTTATGTATCTATACTATGTGTTTCACTTTTTTAAAGACGATAGACAAAGCGATTGTTTGTGTCTGCATCAGGTTTGAAAATGGTTACATTTTGCATTAAATAGTAAATGACTTTATGTAGTAACACAATCAACGTCAAAATGACATACGAGTATTTGAGCGCGGCTGTACGATATTCAACCTCTTCTTTGAGTGACTTTCTAGAAAACGTCACGTAAAGTCACCATGTACTGACAGTACGCAATATTTGCCACATATGGCAATAGAAAAGCGTAGTGACCATGTGGAATAATTATTGTTTCCTGCTTGCAAATAGTGACATCACATGTTGCGTTTTCTTGAAATGACGTCACTTACAGAAGAGGTTGTAAATCCCATAGCAGCACTTATTTAGTAAATGACTTTATGTAATAACACAATCAACGACAAAATGACATACGAGTATTTGTTATTTGATTCCATGATGTCTTACTTGAAACAATTATTTCGACAGTTATTGTGCGAACAGTCTGAAGTAACATAAAGAGAGTCGTATATTTTTTATCATAATTTGTAACGTAAACTGAGGATGTGTTTTACAATAGTAAAAAGCCGTTAGAACTTCTTGAGTTGCTCAAATGTAAAAACAAAGTAACTTTATGCAACGTAGCTAGGTTCGTAAATGATGCCTGAAAACAAAGATCTTTATAATTACTATAATTCGATTGTCCTTTAAAACTTGTTGTAATTCCCCTGTTTTCTTTTTCTCTTCCGTTCGTTTCATGTTCTCATGTGATGTACTGCATAGTTTGTACTTTGTATGTGATTGTATGACGATGTACCATGTACAAGTCAAAACAAATAAAATCTACTGTTCTGTTCTGTTTTGTTAACTGACACACACTTATGTTTTCCGTCCCTGGAAGGTCCATATCATATCGCTTGCAGCTTGACTCCTCTTTGTTGTAGAACTTGCTACAAAAATACAAGTACACATATTAATGAGTTAATACGTAGTTTACATGTCAGTCATCCCGTACATATCTTTAATTAGCGATTATCGAAAGCATTTGTTCTCTCTAGAATCTATGTTTAAATGGTTTAAATGTGTTAAGTAATTTCTCTAACCGGTCGGGGTTCTCCATTTCGGAATTGTAACTGTTAATGCTAGGACATCCAATAGGTAGACTCATTGTGCTACTAGAAAGAACACGCGGTCTGTATTGTACACGCATAGTACTAGCATGTGCTTATAACCGTAAATCAATGACAGCAATAAGCTACACTGAATGAAATATAGTATCGTCACAACTGTTCCAAACACGTAGCCGGTGTTAATGTATTGTATTACCATCCTGAGAAATATTTAGCGCCTTGAATCTTTGAAGCTGCCTGTTTTGGCTTGCTGTAAGAGCTGTTCTATCAACTGGTGTGGCTGACAAGTCAGGTGTCTTGTCTCGTCCGATATATTCCATTCTGTGAACGCCAGCGGAAGTGCTAGGTACATCAGAGAGAGGCTTGCTTCCGCCATTTCGTCTGGCATTACTTGGATTTTGCGCAGACGGTCCTGTTATTTCTTTTATCCTGGAGTTTATGAATATAACAACAAAGCTATTCGTAACATTCATTATATGAAGTTTATTAAAAACATTTCTCGCCCGCCAATGAAATATATTTCAAGTACAGGTACATAAGTTCATTGACTGGACACATATCATCAGAGAAAAGATCGTTAAATGATCGCCAAACATACAATAGATCTACATGATATTTATTGAATCTTATGTTAAGACATGTAAATCTGGCCTTTTCGGATCAATTTCTTACTATTTATGTGGCTGTTTCCAGTCATTCTAGTGGATGTCAAAGTCCAAGCCGACCACGCATCCTCCAGTGGACTATTTGTAAGTAGGAAAGAATAATTTCCCTCGGAGGTTCGGTTTGTTCAAGATAACGGTACCCACCTCTACTTATATGTTTTTGGACATGAAGTCTTTCTCAAGTTAACAAAGTATACAATGTAAACGACAGAACGGAAAATTATGACATGTTCAGATCAATGGTAACATAGATTGAGAAAAAACCTTAGTGTTGGATCCTCTATATTCTGTATGGTAACATAGATTGAGAACAAACCTCAGTGTTGGATCCTCTGTATTCTGTATGGTAACATAGATTGAGAACAAACCTTAGTGTTGGATCCTCTATATTCTGTATGGTAACATAGATTGAGAACAAACCTCAGTGTTGGTTCCTCTATATTATGTATGGTAACATAGGTTGAGAACAAACCTAAGTGTTGGTTCCTCTATATTCTGTATGGTAACATAGATTGAGAACAAACCTTAGTGTTGGATCCTCTATATTCTGTATGGTAACATAGATTGAGAACAAACCTCAGTGTTGGATCCTCTATATTCTGTATGGTAACATAGATTGAGAACAAACCTTAGTGTTGGATCCTCTATATTATGTATGGTAACATAGGTTGAGAACAAACCTTAGTGTTGGATCCTCTATATTCTCTATGGTAACATAGATTGAGAACAAACCTTAGTGTTGGATCCTCTATATTATGTATGGTAACATAGACTGAGAACAAACCTAAGTGTTGGATCCTCTATATTCTGTAAAGCGTCCCTAGCACGCATATATTCCGCATCTTTCATCTGGGCAATGACGATTTCCCTGGCTGTTTTCTTGGGCTTCTTCAACTTCCCAGGTCTAAGACAACCACACCATCGCCAACTGATCATTTGCAACAATAGGAAAAAGTAATTACAATTTGAAGTACAAGTATGGATATGTTTTCATTAGCTTCGTTTATCATACATTACCTTATACATTACATAAACATTAAGAAGCGATAGGCCATAAAACATTATTCAAGCAAGAAATATCTTGAAAAAAGATGGTCGGCGCAGTTTGAAGGTTGTTGCCGAGATGTTACGATTACTGGTTACTCCTGATCCAAACTGTATTTCGGTAAATTCACCGAAATTCAGTGGATTTCGGTAAAATAACGTACCCATTATCGAAACGTTAACCAATCCGCGTCAAGGTAACAAACGTTGTTCGGTTGAAGAGAAGTTGGTTTAGTGGTTAACATAAGATTTGATTGGTTTACGCAACACTGATATGCAAATGGCAAAGCCGAAAAACATTAATGCATCAGATTTAATGCCAAATCATTACTTATTATACAAATTAACGTTTACCTCATCTTCTTCTTTTTCGACAATGCTTTCTTTATTGTTCGTTTTTCTCTATCGTAGCAACATTTGAGGGTTGTTAATACAGTGAAATAGACAAGTATTATAAACACAAAAAGGCTGGCAACAGAAACCAGAGTTATAGCTGACGTTGTACACAAAAAACACTCGGCGACTTCTGTGTAGACAACAATCGTTGGTCGTTCGGTATATGTGACCGTTAATGTCACAGTTGCAGACAAGGATGGTGAGCCTTTATCATTAATTAAAATGGTAACGTAAAATGAAGTGTTGAAATCCATTAAGAAATCCGTTGATATTGAGACATTTCCATTTGGATCTACTTGAAAATAAGAATTTGAGTATCCACTTGTAAATCCAATCACTGAATATTCCAGTTCAGCGTTAACCGTGCTGTCAGCGTCGGAACAGTCCACGGTCACTATCGTTTCATTCACAACTTGAGCATATGTCAGCGAGAAACTTGTAGATGAAGGGCTGCATATGGGATTATTATCATTAATGTCTTGAATAGTTATGGAATACGTTGTGTCGTCATAGAGACCGTTGCCGTCGGAACAACGTATTGTTAAATTCACTTCATTCGCCAAACTTGTATCGTCATAATCATAATCATTAGCCAATGTGACTTCCGCTGTGTCGGCGTCTATGCTAAAGTACGATGATTCCGTGCTGAACAATATTGCGTACGTAATGTTGTCACCGTCGGGATCCGAGCATAACACATCCAATGTACCTACTATGGTACTAGCCTGAAACATGTTTGCAAATTTCATATATTTCATCATCATATCCTGAGTTTCTGATGTGTATTAGGTTTTTTCATATTATAAAATACTGGGTAAAATTACTATCTACAGATAACAATAAATACAACAAAAAAGTATATTCCATGTTAAAATCGGATTGTGATATATACCCAAATAGAAAGAACTGGTGTTCTCTTTTAAAAAATCTACTTAGTACGTTAGGTTTCTATGAAGTTTGGTTATTTCAAGATGTAGGGCAACCAAAATTATTCCTGATTTTTGTAAAAGAACGAATAAAGGATCAATTTATACAAGGATGGAATGGAAGAATTCAAGAATCAAGTCGAGCATCATTATATAAATACTTAGCCTCATTTAAATTTCAACCTTATTTAAATATATGTACTATTGCAAAATTTCGTTCAAATTTGACAAGATTACGGGTATCCTCACATAGATTATTTATTGAGAGTGGTAGATGGACGAGACCAAATCCTACACCTGTATCTGATAGGAAATGTTTAGTTTGTAATATTTTAGAAGACGAGTACCATTTTGTTCTTGAATGTAGCTTATACAGCGATCTGAGAAAGCATTATATCCCTTATTATTATAGACATAGACCTAGTGTACACAAATTTATCGAACTTATAACTAATGACACAGAAACAATTATAAGAAAGTTAAGTCTTTACATATACAAAGCATTTATAATACGTAATAATAACAACTATAGATAAGTACGATTTTGTTTGTTAGAAATGCACACAATTCATATTGTCTTTTCTTGTTTTTGCACTTGTTCTGGTGTGTTTCTTTTTCTTGACATGTTTCATGTTCCTTGATAATGACAAATATATGAATAATGATGTTTGCGTCTTTTAAAGTGCGTGGTTGTCATGTTAAGTATAAAATTGCTAAATCTTAATAATATTTATGTTGATATGAATACATGTTTAGTTTTATTGTAATATGTCACAATTTCTATTTCCATTTTCATGTCAATACATACTAAGCTATACATGTCTGCAGGTTAACGTAAAACAAATAGTGAATTTAACGCATTATATCTATTTTTGACATACCATTTATGCTTCTTATACATGTGCGTGCATCATGCAAATTATTTTGTTATATTACGTTTATCATCTATTTATACATTATCACTATAATATGCGTTTACTGTAATAATTGTATGCATACTGTTGGTATATTTTGTAACCTGTCAACACTATACTTGTAAATGTTGTCCACATGGGTCTGTGACCTTCTGGAAATTCAAATAAACTATCTATCTATCTATCTACCATTACAAACCTGTACCAGGTGTTCCATTTGAACCTGGAGTTGACCCTTTGACCCCTGAAATTTCCAAAAAGTCAGAAGCCTGAGGGTCAATCTCACTCTGTATTACAGGTAATTTGGCTATAAAATGGTGAAATCCGGTCCATAATGGTCTAAATGACCGTTAAGATTCCACACCTAGTGGACCACTTGTTTTGTTTATTAACATTTAAATGTTTTTGTTGTTGTTTTTTTTGCTTTGCTTCGCCAACACTACCATTGAGGTTTTCTCTGTTACTAGCATTCAGCTGTATTAAAACAGGTCCGACATAAACGAATAATGTAAAGGAAATATGAAATCACAACGTAAGATCATCATTGAGGTATGTTGATCTATTTGAAATACGACAAAATATTTCCAAGATTACCAAGTATCTCGTACATAATGCGAGCACCATGCCTACATGGTGCGGTAAATGTACATTATACGTCATGCAAACATATCGTACGGATAAGGGTAAATTTATGTTCCCCCACGCAGTTGTTGCACGACAAAAACAATGAATTGTAGAAATGAAAACTGGCCATACCGCAGACTCATCGATAGCGACAGCAGTGGGTGTTGTAGTATACGTAGGTTGTTCGTTGATGTCATCGACAAGGATTGTAAGACTGAATGTAGAGGTGGTCTGAACGTCTATATAATCTTCTATCGTTACGTGAAGAATATATTGATTGATACTCTCGTAATCCAGAACCTCACCTCCGATCAAGAATATCTCACCGGCTGCAATAATACATTATATTTAACGCCGTATGGATAATAACGATGCAGTGATAAAAACAAGAAATATCTTGAAAAAAAGCTGGTCGGCGCAATTTGAAGGTTAAGATTTGTTGTGCAACATAAACAAATGCCGAAATGTTACGATTGCTGGTCACTCCAGATCAAAATTGGATTTCGGTAAATTCACCGAAATTCGATGGATATCGGTAAGGTAGCGTACCCTTTATCGAAAGGTTGACCAATCCGCTTCAAGGTTACAAACGTTCTTCGGTTGAAATGAAATTGCCTTGGTGGTTAACGTAAGATTTAATTGGTTTACACAAAACTGATATGCAAATAGCAGAACCATGTTAGTATACGTGTGATCACTAAATTAATGATCTTTAAACGCTCATGCCTATGTGCTTTTGAGGTGACTGCTGCCTTGAATACGGCATTTCCAGATCGACTTTTTACAAATTGACGTGTAAGAAAGTGAATGTTCTTCGGGTGTCAAAATTTTAACTGAAGAATTGGATATACATACTTGCAGGTACGAGATCAAAAGCTCCAATGTTTGGATCGTTGTATATATCTGTGAGTTGTATTGCGTCGCCATCAGCATCGTATGTATCTATATCATACACTTCGAATCTTCCTGCTGTGAATTCAGGTAAGTTGACTGTAGCACTGGCATTGGTACCAAGGGCAAACTCCGGTACAGTGTTTCTGTCTAATTGGATAAATACGGAATGCTTGAGGACGTTAGGTTGTAATGGTCATCCAATTATTGATTTTAAAGAAACATGGTGCACCTTATTTACACAGAAAAATAACCTGTTTCATGTAAGGTTTTAGTCACTAAACAACTAAAAACTGAAAGAGGACGAACAATTGGATTGTGAATTGGATATATAGCATTGTTACAGGGTGTTTTTGAATTGTTGTCTTTTTCGGAATAAATATGATAAAAGTACCGTATTAAATTACAGGCATAAGCAACATAGGTATTGAACATTACGTATTTTTGATAAAATCTCTGTAAAGGTGAGACAATTGCTCAACATACGGAGAAGAGTGAACCTAACGTGTCTTATTTTTACTGAACAGAAATAAAGTATTCCGCCTGAAGTAGCCATCAAATAATCGAATATTTTATCAGTTCTAACTAAACATCCTTTGTTAATTTACCTATTATATTCACCGTTACCGTTCCTGTACTCGTCGTCTTCTCATCAGCGACCTCAATCTCCACTTCATATTTAGCTTCGTCGTCATAAGCAAGCATATCGGTCACGAGTTTTAGCTGATCTGGAAATTTAGTTCAATCAAAAGTGAAACAATGAGTAGCAGGAAGAGACACACTCACAAATCAGGACTTCCCATGACAGATGTAGGTAAAATGGAGGAAGCACACACAGAGAGGGCCTCATTCACAAATCAGGACTTCCCCCAGACAGATGTAGGTAAAATGGAGGAAGCACACACAGAGAGGGCCACATTCACAAATCAGGACTTCCCAAGACAGATGTAGGTAAAATGGAGGAATCACACACAGGGAGGGCCTCATTCACAAATCAGGACTTCCCCCAGACAGATGTTGGTAAAATGGAGGAAGTACGTACAGGGAGGGCCACATTCACAAATCAGGACTTCCCATGACAGATGTAGGTAAAATGGAGGAAACACACACAGGGAGGGCCTCATTCACAAATCAGGACTTCCCCCAGACAGATGTAGGTAAAATGGAGGAAGCACACACAGAGAGGGCCTCATTCACAAATCAGGACTTCCCCCAGACAGATGTAGGTAAAATGGAGGAAGCACACACAGAGAGGGCCACATTCACAAATCAGGGCTTCACCAGACAGATGTAGGTAAAATGGAGGAAGCACACACAGAGAGGGCCACATTCACAAATCAGGACTTCCCCCAGACAGATGTAGGTAAAATGGAGGAAGCACGTACAGGGAGGGCCACATTCACAAATCAGGACTTCCCCCAGACAGATGTAGGTAAAATTGAGGAAGCACACACAGAGAGGGCCTCATTCACAAATCAGGGTTTCCCCAAGACAGATGTAGGTAAATTGGAGGAAGCACGTACAGGGAGGGCCACATTCACAAATCAGGACTTCCCCAAGACAGATGTAGGTAAATTGGAGGAAGCACGTATAGAGAGGGCCTCATTCACAAATCAGGGCTTCCCCAGTCAGATGTAGGTAAAATGGAGGAAGTACGTACAGGGAGGGCCGCATCCACAAATCAGGGCTTCCCCAGACAGATGTTGGTAAAATGGAGGAAGTACGTACAGGGAGGGCCGCATTCACAAATCAGGACTTCCCCCAGACAGATGTAGGTAAAATGGAGGAATCACACACAGGGAGAGCACCATTCACATATCAGGGTTTCCCCAAGACAGATCTAGGTAAAATGGAGGAAGCGCACACAGGGAGGCCCACATTCACAAATCAGGACTGCCCCTAGACATATTTAGGTAAAATGTAGGAAGCGCACACAGGGAGGGCCACATTCACAAATCAGGACTTCCCTAGACATATTTAGGTAAAATGTAGGAAGCGCACACAGGGAGGGCCACATTCACACATCAGGACTTCCCCCAGACATATGTAGGTAAAATGTAGAAGCGCACACAGGGAGGGCCACATTCACAAATCAGGACTTCCCCTAGACATATTTAGGTAAAATGTAGGAAGCGCACACAGGGAGGGCCACATTCACAAATCAGGACTGCCCCTAGACATATTTAGGTAAAATGTAGGAAGCGCACACAGGGAGGGCCACATTCACAAATCAGGACTTCCCTAGACATATTTAGGTAACATGTAGGAAGCGCACACAGGGAGTGCCACATTCACAAATCAGGACTTCCCCTAGACATATTTAGGTAAAATGTAGGAAGCGCACACAGGGAGGGCCACATTTGCAAATCAGGACTTCCCCTAGACATATTTAGGTAAAATGTAGGAAGCGCACACAGGGAGTAAATATATAAATGCAATTTATTGGAAGTTCTTGGAACATTCGCCTCAGTGTTCTTCAACGGCTTTTATACCCGATTTATATTAACTTGCCTTACCGCTTTCTAAGCTAAATAACGTTGTTACAGGTGTTGGTGTAGTGCTCAGTATTACTTGATGAGGTAAAGGAGAGGCAGTGTCGTTGTCAGAATAATCCAGCGTCAATATCACGTGGTCTGCTTTTCCAGTCTTTACCGAAACATCGACTGTACCAAAATCTGATAAAGACATGAGATGTGTCTTACAATGCGGGAGTCAATTAATCTTACATAATTGTCATTAGACAAACAGAAAGTCATGGTACAGACATAAAGTCATGGTCGCCGACTTCAAAGCAATTGCCCCTCGTCACTGCGGGTTCGAATCTCAGGCGGGAGAGATTTGGAACTTGTATGTGAGGAAGCTATCGACATGGCTTGTAGAATGTCGGTGGTTCTGCCAGCCTATAACCAAATAGGATCATATAGGGGGCACCCGGGGTCTTCATCCACTCTAATATCCCGTCACTACATGACCCTGACTACAGCCAAACATTTATGTGACGCAAAATCTTATTACAAAAGGTATTCAAATATACTAAGTACATTTAAAAACGCAAAGTTTAGACTTGCGAAACGTTTGTCAAGCATTATTTTATTGCATTTTGAAACTTATTTTATATGAACATGCCCAATATTTGCAAATGTTGCAAATAAACACGAAATAATACAATGTACCGTACTTTTTTAGTATCCATATGTAAGTAAAAACTTGAGAAAATCTGTTTTGTGCGTTTTTAAATGTATATAAAGAAACATTTCAATCTTACCAGAACCATTAGGGTATACAGGAGCAGTGTTGGCTATGACTGTTACAGAGAGTGTTTCTGTGATGGTCGTGATACCTGAAGCAGCACAGTCTATATCTACATCTACAGCTCCCGCTGTAAGTGCCGGTGATGCTGCTGTATGTATGTGGTACTGCCCTATACGATTCAACAATCAACAATGCAGTTTAGAACAATACAATAACATTTCTATTAACATTTCCATGGTAAAATTCGAGGGATTACAACTCATGACTTCAGACTGTTTTTTGAAGATGGCTCTATTTAAGTAGGCCTAATTGGTAGTAACAACTAGTAGCACAGCATACTAAAATATGTTTTTTTAAAATACCGTGTTCACAACTGTAACACGGTAAAATGGCGAAATATTATTGAAAGGGAAAATGGATGGCACAGGAAGGGCACTTCACAAAAGGGTGTTGTCTCAAACAGATATGTTGGTTACGAAAGAACGTTGTTAAAAGATAAGGAGGCGGCATACAAATACAATAAAATGTTTGGGCATAAGGGACAAAGAGGGACGTTACAACAACTCTAATATGATCAGAGTGACATTATCCCAACGTAACATTTTATTACTTTGATTTGGAAGTGGGAATGGTCGATGTAGTGGCAAATTAAGAAAAATGGCTTCCTAAAACATATTACTGAAACATGGAGACACAGACTTACACTGCTATTCATCCAATCTTATCAAGTAATGACTCACTGAATCCCTGCCCTGCTCTAAATAAAGATGGAAATATTAGTAATTATAATAAGTGTTAACCCAAACATTCTCAGAGGTATTGACAGCTTTCACTTACAGTTTTATTTGAACTAATCATGTATAAGAATCTATTCAATTTCTCAAATAGTTTACGGTATACGTACCCCCACTGCCATCGAGTGATATTGCAAAGTTGGCATTTGCTGGGTTGAAAGAACAGGTAACTGTGCCCACACTCGAACTCTGATACAGGGTAAATGAATGCAGATATGTGCTTCCAGTGTCTTCTTCAAACACGGACACATTTGCCGGTAAATTGCCAATCTCAATGTAACCAGTACTCTGAACTAAAATGTAAAAGATAAAATTGTAAATGTTGGAACCGGGCATGCCAAATTCACAAATCAGATCGTTCCCAGACATACCTAGACAAAAAAAAGATAAGAGGCACTCAAAGACGCGACACAGAAAACAATATCAAACGACCATGGGCACACAAAGTGAAGGGTCACAAAAATTGAAAAATTACCAGAGAGGGAACACACAAATATTAGTCAGACTAAGGGTACACACACACATAGGGAACACAAACATATCAAACGGACCAAGGGTACACACACACATAGGGAACACAAACATATCAAACGGACCAAGGGTACACACACACATAGGGAACACAAACATATCAAACGGACCAAGGGTACACACACACATAGGGAACACAAACATATCAAACGGACCAAGGGTACACACACACATAGGGAACACAAACATATCAAACGGACCAAGGGTACACACACACATAGGGAACACAAACATATCAAACGGACCAAGGGTACCACAAAAATATCAAACAAACCAAGGGTACACACACACATAGGGAACACAAACATATCAAACGGACCAAGGGTACACACACACATAGGGAACACAAACATATCAAACGGACCAAGGGTACACACACACAGAGGGAACACAAACATATCAAACGGACCAAGGGTACACACACACATAGGGAACACAAACATACCAAACGGACCAAGGGTACCACAAAAATATCAAACAAACCAAGGGTACAAACACAAAGAGAGGGGACACAAACATATCAAACGAACCAAGGGTATCACAAAAACATCAAACAAACCAAGGGTACACACACACATAGGGAACACAAACATACCAAACGGACCAAGGGTACCACAAAAATATCAAACGGACCAAGGGTACACACACAAAGAGAGGGTACATAAACATATCAAACGAACCAATGGTACACATACAAAGAGAGGGGACACAAAAATACAAAACGAACTAAGGGTACACACACAAAGAGAGGGGAAACAAAAATACAAAACGAACTAAGGGTACACACACACACAGAGGGGACATAAACATACAAAACGAACTAAGGGTACACACAAACAGAGTGGACACAAAAATATCAAACGAACCTATGGTACACACACACAGAGAGGGGACACAAAAATACAAAACGAACCAAGGGTACACAAACTCAGAGAGGGGACACAATCATATCAATGGACCAAGGGTACACACACAAAGAGAGGGGACACAAAAATACAAAACGAACCAAGGGTACACAAACTCAGAGAGGGGGCACAATCATATCAATGGACCAAGGGTACACACACAAAGAGAGGGGACACAAAAATATCAAACGAAACAACGGTACACACACAATGAGAGGGGACACAAACATATCAATGGACCAAATGTACACACACACACAGAGGGGACACAAAAATACAAAACGAACCAAGGGTACACAAACACAGAGAGGGGACACAATCATATCAATGGACCCGAGGGTACACATACAACAGAGAGGACACAAAATACAAAACGAACCAAGGGTAAACAAACACAGAGAGGGGACACAAACATATCAATGGACCGAGGGTGCACACACACACAGAGGGGACACAAACATATCAATGGACCGAGGGTACACATACACACAGAGAGGGGACCGCACATATCAATGGACCCGAGGGTACACATACACACAGAGAGGGGACACAAACATATCAATGGACCAAGGGGTACACATACACACAGAGAGGGGACACAAACATATCAATGGACCGAGGGTACACATACACACAGAGAGGGGACACAAACATATCAATGGACCGAGGGTACACATACACACAGAGAGGGGACACAAACATATCAATGGACCGATGGTACACACACACACCGAGAAAGGGGTCACAAATATATCAATGAACCGAGGGTACACATACACACAGAGAGGGGACACAAACATATCAATGAACCGAGGGTACACATACACACAGAGAGGGAACACAAACATATCAATGGACCGATGGTACACACACACACACATAGAGGACACAAACATATCAATGAACCGAGGGTACACACACACACACACAGAGAGGGGACACAAACATATCAATGAACCGAGGGTACACATACACACAGAGAGGGAACACAAACATATCAATGGACCGAGAGTACACATACACACAGAGAGGACACAAACATATCAATGAACCGAGGGTACACACACACACACAGAGAGAACACAAACATATCAATGGACCGAGGGTACACATACACACAGAGGGGACACAAACATATCAATGAACCGAGGGTACACACACACACACAGAGAGGACACAAACATATCAATGGACCGAGGGTACATACACACACAGAGAGTGGACACAAACATATCAATGAACCGAGGGTACACATACACACAGAGGGGACACAAACATATCAATGGACCGATGGTACACATACACACAGAGAAAGGGGTCACAAACATATCAATGGACCGAGGGTACACATACACACAGAGAGGGGACACAAACATATCAATGAACCGAGGGTACACACACACTGAGAGAGGACACAAACATATATTATTATTATTATTATTATTATACCAGATTTATAAAGCACTCTTTTCATATTACAAATATGTTCAAAAGTGCTGTACAGTAAATTCATATAAATAAATCATACATATCAAATACATTACAATTCATAAATTATCACACATTAGTTAAAAACAAGTTAAAAGTTAAGAACACAACAATGCTAAGATAATAGAATTGGCAAATCATATGTCCAATAATAAACATAAAAAGTGACTCAATTTAAAACTGCGTAAAAAAGTTCTGCTGCAACAATAACATCAGTAATATCAGTTACCATAATGGTTTATGAATAAATGCGTTTTCAACTGCTTTTTGAAAACATTTAGTGATGGGGCACTTTGAACCAAGACAGGGAGGGCGTTCCACAACCTTGGTGCTGCCTGGCTGAAACCATTTCCAAATGTCACAGTTCTTGTTTTCGGCACTACTAATGTCAGTGTACTACTAGAACGTAGGTCTCTAGATGGTTTGTACACATTCAGAAGCTCTGAAATATACTGAGGGCACTGATTATGGAGTGCTTTGTATGTGTACACCAGAATTTTATAGTTTATCCGTTGGCACACTGGTAACCAATGCAGATCTTTAAGCACAGGTGTGATGTGATCATAGCGTGAGGTTCTTGTAATGATCCTTGCAGCAGTGTTTTGAACAAGCTGTAGTTTACTCAAAGAAGATTTGGAGATACCGCAAAGCAGTGAGTTGCAGTAATCTAGTTTTGAAGTAACTAGAGAATTAACGAGTGTTTTAGTAGCATCAAGTGTAAGATATTTACGAATACGTCCAATATTTCTTAACTGGAAGTAGGCAGATTTGCAAACAGTGTTCACATGTTTCTCCATATCCATATGTGGAGTGAAATATGCACCAAGGTTTCTGATACAGTCTTTTGATGTTATAGGGGATTCACCAACGGTAATTGTAACATTCTCTATGTGTCTACGATTAGATTTGGAGGAAAACAGCATAACCTCTGTTTTTTCGGCGTTGAGTTTCAACATATTGTTGTTCATCCAAGTAACAACTTCTGACAGACAGCCTTCAATGCGGCGGATTGCTTCAGACTTTGACACATTGTCTATGGGTTTAAATGAAATGTATAATTGTGAATCATCGGCATAAAAATGATGCAACAGTCCATGCCGTTGACAAATCACACCTACGGGTTTTGTGTACATAGTGAAGTATTTCGGGCCTAAGACAGATCCCTGTGGAACACTATATTTCATAACTACTGGATCCGAAAGTTCACCTTCGACACATACAGTTTGAACTCTATCATTTAGATAAGAAGATATCCAAGAATGGGCCTTTCCCGAAATCTGGTAGTGGTTCTCTAGTCGACCAAGCAATGTATCATGATCTATTGTATCAAATGCAGCAGACAGATCAAGTAATACTAGGACAGTTACACAATTATTATCCAAAGAATGAAGAATGTCATTTTGGACTTTTAGCAATGCAGTCTCAGTTGAATGAAACTTTCGGTATGCAGATTGATGTGGTTCGTGTAATCCGTTTTCTGTAAGATGTGTTTCAATACGTACATCTACGATTTTTTCCAAAATCTTAGATAGATAAGGAAGGTTGGAGACTGGTCTATAGTTTTTCAGTGTATTCGGGTCAAGTTCAGGTTTCTTCAGAAGAGGTCTTATAACAGCACTTTTGAATGCCTTTGGCACATGGCAAGAACTGAGTGAAATATTGACAATATTGGTAATCAGGGGAAGCAATTCATCTAGACATGATTTGAGTAGCCACGTAGGTATCGGATCAAGCTCACAGGACTTATTAGGGGATTTTTCAATAATTTTCCTCACTTCATATATAACGGTCCAAGGGGGCTAACAACAAAATTTTAAACTAAAAAGTAATATTTAA
The DNA here is from genome assembly GCA_032209605.1 of Mactromeris polynyma. Classification (NCBI taxonomy): domain Eukaryota; kingdom Metazoa; phylum Mollusca; class Bivalvia; order Venerida; family Mactridae; genus Mactromeris; species Mactromeris polynyma. The sequence goes on from JASFXZ010000008.1 coordinate 8,591,755, forward strand.
CGACTATTTTAACAACTGTGTCATATGGTTCAGACAAGGACATATAATATTCAATAGGAACTAGCACAAGTCGTATTCTATGGTGGCATATTACTGCCACCAGTTAGCATGATAGCGTTTGCGATTTTTTTGGTGTTGACCACTTAATTATTACGATAATTATTTAGCTATCTAGTTAATATTCGTGATACATTTTCGGTAAGATAAAAATCATAAAACTAGAAACAGGCTTGAAAGTGCCAAGAACTGCCACCTCTTACCTTTTTATGATGCATTACACTAGATTTAAGTGGTAACACGAATCTTATCTAGTTGACCACTTATTATATTACTTAATAACTCAAATTCGCGAATTTCACTTAAGATTCGTAGTACCACTTATATATAAATGCAATTTTGGCTTCTAGATGTAAGTGGTAACACAAATCTTATCTAGTTGACCACTTAATATGTTACTTAATAACTCAAATTAGCGAGTTTCACTTAAGATTCGTGTTACCACTTATTTATAAATGCATGTTTGGCTTCTAGATGTAAGTGGTAACACGAATCTTATCTAGTTGACCACTTATTATGTTACTTAATAATTCAAATTCGCGAATTTCACTTAAGATTCGTGTTACTATTGATCTAGTTATGGTTCGCGAATTTGAGTTATTATTTACAACAATGCTATGTAGTGTTCAAGTGTATATAAAATGTCACAAATGAAGGAGCCATACTTACCGACTGAAATGCAGGTGAAAAGGACAAATACTGTATCCAAACTACACATTTTTAATCAGTTGATAATTCCATAGTTGAAGTTTCGCGATTTAATACACAACATGATAAATATAATACAATGAACATAGCGACATTTTGTGTCGACAAATGTTAGTTTAAAAACTATAGTACTTTCCGCTAGTGTTACTTTTAATGCGGGATTGCTGTGTTAACAATAGACGCATCGAAGCTTGATAAAGAAGACAATAGTGACTAACCTAACGATTGTTTTTCGTTGTTTGATACTCTACAAATAGATTCGTGTTGTTAATGAATTAATGGTTACGAGTGCATGTATATTCAGTTCAGGTTTAATGAATATTATATATACCCATGATACTACATTAAGGATTAGGAAGAGTACAAGAGATATTATTACGGTAACAGAGATGAATTACAAACAATGAGAAGGGTATTGATTATTTATTGTTTGAATAAGAAATTATCACGTAATATAATCATTTAAGTGTAGCGTTGACAAAATTACTAGTTTTGTCGTTGTCAAAATAAAAAAGTTAAATAACACATAATAATAGTAATGATTGTAAATTGAAACAAGAAACGCAATACTGTTCACATGTTCAAAGCGGGTAGCTAGATCCATCTTCCACTGACAATCCTTTTTTAAATGTAATAATCACGTATTTCATTTGTTACACGGGTCCATTATCTATTTACCGTATAACGAAGAGATGTTTCTGACTTGAGCTCAATATAAACGGCGATTTGTTATTTTTCATGTTTTTGGGATTTTAAAGTAATCTCAAATACGGATGATGAGTCCTTTAAGCTTACAGCAGCGTTTCTTTAAACAGACACACTTTTTTTGAAAATATATATAAAGACATATAGGACGATATTCGGTTTTATTGCCGGGTTTGAAGGAATCTTGTGAAATAACAATTCAGTAAATAACATATGTTTTAATTAAAGTAAAACTTTTTTCATACTTCACTTTACTATCACATAGACACTGTAACGACTGTTTTGTAAATAGCTGCTGCGTTGCTTTGGGTAAAATCGGTCAATAAAGTACCAAACAATATGTTTAAAACAGATGAACTGCGCAAATTGAAATAAAGAGTTATTGCATGAACACATGTTACACATTTGTAAATGACGATGAGCTGTAATTGCTGTAGTCAATAACAGACTTTATTAACGGAACAGAACAGAACAGATTGATCTATTAATATCTGGATTTAAGTACAATACTTATCATCCAATGTATACCATTTACAATAATAATATTGAAATACTCTATGGGAGTAAGTACATTTATACATACAACATAGTCAAAGGAAATATTACAATACATATGACAAACGACAGTGATTCAATATGAATAAATATGACATTATAACATCCTATCAAGAACGTAATAGATTAGTTCGTACTTTAACAGCACTTTGTAGGCACATTGTCAATCTCTTTAAAACTACATCATTATTAGAACTAAAAAATTGAACCTTTTATGCATTCTAGGTTTTTTCCAAATAATATTCATGTATGTATTGCCTTCGTAAAATTTGATATTTGAACAATTAAGAATATACGTTCTGTTCACCTATTCATAGAATCAATAAATAAAAGAGACACCCAAATATTAAAATTCTGCTTCCGTTCATTTATTTTAACTTATGAATATATTCAACAATACTGAATAGCATGCGTGGTAGAAATAGTTTGTTATATGTTCAATAAAATTTGATAAAGCGCGTAAATAAGTATACACCAAAACACAACCACAGGACCATTGTGGCATTGTCCATTGACCTTTTAGAGATTTCTATAAAATCACAACTTATGTAGGACTATGTATTGTTTAAAACATGTACTAGTCAGTCTATTAATACGATATTTACGAATTTATTTCGCGTCTGAATTAAAGATAAGATACGAGGTATTATAGATAATAATTTGGCAAGTCTTCTTTTAACTATATCGACTTTGTTAAACGTTTGGAATCTATTTAGGCGTAAAATGATCAGACAATATATCGAGGGCTCGACGCAACACTGTTGTAACTCCTATGTATTTATATAGGAGTTACGACAGTGTTGCGTTGAGCCCTCGATATGTCCCCTAATCCTCATCGTACTTTGTATGATATGACAATGATACGGAAAAAGACTGACTGTGACTCATTCATTTAGATCCACGAATGTCAAATCGACTCATAAATTCGACTAGTTTTAACTTACTTTTCATTTAAAAAACTTCATTTTCAATCTACCGACAGACAAATTGACTGCTGACCAGAAGTCCCATCCCTATCGATCTGCGTCAACTGGATTTATCTGATTTATAAGCGATAGTGTTGTGTATGAAGAATCTTACACCATGAATGTAAATTGTAGAAAGTATTGATCAATACTACCATTAAACGTTACTGTCATGACAACAGATGCTGTCTTGACCAGTTGATCACACCCCAACGCTCCTTGGAAACAACTGACGAACTCGCCAAATCAGAAGACGTTTCATTATCACTCGAAGAAATGCAATAGTTGCCATGACAAACTGACAGTATTTGTAGAAAATACCGAAGTAAGAAGTGGCTCTGTGGCTATTACCAGACTATCATGTTTCCTTACCAGCGCGGAGATTGAGTTTATAATATTAATAAATATTTTATTTATATAGAAAGTGAAGTATTCATACCAAGAAGGATGGAACAAATGTCCGATTTGAAGTGAGTACAGTTTTTCATTTATTTCTATTCGAAAAGTAATCATTTTCACGAAATAATGCTAGGAACCTAGGTCATTTTTTCAAAGATCTCTACTTCATTTATAATTCATTTAATAAGACTTTTAGTAATACATTTCTTATTTAAGTAATGACACTATCTTCCTTATATTTTACTTTAATATGTAAGGCACATGTTTGTACTCAATCGTACGGTAAAAATCTGACCCGACCAATTTTCGATCCATGAGTGCTTGAGTGCGGTTTTTAAACAAAATGTGTTTTGGCCGGCCAATGAAAACACGTTTTGGAAAATTCAGACCAATAGACGTAGTGTTCACAATAACGGTATTCGTAGCTAATTTCAAATCAACTATACGAATTTTCCAATTTCTACCACTTTTCAAAATCTTGAAGTGCATACAATCAAATATAATATCAAATTTAGCGCGAAATTAGGCGGGAATCTTTTTGCGGTTTAAAAAAAAGGGCCGGTAGTTATTAGGGAATTTCTTGTTTTCCCAGGACGGAGAACCTGAAGAAAGGGGCTGCCAAAGTTAATGAGGATGATATCATTGACATGATCCAAACGAACATGTTAGCGGAAATTGGTTGTGGTGAGTAAAGCCTGCATGATTGGTGTTGTAATCAAAGTGTCCCCTCTCAATTACAGAACTGAGAACTTGAAGAAGGGAGCTGTCCCCGTCAATAACGATGATATCATAGAACTCGTTCAGACAAATATGTTTGCAGAAATTGGTTGTGGTATGTAGTTATATAAATAGAAAATTGAATACTTTCACCAACGTGATATAGTTACACAATATTTACCTAGCGCTTTAGTCATTCATTGGTCCCAGCTGGTCGCGTGGTTCAGTCACGTTATTTGATTCATTCATTGGTCCCAGCTGGTCACGTGGTTCAGTCACGTTATTTTAGTCATTCATGGGCCCAAACTGGTCGGTTCAATCACGTGATTATCGGCGACTTTCTGAGTATTTTATCACATACCCACGTGATGAGAACGGGATTGCGTCCATATTGCGTAAATTGAGGACATTTAACAAAGAAAACTGCAATGATACACAGTAAAACCTCAATGATAAGTCCACACTTGGGACCCTTGAAAACTGGTCTTCATATTGAGGTGGTCTTTATGTTGAGATTGAATAAAGAGCAAAACTGTGAAAATGAACCGGAAAATGTGTTCTTAATTTTGAGGTGGTCTTATAATAGACGTGGTCTCAAAGTGACGTATTACTGTATAATGCTGTTTTATTAACTACGAACACATGAATATATTACCTGGTCCAGTTCATTTTCACTTGAATGGGTGTTCACAGTTTCCGCGCGCTTGACGGAGAAAAGTCGCAATGGTGTTTTGATAGAAACTCAATCAAATACATGTTATAGTTTACGCACCAGAGCTTTTTCTTACCTAAATTGACATGGATCGGTCCTGAAAGTTCATGCACCAGTTCGCGGTCAATCTTATAGCACGATACATATAAAAACATCTATAGCACAGTATATATTTTACTTTTCAGTTCAACACAAACATTTATTGGTAATGTTTTGACATACGACACTACTGTACATTATTTGTCTTTGTTAAGAAAACTCGACGATTTACTTAATCCATTATTTGTAAATGTGTCCCTGAGCAGAACTCCCGAGGGTCAATACTGAACTTATATACTTTACACTGTTCGTATTTTGTTAAGACAACACCATTCTTATCTGATATCCATAAACGAGTGCCAACGTTTAACTGTCTTTGGGTACAACCGAATAATGTAGTAACTATCAATACGAGTATTGTTTATTAAAAACGCTTGTAGTAGTACATAGAACATGAAAATAGCGCTTAGAAGGGGGTGTTCCCCAAGGCTCCGTCCTTGGTCCTTTATTATTTCTTATATACTTCAATGATATAGCGGACTATCTAATTAGTATGACCAGGCTTTTCGCGGATGACAGTTCTCTTTCTGTTTCCACAAACAACATTGATTTAATGGAAGAAACACTTAATAGCGATCTAAATTCAATAACAACTTGGTCTAAGCAGTGGCTAGTTAATTTCAATCCTTCAAAAACGGAAGTTATGTTCTTCTCATACTGTAAGAGAAAACGACCAAACTTATCGTATAATAATGTACAACTGAATTTTGTTGAACATCATAAACATCTTGGTGTAACATTCAGTCTGGATGGGTCGTGGCATCAACATATAACTAATATAGTCTCAGAAGCTTCGAAAATTCTTGGTTCAATGAAGATGCTGAAATTCAAAGTTCAAAGGAAAACTCTGAATCAAATGTACATCTCTTATTTAAGACCTCAGTTAGAATATGTTTCTTTAGTTTGGGATGATTGTGCCCATTACGAAAAAGAAATCTTGGAAAAACTACAATATGAAGCAGCTAGGGTTGTCACCTGTTTGACTATATCTGTCTCAATTCGAAAATTATTAAAAGAGATAGGCTGGGTGAGTCTTTCAGATAGAAGGAAAATCCAAAAATTAATTTTAATATACAAAGGAAAAAACCAAGTGTTACCGCCCTATTTAACACAGTTGTTCTCACCTACAGTTGACTCAGCTTGTGAAAACCAATATTAGTTTAGAATTTATACCGATTATGTACCAGAAGCAAGAAGAACTGAAATTTATTCCAAATCAGTTTTACCATCTGCAATTCAACTTTGGAATAAGCTTATTATCGATATTCGCGAGTCTGCATCTTTATCTTCCTTTAAAAATAAACTGAAACAATTGTATAGTGCACCTGTAGTCCCGAGCATATTCATTAAAGGCGAACGTTTCTCAAATGTCCATCATACCCGCATTAGAAATAAGTGTAGCAATCTTAACTCAGATTTATACAAAAACCATCTTGTCCATAGCCCTTCATGTGTGTGTGGTGCGGTGATTGAAGATGCTGAACATCAGAGGCGAACATTTTTTATTAATACAAGAGTTTTTCATCCCCCTTAGTGCACACAATCTTCTATTTTGTATAAATACTTTATCCGAAACTCAGAATGAAGTGTTATTTCAAGAAGTACAAAATTATATGAAAAATAGTTTGTGCAAATATGATAGTTATTATATCAATACAATAAAATATGATTAAACTAAATTAAATCATTTGATCGTAAACAAACCATTTATATATTGTCTTTCGTTTTATCAAAACTCACTTTATGTACACAACCCGCTCATGCAGCCATTCTTCATTGCTTCATACGCGAAAATTAAATTCAAATAATGTTGTTAAGCAACGTCGAAATAAATACATTCCAGGTCCGCTTTGTCGAGTAAACCCCTTGACAGACCGAGGCAAACGCTTTCAACTCTTCAAGATATTGTGCTTAACCGTGATCCCTATTTTAGGGGTCTGGGGGTTCACAATGTACTCATTATCTGACAGTGTGGAAAGTAAAGCTGATATCGAAGTGGTAAGTACTTGATTAGACTTTGAGGAACACTTATATACTAAAATGTACAATCTTTACACGGTTGTTATATAATTTTAATATCTTAACCATGATATTTGGAAAGGGTAAGTTAGTACAGGTTAGATTTCAGTCCAGGAAAAACTGGTTAGGTGAACCGGCCGCCGTATATAACTGAAATATCGTTGAGAAACGGCGTTTAACCTGATGAAACAAACGAAACAATGTTTCTTTGAGTCTATACCCGCCTTGTTAACTCAGTGGTTACAGTGCCGTGCCGTGGCTCGGGAGGTCTGAGTTCGATTCCCGGACTAGGCAGGTCATGTCCTTCTGTGACATTTGGATACTGCCATTTAGCCTCCACCTCTGATTCATGTGGGGAAGTCGTCCGCTGCTTGCAATGTATTACTGGTTGATAATTAAGTCCAGCACATACGGCCGCATATAACTGAACAATTTGTTGAAAAAACGGCGTAAAACTAGAAACAAACAAAATATCTGGTTGTAACAATGTGCCTTACAGAGCTTTACTTAACTTCTTGCGTACTTTACGTGCATTCTTGTGAATGTTCTTTTCAGGCAAAAAAATCTATGTCTATAGTGGTGGTACTCGGTCGCCTGATCCATCGACTACAAATGGAACGTGATATGAGCGTGTTGTACCTCAGTGATCTAGGACCGGGAACCAAAACATTTCTTCTAGCAGAGTACATGGCAACAGACGACGCCCTGGAGAAACTCACGATTTGGCCTGGAGCGTTACAAGTAAACTTCTATTGCTTTGAATATACAGACATTGTAACCTTTTCAGTTTCGAATATATGTACATGTGTATATGACACTTCAATCTAGTTCAATGAATTCAATTGCTATGGTTAATTTTAATTAGATATGCACCCAAATACTTTTGAATTTATCTCTGTTTTACCGTCATATAGGTAAAGAGTATTAAAACTCGAACAAGTGTGTTGCACTTTGCACCGACCGTATCAAATCTTAAAAAATGCAAATGTACGAATAAACGACTGAATGAACATTATCAACCAGTAACAGCTAAACTAGTACGGTGATAAACAGACTTTCATTAACAACTGTGACGTTGAGGGTGACAACTTAGACCGGTGTTTCCATAGAAGGTTTTCACGAGTTCTCTCCCTTTATGCATTCTGTTGCAGTGTATTGTAGCTTTGTTCTCGCAACTAACAACACGATTATAACTTTTAAATATATTCGGTCTTTGGCAACGAATAAATAACAAAATTAAATCAAAGCATTGTAAGCATTTAAGTAGTTCGGTATTGAACACTGATTTTGTATTCAACACTTCCAGATTCACAGAAAGTACGAATCATTATTGTCCATTGTTGAACCATTAAATTTAATTGCACAGTAAACAGTCGAAAATTGCCAAAGAACTAGTTTTTCTACCGAACAACTAAAAATAACAGAACAAGGAAGGACATTCACAAAGCATGTCCTCAAAGTAAAAATGTGAGGAAAGAGGAGGGGTCTGATGAATAATTTCTAGTGATTCAAAGGCAGTAAAAGGGAAAAAAAGTATATGCAAATCTGGGTACGGAATTACGACAGATACTTTCCTTAGCACTTAAATCTCAGAGAACAAACAAAGCTCTTATTATTCTGATAATGGAAATTTGAGTCTGGAAAATGTATGAAAATGTCTAATTAGTGCTCAATGTTTTGGTCCATTCGCGTTTACACTGCTCTTGTGAGATATTTGAGTAATTAGTGCCACTCTCCATACTTAGTCTTAAGAATTACTTCAAGATTTCATAATTCACTCAAATCTCTAGCAATATTGACAACAAAAGATATTCACCACTCATTTAACATTATTATACATTTTCATACTCAAATGTTCACTCTCAGACTAAGTAGAGTGAATTTTGTAATTTGAGAGCTGAGTGTACGTAATCCCAGGCCCTCATGTCTTCTGGTGTAAATGTAATACAACAATATGACATTGTGTAACCTTGGAAGTTTTATATTCCCAGGCCCTGATGTCTTCTGGTGTAAATGTAATACAACAATATGACATTGTGTAACCTTGGAAGTTTTATAATCCCAGGCCCTGATGTCTTCTGGTGTAAATGTAATACAACAATTTGACATTGTGTAACCTTGGAAGTTTTATAATCCCAGGCCCTGATGTCTTCTGGTGTAAATGTAATACAACAATATGACATTGTGTAACCTTGGAAGTTTTATAATCCCAGGCCCTGATGTCTTCTGGTGTAAATGTAATACAACAATATGACATTGTGTAACTTAGGAAGATTTATAATCCCAGGCCCTGATGTCTTCTGGTGTAAATGTAATACAACAATTTGACATTGTGTAACCTTGGAAGATTTATAATCCCAGGCCCTCATGTCTTCTGGTGTAAATGTAATACAACAATATGACATTGTGTAACTTAGGGAGATTTATAATCCCAGGCCCTGATGTCTTCTGGTGTAAATGTAATACAACAATATGACATTGTGTAACCTTGGAAGTTTTATAATCCCAGGCCCTGATGTCTTCTGGTGTAAATGTAATACAACAATATGACATTGTGTAACTTAGGAAGTTTCATCCAATTGATTTCAGAGAAATCCTCGAGAACAGTTTCGTAGTAAGGTGAACTTGATGTCATACATAGCACAGCACAGAACATCACTTAATCCAAAGAAAGTGGATCTATATCAAGAAATTAACTTTTACAGGTAAATATGTACTTATACAAGGATTCTTCAATAATAACATTAATTCAAAAAGGTATGCCTTAGTTAAAATGTGGAAGAAGAAAACATGGCCCACACTAAAATGAGGTACTATAGGCACGAATGCACCTAAGGTATATCTCTTATGAAAAAAGTTTTAACGTAGAAAACATTGATACGATACCTTTTGTATACAAAAGAACCATGATACTTTTCTTGTCCCGATTTCACAAAAAATCTCAAACGAGGTCTATTTGGCGCTAGAGATTACACAACCGATAAAAAGAGCCGGCATATAAACTAGATTTGAACATTCTAGCACTGGTACAAATGGCAAGGCTGTTCGGTGCGCGTGTTTAAGCACATGAGATTGTCACGACTTCTCTCCCTTTGTCCCTTTTATACATATACTATAGACTGGATAAAAGGAGATTACTCTAGAAGGTTCAAAGGGAGAGAACTCGTAACAATCTCATGGGCTTCAAGTCATTATATAAGAAATAGAATATCCGGCATTGGATATTAGCAAAATCTCAAATGAAAAGCGTTGTGAAAAGGTATTAGTTTGTGTATAATCCAAGTAAAACATTGTTGTGTTATTGGTTACAGTGATATTACACGTGAATTCCTGGAATGGCTGGTGGAGAACATCAAAGGTTCTGGGTTTGGTTCTACATGGAAGACATTAGTGGCGTACCAGAAGATCACGCGATGTAAGGAAGATATTGGTGTTGAGCGTGCTTACGGTGCTATGTTCTACACGAACGGTATGTTCCCACGGTGGATTGACTTCGAGTTTTACAACGATCAGGTTCATGATTTTAAGTACAACTATAAAACTGCCGTGTTTTACTCGGATATCGTCGTACCGTTGCTTATGGAAGAAGTTAAGGTATGTTTTCGATTTTCTTTATGATATGATTCATTGAACATGCCACTTAACAATCAAAGACATGGGTCACTAAAAATTGGACCCATTGCGAACTGACTTGAAAATATTACACTGAAAATGTTTAAATTCAAATTAAAGAAAAAATCATTTTACCTAAATTGAGACTATAAGATGATTGATCAGTAAAAAGACTTCAGTAAAGAATGTTTTCATCAACTGTTTATAAAAAAAATGTTTCGCACTGTTTATCCAGCGATGTAGCTTGTATATTGTCCACGAATGTTCATGTCCCTGCTCTTTTCCCAGTATTTCCAAGTTATACTCGAATGTGACTTGTAATATGCAATATTCTATCTTCGAAAATTATCGGGTTGCTTACACATAGTACATTATATACATTTGCCCCCCCCCCCCCCCTCGTAGAAATGTATCTTACACTTGTCGTCTGCTTTACAGGAGCAAAATTCAACAGGCATCAATATAACGGTCACAGTGAACGCATATCGTTATGAGATCCAATATCACGATCTGAATGTTTCGTATCGTTCTGAGGAAAACACCAAGTGGTTCTTTGACAACATGACTGAGTATCTGGACTCCTTGTTGATGATCCAAGAGAAGGTAGCCAGTAGAATCACCGAGGAAGTGGAAGAAGTCTTAAAACAGGTAAGGCATGCTTTGTAATATATTGGAAATCAAATTTGTGAACTAATAAATTTCGTCGCCTTATTTCCAGAGCCCCGTAACTCATTTTTTGCGGTTTTGAGTATTTGGTATCGTTGAAACCGTCTGTCCACGCTCTTTCTATCTGTACTACCTATATTGTTCTGGAATGCTCATAACCAAAATAAAATGCAATTCCATAACCCCGTATGTAAAAATTATCTCAAGAGTGTAAAACTTTAAAGTTGTTTTTATGGGGTTCTGGAAATAAGGCAACGATTTAGAAACTTTCCGAGGTGCATAATGATATAAAGATAAGTACGGCACAACATGTCCGGAGAAACATCCTTAGGATGATGAAAATTTCGCCTATGTTCGAGAGGTTGGTGCTCTCGAGATATTAAACTTATAAAAAATCTTCACTTTTGGAGAATTGGTAAGGTTGTTGTCAAGAAAGGGCCACTCTAGAGAGTTTGCATTGTATGTTTGATGGTTATAGTAAAACAGTTTTGACTTCTACTGTGAGTGTTCCATTCATTAATTCCCCTTCACTGTCTGTCCTCTTTGATTCTCACAGCTATTCCTTATGGTATGTCAGGTCATTCCTTGCGCCTCTGTTCCCTAACGTACGAGTGTATGTATCCTAGCTTTAACCTCCTCAAGTGCCTTATGTTTTATGGAGGTCTGTGTGGGGAGGCACTGTCCTATGTATGTGGCGTTCCCTGTAGCAACTTATTCTCTCCATTTTATGTCTTTGTCATATGTCGCATTCAGCCGAATACCTCAGTAAACATTAACATACTTATTGGGTCTCATTCTTAATGCTTTGGTGTTACATGTATCATGAAATGCAAACATCTTTCGTGTATTTGATGTCTTTCTACCATCACCTCTGTCATTGACTCTTGACTACTTGTTATGGACATCCCTATATTAGATTAGTTCGCAGTGAAGGTAGTGTATAAAATATGTGGAATCAAAGAAGCAAGTATCATAAGATGTTGACTAGTTTGATGCAATCCTTTTGTTAATATGTAGTATTCGAAATTCAAATATAGTGCATGTTTTCTCACGAATCTCAGTTGCTATAGTAACAATACGTTGAAGTACACTTAAAATAGCTCATATCCAGTTTTGTCCAGATTTTTGACCTTCAGCTCATCGCAGAGATGATTTGTGAGAACAACGAACGACAACTGTGCTTGAAGATTGGTATTTCATATCAACATAATTATAGCTTTACATGTTTAAAAGTGAGAGAAATCGAGTGGGAAGAAGTTACATAAAAAACATTTCACATTCTTCATTTACACCTACACTACATTTACAGGTTGTCACGAAAGTGGTAATATACGCTTCTATGGTGGTGGTTGTCATAGCAATGTGTCCCGTGATCATGTTTTCATCGGAAGCCCTCGCCAGTGACATTCAGCGATATACGCAGACGTTAGTAGAGAAAACAAAAGAGTTGAACCTTGAAAAACATAAAACAGACACACTCCTCTACCAGATGGTACCAAAGTCAATAGCAGAAAGACTTAAAAATAGCTCGACCGTAGAATCCGAATTTTTCCGATCAGTTACGATTTTCTTTTCGGGAATTTCCGGATTCAGTCAAGTATGTGCGGAATGTTCTCCGATGGAGCTGGTCAAAGTGCTGAACAGTCTTTACACGTCTATGGACGAACAAATTGGGAACTATGATGTTTATAAAGTGGAAACTATAAATGATTGCTATATGGTTGCATCAGGTTAGTAACTGTTCAATTGTATTTAAAAAAAACACATGACGTTATGTAATATGTACCCGGAGTAATGAAATTATCTAGTAAAACACCTCATCTTGAACATGAAACTACTGTTTGCTTTATTATCGCTGTATCAGTTAACGATTACATGTCACAACAATCAGCAAACAACAATGTTCAGACAACGGGTAATATATTTATATAATAACTAATAGTACTGAGCTGTTAGATTGACCGCGAAGTAGTTTATGAACTTTCAGGATAAATCTTTGCCAAAATAGGTAAGAACATGCACTCAAACGTTAGACTATAACAGCTGTTTGACTAATTTCTCTACCAAAAAATAATCAAGGCGTGTGTCTCCGTCAAACACCGGAAAACACGGACAACTCAATACACCTGTTTTGAAATGCAATGAACCGGGTAATATATTATTGTTCGCGGTTAATAAAACAGAAATATATTCGTATATTTCAGAAAGGTTAGTAAAACAACTCCTAAACATTACTTGTAGAAATAATACGCAGAGAAATGTCTTCTTGCAGGTTTACCAAATAGAAATGGAGAAAAGCATGTGTCAGAGATAGCCTCCATGGCAATAGATGTGTTACATATGTCCCGTAACACGCCATTCCCGTCTGAACATACTCCTATCCAACTGCAAATTGGTATCAATACAGGTAATGTATTGCTTCATTATTCCTTATACTCTACAACTGAAGACATTAATGAAATGCTTCTATGGAAATGCACGTGATCACCATGATTATTTGACAAACGAAGACTTAAAGTCGACTGTACTATAGTGATTTATGTTTAACAACTATATACGAGTACATCCTGAAATCCAAAGACGCGGCTGAAAATATCCGACTGCCATACACACCTGAGAAATTGACGTAGTGCGAGCTTATAAATGTACGAAGACCAGTGGGGACATTCACACTTCAGTATTTCTCTCCTAGGAAAGTCAAGATTTCAAGGGTTCCACTTTACGAAGCTATACAATTTTCAAACTGGATATCGGGAAGTTGAAATCGTGAATTCAGGACTTCAAGATTCTGAATTCGTGAAGTTGAAATCTATAATCCGTACGAGAGAAATGATGAAGTTTGAATGTCACCACCGGTCTTTCGTAGTAATGTGACCTATTTTACCATTCTTTACTTCATGAAAATCATAATGAATATATCTATATTCAAGCCACGCTGCATATTCTCGCCTCGTACTTTGTGTTGATAGTTACGCCTCTTACACAATACTTCAATACTGTAGGTAATCAGTTGACCCGCCCAGTGATCTTCCACAAGCAACTCACATCGTCCACACATGATACAGAGCTCACATCGTCCACACACGATACAGAGCTCACATCGTCCACACACGATACTGAGCTCACATCGTCCACACATGATACAGAGCTCACATCGTCCACACACGATACAGAGCTCACATCGTCCACACATGATACAGAGCTCACATCGTCCACACATGATACAGAGCTCACATCGTCCACACACGATACAGAGCTCACATCGTCCACACATGATACAGAGCTCACATCGTCCACACACGATACAGAGCTCACATCGTCCACACATGATACAGAGCTCACATCGTCCACACATGATACAGAGCTCACATCGTCCACACATGATACAGAGCTCACATCGTCCACACATGATACAGAGCTCACATCGTCCACACATGATACAGAGCTCACATCGTCCACACATGATACAGAGCTCACATCGTCCACACATGATACAGAGCTCACATCGTCCACACATGATACAGAACTCACATCGTCCACACATGATACAGAGCTCACATCGTCCACACATGATACAGAGCTCACATCGTCCACACATGATACAGAGCTCACATCGTCCACACATGATACAGAGCTCACATCGTCCACACACGATACAGAGCTCACATCGTCCACATATGATACAGAGGTGGAGGAAAATTGATTTCTTAAGTCTATTTGTCAATATATATTTTCTATTTCTTTGTTTATGATGTCTACATTCGCCGCGTACATTTTTCTAATGCATTTAAAGGTATTTCGATTCACCCGGTATGTCCCCCATGCAACATAAAAGGACGTTTTGAAGCCGTAGGGGGATTTTACCCGCCAGTAGAGCAGTATAGGCCAAACAAACAATTTTGAACCCCAAAAAACGGTCACTGCACAGTGCCAATCGTACAGTCGCCATTTTCCTAGCATCAGACAAGTACTTTCCTAGACTCTAATCAGTACTTTCATGGCGTCTAACCAGTACTTCCTGGTTACATAGCAGTGCTATGTCAATATAATTATTGTAGTATCAAATATGAACTCATGGTAGACAAAGTATCGCACACTACGCTGAGCTGACACGTAATCATGTGTTTGTTTTGTAGGAAACGTATCGGCTGGTATTGTTGGTACGGTCATGTTGAGATATTGCCTGTTTGGTGATACGGTCAACATTGCGTCAAGGATGAAGTCTTATGGTTTACGTAAGTCAACATGTACAATACAGTAAAACCTCAATGATACGACCACCATTG
This sequence comes from Mactromeris polynyma, assembly GCA_032209605.1. NCBI lineage: Eukaryota > Metazoa > Mollusca > Bivalvia > Venerida > Mactridae > Mactromeris > Mactromeris polynyma. The sequence continues at coordinate 8,607,255 of JASFXZ010000008.1, forward strand.
GGACCCATAAAAACTGGTCTTCTTATTGAGTTGGTTTTGATGTTGAGTTGGTCGTTAAGTGAGGTTTTACTGTATAGCACTGTATACGGGGTGATTCATAATATATGATACCATTTCAGAATGTAATACATTTTGTCTGTCTGAATACAGTCCTATACTATTTACACGACTGTGTTCTGCAGGATCAAAGTTTTATCTGGTATATAACAACACATACAGCAAAAGTATGTTGCTGAATGACAGTTAAAGTTTTAGACAATATGTTCGAGGTGACGTCCTTTTTGTTATATTACAATGTCAAGTCTATTTCTAAAGCTATCAAACACGGACACATACGTCGATATTGTACAGAAGCTGTCAGTCGAAGAGTTTACGAGCCTGAGAACTTGCAGCTTACTTAGGCATCATCCTCAGAATACATTTTCTGCATTGTTCTGATGGTTGAAACTGGTATCTGGTATCTTTGCTCATCGTTGTTTATAATATTTTGCAATAATAATTCTGATATTAATAACTGAAGTGTAAAAGTTTCCATCTCATTAAAAGAACTGACTGCTGCATAAATTTATGTCCGACATACTTCTTTAAACAGCATGGAAATGTTTAGTTCAGACACATTTTGTATCAGGAGTTTTTTTGTGGTTTTTTTTTCCAGCAAATCGTGTCCATATAAGTGACAATACATATCTGTGCTTGAAGAAAACTGGCAAATATAAAATGAAAATCCGAGGGAATATGGATATCAAGGTATGTTCACTAGAATGTTATATTATCTCACGTTGGCAGTAGTCACAGTAACTGTAGTGGTGTAACTGCTCTTTCTTACTTACTGACAAGAATACGGCCATAACTATTCTGTGCACAGCTAACATCTGCGCGGTATTTTTGTACTAGGCAGTAATTGAAAGTTTGCATGATAATAAGGATAATGTTTATATTTTCTTATTTCTATCAGGTTATGAGAATAAATAATTTTAGCAGAATGCGACGAGTTACATTCTTTCTTACTTACTGCCTGTATTAATGCTGTAATTTCCGTAATACAGATGTTAGAATTTTATACAATTTAGTTTACTGCTGATATACGTTGCAGTAATGCATAAATGCTCTTGCTGCTGACAGTAACATAGACGTATGTAGTTTGGCTACCGACTAGATAGATACAATTTATATCAGCTAGATAACATGTGTAATTTTATTTTTTAACCAGATTTTATTTGACTCTTAGTTTTCGGCTTTGATTATCTATGTCGGAGATGCAAAGGGATATTATGAGTAAACCATAATATTAAGACCACCACTTGGAACTGTTGAAAACTGGTCTTAATATTGAGGTTGAATAAAGAGCAAAACAGTGAAAATGGAATTGAACATTGTGTTCTTAATTTTGAGGTCGTCTTATTATTGAGGTGGTCTTTCAGTGAGGTTTTACTGTATTTCGTAAATAAATGAGTAGCTACAGGAGTTGTCTCCTAAACATGGTAAAACATAGGGTCTGTATACAGACTAAGCAGTATGCAACAGCTATAGCCGCTATCAGTGCTATGTACATGTAGCTGTGATACTGCTGTTGTTGCTGTAACTACTCACTATGTCATACTGCTGTTGTTGCTGTAACTTCTCACCATGCATCCATTTTGTTAGGTCCTACTTTATATAAACATCTTATACATCGTGTAATTACCATACAAAATGTCGCTTACAATAGTCATATGATTTGAAAGTTCTGGGTAAAGAAACTTTGTTATCCAGATTGCTATTGGAAGGAAAAAATCTAGTAAATTGTGCAAATATTCTCAATATTTAGCTATCTAAGGATCTGTGTGACATGAGGCTTATTTGTAGATTAATATCCTTGTTTATATTGAATATGCAGGGTAAAGGTCGAATGAATACTTACTGGTTGATTGACAGAATGTATGGTGGAACTGGTGGACCTAATGATGAGGATTACTCTATAGACATTGCTCTAAAGACTGAAGATTTGTATGTGAATGATCGACAAATTGAGCCTACACTTGGTGAGCATACTTCATGTAAGATATGAACAATTTACAAAACTTCTTTTATAAACACTTTAAACGAATGCCAGTTGTAAAGACTTGGTATGCGAGATGAATTTGATCAATTGTCAGTGATTATTATTCTGTTGTTCTTCTCTCTTATGAATGTCAAGATCTATAATATTGACACGAAAAATAGTCTGATAGTAACACAACTCGTCTGATAGTGCACACAACTCTAGTTTCTTTAACGTGATAACCCGCCATGATAATTATCTAGTTAACTAAGTCGTTAACTGGTGGCAGAAATATGCCACCATAGTTTTGAGCTGTTTTTATGATACTGGGCAAAAATGTACAATATGATTAGATACTGTGTCGCCTTAATTCTACACTGACGTAAGTAGCATTTTATCAGTTCGGAGAAATAAACGTTTAAAGATTGAAGAGTCAATAACTTAAGAATCTTACGTCTTTGTGGAATTGGAGTTTAGTCTATTTAGAACAGTTCTACAGGGTAACAAATCTCACCACCATGAAGAGGTCAAAGACACGAACAAAACGATACCAAACACTCAATATTGCCAAAAAGTGACTGACGTCCCTCTGGAATTAAGCCAACGACTGGGCAAAAATGCGAAATATGATTTGTTAGAGACTGGGCAAAAATGTGAAGTATGATTTGTTAGAGACTGGGAAAAAATGTGAAATATGATTTGTTGGATACTGGGCAAAAATGTGAAATATGATTTGTTAGATAGGACTACTGGGCAAAAATGTGAAATATGATTTGTTAGATAGGACTACTGGGCAAAATATATACAATATGACTAGATATTAGTTTTATGATATTCTATATATATATTGCTCATTTGCATTAATGGAGTAAAGCTATTTTGTTATATTTCTATACATTGTGGCAATATAATAAATATGCAAAACGGTTACATCGTTTCAGGGACTATTCCAGAGAGATTAAATTGGTAAAACATTTTAATGTTTATGACGAGAAAAGTAATATTGTTGTTGAAGAGAGGTTGTTGCTCAAACGAGAGCCACTCTGGAAAGGTTTGCACTTAAACAATTCTGACCAGTTTTGTGTAATATCATAAAAATTACAATGCATATTTCACAGGCAGTTCTGAGTCAAACGTGAGTTGCGTTGTTCAACAGTCTGACGAGGGTGACGGAAATGTTGGGAAGCGAACAGAAGACAAGACAAGAAGGAGAACAGATGAAAGAATATCATTCGGTGGTGATATAAATAGTCCCCGTACGCCAGACTGTGAATGGAATTATACAAACTAAGAAGATCGTGTTTCAATAACTATCTGTATAGCATGAACAACTATATTGTTAACTTGTAAATTGTATTACAGTTTTTTCTTGGTATTTTAGCTTATTTTCTATTTCTGGCATCAAAATGTAGAAGCAATTATGTAACTAATGTAAATAATTCAGTTTATAAAAGTTGCACTGTATATGCTTCTGAAATAGTCATGAATATTATTAATATAAATACAGTAAACTCTCGTTATAACGACCATGTTTGTACCCTGGAGTTATATCCTTGTATTGAGTATGTTGTTTATATTGAATTCAGTCAATGAATCGATGTAATAAGCTTGTTTAAAGATTATTGAGAGTTGTACCTTTCGGATTTGTATTGTTAAATGAAAATTTTACTGCCACGAATATCAGTGTACCGAGAGTTTGGCTGTTCCTGATATGCATACAAAAAGTTGTTAATGTTTAATGGAATCTTTGATTTCCTCCCAGTTCTGCAACGTTCCCGCATGAATCAGAGGTGCGGGACAAATAACTGATTGTGCTATCTCCAAACAAAATGCCACGGACAGCATATGTCTCCCACCGGGATTACAACCTGTGACCTCTGCAACATGCGTTCTCGCTATTCGGCTGTAAATATTAAGATCAGTTAATTCGACTCAACCTCAATTATTATTTGTTGTAGGTGCTTTGTGTTGCAAATATTAAAATACTTGATGTTTATTATGTATCTTATATCCATCAGTGTTTATGACGTGTTTTATTTATGCTATCCCTTACTACATTCCATCCAAATTGTCCAACATACCTTCAAAATAGCTTTTTGTTGGTCATGTTGTCTACGTCATCAAATCTGTGATCATGTGATATAAGTCATTACGTTTCATACTCACTTCCGTTGCAAAGTTTGAGTTCGAATGTTTGCACATTGATATATGCCTGCAAATGACGTATTTTAAATGCATGTTGATTGAAAGTGGTAACATTGTAAATTGTTATATATACTTAAAGTCACCAAAACGCCACTTATATCGTGCACAATAATGAAGTGGCATTAAAATAAAATGTATATAGATCTAGATACTTCAGTTTACAAGTCATAATATCCTAAAATGTATTATTATCGTTACGAATAACAAACGATCTTTAGTACGTTTTGACGAAGAATTAACACATGACCAGCATTCATGCACTTCAGACGCTTGGTAGAAAATGATGCTTTATTAAAATGTAGTTTGTATATAGGCATTAAGTATATATAACAAATGCATTTCACGTTGTTTGAAAATACACTACATGTATTTCTGTTTGCTACATTGTATCATGAATAGACCACAGATTGTCTTGGGTTCTCTCCCTATATTTCATTTATAGTATATGTATAATATATAGTTTATATATATATATAGCGTTAAACGAATGTAGAAGGGGGGGGGGGGGGGGGGGGGAGAACTCATGGCAACTTTCTATGGTATTGACATAGAATACTGAAACGTGTATGTGTGATTTGTATTAATGAATAAATATTGTCTCTTACAACACAGATTTTCCTTATAACTTGTTTCCGGGTTTTCCCATTCAGGGAGTTGAAGAAATATATATCACCTGGTTGTTTCTTAGATATTCATCTGGTATTTTATTGTATACAACCCTTGGGATCCTCGAAAACTGGCCGTATTGAGGTGGTCCTAATATTGTGGTTGAATAAAGAGCACAGCAGTGAAACTATGACAGATTTGAATTTTTTGTTCTTAATTTCGAGGTGGTCTTATTATTGAGGTGGTCTTTAGGCGAGGTTATACTGTACAAATAATAACTAGCATATACATACAGAATGGTTTGGACAAAAGTTTTCATTATCTGAAGTCCTACCAAGAATTTGGCAGACTATAACTAGCTAAAAGTTAATATTTTTTACTATGTGTGAGAAATTTTACCTCTTTAAAGGAAAACAATCTTCAAGAAAAAGAAAAACACAGATAGGTCTATATAAGTATACAGTCGAACTTCAATAATAAGACCACCCTTGGGATCCTTGATAAGTGGTCTTCTTATCGAGGTGGTCTGAATATTGAGGTTGAATAAAGAGCAAAACAGTGAAAATGAACTTGAAAATTGTGTTCTTAATTTTGAGGTTTTCCTGTATGTACCATTAGTAGTTTGCCACCAGCATCATCAACACCACTCACATTATAAGTAAAATATATAGCAGTGACCATTGGTAATCATTTAAATCTGTAACTATTTTCAGTAGCATTTTGTACTTAAAATGTTTTTACTACTATAGAATGTCTACCAACGAACAATGGCAGGCAAGATGGATAAACTAAAAAAGATAATGACTCCTTATAGTAGTATATGTTTATTTCAATGACATTTATTTCATATTTAAATATCACAGTTAAAAATTACATAACAGTAATTAAATGTTGTAAAATGCATGCCTTTTCATACCAACAGATATTCTAACTATGATATATGATATGTGACATTCTCTGACAGAGAATTAACTGGAATTGTAGAAGCATATTACATTAAAATAAGGTAATGCATTTCTTCTCAATTTCTACAACACTCTATCCAGTGTAGGTTACTAGAAAACCCAATCACAAGTCAGGCGATATACCACCTATACAGGAATTATGGGTAAAAACAAGGGGATATAACAATGAATGTTCATTTATTCTAACATCTATCACAGCTTCCTACATACCCAGTATCTTGTCAACAAAAATATCTTGTTTCATAAAATAATAAAACTTCCATTTTTCATCATAAAATATTCATGATTTAAAATACAGAAATCACTGTTAAAATTAACATCATTTAAAAACATTCTTCAACCTTGACAACATGACATATTTCTGTATTTTGATTTTTAAAATTGGGTAAATTTTATGTCTACAACAATCATGTCTGTGTTTTACTGAACTGACACAGCCTGGCCCTGTATGGAGGGACCAGATCTAGTTTCTCTTTCATTGGCCCTGTCTTTCACATGTTCAGCAATACCGGGGAGACGAGAGAAGTAGTTTCTAGCAAGCACATGTTTCTGCTGTACCTTCTGAATGAACACTTGACCGTAACCCTGAAAATACAAAAGTTACACATAATGTAAAACTGAAACTGAGGTATAAGAAGCTAGAACAAACTCATCAGCCAAACAACTAACTTGTACAAATTTATGCAATAATATAGAATAAGTTACGGACTAGAGTATAAACAGTTTGAAAGATTAACATCTAAGGATATTAAGTTTCAACTAATATATTTGACTATACATGTAATATTATTGTGGGACAAGTTTACAACTCATATTGATCATTTGATGACTGCTTCTGGGGTTAATAACCACTCATAACTTATTCTGAGATTGTGAAGTTTATGGTTGGATATAGACCAAGGCAGGATTCGAGCTCACAACGTTAGGCTTCCCACCCCTTGACCACTAGGTCTGACCATTGAAGATATCATCAAGAGATGACAACATTATACAATTCTGGATCTAACAATTGTAACATCCTGGAAACAACATTGCTCTGTAAAATGCATTTATAAGCTCAAGCACATATGAGCGCTGTAATGGGATTTACAACCTCTTCTGTAAGTGACGCTATTTCAAGAAATACATGTTGTGTTACTATTTGCAAGCAGGAAACAATATTTACTTCGTTTTCATAATGCCATAATAGGCATTAGGGGCAAATATTGCTAACTGTCAGTACAGTGATGTCACATGTGACGTTTTCTGGAAATGACGTCTTTTAAAGAAGAGATTGGAAATCGTACAGTGGCACTCCTATAGGATACTCACCTCCTCCAAGTTCACCAGTCTATCATGAGCGGCTGCCTCGTCCTTGGTCAGTAGTACGCAATTCCATGGAGACCATTCCTCGTGTTTGTTCCAGCGTACCATTGTAAGATCAAACAGATCATCCCAGGCACTAAGAATACTCTGTCCACCCCAAACTTTGTCCACCAAATAACGTAAATCATGCTCCTATAAAGTAAATCAACAACATTGACAAAATTTATAAATGAAATAATAGAAAATATTACATTGCATAGTGATCATATCATGCACAGAAATATAACCATAAACTTTAAAATTCTATGTGATAATAAGTCACAATTGTAACAAACTTACCTTCCCTTGTAATATGTAATATGTAACTTTCATCGCATACAAAGACAACAATTAGATAATCTAGTCTAAATTAAACATACTAAACCATTTCTATGGGTGTTCCATACTTCTATTTAGACGTTAGAGATGGTAAACTTAGGTTGAATAATTCTTAGCTTAAATTTCTTTATTTTACTTTGATTGCTTTTAAACATCTATCAGTAACATAAATCACTATCAATGACTGCTACCTATGTTTCTGACCAGTACCCTCACCTAACTCAGGGTTTGTGAAGACAGCCAAAGATTCAAACCCACAACCTCCATGAGTCTGGTGCTTTATATGAAGACAAATATCAGAAGTGAACATACCTGTAATAAGAACGCAATCTTTGAGCCATCACCATATTGTTCTTCTGCTTTACGTAATTGTTTAAGCAAGAAGCGATATAAACTGTAATCTTGTCTGACTCTTGCATCGTTGTCGATCTTCGTACATCTGCGACATTTTCCAACATTGCGAGAATTGGATGATAAAGCAAACTCTGTAGAGGCGAGATAACTGTTGCAGCTTGGGCAGAAATAAATGTTCTTTCGTAGAACTGATGGATCTTGAGGAACCTGAAACATGTAGAACAATTAAAATGTAATAATAGGCTGAGTTTAAGAATATAATAATAGAAGGTAAGCAATTTCATTCAGCAACAAACACTGACAGATATCTTCTTTGAATTTTCCTTTTATCAATGATTTTGGAGGTACATGAACACAATCTCTTACACTCCTAAATTAAGTGCCCACAGCATCTTCACTGGTATTAAAAAACATGATTTTGTTATTACACATAACACTTTCTGGTATGATAAAACTATGAATTACCTTGAGAAGTTTTGCAGACTCAGGGTTGAAAGTTGGAGTTTTGATGTATTGAAGGAACAGTGTTGATATACGTTTTCTCAGACCATCCAGATTGCTTTCCTTTACTCCACGCATCAATAAATCAGCTTCACGATCAATCAACTCAATGATTTCTTGAGTCAGCTTGCAGTCATGTTCCTATAATTTTTGTACAGAAGATGAAAGAAAATTTCAAATATGATGAATATTTTAATACAAATCCTCACTCTCCCTTTCTATGTACCTTTCTGCTTATAAAACATAAAACTCTTTGCAAATAGTGAATAGAATGTCTTAAAACATCCATACTCTTTCACTGACTCCATCAATAAAAGTGTAACATTTGGACCACCATACAAAATGATTTGATAGGGAACTGGCCATCCCACAGCTATGAGGCGTGAACTCAAGATTTGAAAATAAAGTTAAAAAGCCCAATATAAGGGAAACAGACTAAGTAAACTGAGACAATAAGTTAATTTACAGTACGGCCTCCTTGACTTCTGAAATAGTTCACATTGTATGGACCACTAGTTTTAGAGGCATGGTTGTAGCAATAACTTAAACAAGGATTAAAAAAAGCATAACTGATTGATAAATGTTTCACTCCTTACCTTAACAGTATGTTTGAGTGTAAGAAGGACATCTAGGCGTTCATCTTGTGTAAGGTACTTCATATTGATACTGTTATAGATATCTCTCAATTCCTTTGCTCTAATGGTGAATGGTGTGTCCATCTCTGTGCTTTTACCATCATGACCTTTCCATTTCTTAGGTGCAGCAGCCTATGACATTAAAGTTACAGATAGAATTAATGCTGTTATATCATAAAAGAAATTACAATCAGCATGTAGACAGGAAAACATTTTGAAGCAATTCAACATTCTTCAATAAGATTGAGAAATGACTAAAAATAGCAAAATGGTCTCAGTTAAGCGGGGCAAATGGTCAACAAAACATTTGAGTGTACTAAACAGTGCTTTTCACTTAATTGCTGGAAAATGACCAGCATCAAATCTAAAGTAGAAATACTGCCGATATAAAAGTTGTTTCATGATGGTCTAGTTTACAATGCCATGAAGACATAGCTGGAGAAGGTATGTAATTGAAACAATATAATATAAGAATCCAGCAATGTACATGAGGATGTGATGTGTTACCTTATCAAGGAAATCCTGGATTCTCTTTTCCTTGTTGTCACCTCCAGCTTCAAGTTTATGTCTACCTATTGCCGCAATCAACTGCGTCTCCTGATCCAGCAACATACATAAAGCAGCTTTACGTTCAGCACCAGTTAATGTTTGATCAATTCTTGCCAATTCTTCTTGTCTCCATTCTAAAACATGGCAAAGGTTTTATAAGAACACTGTACTTGTTACCGTTTTGCTGAATAATACAAACTTGTATTTAAATGGAAATTATCCAGCTGTAGGCTTTTCAGAACATAATATTCATGTATGTTTAACCAATCTGATTCATAACGTGAACAAATCCTTAAATACTACTAGGAATGCTTCATATATATTGAAAGCAAATAATATTCATGTACTTTCCGCATTCAGTTGTATTGTGGAATAATCTGCCTAGCCACATTGTCACCATCTCTACCCTTGATGCTTTCATGGTGGCTGTGGCAACCATTTAGTATTAGATCAGACACAATCTTTTAATCTTTCATCTCAACATACTAACATGTTTAATATTACAGTCGGACCTCCTTCATTCAAATTCATCGGGGTCCTAAATTTTATTTTGAATAATAGTATACATGGTTTCCAATAGCCCATTTCAATTTGACGTGCGCAAGAAGTTACATTGTAACCTGATCTTTATTTAGAATGATACCAAGTATTCAGATCAAAGATTGTCTAATAAACGGAGTCCAACAGTATATAATCCTTTCACTTGAGCTGATGTAGGACTCATCAGTCTGTTATTATTCCTTTATTCACCTTCACAAACAAGACGTTGGGCACAACATGTCTACTTGAAAGAGGAGTTGACATTATTCAATAGATAGATAATGGAGTAATAGTATTATGATATATAAAATAAAATAAAAGGCATACTTACTTTCTAATGCATGGTACAAAAGATCAAAGTCTTCTTTTGACTTTGGATTCATCCTTCGTTCAAATTCTTTCTTGATTCTATCTGCCTTTTCCTTCTTTTTCCTTATTTCTTCCAATCTTTCAAATTCTAATCTATTTCTCTTATCGTCCTTCAACTTCTCTACATATCTCTTGGCAAGCCAACGTCTGTAATATTTCTGTATTAGTACAACCTGAAACAACAATGTTAAATTCATTATATCATTCACATATTTTACTGTGGAAATCCGTTTAAACTGTACATATTATAAAAGTCCAACTTTATAAACAAATACATTCCTGTTTGGTTTACGAAGTCCGCAAGAAGTACTCTTTAGTTCTTTAACATTTAGCTCAGCAACATTGATGGACATGTATTTTAACTTTCTAGTATGTTCTCCAACATTTTTCGAATTTTTATCTAAACGTAGACAATACTTTATTTTTTTGGTATTACGACAGAACAACGTACCCTGTAGGGAGACATAGTGGTCAACAGGTTATTGACCTGACCCCTATTCCAAGGGCCTAGGTAAGGTGAAATTGTGAACCTCACAATCCCTGAATTAGCTTTGATTACTGGTTAGTGACTAAGGAGACAGTCATCAATAGTGATTATTACCAATAATAAACTTGTTTCACAACTGATTAAGAATAAATAAGTCAACTAACTTACCTGGCATAATATCATCTCAAGATGCTCATCTGCAGTAGTATATTTTTTGGGTATGACCAACTTATCCTCAATGTTAGAGACAAAGACACCAATGCCGGTCATCTGTGTCGATGTATCGTTGGTTGTCTGCTGGACACAATGATGTTGTTCTACAGTCTGCGTATCACGACAGTTTTTCTCAATTCCAGTTGGAGGTCGTGGTTTCTGCATTGTCTGAGCTGAAGCATGGTGATATTCTACGCTAGTTTTCTTATGACGATATCCACCTAAAAATGGTTTCTTTCTTGTAGTTCTTTCTATTTCAACCACAACATCTTTAAATGTGCTATCCTCTGAAAAGAATACATAAAATACTTAAATGAATTGTGTAAATACATTAGTATGTGATGATACGTTGACTCAATTCCCAACTGTTATTAAGTTTTACTTTATATAATCAAAGGGGGGCCTCGGCTGAATTCAAATAACTTGCCCCTCATCACAGCTGGCTTGAATCCCATATAGAATTTGTGAGTGAGCTATCCAGCTGTTTACAAAAGGTCAGAGGTTCTACCCAGGTGTCCATCTGGGGTCTTTCTTCACCCTTATAGCTGGAACAGTCACTTTATGACACTTGCTGGTCATCTGACTTAAAGCCCATCACAAATAATAATAATAAAACCAAATAAGTTCAAGTTTATATAAGTCACAACATTTAGAGCATTATTCAATTGTTCACATAGACTGATTTGACAGATGATCAAGGACTACAAAAGAACCACTATGATTTATGCAACAACATCAGCAACACAAACCTGCTTGAACTCTGACAGTGATTACATCAGGCATGTGGTATTCCTGTCTAGGTCTGTATGCTTTGATAGGAGTATTAACTGGATCAGCAGATTGTAATTCTAACTGTATAGTACCATTTGGTCCAACACCCAGATCAGCTAATGTAGTATTATCTGTCATAGTTTTACCTGTTAAACATAAATAATAGGTTGCCAGTGAACAAACATCATTAAATACACAGGTCCTGCAATCATTCTTCAAAATATACAGTAACCTGACTTTTCACAAGTATAATGGCATCATGGCACTTGACAGCATTTGGGACTGGATACACTTCACCACATATGGGGGAATTTCACATCCGAAACAGGAAATCATTCATGAACCAAACATGTATAACAATTCTTATACCTTTTTTATCAATTATGGCAAATACCATGTACAGCATTTTCTGTCAAATGTCTCGCTACAATTAAAGAAATGTGGACCTCAACTAATCTTATAATATCTTATTTTTGTATGGGGAAAGTTTAATAGAAATACCAGAAGAAAACACACTATTCTAGTAGGGGAATGGTACCCATTAATGTCCCCAAAAATAGCCAAACAAGTGCCTTGAATCCATGGATACATCGCTTAGAACAAATACTTTAATTATAACCTATCTTGAAACAATAAATAAAAGAAGTAAGACTGCATTGCAATTTGCTTAAACATGTGTTCAGAATAAAAAAAAATAAGAAGAAAAACATGTATGTGTTCCTCAATTAAAGACTTTTAAGAAATACAATTGCATGTACCTACCATCAAACATTAGCATAATTAGATTTACTGGCATCTTTAACTCAGCACTGAAGTGGTGTTTTAGCTGGTCCAAAGTCTGACCCAGCGTGCATGCTTGTGTCACTACTTGTCCACTTGGCATTAATACAAACTTCACTGAAACAAGAGGAAATAGGAACATTTGATGAAAAGAAATAAAAAGGTGAAAAGATGCAGAACAAGAAAGCTCACATTCATAAATCAGACAGATCTAGACCAAAGAAAAGAGAGGAGACATATGATCCAAAATATGCTGTTGTGTTACATCTCTAAAAAACACTTTCCCTTTACTTCTAGTGGATTATTATGATGACCGGGGATGTTAGGTTAATGTATCAAATGCCTGACCAGGTTTCAGCAAGAAATTCTCTTTAAAACTGAAACAGAATTAAGCTAGCAAAAAAATTAAATAGTTTTCTTATGACAAAAGAAAGATTTGGCTTTAAAAACTTAAACTTTTTGTGTTGTTTCTAACTTTCATCAGTAAAATCACCTGTGGCTGTTGCCTCTAAGTTGACCTTTGACCTTGGTGATTCAGCATGTGGATCAACGTCCGGTTCCGGATCCTTAGTAGCTTCAGTTTCTGTAGCTACATTCTGTTCTCCATGCACTGGTGATGGGGCAGGAGCTGGCTGATCGTCACCTTGACCTTCCTGCAATGTTTGATCCAATAGTCAGTATAAACACAATACTATAACTGATAGAACACATTCCTAATACAGATGCAAATGTACATATATATATAGCCCAACCTGACACAAATAAGTACAGTAGGACCTTGTTCACTTGAATTCATTGGGTTTAAACATTTATTTCGAACAACACATAGTTTTAAATAAAACATTTCAGTTCAACAAGCATAAGAAGATACATCGGGATCTGATATTTATTTCAGATGATAGGTTGTTGAATAAGCGAGGTCCCACTGTACATCAAGTACATGACTGTGTCCAACCTAAATACCAATCTCAACTAAATATAGTAATTGATATTGATAACGCCATGAGTTAAAGTCACTCCTTAATCACTGAAAAAAGCTCACCAATTGAATATTACTTTGAGGTTCTCTTTTAATCCATAAATGAAAGATATCAAAACCATTCTTAGCTGGGTTAATTAAGTCACTCTCATCACTTGCTAACAGTTTCCTACCTTTGACTCAGGTTCTTTCTGTTCTTCTTCTTTTGTTTCTTCTTTACTCTCTTCCTGTGTACCTAGTTCTTCCTTCTCAGTTTCTTGAGCTTGTGTTTCTTGTTTTTCTTCAGTTGGCTTTTCTTCAGTCTTTTCTTCTTGCTAAAATTTATGGATTAATCGCTCATAGGTAAAAGTTAGAATTATACTGAATTAACAAAAAATAGAGATAGCTTCTCAGGTATAAATGTAGCAAAATAATATTCCTCATCGACTTAACAAACGATACATAATAGAACTGATAAAAACAACATGAAAATTCAATAAGACAAAAAACACACATAAAAGTATGTGATAAAACAATGTGCATATAAATGATAATAATGTACAACTAGCACTATGCTTTAATACAAAGTAATATTGTTGCATCAGTATATATATGTTTTAGATGTTTCAAATCCTGATTACTGTGGTGACCATAAAGAAAAGTGAAGGGTTTATAAAAATTAGTGGCTTCAATTTACAAAATGATGTTACCTGTTCAGGTTGTGCTTCTTGTGCTTCCTGTTGCTCAGCAGTTTCCTCTACTTGTTTCTCATCAGCAGGTTTCTGTTCATCTTCTTTTGTTTCCGGTTCTTCTTTTGTTTCCTAGTACACAAAATTAAATTATGATAGAGATCTTCAGTGCACATTCATACAAATATATATCAAAACGTTAACATTAACCCTGTGTAATACTATGTAAGTATAAATTAAAGAAAAGTACAAACAATTATTCAACATGAAAAAAATGAAAATGATTTACAAGTAATGTAAATACATGATATAATTCATTGTACAGCATTACTGCCATACATCAATGCAAATCAGGCTAGACGAAGATTATATCCGGGAAGCCCTTGCCTCAAACAGACAGTTAAAAGATTAGCAAGCTCTACAGGTACACTATTAAAATGATTTATAAGTTGATATAACATACCTGCTTATCCCCACCCTCTGCTGTTTGTTCTGGTTGTTCTTCCTTTGGAGCAGGATCTTCTCCTCTGCCATCATCTTGTTGTTGTTCCTGTTGTTGTTCCTGTTGTTGTTCCTGTTGTTGTTCCTGTTGTTGTCCCTGTTGTTGTCCCTGTGGTTGTTCCTGTTGTTGTTCCTGTTGTTGTTCCTGTTGTTGTTCCTGTTGTTGTTCCTGTTGTTGTCCCTGCTGTTCTGCTTCTTCAGGCTCTGTTGGTACTCCTGGTACACTGACTGGTGCAGGAGTACTATCTTCACCTGCTTGGTCTGCCATGTTTTATTCCTAGATGAACAAACAATTTTATTGTTAAATTTCAATTGTCCTCTATCCTAGGTGTATGATATGCTACAAATGAATTATGTGTGTATTAAATACATTTGTCACTGCAACAAACTATTTAAACAGAATTTGAAGTGTGCATCAATAGCCCCTTGTAAGTAGGGGAGAGACGATGAATCGGTTTGAGAAAAATTGATGTAATGATCTGCCATTTTTATTCATTGAATGTAACAAAAAATGTTACACTTATCCATGTGGACGAGTGTTTTTCTCTAGTTCTTCTGTAAACTTGTCTAAGAACTCATATATATAAACATGTTGCAAAAATCGAAACCTTGCAGTTGTTTGAGAAATAGTCACATTTAGTCATTTGTGTTTGTTCTTAACAGGAAACAAGTATTGTGAAGTGCATATTCTTAACTAATGCCATTAATTAGTTAATATTTCCTTACCATTAATGCTAACAAGTGTGGCATTTGGAGCATTTATTCTTTAAGTTATATCATGATGCATATAGTGTCATGAGAGGCTTATAGTGATATGTATCGTATCGTGTTATGCCCCTATCGTCTCACCCCTATTTGTAAGTATTGTACTGTTTCCCAAAGGTCAGTAAAATGTTATAATTAACACATATTAGAGATATAACAGTTTCTAAACTCACATATGTCTGGACAATATGAAGCACAATAATCATAGCAAATCTCATACAATGTCATACAAATTCAATTTACAAACATTACCCATGCACGACTATAAAGTATATGTTAAGGAGAAAGTGTGTCCAATATGAGTATCAAACCCATAACCCATTCAACATTAGTTGCGCACTCAACCAGCAGAACCAACTGCATGGTTGTCTAACCTCACACTCCTCCAGTCAAGTTGTTACAAATACTCAACCACCATGGACCATTAAACATTGTTATTGCCATTAAAGTAAGTTACTGGGAAAACTGTGCCTGATATGGAGTACGAACACACAACACAAGTACGTCTACTTACTGAACTGACTTGTAGGGCTACATATTGGTCAGATTTATCATCAAACGATTACTGATTTGCAATTTAATCAGACTGAACAATCCAGCTGTCAGTTTTTCCCAAACAAACAACTAAAATGCATATGAGTGGACTAATTAACATTTGGAATGGACTGATTAATAGCACACTAGGTTCACTGTATGAGCTTTACATGGTATTAACACTCAAAATTAAATAAACATGTATCACTCACTAGCAGTGTATGTCAAGTTATGCTTAGCTACACTGCATCATCAGTATAAAACACAAACAACCGCAGAAAGTGATAGTATACCAGAATTTATCCAAGTAATTAAAGTCCACGACGAATGATTTTCAAAATGGATTCAAACTGATCACATTTTCCGAAGATATATGCTCAAACTTAAGGAAATTTAATGGATTACCTGTTTCTTCATTAAAAATCACTGGTGGCAGCCATTACAGATTTTGTTTCGTGACGTCTTGGCAACGGGACGCTCGATTAGCGAGGGATATTACGCGCTATCTGATTGGTTTAGAACAGACAACAAGCCAATCAAATTTAAGATAACAACCATTTTCGGCCTAACGAGCACTGAGTTGCGAACACAACAACCAGCGTAAACGGCCAAAATAGTGAAGTTATTGTATTTATTTTAGGCATTTTACGTACGATGTAGTGAGAAATATCAAATTATACTGGAAGTTTGACGCAAGGAATACATTATTTTGTATTTACGCTGACCATCAACGGTATGTGTTTACTGTTCGATCTGTAAAACTGACTCAAACTAACATGTTCTATTTTGTTTAAAACTAGCCTCCAACTTCGCATATCAGTATGGGCTCCACGTTAATGAAGTCGTTACGACAAATCATTTGCTTAATTCCGAATTTTGCAAATATGTATGTGGTTATACCTATTGTTACATCATATTATCTCTACATGTGTTGGCACCGTGTAGGGAAAAAGGGATTGCATGACCTCCATCATTTTGCATGTGGGTGACTATACTAGCTGGATCAGTATTATATAATTCTAAGTGGAATCACTGTGACAGTACTTCTTGTATACGTTTCTGCATTTTTATATCAAATAATTGAAACATCAAGTATGGCATTCCTAATATTTGGGAATAATATAACAATATTGCCCCTCATACCAGACCACTACAGTTCTCTCCCATTCAATCTGTGAGCCACACGCACAATGCATATAGCCTCTCAGTTGGCTTATTAGGAATAGAATAACTCATTTTATGTTATGTTGCTGTAAATTAACCCCCATGAAAACTGGTTCAGTGCAATACCGAGAGACTTAACAGAATGGCATGTCATGCCCTCAAACCAATCGAATAGCAGTCAAAACGGCCCGTTGTCAAAACGGCCCGGTCAAAACGGACCGGATTTTCGGTCAAAACGGCCCCGATTGTCGGTCAAAACGGACCCGATTGTAGGTCAAAACGGCCCGCTTTATGAAAAAGATATTTACATGTTATAATAAATTCAAATAATGATAAATGTTTTGTTATCCTGTTATGAGTACATTTGAATTTGTCTATCTTTTATTTCCCGAGTAGAAGAATGATTTTTATACAAGATACATTTTATTTTGCACATATTTAAATTAATGAATGCACAACACCATTCATTATTAGTTTATGAGTGCAACAAACAATAGATCAACCTTCATTAATTAATGTGAACAAACATTTCTTATAATTTTTTAATCCTAATTCATATTCATACTCTAAAAGTATTTCTATCAAAGTAACTTTATTCTTAAATAATGCATGCCATAACAATATTACACAATTTAGAGAGTTTTAAATGGCATTTTGGAACATATTAAATAAAATGATTCTTGTATAAATATCATTTTCTACTCGGAAATAAAAGATAAACAAACACAAATGCACTTCATAACAGGATAACAAAGCATTTATCATTATTTGAATTTATTATAACATGTAAATATCTTTTTCATAAAGCGGGCCGTTTTAACCGACAATCGGGTCCGTTTTGACCGACAATCGGGGCCGTTTTGACCGAAAATCCGGGCCGTTTTGACAACGGGCCGTTTTGACTGCATACCAACCAATCTACTTCGTGATAAACTAATGCAAAGTGCAATCATATCAAGTGTGTTCTTTAATCTATGTACAGTATATTTTCAACGTAACATGCAAGAGTTTATGCCTTTGTTACCATTTTGAATCTGGGTTTGGTAAAATAAAATGATTTGACCCATCAAACAACTATGAACCTCAATTATGAAAGTAAGCTAGGAAGACTGAACTGGAATAATGCCGATAAATGCTTTATTCATCACTAGTCTTGTAAGTCAGTGTTGACTTATATTCTATTGGGACTGTTTTGAAAAGTAGATCTTAATTATATTTCTACTTTGTATGTCACAGCGTATTTCATATACATATACCATATAAAAGTACATTTAAGTAATATGTCCTTAGTGTACAGATCTATTAACTTCAATCCAAGTATTCCATATTTTATTATAAATACTGACGTAATTAATTATTAGTGATATTTATGTTTAATAGCTTTGGTGATTTATTTCATTTATATATTGCAATTGGCTATTTTCACTTTAAGACTTTCAAATGATGTTAAAATATTATGTTACAAAGACACATGTTCACAGAAATAATAAACTTTTGTTCTTTATTTTCATAGATGGCAGCTGTTAACGGACATGCCAATGGCCTGAATGGTCATTCAAATGGCTTTGATGAACAGGTTAACAATAACAGTCCTAGGACGGACAAAAACAAAGGGAAAAGTGGAGGAGTAGGTCCAGAAGGGTATCCCAGGCTTCCTCCAATTAGTAAACCAAATATACCACAACGTGAAGACCCATATGCGAACAGCAAGTTAATGACATACAGACTAGCTAATCACAAACAGGCTTTATTGATGAAAGTCTTGTGAGTAAATTGGTTTATTTCATTAAAGCTGTAAAAAAAATCAAATTTCTGATTTATCATGACAGTATCAGTCGCTAAATTGGTAACTAATAATTGTTTTTTTAATATACACAGACCTTTTATTTCATCTTTTGATATTTTGTATACCTAACATGGCAGTTTATTCTAAAAGGTATCGAGTCATATTTGATGGAAGAAGCAGAAAGACAGAACTTTGTTATAACTCTGACATACTTATCATCTGCATTCACCTTCTTTGATTACATGACATACTTATCATCTGCATTCACCTTCTTTGATTACATGACATACTTATCATCTGCATTCACCTTCTTTGATTACATGACATACTTATCATCTGCATTCACCTTCTTTGATTACATGACATATATATGTGCATTCTTGGCCTGACTATTAGATGCAGTTTTTATTGGAAAACTTACTGTTTCAGAGCTGACACAGCGATGAAATCCTATGAAGACACAAAAGACAAAAATGAGAGGGAACCATCTCCCTCCTCTGGGCCAGACTATCCCGATGAGGTATATATTCTTTTCTTATAGAGATATCGTTTAAATACAGACTGTGTACTCACAAATACTCTTTTTTTAAGATGATATGGTTCAAGATAGTTGGAGAAGATCTTATTGATAGAAAATTCAGTCAAATTTATTCTGTATTATTTAAGGTTAAATCACAAAAAAATCAGACAGTGAGGACACAGAACTGTACATTGCAAGTTTATTTGTACAAAACCGTGTTTGATTTGTTTTTACCAAGTTTTATCATGAACATATAAACAATGGATTCGAAACAGGCTGATGTCGGTGAAACGATAAGAAGAAATAATTTACCCACAATCCTTAGTGGGCACTCAGTAAGTATCGTGGAATTTCATCCGATTAAACCAGCCTGTTTCGAATCCATGGTTTATATGTCCGTGGTGTTATTGTTCCTAATTGTTCATTTGAAGTTGTTAGCTAAGGTATTTGCTTTGCTGCCTCATTCAATTGCTAGAATATGATATGCCAATATATTTCATTTATCAATCAAAGTAATTCTGATACAAATTTTAGCTTAAACTGCCTCCGATTGCAAATAATGGGTCTGAAACAAGACAAAAGAAAACACTCACAGATGATGAGAAAATTGTGGTACTTTATCGTTGTAAATTCTAAATTTCATTCCCATGTAATTTCATTGTATGGATGTATATTGTAAAGTTGCACACATAACATTTCTGTTAAAAACAAACAGTATAAACTAGTAAAGGTCATAATCAGGGCACTTGGCAGATTTTAGGGACTGACTGCACGTAGGGGAAATTTGGGTCTTTCTTTTGAATGGGGAATTTTTGATTGTACACTTAAAATAACTATGATAAATTTTTGACTCATTTTTTTTAATCATTTATGACAAATATACAGAATTTTCTGACAAATGTTGCAATGTGTTTAAAGAAAAGTTAATCAAATTTTTTAAATCGAAACAGTGGAAATTAGCATGCTATTTTTAAAAGTTGAGGAAGGCTACCCATAAACAGCTCCAAAAATGGACAGTCAAGTGCCCTGATATTGCATGAAAATGTTTACCAATTGTTGAATGTTATGAGTCTTCACACTGAAATTTATGAGTAGAATGGGTTGATTTACTTGCACGATATTACCTTGTCTATTCATTTGATATCTTATGGAATTTGGAATGACTACAAGTTTTCATATTTTTCTTTGTACCATATCAGCACATGTTACTTTGTTCATGCTATGTTGTGAAATAATCACGCATTCTCATTGTTTGCCTCAAAATACAGTCAGACCTTGTTCATTGGAATTCATCTGGTCCGAAATTTTATTTCAAATAATACAAGATTTCAAATAGCCCATTTCAATTCGACATGCATAAGAAGAGATGTCGGGACTTGATATTTGTTTCCGATGATACCAAGTATTCGGATAGAAGGTTGTTGAAAAAGGGAGGTCTGACTGTATTTGGCCAACATTAAAATATCTTTGTTTCCTCTCCTGTTACCGAGATCAGTCAGAGCTGAGTAGACACACTGGGATTGATTTTGTACATTTCTTCTCAATGATGCATTTCCAATTAACATGTATTTATAACATAAATGTTTGATATTAAGTAAATCTGTTTCCTAAATTTTTGTAGTTGAACACCACATTTTCAGCCGTAAAAAGCTGTATAAAACATCTATAACCCGTATTATCAATTTGATTCAAATGAAAGTGAAATTCTTAAGTGATAGAAGTCCTATAGAAGTACAAACAACATCTGCTAAGAGTATATTGCTTTTATATTCGACATCAAATATTTTGAGATTCTGCAGTTTTTGTGGGTAGACAATGATGGGAAACAAAGAATATTGAATGTTACACAGCACTATGAATATCATCTCCTATTTATACATTTTATCATGAAATTTCAATTTCTTTTTCCACAATTTTTAAACTGTATTCATAACTTGCCATATACAGATGATGAGCAAAGACAGAAGGATAAGGGTATGTATGGTGTAACGAGGTAGTGGTGGAATCTACTGCTCTAACATTATAATACATGTACTAGAATCTGGTGGTAGATTTAGTTTGTTACTTACAATAATCTCTCTATCTTAGCTGTATTATAACCAATCTACATCTTCCTGAAGAAATTATGCTAGTATATGTTAGTATATGAACAATAAATTTCCCAGTTTATATCAACATTTTTTAAAATTCACATCCAGAACTACTGATACGTGTATACTGTTTGCTTGTATTTTCACAGTACTTCCGAAATAACGTAAAAGAAGAAAAAAATTCTTTGATTATCTTTTGTGTTAAGTTTCTTCTTTCAAATCATTTACAGATAATTATTGCTGACTATATCATTTCTTTTCCATAATTTTCCTATTATGCCATATTGTTTCAATGTATGTGTTGTTATCAAAAATCCAAACTAGTAAGTACTGCGAAACCAGAAGTAACACGAAAATAGCGGCAAACAATATATAGCGTGTATATCCCGGGTAGTCTTTTTGATTGTAATTTTGAATTGAATACGTGTAATTATAAAACAACACCAATATCCAGAATCCCCATTCCTCTTCTAATATCTACAACTTCTAACGGTATCCTTTAACGAAGATGTTCCCAAGTAGACATTGAGTATGTTATAAATACTGTCTTTCTGAGGTTACCCATATATTATTACTGTAAAAACTTCCATTGATATGTTTCTGTTTATTTTGATTATACATTTAAAAAATAGTTTTACTGTATTATGAAATAAAAATGATAGTATGCTTCATTGTATGTCACTGTCCCTTCTCAATCCTGATGTAAACCCTTCTTACTCCATCCTTATACAGTAAAACCTTAATAATATGACCACCACTGGGACCCTTGAAACTGATCTTCTTATTGAGGTGGTCTTAATACCGAGGTTGAATAAAGAGCGTTACCTTGAAAATTGTCTTCTAGATATTGAGATGGTCTTATTATAGAGGTGGTCATTAGGTGAGGTTTTATTGTACATGGATGATGCATTCTATTTTTGTCCAATGAAAATATGTTGAATGCCTATAGTTTTATTTGTTCCCAATAAATGATACAGAGATTGTCTTACTGAATCTTATAATGTATGCATTCAAACTTCAGATCTAATTCTAGGCCTTGAAATTCTCAAATTAACTTTCTTCAGTTAGATCATTAATTTTCTGAAACTCATTACTAAGATAATTATCATTTAGAATTGTTATTTATTCCTTCAATTATGTGGACTATGTCTCATTTTTCCCATCTACAATACTGATTTGTGAAAGATATGTTTTTATAGTGCGTTTTGATTTTGAATATTATACTCAAGTTGAATTGTCTTCAATCCTAAACCTCTTCCTTTGTAGCTAAAACTTCACTATCTTGTGTCTCTTCTATCATAGTTTCATTAATATGCTAATATTTCTTGATTTTACCTAATTTAGAATGCAAAGTAGTAGAGCAAAGTATTATATTTCTGTAGAATACGATATGATCAACTCCATGTTGTGATCATGTAGAAGCTGATGTTGTTAAATATATTAATAGTTTATTTCAAGACGAATCATTTATAGCAATACAAAAAACAAGGTTTGTTTGTAATGTAAAATACACCTCATGCATTGAGACCTACGGACTGTCAGTAAATATATAGATATTCTGTTTTAGACAAATATGTAGACGGCCAATCTTACACAATATATAAGCATGATAACAGAACTGTCCGAAATAAATTACATAAAACCTTGTCACAATTTTAGTCCAGCAAGTACTTTATGACTCAACCAAAACAAGAACCTCTGGCCTATATTTACCTGTAAGGCCATCCTTAAAGAATTGTTAGTTTGCAGTTACACAACTGGCTCTTGAATGCCTCGACTCTATTTATTTTTTCAGGTTCATTGATGACAATTTGTTTTCCGGTCTTTAAGCCATGACTATACTAAAGTAAAAAAAACTACCTACCTACCCACTGTCAAAATTCTGGGTCGCATAACCGCAAACCAACATGTTTTTAAACATGGCCTTATATTTGGCAGACATCTAATTAGGACTTTTCATCAAGTCATTTCAATCTTATCAGGGTATTTTATGTTCAATTGTTAATAAATAATCATCGATAAAAAGTTGGCTTAATTCCAGACATAGATTTTTGTTCGACACATTGCCAGATTATATTACGCAGTGTCCTTTATATACTTGTACATTACAATGACTTCTAAAATCTCACATTGAAGCATGTAAACAGTTCATTATGTAGTACACATGTTAAACTTATATTTTGTATACTTGCATACATTTGCTCTGTGCCAATGATCTAGAAAATTGTTATGAATGGATGCAATAGCTGGAAATCCTGTTTTCATTAAATAGAACAATAGCTTTAATTTATAAATATTTTTTTTTAAACCCAGGACAAATTATATTATCAATACTTGAGTACCACGAGTGTCAATAAGAGCCGGGGGCCAGTAAAATTACCTAGTAACTTCAGCATCATCACCCAGCTACTTTTCTTTTAAGAATGACCGTAATTATACCTCTTCTACCCCCTGGTGCTTCAAGAATTAGTGACACCACCAGGCACAACAATAAATGTCTCTTAATTACATATTAATTTTCTGTGCACATGACTTCTCAGTATTATTTCTTAGCTTAATTTGTATAATAGGTATACATAGCTAATATTATTCATAATAAAACAAAAAATGAAATTTTGTATCTTGTATCTTTCACATTCCAATGTTAAATAGGGGCATATGAAGACATTTCCAAATCAATGTTACATTTGAAAGTCTCATTGTTGTAAATATATATTTAGGTGAACTACCAATTTATGAAGAAATGTGTGGAGAGTGGCCCCGTGACCCCCATGCAGAGCGAGTGGGCACACAAGATTGTACAGATGATCCCTGAGAAGTTGAGATCCACTCCATACTTGAAGGAATGCATCAATGATCTATTTGAAGAAATCAAAGTTGACTTTAAATCTAGCATGAAGAAATCTATGGGTAATTGTTTCATGCTATTTATACCTCCCATAATGCCTTAGAGTTCCATAGCTCTGTGCTATGGCATCAGTCCTTGGATTTTTCGTGCTTGCTTGATGACTACACTGAAGATATGTGTGTTGACAACTTTCATTTGTCTTTACTGTTCAGATTTTATGCCCCGCAAGAAGGGAAATATTGTATACTTCATTCATCCATTTGTACCTCTCACTGACGCAAACATTCCACCACTGGGGGCATTGAAAGTGATAATTTGCATCTTTTGTTCTCACACAAAATATTTAACATCTGTGTACAATGTATTTGAATTCTGAAATTCCATTATTAAATTCTTGTTGATTCACTGAGGAGATTTTATAATGTATACCTTCTTACATTATGTTGTTATTTGTTTTGTTTAGTTCAACATGTGCTGGTGAAACCAGATGTGAAAGGATTGGACGGAGAGGTTGCAGGCCCACCACCACAGGAACCCAGGTGAGTGTATACACTGTGACGCAGGCATGAGAGTTTTCGCTGATTTGTGGAAATCTTTAGATTTGATGCTCACAAGAGCAGTTTTTGAGACAATTTAAGCCATCTTAGATGCTTCAAAGACAGGAGCTTCAGCGGCCCCCTGGACCCCTTGCCGAATTTTCAGCTGATTTTGAAATTTTGCATTCTCATGCCTGGGGACAGTATGTCTTAAGTATCTAAATATCTGACACTTGGACTGAACAGTCAATGAATTGATTATCGTTATTCTGAATTTTATTGGCATTTATTGATTAAACAACTACTGCTATATTTGTAGAGCTGTGATCGGTTATAGTCTAATCAATGGTGCCTGAATTTCTTGATATTGTTAATTCAACGATCAAAGTAAACTTACGTTTTAAAGTAAATTATTTTTATCATAGTTGTATCTTTAGAATGTCATTGAAACTCAGTAAAAAAGAGTCCTCTGCCACTTTTATGCACTTAGATATGTAAATAATTATTTCATAATTTCAGTGGGTTGGATTTCTCCAAGCCATGGCACAACACTTACATGGCTGCAAAAGAAACTATACGAGAAAATCTTCATATGTTGCACCCATCCATGCAAACAGTACTAAACATGTGTCAGACAACTCTAGGAAATATGATCCTAGTTGACTGCTCAAAATTCAGGTATTAATATCCAGTATTTTATATGTTTGTATTTCAGTTATACTGTTAATCAATTTAGTTTTCAAATTGATACATATCAACATTGGAGTAAGGTTTTCTGCTTTTTATTCTTACCAGAAACTTTCAACAGTGTGTGGCATAATGTTTTCTGCAGTCTGTCCAAAATTGTTTCGAGCATTTATTTTGCCTTAATTTTACCTTATTTAGGCTTAATATTTTTACTTGCCCAAATCGGAATTTACTTATCCCATTCTTTGAGCAAGTGGTTTATGTGGTGCACTGTTATAACATACATGAATACATTTTTGAATAGATTTGATGGTGTCTTATATGAAAAATTAATGTTTTGCCTAAAACAGTCATGTTGAAATAAGTTTAAGTAGGACTGCTACAGTACATGTGTCTCTTGATTTTGATAACTTCCCTTTCGGTTATTCAAGAGTTATATAAATGTATGATATACATAAAATTCTTATAATTGAGTTTTAGTTAATCGATGCAACCCTCGTTGTACGACACACATTTTGTGTTGTTTAAACATTTTGAGACAAGTTGCTTGAAAGTCATACTGTGATATCGTGTATATAATTATGTGTGTTTTCAGAGCTGCTGGTCCTATGGAGTTTGAATCACTTAAGAACAATGTTATACTTGATCTAGAGAAAGCTGAAGAAAAACTTATGCTTAGGTTTGTACATCTGGGACACTTAACATATAAATGTACACTATACTTTCATAGAAAAATAAACTCTATTCTTATGTAAAATTCAGATTAATAATAGACTTGTAATGTTTTGCAGGAATTTAAATAATAGTACTTTAAGCAAAAATCTAACTTGTTTGTACCTTTTTGCATGCCTATCTCACCGTTGGTTTGTGTTTTTATTTTTGATAGAAAGTAAATAATTGTGTCATAAAAATATATGGAACTTGAAATGTTCTGTATATGTATAGGACTTGCACTCATTAAAAGTGTTGTTACAATGTATGAAATGGTGTTATATTTATTGACAGCTGGTATCCAAAAGTCATCAATGTGTTTGGTGACAAGAACAATTTCACTGGTTTGAAACAAGAGAAGATGCAGTCGTTCTACAACAGTGTAACAACTCTGATATCCAACCAGGTATGTTCATCATTTATGTGTGTTATATGAAATCACAGGAGATTGTCACTAGTTCTCTCCCTTTATCCATTCTATAGTGTCTAATATGGATATTGAGTTATATGTGGGTTGAAAATATAGATACTTCTCCTGAAATGGACTTGTGTAATTGGTAAAAAATAAATTTAATTGATTAATGTGCCTTAATTCACCAAATGCGTCTTAGCATGGCTGGTAAAAAGCATTTAGTTCAATAAAAAGTTGGAAATTTAGTCTGATTTCATCTGGCAAACTTTGACACAACTAAAGTTCTTAACTGTACACCAATAATCATTCATCATTTCATAATAAATTTCAGAAGTATAGCTGAATGCTGAAGTGTTGCTGGTTGTAGAATTGTGGGCAGATTATTCTTATGTTGTGATTTTGATTTTTCAGTTACGCAATCTTCTAGAACGTACCTTAGGTGCCTATGTGGACTTGTTCAATCTTGATGACAAGACTTGTCTACCATTATTGAAGATGGAACTTACATTCGATGATGAAAAGATGCAGTTTTACCCTCCGAGTCAGGACTTGGAGGAAACCGTCTTGTTTGTTGTGAAACAAATCTGTAAGACAATGCAACAAGTACCTACAGTACAGTCCTGGTTATCAGGGGGAAGTACTCTCAATCACACAGATGCCAGTATTGCTGATCATATCCTGTCTAAATATCTCCTCAGACTTAAGAAAGCTGTAAAGGTTAACTATGAAGAGCCCGAGGCACATCTGAAGTCATTTGGTGAGGATTTGTCATTGACATTTTGTCTTCTTTAATTGTCGACTTCTTTAATGTCTCTGCAGAAATATTTGTTGAGACTATACTGTTTTCTTTCACCAATTTATCACTGATTTGTACTAGTTATCTATAAGTAAAATGCCTCTTATACTTTCAGTTTAGTGGTTTACATATTTTGGATCATTAATTGAAGTTTAATGTGACGGTTTTTGTTATATTAAGAATCAAATTCAAAATTTGAGAATGACCTTCAAAAAGTTAAGTAATCATTGTAGGTAGTTTGGTGACCTAAACTATGAAGGGGGGATGGAATGGCTGTTGTTTGTAAGTATCTGCTATCAACTGATCAGCGATGCTGAAACTGTATATATGGTCTTTACATAGATGGGACTACAAGTATATAAAATTGGTTTTATTATTTCAGTTGAAAGGTATGACTACATTGTGAATGGTACAGCTCTTGCTGAAATCCAAAAATATATGGAAGTTGATCACACATTTGCTGAATACACTGAGGTAAGGTATTTTTACATCACTCTGAATATATGTCTTTCTTATTAGTTCAACAGTCTGATAAATAATTGAACATGTAACTAAGAAAGTAGAGGGTTTATTTATGCTATTGTACTGTAACATAGTACCAGCCAATTTTTTTCATATTCTCCCACGCAATTTTGCCTTGTAAAATACTAGCACTATTCAGACATTCAGTTTTGAATGGGATAATTCATTTTACTGCTCCTGAAACTTGTAATATTTTCTGCAGCAAATTGAGAAGTACAGAAATCTAGCCAAGGAGATAATGGGTTTACCAAGCATTGAACATTTTGACATGATACGTCTGGACTGTGAAGATTTGAAGAGAGGACTAGCTGAAGCTTCTCGTGGACTGGCAAACGAATTACTCCGAAAAGTCTCAGATGATCACAGGAAAGAGAACAAGGGGTAAGTTGCTTGTTTGATTTGACAGATATGATTGTTTGAACTATCAGTTATAGAATTACATCAAGATGTCACCAGTGAAGTCTTTTTTGGCGGAGCCGTTCTAACATGGCTTTGCTATTTGCTTATCAGTGTTGTGTTATCCAATTAAATCTTATGTTAACCACTTAACCAACTTCTCTTCAACCAAGTATCGTTTGTAACATTGACGCAAATTGGTTAACCTTTCGATAAGGAGTACGTTTATCAAAATCCAATTTGGATCTGGAATCATAACATCTCGGCAATCTTTTATGTTGCACAACAAATCTTGACCTTCAAATTGCACCGACCATCTTTTTTCAAGATATTTCTTATTTATGAATATTTATTTACAGAATATGTGAAGAATTTTCGCTGATACAAGAGAAAGCTCTGAAGGACCCAGAGAACAGTGAAGATTTGATAGACATGATATCATTTGTTGAGAAAGCTCGTACACAAGGAATGGTCCAACTTAATGAAAAAATAACGCAGTCAAAGGACAGACTGGCTTACTTGATTGATGTGTTTTTGTTCACACCGGAGGATATTAACTTGAACTGTGAGGTTCTTACATGGCCGAGTAGAATCAACCCTGTGTTTGATCAGAATGAAGAAGTAAGTTGTTATCTGTACTACTGAAAGTATGAGCTTCTGTGGTAAGATAGGAAGATAGAATTTGTCGTGAAATTATTTCAAAATGTTGTATAATGGCTTTTAAGCGTCAGCAGAAAAATATACTGGCGACCAATACATATAAAGACTTGATGAAAAGAATTTTCACATTAACTATTTGCTTGTTTGCCATTTCATAGTTTAAGGCTAACTTAGGGTAGAAGGCTTAATTTTTACAAGGTAGAGTGCTCGACTCCCAATTCAAAGGTCATGGATAACAAGGCCACCACTGGAGAGGCTGACATACAAACTTCATAGTCCCTAAATGTTGTGCAGGTACTGGTTAGAATCCAATGAAACAGTGATTAATATTAAGTTTTAATAAATTGTTTCACAATTGATGTAACATAAATAAGTTTAAACTAAACTAAGGCTAACTGTATGTGTGATAACACTCAATACAGCCTTGTTCCCCAATACATTTTGACTACCATAGACCTTACGTATAAACATTTTTGAAAGTGAAATTATGCATGATCAAAATGCAGCTAAAAATGAAATGAACATGGTAATGCTCTGTTACTTTCAGTTAATTGAGAAGTCTAAGCAGGCAGGAGAGAAGGGATTATTAGAGAAGAGAGAGAAAGTGATTATGGAACTAGAGAAATTAAGACAACGTGTTGATGAATTCAATGACTATGGTGAATTGGATATGATGCAACAATATGTCCAGGATGTAAGGGCTGTGCAGAAACGTGTTGCCGACGTGACTGACCAAATTTCATGGATCAACAAGGTAACGTTTTTCTCTTGTTTAGGAAGATTCTTATGGCATCAACTATTTATATACTAACAGAACACAATTTTAGCAGTTACCGGTAACTATGTTTTATAACACTAAATCTTGTTTGAGTTAGTCACTTTAACAACATTTCTTGTAGATGCACTACTAATTGAGTCTATTAAATACACATATCTACTTTAAAATAATCTGTATACAAATTGTAAAACCAACATTTCGTAAATTAAAGTCCATTCACAACTGATGTATTTTTGTTATTGGTGGTAGAATCTGATATTGTTTCCAATTTAGTCCTGATTTATATAACTTGCAAACGGTTTTACTCCTGTTTGCTCAAAAACTGTTATAAAATTTGGCTTTGGCATAATTTTATGTAAAATCGGAAAAATATTAAAGAAACCAAATACATGCAGGCAGCCTTTCAGAGGATAAATGAACAACTTGGAAGTCCTTGCATTCTGGACATTTATTGTTTTGAATTGTTTGACCATTGTTTTGCTACTTGTAGGAGGAGGTGTTACAGTATAGTAATCGCTCATTGGCTGTCGAAAGCTTGGTACATTCAATGTCATCATATATTTATTTATATATTATACGTAGTTGATAACGTAATTATGTTGTTTTCAGTGTAATTTTTAGTGATTTTTTTGGTCTTCGACGATTTTATCGTACTTTATTATCCCACAAAACGTTAGTTTAGCTGTCTGTTCTCATTAAAAATTTCATAGTGCTTCATCGTTTCATTGCGAAATATGCACTTTTAGTTTTGTTAAAGTATAATTTCGTGCAATATCATTGTATATTTATTTTAACACGGTCAATGAAATTAGCACCATTTAGGACAAACTTTATGACAAAATATTTTCTGGTGTACTCTACTTGTATGAGGAGTTATAGGTTCTTTGGTTTTGTTTCATTTAGATTTTTATGACATGTTACATTTAGAAACTATTACTTTTTGATACATACATACTTGTGTATTGAATAAAGTGTGTTAATTTTGTAATAAAATAATCTTGTAGATCTATGTAGCAGTGTACCATATAATATAATCCATGGTAGACATTTCTATTTAAAACTTATTCTCTTAAAACAATGACTGTGACCTTTGATATTGGTGATACATGGATTGCAAAATTAGCTTGCATTACAATAGAACAAATTTTGTTAATCAGTTTTTTAACTTTTCAGTTTTTAATTGTACGATGCAGCCTTCAGTACCATTAATGTATCACTTGCTTGTGGTTTTGTCACAATGTCAGCTACTATTGTTGCTATAGAAAGAGACCAAGCTGTATGTGAATATACATAGATGTTCCTAAAATAGTGTGTTGTAAGCACTCAATCAGCCACCCATTCTGTTGCTTGTCCATTCCGTGACAAATGACCATTTGGGAGCTGGCCTTTTGTACTTAGCTCGTTGTGTCAGTCTTTTTTACATACTAGTGAAATAAATATCCGTAATAAAATTTCAGACAAATGTATTTCAGTCACCATTTAGCAGTGTCTTTTGATAATAAATTTTGCGTCTATGTTGTAAAGTGGATGTAAATTTGTAATAGTGGAAACATTATTGCAGGAGATTGTCATGAGTTCTTTCCCTTTCTTTTCATCTAGAGTTATCTCCCTTTGCCTCTTCTATAATATGTTTGAATAAAGGGCAATAACTCATGACAATCTCCTGTAGTCAATATTAACATAAAAGTGTTTCTAAAGGAAGGATTTGGTACAAATATGTCAATCTGTTATCTTGTTAGTTGTGTAATTTATTGTAATCATTTAAGATGGTTTGCAATTCTACTGTATTTATTGACGGTATTACACAT
Source organism: Mactromeris polynyma (assembly GCA_032209605.1). Lineage (NCBI taxonomy): Eukaryota > Metazoa > Mollusca > Bivalvia > Venerida > Mactridae > Mactromeris > Mactromeris polynyma. The sequence continues at coordinate 8,639,094 of JASFXZ010000008.1, forward strand.
ATTGAAGTAATAAAATGCTCTTGTTTTATTCACTTTTTACCGAAACAAACATGAAAAATACATTTCTAAAGTTAAAGCGTCAATAAATATGCATCATCAAAGAATACAATAATAATGTATTCCTCTGTATTTGTAAAAAAGTTCCAGTTTTTTTAATAGTCCAGAGATTGTTTCACATGATAAAACAAGTTTTTGAAATAGTAATACATCACAATTGTTTGTTTTAAATATGTCTTCGTCAATGTAGCAACAACATTGGATGAACCCTGTTTAGATATTTTATGTTCAGTTGGGCCAGATGCTTCTTTACTAAAACATGATGTTTCGTACATACGTTACAGGAAGAACAGCTGTATAAATACCCTATCACACAGTACCCTGATGTGGATGAGATAACCAGTGCAGTCGATCCATTCCAGAGACTATTCAACATTGTTCTCAAGTGGCAGAAAGCTGAGAAAAAGTAAGGAAAAACTTTGTTTAATTACCTTGCTTTGCATGTCAATAATGCATGTATTTTCAAACTTTGCTGTCAGTCTAAGAATGTTTTGTCATTATCGCTAATAATCCCGGTACATTTCTGTAAATCTTTCACATTTGCACCTCTCTTAAGTGACTTGCCCTTCAGAAACAACCTCTTCATTGCTAAAACTCCTACCAGTTTCACTCCCCTAGAGCAACAACCTCTCAATAATAGGCCTTCGTCAAGAAATAAAATGATAACAGAAACCAATTAACACCACAAAACAATAATATAGAGCTATGTATTAAAACCCCACTAAGCAAATTCCAGATTTCATCTATCCCTGCATTAGGCTTGTATTGGTTAGTAACACAGGAAGCAGTCACCAAGAGTTATTAATATCAGTTATTATAACTTGCTCAACAATAGGTCTGAAATGATATGTTTAAAACTAGTAACTATTATGCAGATGGATGGATGGATCTTTCCTGGACCTCGAGGCCGAGGCTATAGAGGGAGAGGTTGATGAATACTGGCGTGAAATATACAAAATACAGAAAGTCTTCAATCAGAAGGTAAAGAAGATGCAGATTGAGATTGATGAACAGAACAGAGATAGAAAGAAGAAAAGACGATTGGCGGAAGAAGATGGTGGTGATACAGGTGATATTGAACCTGACCTTGAACTTCATCCTCCCGCTGCTGTCTCTGTCTGTAATTCTGTACAAGATCATATGACAGAATTTAAGGTTAGTATTCTGACAATGGAGCTTTTTTTGCTATGATTAACCAAGGGGATTTATTACTTCTTTGAGATGTTGTATTTATACTAGATGTTGCCCAGATGTGTTAAAACTTAAATTTTACTTGTAGATTATAGAAAATTGCCATGTCCTAAGCATGAAATAGATTCTTGAATTTATTATGTGGAGCTTACCTTTGATAAATGTTTTCACTTTGAAGATAAAATTCATATTTTAGATACATCAAAGAAATTCTTCTTCTTCTTATTATTATTATTATACAAATGAAGGTTCAGATTGTGGATATTTTTAACAAGTACTTTTGTCTTTCACTAGGAATTCATACCAGTGATTGGAATCATGTGTAATCGTGGTATGCGTCCTCGCCATTGGGAAAGGATGTCTGGAACTGCTGGCTTCGATCTGACACCAGATTCTGGTTCCACTCTTAGGAAAGTTCTCAAACTTAGCCTGGAACCATTCATGGAAGAATTTGAAGGAATTAGTGCTGCTGCCACAAAGGTTAGTATAGTTTGTGTATCAAGTGCAACATTTTGGTTTCCAAGATCTTTGGAATGCAGTAAGAGTAAACTATAGTGTAAATTATTGTCAACCTGATTCATATTTGCTTATCTCTTAGGCCTTATTCATAAGCATTGTAAGACTGAAAACCCAGACTTGGACTTCAAACAGTTCAATGTTCTGTTTGCTTCTATGCTGTTATAATAATACAGATATTAATAAAAATTGGCAAAAGTGTACGGTGAGTAACTACACATATTCAGACAAAATTTTGTTCGTATAGATTTAAAGAAAGACTGTTAAATGTAACTTTTGCAAAGTCTTGTTTCAGTCTTTAAATGTTTGTGAATAAAGGTATCTGAATGTTAATGGAAGCGAACAGAGAACAAAAACGGAGTAATTATTTCCCATTATAGGAACACTCACTGGAGAAGGCAATGAACAAAATGATGGATGATTGGGATGCAGTAGATTTCAGTTTATCACAATATCGTGACACTGGAATTAGTATTCTATCTTCCGTAGATGATATACAAACACAACTTGATGATCAGATTGTGAAAACACAGACTATGAGAGGATCACCTTTCATTAAACCATTCGACAAAGAAATAAGGGTATGTTGATTGTTTTTTTTATTAATTTTGTCAATCACTATTCATTTAAAATGTGGTCTTTTCAGTCTTGATCGTAATGGTAAATTCGGTGCTATTTCGCAGTTTTTTTAAAGGCTACTGGATATATCTTCTTTCAATTTTTATTGCAAGAAGCTACAGAGTTTCTTACTCTCAAATTACTATCAAAATGTCTAAATATTGAGTTCTCGAAAATTGTGTTCTTAATTTTGAGGTGGTCATATTATTGAGGTGGTCTTTAAGTGAGATTTTACTGTATTTGTTTGTCTAGATATGGGAAGAAAGGCTGATACGCATACAAGACACGATAGATGAATGGTTGAAAGTACAGGCTCAGTGGTTGTATTTAGAACCTATCTTCTCGTCCGAGGATATCATGCAGCAAATGCCAGAAGAAGGTCGTCTGTTTCAGATTGTCGACAGAAATTGGAAAGAAATCATGAAATTCACCGTCAAAGATCCAAAGGTGAGTGGAAGAGCCAGGATGTGAAATAATATTAATATATATAAGTTTAGGTACTTGTTAGAGGTGATTTTGATACAAAGATTGACAGTTTTTCTGACATCTCTGGTTTGAGGAAATAAAGATCTGTTAGACTTTTAGTAGTTGATCTGACAGCGTGCTGAAGATGGCTATAATGGTAATTTAGTTGCCTGTTTAAGTTAGTGATTTGGTACACATCGGCAACGGTGTGAATGGACAGAACAGTGTGTAGTATTCTAATAATGGTTTTGTAGCCTGCCCACATTGGACCCTTTTCTGATTTATTTGAAAAAATGCTTTAGATGATATAAGAGTAATCAAATATTATTTCAGATTAAAGTGTTTAATTTCAATTAAATTCAATTGTTTCCTGTGTAATATGCTTAGGTCATGTCAACTGCAGGGGTAAATATTTGATGTGAATATGTCGGTTTGCTCACCTTTGCAAGAAGTTCAGTAATGAGAGAGATGTTGTCTGTTTTTCACTTTGTTTTGTCATGCAGAAATTTTTTTTATTGAGTAGCAGTCGGTTGTGCAAAATATTTGCTGAAATGCTTCGATTTTACTATAAAGACTGTTGAAGCTTGCATGTGCATGTTGTAAAAATGTTTTCACAAAACCTGAGGGAAGTTATTGATATTTCTATCACATATAACACTATTTGGATGTTGTCATTTGCTTTAAAACTGTCATTTTGAATGACTGTTTGCAAACCATGTATGGTATTTGTTAAGTGGGTGTAACAATTATACTACAATTGTAGAGAATTCTTTAGGTTATTTGAGTTGTTAAGCTGATCTCACTGTTGGTATCTTTACATGAAATTAAATCACTTTGAAAGTCCAGCTTTCTTGTGTAAATGTAAGAATGGTGATTCATTGGTGTGGATTATGATAGCTGCAAAAATGTCTGTGTTACAAAAACTCAAAATATTGTAATCTGGAACAGTACCAGATTAATAGTACCATTTGTGTGTGTAACATCGACATAGAGAATATTTATGTACGTAACCGTAAAAAATACCCAATCTGTAAAGCTAAGCTGACTGATGAAAGCAATCTTTGATTAAAAAAGTCATATGTTATACTATTATATCATGTATATTTAAAACAAATCGTATATACGGATATTTAAATTCAAAGCTGAATCAAAAGCTGATTTCCTTTTGACTTCAGTACCAATAACCTTTTTACATACACAGATAGTACATGTAATAATTAACTATTGTAGGTATTGAATGCTACCGGTATGACAGGTTTACTGGAAAAGCTTCAGGACAGTAATGGATTGTTGGACAAAATTAACAAGGGGCTCAACGCTTACCTTGAGAAGAAACGTCTTTTCTTCCCCAGATTCTTCTTCTTGTCCAACGATGAAATGCTTGAAATTTTGTCTGAGACAAAAGACCCAATGCGTGTGCAGCCACATTTGAAGAAGTGTTTTGAAGGCATTGCAAGACTTGAATTTGATTCAAAATTAGACATTCATGCTATGTTCAGTAGTGAAGGTGAAAGAGTGAAGATGCTTAACACAATCTCAACATCTGATGCTAGAGGTGCAGTGGAGAAATGGCTGCTACAGGTTCAAGATAACATGTTGTTGTCAGTGCGAGACGTAGTCAGCAAGGCTCACGAGGTAATTGACGGTTGTTTTTTTAATTAATGTCTTAATCTCTTGAGGAATTAATAGCTCATTCTGTCAACAAAAGTATAAGTTTCTGTCATTATGGTTGCATCTACGATTAAGTTGAGTTTAGAAGAGTTCACTTTATACTTTATAAGAAAATCAACTTACAAAGAGAAACGCTGGTTCCAAATTCAAGATAAACAATGACAAGTTAAATTAGAAGTTGTAAATTTATATTTTATGTTTGATTTTCAAACAATAAGACAATAGAGCCTAATCTTGAGATTGTAACCTTCCTTGTATGTATGTGATTGTTTATTAAAGTTATCCCATGAATTGCATATTTATATAGAAATGGAGAGGGGTAAATTGTCTATACATGTATTTGAATATTTCATTTTGTATGAATGCATTGGTGAATATATGTCTATGGCTGAAAAGCATGTACTATGTAAATGAAATCACTGTAATTGTAGAGAATGTATAACTGTTTAATGTTGTATTGACATATTACAAAGCACACATGCATATAGTTCCATATTGCTTTGCTTGTATATATATGACACATGAGATATTCCTGACAGTATGGTGTATTCCTATTGTAAATATCAATCAATTGATACGGAATTTTAGAAGTCAAATAGAAAGTTTAAGCTATAATTTTGTGTACTGTAAACTATTATTTATGGAACTGTACATTGTTCCTTGTTGCTATTCATTATAATGCATGTTGATGTACATTCTCGGTACCCAGGCTATTCATAACATATATGATACCCTGGGCAAATTGGCTTGCAAAACTTCGTAATGATTGAATATTCATGAGCATTTCCCGACCAATGAAATGGACGATAACAAAAAAGAAGGAATCTCATTTGTAAAGAGCTATCACTCAGAACTGCAATTTCATCCGTAACTCCTTGGCAATTTCTGTATCGCATGAGGTGTGTGTCGTGCAACCAATCAAGAGGCTGGATTTCAACCTCATTAATTATTCATGAGTGTTCTGTTGTGTGATGTATTAAATGTATATTTAATTCCAAAATCAAGCATAGTCACTCCTCAAAAACGACTTTGTGTTAATCCACTTTTACTATCTGTGTTCATTCATAGCTTAAATATTGTGTAGTTCAAAAACTGTATTGCAGGTGACTTCTATAATAGAACTAGTATTAGAAACCAAATAGTGCATGAAAGTAGGATAGATACTGGTGTCTTCTGAATGTTAAACATAAATTGATTACATTAGTTACCTAACATCTAGATATTTTGTTCGATATTATTTTAGGCATATGCTATTGAACCGAGAACCAACTGGGTAATTGATTGGCCGGGTCAAGTTGTACTGTGTGCATCCCAGGCTTACTGGACACGGGAAGTACATGAAGCTATCAGAGCGGCACCAACGGGTCTGTCCGACTATTATGCCATACTAAATAAACAACTTGGAGATGTGGTAGAACTTGTCCGAGGCAAACTGACCAAACAAGCTCGAACCACTCTTGGTGCATTGGTGGTCATTGATGTGCACGCTCGTGATGCCGTGGCGGAACTTGCTGAGAAAAGTTCGTATTTTCATTTTTTTTCAAAAAAATATTTATTCTTTGAGGGAAAAACTTATTTTGTTTCTTAATATACAATGTTGTTGTTACATCAATTTCTTGTGTTATGTTAACTGGTTCTAATAAGGATATTCCTGTCTGATTATTGGGTAAATAACCATGTAGGATTGTTATTATTGCAGATGTGTCAAGTGAGAATGACTTTAATTGGTTGGCTCATCTTCGATATTACTGGGAGGATGAGAACATGATTGTCCGAATCACAAACGCTACTGTGAAGTATTCCTATGAGTATTTGGGTAATACGACTCGTCTGGTCATCACACCACTCACTGACAGATGTTATCGTACTCTCGTCGGTGCTTTCCACTTGAATTTGAATGGTGCCCCAGAGGGTCCTGCTGGAACTGGTAAAACAGAAACTGTGAAAGATTTGGCTAAAGCTCTTGCTGTGCAGTGTGTGGTGTTCAACTGTTCCGATGGCTTGGACTACCTTGCTATGGGAAAGGTATACTCTACTCATAGACTGTAAAGTCTCCTGTATTGAGAAATAAACATTGTTAAATGCATACCTTTTATATTGTAGGCCTAAACATTGGTAAAAAACCAGTATAAGTATCAGAATTTAGTACTGAGATATATTCAGATTTGGGTACAAATGTCATGTTTTATGCAGAACTGCACCATTTTGTCTATATCCACTCTTAAACAATAAGCAACTTGTTTGTCGTGCTTCATTATACGCTATCTATATGAAAATTATGAAATCCTGTTTTTCTTTTATTCAGTTCTTCAAAGGACTTGCATCAGCCGGTGCATGGGCGTGTTTTGATGAATTCAACAGAATTGATTTGGAAGTGTTGTCTGTCATTGCACAACAGGTAATCAATGTTAATGAAATAATTTAGTACTTTCTAATCCAATATGAATTTGAGAACATTTGTTATTGATGGTGCTGAAATGCTCCCACAGGTGGATGGGAGGCACATGCATTTACCTTTTTGTCCCTGTGTTTTAACTATTTTTTCAGTAAGTTTGAATAGAGCAGTTTCATTTAAAATCCATTATAATTTCAACAATCTATTTGCATTCTGTTTTATCAGACAAGTGAAAATTTTCATTAACACAACAAATCTTTTCATTATTTTACATAAAAAAATATAGCATAGTATGCATTTATGTCATAATTACATATTTAACTGTTTATTTCAGATTTTGTGTATCATTCGTGCAGTACAGGGTAAATTGGATGTGTTTATATTTGAGGGTACAGAATTAAGTCTTAATCCACAATGTTACGTGAACATTACAATGAACCCTGGTTACGCTGGCCGCTCAGAACTTCCTGACAACCTTAAAGTACTGTTCCGCACAGTGGCTATGATGGTACCGGACTATGCTATGATTGCTGAGATCTCCCTGTACTCATTTGGTTTCCTGGATGCTAAAAGCTTGTCTGTGAAGATTGTGACAGTATACAGACTGTGTTCTGAACAGCTGTCATCCCAGTTTCACTACGATTATGGTATGAGGGCTGTGAAAGCTGTCTTGTCTGCTGCTGGTAATCTCAAGTTGAAATATCCAGATGAGGAAGAGAGCATTCTGGTTTGTCACTTTTTTGTGTAACTTTTTGTAGTGATATTTTTTGGTAATAAACTTATTTTAAAAATTGTTTGAAAATTGTTTAATGAACGAAATAATAGAAGGTGATATTTTGACATACGCAAGTAAATGGCTACTCTCATAAGCAAGGGGCAATAATTTGACATGGATTAGTAAAATTGTAAATGTTCACTGCAAAAAGGAAAGAATGATGGTTCAAGATATAAGTAAAGTAATATTGTCTATGTCTACTTCTTTGAGCACATGGAACAAATTGTGTGTATGGGTATGATATTACCACAGAGCATTTTTGTTGTTGTAATATTCAAGTTGATGTTTATACTTGATTTAACTCTTGAATTGTCATCTTTTATTTCAGCTACTGAGATCAATCATTGATGTGAACTTACCCAAATTTTTATCACATGATATCCCACTGTTCAATGGTATCATATCTGATTTGTTCCCGGGACTATCTCTTCCTGAAGCTGACTATGATATCTTCCTGAAAGCTATGGAGACTGTTGCACATAAGAAGAACCTTCAGTTTGTGGATTTCTTCAGAGAGAAGATTATCCAGACATATGAAATGATGATCGTCAGACACGGGTAGGTTCTTTTTGCCTCCTTCTTGAAAGGTTTGATATATAAATTTGTGTTTAAATGTATTTGTGTTATCTTTCAACTTTCCTGAAAATGTTTAGGAGTTAATTTCAGTTTATATTTATTGTCTTGTTAAAGATGTCTGGTGCTACTGCACGACATCGTGTTGTGTAAACTTTTTTTCTGAAATTTTAATGTTGTTTTGAAGGGAATTAACTCTATTGAAACATAACTATGTGTGCTTGTTACAGTTTCATGTTGGTGGGGGAGCCATTCGGATGTAAAACAATGGTTATTGAGACTCTCCAGCAGGGTATGACCTTGCTGAATGAACAAGGTCACACAGAAGACTATGAGAGAGTCAAGTATCGTATAATCAATCCAAAGGCTGTGACCATGGGTCAGTTGTTTGGACAGTTTGATCCAGTCTCACACGAGGTAAGTACACTTTCACATTAACTGTAGTATGTTTGATGAAATCAGTTTTTCCATATTTGAACATAGTGTATTTACTTTACTAAACATTTGAGTATCACCAGTTTTAGTTTTAATTAGGGATGTCAACGAATAGCAAATCAGGTATTCGAATATTCGTTTTTCATTTCGAACGAATATTCGAATATTCATTCGACACAACTTAGAAAAAATTATTAAAAAAATAATATTTCATATACCAAAGTTCCTTACGTGCTGTGTGTATTCTACTTTCGTTTTCACCGGAAGTTAAGACTCTGACGAATTATGTTATTGCAGTTAACAGATCATCTTCTGAATGCCAATATTCGTGTTTATGAATATCTTTGGGAAATGTTTTGTTTTCGTTTTTTAATACAAGTATTCAACGTTATGCATTCATAAATATACGAAATCAAGAACATGACAACTTGGCAACATACATAAAATAGAAGATCTACATTGATTCATTCAGTCTCAATGTCAAATTCACAACTCGGTTTCACTCGGTTTGGTAATCGTTCTTATGCAGAAAGCTTTAAATTGTTATCAAAATATATGAAATAAACATGAACACTTGGTAAAATACACTTAGTCACTTCGACTTCTTATCCAACGATCGAGTGAAATAATTCCAGACGGCAGACGGCATTTTGACAATAGATACGTGTAATTTGGCATGAACTTGGAGATTTTTATTATATCAGTGTAAATATCTTGTCTAGGTACGTACGCTATTTTTGAATATTGAGTACTTAATTAAAAATCGAACCATACAAAATACATTTACTCGTTGTATTTTGAGTAAAATGTTTTTAAACAGTCATTTGGTTGGATGATATGACCTACGTGAAAAATTAGTATGCAAATTGTGTTGTTTCCCGTCACCCCATTTTTCGGCATGTTTCTTTTCTCAATTCCATCTTTGATCTTCTTTAATTAAAAAGCGAGTCATTAACTCAAGTCCATGTCAGTGGTTTTAACTGCGTACTTTTTACAACTTTCGTCAACAACAAAATTACCGACAATTAGACACCTATTTTCTTCTATTTGAGACTACGGACTATCAAACTGTTACAAACGGTCAGTAATTAACGGATTATCGAAAGAGACAAAATGTCATCACCCGACGATATACAATTATATTAGCACCCCCAATATACACACTGACACTTTTACAAGCGCGTATATTTCAACCAAAACAACATCCTTTATTACTCTCACACTATCTTACACAAATCGGGGTCGGCAAATAAATAAACAAACAAAAAAAATTATTTTTCATAATTTTTTTATTAAGTATATTTTTTCGAATATTCGAATATATTTGAAACAGGATTCGAATATTCGAAGATAAAACGAATATTCGAATATTCGTTGACATCCCTAGTTTTAATTCCAAAGATGTTATATGAAAATATTTTCCGGATTATTTGAAAAATTAACCGTACCACGACAATAGTCCTGTCCTGAGTATTGAATTTACCAGATTCATTCATTCATTTATGATGTTGGACTTGTTGTTTTAGTGGACAGATGGTATTGTAGCAAACACTTTCCGTGAATTCGCTTCGACAGACACACCCGACAGGAAGTGGGTGGTGTTTGATGGTCCTATAGATGCATTGTGGATTGAGAATATGAATACTGTGCTTGATGATAACAAGAAGTTATGCTTGATGAGTGGAGAAATTATTCAGATGTCAAATCCAATGTCACTTATCTTTGAGACTATGGATCTGTCACAAGCTTCGGTAAGTGTTGCGTACAACTTATTTCAACATTGTTTACATTTATTTCTATATCATTGAAATAAACTAGTCATCTTTATTTCAACACCGCTGAAATAAATAGGTCATCTTTATTTCAAAACAACTGAAATCAACTGATCATCTTTATTTCAACATCACTGAAATCAACTGGTCATCTTTATTTCAACATGAGTGAAATTAGCTGGTCATCTTTATTTCAACATTAGTGAAATTAACTGATTATTTGAGTCTGAATTTTGCATGATGTATTGTTGATGAAATGATCTTTGATAGGCTGACAGTTATGCTGCAAACTGTTGTCTCAATGTATAATAAAGGTTTCATGAAAGTATTCTTCAAAAGAAGGTCATTTAGACTAAGCAGCATTTAGCAACATTGTATTAAATACCTGAATAATAATGCTTTAAAATGGTTGAATCATTTGATATTACAGCCTGCTACTGTGAGTCGTTGTGGTATGATCTACCTCGAGCCGTCTACACTAGGATGGAGGCCCATCATGAAATCATGGATGAGTCAGTTAAATGAAGTCCTTCTACGTGAGGCTGGAGATGCTATAGAAGCCTTGTTTGAATGGCTTGTTGATCCTAGTATGGATTACATTAGAAAGCATTGCAAAGTAAGTAGAGGCTCCAGCAGTATACAGATTTTGTAACTATAAATGTATTATATTTTGTCAGGATATCGAGTCCATTATACACACATGGCTAAATCATGTTAGTGACTTTGTAAGTCTTCATTTTCCTACAGTAAAACCAAACCCTATTGTAAATTTATACATGAAGTAAATGCTTATATCTTTATTCATTTATTCAGTATATTTTAAAATCTTCACATCACTTCTTGGTAAGAAGATGTGATTTCTGAAAATATTGTGTTATGTTAACCCAGACGAAGAATGCACAAGAAGTCCATATGAATTTCATTGAACTCTTCTTGCAGGAATACATTGCTTCAAAGCCGTCAAATCTTGTACGTTCACTGATGTATCTGATAGATATGTTACTGGCTGATGCTCTCAGTTCTCCAGAATTAGAACACAACAAATCTCTCCGCACCTGGGTTATTGTAAGTACGCCTTTTGGTTTGCCTTCATAGGCTCAGCAAAAAATGTGTAGTACACTATTGTGTTCTCCCACATTGGACTATTACAGTAGTTTTCTGTAGTGGTCTTACAAGTTGCTTTTATATCAATGTTAATTAAAACTTTGCTAATATCAATAATTCAAGTTTTAATGAAAATACAAATTTTTAAATAAACAGATGCTTAAACTAGAGATCTTGACATTCTTATTTTTCACATTTCTTGTCTACAATTTGATGTAGTTTTCATACTGCATATTTTAAAAGGAGTTAAATCTTGCCTCAGAGAGAAAATTCAAGGACAGATGCCAGCATGGTAGTGAACATTTGTCGTGAAAGACCATCTCAACTGTATTCAACTTTGCAGCATAAATAACAATAGTACATGATAATTAGATTTTATCATTTGAAAACTTCTGTCCATTCATTTACTTACTGATGGTAGATTGTCATAGTGTGAAACCTTACTGAATCCAATTCTATGTTTCAGAATATTGTACAATTTTCCATACCCTGGTCAATCGGTGCAGTAGTTGATGTAGATGGTCGAGTGAAGTTTGACGCTTTCTTCAAGGAACTCATTGGAGGAAAGTTAGAGAAAGAGCCGATGCCTAAATGTCTTGGAAAATTTGATGTCCCTATTCCCCAAGAGCACCTGATATATGATGTGTTCTTTGAGGTATGTCTGTTTGTGTTTATGTTAATTATCTTTGCTTCCCAGCTGCTCTCAACCTTTTATCATATTCCAAATGTACAATCATGCCTTGGAATGGGATACAGTGAATTAAATGGAAGAAGGGTTTGAATTTCTTCTTAATAAAAGAATGTATTTCCATGTATTACACCAGAATAGATTGATAAACATTGTTTTTATGTAATAGCATTCCTATATCAGTTATTGTGAAAGTGAAAAAATTTATCATATATTTAACTTGTAAATTAATATTAATGTAATACAATTATCAATACAATATAGTTTATTGCATAAAACATGTTACAAGAGCGTCACAAAGTTTACATCATTTTCATACATTGGTTTGAATTTTACATAAATTGGCTAAGTAAATAAAATTCGCAATAATAATATACATGTAGTTGTTCATGCTGAGGTCTCTTTATGTTAAGAAATTAAGGGAAGTTATTTCATAGTTTTTCAAAGAAAAGTGTAGTACATAAACATTTACTGTTGATTTTATGCAAATATGTCCACTAGGCACTTGATATCAATTTTACTAGATAGTCAATGAATATTATTAGTAAATCACTTTGTTTAGTACACACTATCACCCACGGAATGATTTAAATCTATTGTTGTGACATATTTAACTAGCCACAATATGGAGATGGGAAGGTAGGTTATGTATACAAACTGTTTATTGTAATGTATGGTACATTGTATGGTATGCTTTCGTGGTTCTACTGCCGGCAAAACAAAAATCTTGGGTCAGCATTGTAAAATTTTAGTTACGTCTCAATATTCAAACATATCATTCTACTTTGTTTGTACTTTGTGGTATTCAAAGTTCTTGTTGTTTTTTTCATTCCTTATTCATGTGGGGAGGTTGTCATTGTATGCATACTGGTAGGTTAGTACTGGTTGGTCACTCAGGAGCACTGGTTAGGTCAACTGACTTCTGTACTTACCTAAAATACTGTAGAAAAATAGCAAAAAGTTTAACTCACACAATTCTTAAAAAAATATTTTTCAATTGCTTTATACTGATTGGATTATCTTAGAACTTGCCTTGTAAATCCTGATTAAATTACACGTTGTGTGAACTGAAACAATAAACTGACATATGTTTTGTTTGAAAAGGATTTGGCTGCCCGTGATTAAGAAATAATGACCAACTGACATTTTGATACGAGCTTCTGTGTTCCTGATTTTTTGGTATTGTTTTAATTTGCTGCTGATTGTAATTGTGGTATTTGTGCTCATTGCCAACTGTTCATGTCTGTAGTTTGCACTATAAATCCTCAGTATCTATATCAATAGCAATGTCTCAAAATTTCTAAAGCTGATATTTACATTTCTCTAGTAATCCAATAACTATGTTAAATACATTCACCATTGCATAAGGATGGTATAGCTTGATTGTCTGGGTTACCAATGAAATGTTAGACTTTGTTGTAACTTTAGTACTATCCTGATCATAATGATATAGTGTTCCTCTTGCTATCTAGCGATGAGATGAATTTTTGCTATCAATGCCCTGGTAACTTGATTAAAGGATGGAAATAAGAACATACTTATGTTGTTATTATTTCAGCAAAAAGCGAGAGGTAATTGGAAACATTGGAATGACTTGTTGAAGGGTGCTGAGCCAAAATCAAAGAAGATAAGGGAAATGCTGGTTCCTACAATGGATACAGCTAGATACAGATTCCTTATGGAACTCTGTATTGATCATTCGAGGTAAACCCTTTTTTATCTTCGTCCAAAGTGTAACACTAAGGTATAACCAAAATATCTTGATGCTGGTTACTAATTAAATTATACTGAATATGCCCTGTTGTTCTCTATCATTTGACATGTCAACTCTACTTGCTGCCATGTTCCATGTCTATTGTTATAAACAATAGATAGTTCCCACATTTACAATATTTACCTCCCTTGTTCTGAATAGTCGGCCATATTGATAGGCAGGCAAATTTCCTTACATTTTACGAGGAATATAATGTAAACAATGATCAAATAAGATCAGATAACATATTCATTATACTCATGTGGGCACATGGCTCGGAAAGTTGAATAAAAAGTGGTTGTCACATGCAAATTCTCTTGATATTTTCTCAATTATCACATATTTGGGAATTACTCCTATAAGTGCTTATCAGTTTTGCCTATCAAAATTGCTGATGATTAAGAACAAGGGAGGTAATTATTGTAGAAGTGGGAACTATCTATACTCTCTATCTCTTCCATGTTTTTCATAACAGAAATATAGATAGGCCCTTATATCTAGTATGATTGTGATCAGTCTATATTGATGTTACAATATTTTCTATTATTTGTTTTTTCTTTGCTTGTGTTTGATACTAATGGTATTTTAAATATGTGCAGTACCAGTATTTGTAGAATAATGAAGTACTTTTAATTAATTTCACTATAAACAACCATATTGTCAGTCACACGCTAGTACTGAACTGCTTTAATCATTATGAGATAAGGTAATATGCTAACACAATCTTCGTCCATTAAATTACTAACAAAGACGAAGAACAAATGATCGCCGCTGTACGTTTACCAACCTCTTCTATAAGTGACGTCATTTCCAGAAAACGTCACATGTGACGTCACCATATGGCAAAAAGAAGTGACCATATGGAGTAAATAATGTTTCCTTCTTGCAAATAGTGACATCACTTACAGAAGAGGTTGTAAATCCCATAGCAGCACTCAAATAATGAATTTGATGTATTTCATACTCTGTATATACTCACAATATGACATATATTGTACATATATTGACACAGCAATGTCAATGGAGTATACAGGTAAATGCTAGCCAGAGGTATATCATTGCACATAGCATTGTATTGCTTTACTGTGTATTATACATGTATCAAAGTATATGTTACATTGTATAACATCTTGTCTATTATTGCTTATATGCTGAACAATACCTTCCTATTATTGTCTCAGCATGAGTGATATGTTGTGCTCTGTTGGTCTAGAAGTAGTCATCACATGCTTGACATTTGGTGTTGGGCTTATTTTATTAAAATGAATCATTTCTGTGACCATACATAAAATGTACGCTGAAAACTGTATTAGAATGTAAAGAACAATTCTTAAAATATCACTGTCTGTTGCTTCCTGATTGGGAATGTTTTCACCATCTTCTGTTTTCAAAATTGCTCTTTTTAGGCTAATTTGTTGTAATATTCCATGTTCAATGATATGAAAGGTTTGGATGGAGAAGGCAACAGTAATCTATTGATTTAGCATTGCTCATCTGACTGTGTCAATGATTGTTCTTTAATATTAATCGTCCAACAAATATTTTAATTTCTTTCATTGTTATTAACTCATTATTATGAATAGGGGTTTCACTTGATCCCGGAATTGACCCTTTGACCCCTGGAATTTCTTTAAAAAAACACATATTGACCCCAAGGATTCTGGCTGAAGGGTCAATTTTTCTCTAAATTGTAAGTAATTTGGCTTTAAAATGGTAAATTCTGGTAAAAAAATATGGAAAGACCCTTGAGATTCAGCCCCTAGTGTAACCCCTGATAAAGAGTGATAATTAAATATTTGTGCTTCATGTTTCCATGTTTAATGTAGTAAAGCCAATATATTGCATTTTTCAATGCTTTGTATATCTTACAATGTATTAGCTTTTCTCTTTCTGTCGTATTATCACCTTCATTTCCGTATTTCAACAAAATTTATAAAATGTTTGCGTGCATTTTCATTGTATATTCACTTATACTGCTTTTGCACCTGGTACATATGCATGTGTGTTATATCTGTGTGATGTCCACATATATACCAGATCTGTTTTAGATACTCAAACTATTTTTTGACTTTTGAGTAATTTTCAAAGCAGGTAAGGTTTAAATGAACATAATTGGTCTGTTTGATATTTAATGGAAGTGAAATTTTTCTAAGGATCTGTTATATCTGCAGGATTACAGGGGAACTGGACAAAACCCTTCCTGTGTAATACCCCTCCTGTCACCTTTTGCTGATGCGAACAAAACCATTCCTGTGATTTTTTCTGTTATAACAAATCCTCTTCCTTGAAAACGTTACGGTAGATAAACCCCTCCCTCATCATACTGATACAAAATGTTATTTAAGTGATTATATATTATTTCTTCAAGACAGTATGTGTGTTAGTAAGAAAACTAGCATAATATTATATGGTAGTGTACTTATCATTTTTGTCTGGTCATTTGTCAACCCCCACTGGGAGGCATTTTGTCCTCTCTGTTCATTCATGGGAGTGTTTTTTTCACCACTGCAAAATTGATGGGAGGGCTTTTGTGAGGGAGAAGTTTTGTCCTACATTTGGTTTACTGTACACAGATTGTATAAGTATTTTAATGCATATATGACTTTTATTTGATACATTAAGCAATTTTAGCAGTCAATTACTATTGCTTGTTCAAGTTGTATAGAAGTCACATGTTCAGTTTCCATGATATGATTTACTGATCATAATTTTGCAAGGTAGTCATTTTCATTCAAATAATAGCCATAGATTCCATATTGTTAAAAAGTGGAGTTAATGACACAAATTGTTTAATTCACTTCCTTATTTGTAGCAGAGAATCATTTACATCCATAACTACATTGTTCTTAACTACATCACATTCGCTCACTGTTAAAAACTTCATACAAAATGAAGGTATGTTCTAAACAACTTTTCTGATTGTTTTAGGCCCCTTATGTTTGTTGGCCCCACTGGTACAGGGAAATCCGTGTATGTACAGGATAAACTGATGCATGATCTGCCAAAAGAGAAATTCCTACCAGCATTTGTCAACTTCTCGGCACAAACCAGCGCTAATCAAACCCAGGTAACCACTTTATCCAACATAATTCTTTACTGAATTCAGCAAACATTTAACACATTCTAATGATTAAATTTTCTTTTTATACATACTGGTAAAAAGAGCTCACTCACCATTTTGTGACATAAGAATCTTCACTATATAGGGGCAAAGTGATATGAAAAGCTGAACAGAATTTTGACTGGTTTTTGTAAAAAAAAATTTGTTTCATCAATTTGTTCAGTTCATTTAAACCATAAATGCAATGGCTTACTGCAATCAAATGAAGAGAAGATTTCTCCAGTAGCTATATAGAAACTATGTGCATTTGTACTGGTGGGTTAGCACTTTGGCCTAGTATATGTGCAGTAGTTACATTATAGCAGAGAAGTGTTATACTTACTTATCTTACTGTTCTTACATAGAAAGAATACCAAAGCGTTATATCTAGGTGGTAGCATGTTTGCCTCATACACTACATTTTAATGCAATGGTAAATTCTCTCATTGTATGAAAGGGTTATGGTGTGACTTGTAACAAAGTTATGTTTTCTCTTTTAGAACATCATTATGTCTCGTCTTGACAAGAGAAGGAAAGGAGTATATGGACCACAGATGGGTAAACGAGCAATCATCTTTGTTGATGACATGAACATGCCACAGAAGGAAGTGTATGGAGCCCAACCACCAATTGAATTACTCCGGCAATATCTGGATCATGGCAACTGGTAAGTAATACTCTGATAGTCACAGGTTTTGTCCGACACCTTAATAAATTACTTTTATTGAATTGTACTGTTACCATATTACTTAGTTGCTTTTTAAGCATACACGGAAAAGGCCTCTGTAAGAACTGGCATTTGTTCAAAGTTATTTTGTGATGAATAAAAGCGCATTGTGAAGTTGTCATAAGTGCTGTTTATTTTTGTTTATTCTGAAAATAAATTTGAGCTTAATCTTCAATGATACCATTTGAAATTTCTAATTTCTGAGTATCATGTTTTGTGATTCATATCTTTTATGCTTCCCGATTGACAAGTGATAGCACTGCTTGGTCTGTCCGTCCGTCCATGTGTTAGTATGTGTGTGTATCCATCCTGCGTTCGTGTCTGCCCTGTTCTTCAGCTACCACCAACCAGAACTATAATGAAACTTCTTGAGAAGCTTCACTAACATTGCCAAGATTAGATGTGCATATAGTCAGTATGTTCTGCTTCATTGTCACTTTGCTGTTTTACATACTTGTTGCTCTTTCCTGATGTACCTACTGTGGGGAGCATTCATCAATTTTACCAATTATGTCTTATTTCAATGTGTTTTGTTCCCTTTAATTAGTGAAGGTTTAATTCCTACCCTAGGTATGATTTGAAAGACACATCAAAGATCACGCTACAAGATATGCAGTTCTTCTGTGCCATGGGTCCACCTGGTGGTGGTAGAAATGATGTGACACCCAGATTCCTCAGACATTTCAATATTGTTGGTATGAACCCGTTCAATGACGACACTATGACCAAGATCTTCTCTGTCATCATCAGCTCATACCTGAGAGTGAGTATCAGTAAAATATACAATGTACAATGGAATGGCAATTGTTTCAAAAAAGTCTTCTTCCGTTCCATTTTCAAAGCCATGTTTTGTACTACTTTTGTTTATGAATGCTATATTGTGGCCAATTGATACTGTGTACATCAAAGTTTAAACATTGAAAATATTGGATACATTGATGTTGCTATATGTGGTTTTACCTGTTGATATCACAATTTGATCAAAAGGGGCATAATTATTTTCTTTATGAAAATTTGACTGAAGATAAATACATTGAGAGTCATTTCTTCCTGTCTCTGATCCACATGCGAAGTTACCATTTGCTTACAGAAGAACAGGTTAGTACTGGCTGGTAACCCAGGGACGTTGGTGAGGTCAGCTGACCCCTGTGCATTACTGCAGTACTATTGAAAAACAGCATAAAACTACCAATACTACTCAAGTTGATCAAGAGTTAACTTTCCTTTCTGTATGATTTGTTGGTAATCAATTTGCGTACAAGTGTAAACTAAATGTTATTTCAGATATTTACACATGTATGTGTTCTTAACTGATTTGAATAAAGCATGGTTAACAAGCAACATGAGCATAATTATTGTCCTTACATAATTTGAATGTTTAAATTTTTCTTAAACAATTTTGTATATATTTGCTCCACAGGGACAAGAATTTGCGTCAGATTTCTTCACACTGGGTAACCAGATTGTGGCAGCAACATCAGATATGTACAAGCAAGCTATAGCCAATCTGTTACCTACACCAGCCAAGTCTCACTATGTGTTTAACTTGCGTGATTTTTCAAGGATTATACTTGGTGTATGTCTTATCAAGAAGCCACAAGTCGAGAACAAGAGAGTTATGGTCAGGTATGTATATATAAATATAGAATGTCAGGGGTGTCACTAATTATTGAATTAGCTGGGTAATCGCAAAAAGCAGACGGGGGTCTGGGGGTACCGTCCTTGATTATGATTATTCATGCAAGAAAAGTAGCCGGGTGACAATGCTTAAGTTACTGGGTAGTTTTACCGGCTCACAGCTCTTACTGACACCGCTGGAATGTTACCAGAGTGGTAATAAATTAAGCATTTATTGCACATGTTTTTCAACTACAGTTAAACTTCGATTTTTCGAACAGGCGACAACTCGAGAACACCGGATTTCTCGAGGAAATGGCAGAGTCCCGGACTTTTTTCTACTATTTTCATATAAATTTACCGCAGATACCTCGAGCAGAAATAAGTCGAGAGCTCGAGCACACATGCCGGTCCCCAGAACACAAACTATACACAATATCTAACTGGTAACTCGAGGACACATTTTCACACATTTTTCAAATGGGAGCTCTAAATAAACAAACAATGAAAAGGTGTTAAAATTTTCGCTGCGAGTTGTAAAACTTGCAAAATCACGGTCAAAAGGACAAGTATTGAGGTGTGAAAAACGATTAGCGCAGTTTTCACAAAACATACAGATATCAATTGAAAAGGCCAATTGAGACGATAATGATGAGACTGTAATTACGAGAATTTAGAGAGTAAAACACATGTGATTAAAACCCGGCCTTACCGTACAAACATCTGAATCTATATGTGCTTTTTGTACCATATTGTGCTCACTTGTCAAATGTATATTTGCTATGATCAGCTGTATTAATTTTAGATGAAACAATAAAACACGATAACACGATTTAGAGTTGTTGTTTTTTTTTTCACATCTACATGTACATACGTGTAATACAATAACATTTCAACTAAGGAGCGATTTTCACGATGCATTAAATATAACGGTGCAAACATCCGGACTGAACACGTATATTCATGAACTTTATGTCGTCTGTAAAACAACAATAAGTACTACAAGTACATTCTGTAAACTGTACAACTCTTATTAATAATTTGTCTTTACTTTTATTTTAATGAGGAAAGATAACGAATAGAAATATGAAATTATGAAAAAAATATGAAACAACTGGTACACGTGTGACAAACTATAAAAATAAACATTTCATAAAAAAACACTGATGGGACATGATGGAAACCCCGGGTCACTCGAAACACCGGTTAACTCGAGCTTTTCTGACGGACCCCAGCGTCCTCGAGTTACCGAAGTTTAACTGTATGTTAAAATCATGCCATTGCCAATGTATTTTTTCACACATAATAGAAATGCTCATTGTAAGGCAATTGCGATGTCATGTCATTTGTTATTTAGCTAATGAATTAATAAAATGCTACTTGGAATTCTGCAATGTAATTTTTTGATAATTTAAGTAATAAACCACATAGTTACCGTGTGAATGAATATAAATATGTTGCGCCGCATTACTTAATGTATTTGTATAGAATTTTCTTTGAATAGTGTTATCAACTTCAGTGATGGTAAATCGTTTTGTGTGCAAAATGTGTCCTGATGGTTACGTCACATCACCTAGAAGCATACTGACACTGTGACCTATCTTTTCTGGTGACTTTTGTTTCTGTTTGCCATGGAACTTGTTAGTCTATGTATTCTTTTATAAAGAATGAATGTAGGTGGGGTTTATATGTTTGTATATCAGTATTCATTAATCTTCTATTTTTATTACAGATTATGGGTGCATGAAGTGATGAGAGTGTTTTATGATCGTCTCACTGATGATAGTGACAGGAAATGGCTGTTTGAGTATGTATCCATTATTTCCATGGTTGTTGATGCTGTTCATGTTGTTTCTAATTTAAATTGCACATTTTTGCACAAAAATAATTTCAAATTGATAAGTTTCCATGTATTGATCTTTTTCATGGGAGCAGTGAGTGATATTCCTTTTTCTTCTTTGATTCTCCTAGTTATCCCTTATGGTTGGCCCAGCCATTCCTTGCGCACCTGTTCCCTGACATATATGTACCATTGAGCCTCCTCAAATGCCTTACTTTTTTATGGATTGTTGTTTTCCCGGAGGTCTGTGTGGAGAGGCGCTATCTTATGTATGTGGCGTTCCCTATAGCAACTTATTAATATGATAGTTTATATAATTTTCTTGTTTCCACAGAGCTGTGCAGAAATCAGTGAAAGACTTCTTTAAGGAAAGTTTTGACACTTTGTTTGAGAATCTGGCCCCAGATGGAGGAAAGATTAAGGAGGAAGATTTACGTAGTTTAATGTTTGGTGATTATATGAACCCTGATGCCGAGGCTGAAGAGAGGGTGTATGATGAAGTACGCTCTCTTGACGACATGTATCAGATCGTGGAACAATGTTTAGAGGAATATAACAACACACACAAGAGCAGAATGAATCTTGTCATCTTCAGGTAGAAACATCTTACAAATTCATCTACATTTCAGTTTTATATTTACTTTCATGAGTTGCTTTATGCTGAGATTGTCATGCAAGTGAAAATTCTGTCCCTAATTATAAGAAGTAGGACACACTTACTTGATGAAATTGATAAATCTATAGTACAGACATGAAATTCAGTATATGTTTATATAAAAACATCAAGTTTGGAACTGAATCACTTCATATCTGAGAAGTAACAAATCTTTCATTTTCTACTTTCAGATATGTACTTGAACATTTGTCTCGTATCAGCCGTGTGTTACGTGTACCAGGTGGTAATGCATTGTTGGTTGGTGTCGGTGGAAGTGGTAGGCAATCTCTTACACGTCTGGCTACAGCTATGGCTGGGTATGGCCTCTTCCAGCCAGAAATCTCAAAGAACTATGGAAAGACAGAATGGAGAGAAGATATTAAGGTTATTATGTCATCAATTTTATCGATGGATTAGTTTTCCTTCATGTTAAAAATGCCTGTCTTAAATCTGTATGGCATTATCTGCCATGTTGCTGCCTTATTAATTATAATATTAATAAAGACTTTATTTATTGAGACAACGCAATAAGACAATTGCTAATCTCCCCTGCAAGCCTCTTAAAAAGAAAAAGATCATTTACATGATATATAAATAACGACAAATTACAAATTTTCTCAAGATATCAAAATGAAACAAGAACAATTATATTTAAGGAATAAACACAAATGTTGAAGAAAGATGCCAGCATAGAATACAAACAATTTTGTCATTTACAATACACATATACATCTTGGTTGTTTGATGGCTGATAGTTTTAACACAAGTGATTTTTTCCAGCAAGAAATATAAATTTATTCTTAGTAAGTCGAAGAAAACTGATTTACTGATACAAAGAATGTTCAGTTGCATTGTTTATTGTCATTTCAAAGTAGTTTCTTTACTTTGTACATGCGAAAATGTATGTACATTGTTTATATTGCTAATTATCCAATGCTGATCTGTTAGAACTGGTTTTATTGTTGCCTTATGTTAAATGTGTTTATGTTAAAATAGTAATTCTCCATGCAGTCTTATTTAGATTCTAACTTTAATGTTTAGAAAGTTGTTACACATGCGGGCGTCGGTGACCAAGAAGAGGTATTTGTGTTGTACAATTGGTCAAACACAAGTGTAGATAGTAACTGAGAATCAATCAAATAAAAGTTTTTATCATTATACATTATTAATTAAAGTGTATCGGAGATAAATCTGACAGCAGCGTCATTTTATCAACTGATTGCTGTATTGCGCAATCTTCAAATTGTTACAATTTTAGTCCGGTCATATTCTGAAGTTATAAAGATCTGAGTTTCAGTATGGTAAAAATGCAAACATTGAATGAATTAATTTCAGGAAAAGCTTGTACATTTATTGTCAAATGTCTATGATGTTAGTGGGTAGTAGATATTACTTGTACTTTGTCTATTTTGATTGTTGTATTATTGAAGTGTGCTTGTGTCTGATAGGTCCTTGCCATCTCGGCAGGTTCGAAGTTTGAAGCAATAATTCCAGTTTTGTACATAATCATATTCATGTATTTTAAGATGTTTTGTTTATTATTTAAGTCTCTCTTTAGAGAAGAAACCAATTGTCATAGTTATATAACCTTTTATTTTAAATTAAAACCATTAAGACATTACAAGTGAAATTGCAGATTTTATGTATTATTTTCATATTACTGTTTTATATAAGTTTTCAAGTAATTATGACTGTCATGTTGAATAATAGACACTTGAAATTCAGGATAATGATTGTAGAGAAAAGGACATTATAATAGCTGTATTTATGGATTATTTCAGAACATACTGAAAACCACTGGTGGTGGTAAACCAACCTCATTCCTGATCACTGACACACAGATAAAGGAGGAATCGTTCCTCGAAGATATTGATAATCTCCTCAACACCGGTGAAGTTCCAAACATCTTTGCTGCTGACGAAAAGTCAGAAATTATGGAGGTATGTGCAGTGCTCTTGAATATGATTTAATCGATGTATATCAAATACTACTAATGTAGGTAAATTACTCTTATTAGTTTATCGAAATACATTTGTCGAATATTTTCTTTTTAAAAGTATGTTGAAGATTGATTATAGATACCGTTAATTGGCTTTAATAATGTTTGTGTGTCATAGTTCTAATTTATCAAATATTATGAATCTGATTTATTTTCAATGATTAGAGCATTCGTCCAGCTATGCAAGCCCAGATGGAACTGGAAGGAAAAGGAGGAGATGACTTCTCTCCCTTGGCTATGTTCGCATTCTTCGTGAATCGTGTTAAGGAGAATTTACACATCATCATTGCATTCAGTCCTATTGGAGATGCTTTCAGGAACAGAATGAGACAGTTCCCATCACTTATTAACTGTTGTACAATCGATTGGTTCCAGGTATATTTTTGTCATTTTTAGATGTCTTTAGTAACCGTAATTTTGGAAACAGCCGTGGCAGAGTTACATTTGATACCACTCTTTGTATCACTACGCATTATTTGCTTACAACCAATACGACCAATCAACATGTCGAATTGATCGTGACATCACTAACCGCCGTTCTACTTTCCTTTGTCTTTTATAATTTTTCTTTCAGTATGGAGACGATAATGTTTATCTGCTTTTTGCTTGTCAAACAAAATAATTAATTACAAATCTTTCACATTGTGTACACAAAATCAATTGCAATTTCTGAAAAAAGTTCTTGAAAACGTGCAGCCAGTGACGATAAGAATCTATTTTTGTTGCTGAATGTTTTGGTGATGAATATGGATAAACTGTTATAATTAAAGATACATTTTATATTCAGAAAATATGGCGAATCCAACAATAGTATTGACACTTTCATTTTTATTTATCAGTTTTTCTTGGTTAGTCTAAGTTGTAATATTTTGCTTCTCATGTTAGGCCTGGCCATCTGATGCTTTGGAGAGGGTTGCTAACAAGTTCTTGGAACAACTTGATATTGAAGACGACCAGAAGCAGGAGACTGTCACCATCTGTAAACATTTTCATCAGAGCACAAACACTCTGTCTGTTGCTTACCTCAATGAACTTGGTCGTCATAACTATGTGACACCAACGTCGTATCTCGAGTTGATCAATGCATTTAAAACATTGCTTGGAGCCAAGCAAGACGAAACTTTAAAAGCTAAGAGAAGATATGTTGTAGGATTGGAAAAACTTGCCTTTGCTGCAAGCCAGGTATGACATTCACTACTAATTGCATTTATATATTGACATATATTGTAGACTGCAACTTTGCAGATCAAGATTTATCATTTTTATCTGTAGTAATTATTAGCATATAACAATCAAACCACGACACAAAATAGAGCTTAAAATTCTTGCTGTTTCAACATTTCAATAATAACTCTCATCAGAATGAGAAATTTCAGTTATTGAATCATATAATGTATATTAGTGAATTAAATCAATGCCATCTTTTATTTGAATTAGTAAAGAATTAAAAGTACATGACTTTGACTTGCAGGTATCAGACATGCAGAAAGAGCTTGAAGAGTTACAGCCACAACTTGTGGTGTCTGCTGCAGAGAATTCCAAGATGTTGGTTGTTATTAAGAAAGAATCTGCTGAAGTAGCGGAAACAAGTAAACTTGTAAAGGCTGATGAACAAGTTGCTAATGACCAAGCTGCTGCATCCCAAGCATTGAAAGATGAATGTGAGGCTGAATTAGCTGAAGCCATTCCTGCACTAGAAGCTGCTATTGCTGCTTTGAATACACTCAAGGTATGTAGAAAATGATATTGATGGTTTTGTTTACCTTAATCAAGTTAGACACTTTTCTTGTTCAAGAACATACATTTCGAGATTCACCGGCGATTTAATCCCCTTTTGAACGTTGAGACATAAATCCTAAGGTTGGTTGTGTCACACAGATTGAAATGTGAAATTAACACTTTTCTTTGAATAGCCATTGGCAATTTGAAAGAAATTGGAAATTAAAAACAAGCCAACATTTTTTATCAGCATCACTGTTTAAGAAAAGGTATTTGATCTACTCATTGTTATTTGTCAGTGAAGGGTGCTTGAAATTAATGTCAGTGAAGGGTGCTTGAAATTAACTGCCTATCTATAAATAGCTATAATGCAATAGTGCTCTGTTAAAATTTCTTCACCCTTGCTGTTTATGGAGTTACATTAAAAAGTGATCACATATTTTTATTGGCAAATTAGCATCTTATTAGATTGGTCTTTACATTAGGGTAAGTTAAATATATGATACTCTGAGAGAACATTGATTTATTTAAAATGAGGCATGTCAAAATATGTCTGTGTGTTACAGTGACTGAAACTTTGTGCAAAACTCGTCCGTTACTACAGACTGTTTAAACACGTTCTCCAAATTTCCATCTTTTTTACGTGTTGTCACTTTCATTCCCAAGATGGCGTTGCGCTTTCATCAATTATCGATGAACATATGAAATTGCTACGCCATAATTTGTTGAATAATTTCTAGAAAATATTTTTTATTTATAATTTCATGTGAAAAAATGATTTGATTGTCCCAATATTTCATATTAAATTGTTTTTTTTCGACTTTTCATTGCTGTGTTCTTGAATAATCTGGTAAAAGTTCGATATATTTTATCAGCGGTTGATGAAAAATCAATATTGTGTTAAACGGCCATGGAGAGGCACCGCACAGGGTAGTAAATGAGACGCTCAAGTAGTTATTGGTAAAAATAATGTTTAATTCTTTAAAAAAGCATAAAATAAAAAGATTATTGGTTGATTTCGATGGAAGATCGAATTTTATTTCACTTGTGGTCAAAAGAAATAAAACACTATTTGAATCATATATCCGTCAGAATATAGGTCTAATTTACCGGTGTCATGATAAAAATATATCGGGCAAAACACAAAACTTGAACCGAATGTCATGTTCAGTTAACTGTACGGAAGATTAAACGGTTAACCGGTTAGCAAAATAACCGAATATTGACATCCCTAATATAAACTATGAACTATTACAGCCTGCTGATATCACAATTGTGAAATCCATGAAGAGTCCACCATCTGGTGTAAGAATTGTCATGTCTGCCGTATGTGTGATGAAAGACATCAAACCAGACAAGATTAACGATCCTGAAAAACCTGGACAGAAAATTCTGGATTACTGGGGACCGTCCAAGAAGTTACTTGGTGACATGGGCTTCCTAACCATGCTGAAAGAATATGACAAAGATAATATTCCAGTAAGTATGAAGGAATTTTTCGATGTTAACAAAAAATGCTTTCATATAAAATTTATTTATGTAGTACGTAATCTCCATGTGATTTGTAACTAATGTATTACGGCTAAAGCTAATTTAAGATTAAAAAAATGTGTGTGTTTATTCCAGGTGCCTGTTATGCAGAAAATCCGCAAGGAGTATATCAGTAATCCCGAGTTTGACCCTGCTAAGGTCGCAAATGCCTCCTCTGCTGCTGAGGGACTCTGCAAGTGGATTATGGCCATGGAAATCTACGATCGTGTGGCTAAAGTTGTAGCCCCAAAGAAAGAACGTCTAGCTGAGGCTGAATCAGAGTTGGATACAACTATGAAGCTACTTAATACCAAGCGTGCGGAATTGGCTGCTGTTGAAAAACGTTTGGCAGATTTGACATCCACATTTAAAGAGATGACAGACAAGAAAGAACAGCTTGAGTTCCAAGTAGACCTTTGTGGAAAAAAACTTATTCGTGCTGAGAAACTGATTGGAGGTCTTGGTGGTGAGAAGACTAGATGGACCACCGCTGCAGATGTGTTACAGAATACATTTGACAATTTAATTGGTGATGTGCTTATATCAGCCGGTGTTATCGCTTACCTTGGACCCTTTACATCAGCATTCAGAGACAGGGCAACTCATGAATGGGTGGAGGTCTGCCAAGTAAGTATACTTACTTAGAATTCTATTGTCTAGTGATACACAAATTCAATTCATTTATTCTTGTCTGTTCCTTCGACTCTAAAAACATTTTATATCTTAGTGTTTAATGTTTTGACATTTGTGTTGACCAAACGTTTGTTTTTCAGGGTTGAATTGATAACATTACGCATATATATAATGAAGAAGGTTTCCGTCTTTTTATATTGTAGTAAATGCATTTGTTTAAGGATTTTCAGAGTCACTCATGTTTTTCATGAATAAGCATCGTATAGAAATCAGTCATCAAGCTATAACAGATGTGTCTGCGTTTTTTTTCTTTTAGTCAAAGAAGATCCCTTGTTCTAAGGAGTTTTCTTTAAGTAAATGTCTTGGTGAGCCAATAAAAATTCAGACCTGGAATATCTTCGGTTTACCTAGAGATGCATTTTCCATAGATAATGGTGTCATTGTGGCTAACGCAAGAAGATGGTAAGTCTACTTTGAATTTTTTCTTGTCAAAGTTTAAATGGTAAGATTGCCATAGACAATTTTTGCAACAATAATGGAACTTATTCTGAATAACATTTCCTACTAGTGTTTGTCTGTTAAAATGTGCATATTGGGAATAAATCAATACAGTCTTATCATACCCAGCTGTTTACCTCAGTGGATAGAGTGCTTGACTTCCAGTCTGGTGATCGTATGTTCAAACCTTGGGTGAAGCGTATGTTTTCAATGACAATTTGACTGAAGATAATGCAACGTTATTCGCACTCCACCTTTAATTTATGTGGGCAAAAAGTTGGTTGTTTCTGGAAGTCAGGTCAACAGACAGCCATACTTTACTGAAGTACTGTTGAGTGTTGATAGATGGGTGAAACTCCCAAAACTGCAACCTTCTAGTCATGGTATTCAAACACAGATCCTTCAAACCTCATGTAAAATATGTTACCTTTACCCTGACTTTCTTCATTGGTATAAAAACCCTTCACATTTTATAAACTGTACAAGATGAACTACAGTTTGACCTTGTTTATTCGAATTCATAGGGTCTGAAATTATATTTCAAATAGTGCATGGTTTCAAATAGCTAATTTCAATTCGACATGCATAATTAGGAGATACATTGGGACCTTATATTTATTTTGGATGAAACTGATTATTCGGATAGAAGGTTGTCGAATAAACAAGGTCCGACTGTATACAGGTATGAGAGTTTTTCGCGAACATCCGCTGATTTGACACTCGCAAGGGCCGTTTTTGAGACAATTTAAGCCATCGTAGATGCTTAAAAGCAACAAACTTTAGTGGCCCTCTGGACCCCTTGCCGAAATTTCAGCTGATTTTGAAATTTTGCATTCTCATGCCTGTGTATATCATTTCTCAAATTACAGGCCATTGATGATAGATCCACAAGGACAAGCCAACAAGTGGGTGAAGAATATGGAGAAAGAATTCAAACTTTCAGTAATCAAATTGACAGATTCTGATTATATGAGAAACTTAGAGAACTGTGTCACGTTTGGAAATCCTCTACTGTTGGAAAATGTTGGAGAAGAGCTGGACCCATCGTTGGAGCCCCTGTTACTGAAACAGACCTTCAAACAAGGTAATTGTATTGTATTTCTAATGTCCGAGACCCAAATGGCTATCATGTAATGAATGTGTTTGTATACCCGTCCTATGGTCCGGTTTGGAGACATGTATTGTCAATGCACCTAATGAAAGGTGCAGTCACCTTGAACATTATAGTGTTGCGCTGCATTTTATCATTTTAATGGCCCCCTGTGATACTTTTGGGATGGATAAATGAAAATATCCATACTTGTCATTGGCTGCTATGCTGTAGAGAAGCGACTTGTGTTGTATTGTGTGGTTTTGTTGTATCAGTGTGTTGTAACATAAAGCTAACCATTCTTATGCCAGATCAAAGATATTGTGAAATTAATGTGTATAGAATAGTTCAGCATGTATATACTCTGTCAATACATATCACAAGTAGATTAAATTCTTAAGTGGAGTAATTCTATTAATATAATCTTGTCTAATTAGCTATCATATTTGTGTTTGTTTATGTTTTATTTTGTATGCCTTTTCTCTAAAACTTTGTTTGAGTTTTGCCAAGAGTGAAATTTTACAATATTGCATTTTACCGGAAAAATTAAGTGCTTGCTTACAATGTCTTACAAAAATGGCACAAGTCTACTTATACAATATTAATCTGTGTGCTCGAATATATATGTATAACAATATAAAAACTAAGCATAATATAACAGTATTTTAACATTAGACACAATTATAACATGAAAAGTTAACAGTGTAAAACACTGTGATTTACGGCAAATACCATTACCGGGTAATAGCTGTGTGTTCATTTATTTCTGTTTGATGATTTTCTATGATTGATGAATATTTATCTCAGGATGTCTTTCTGTGTTTTTATTAACATTTCTTCATAAACCTTGATGTGAAATCATGGTTAAAAATGCTCTAAAAATTAAATTATTTTCATAAGGAGTCAATCTCATTGAAATCAACCCCTAACTTTAGCTCCATTACTTTCCGCTGTTAGGATCTGACTACACTCTGTAAGAGGTCACGTTCATATAACTTCTCTCAAAATAGATATGCGTAACCAGGTGGTCGTTTGTGGTCCAATGAAATTTCAACTTACAAAACCGTGTTTGTCGTCTTTCTCAAAATGGCTTTATCGTTTATTTGGAGTTTCTGTTTATACTGTTTTTTAATGTCCTTCCTGCCGCTTCCGGTTATAAATATTTCTAAAAATGAAACACCACACAAACAACACTTATCAGCCAAAGAATGTTGCCGTGTAGGAGATGCGGTTGTGCCCAAGGGCGCAGCCATATTGAAATTGACGAAAATACGTAATCGAAACGTCTCGGTGATCTACACTCAAATAGAATTTACGGAGCTCGCCGGAGATCGACGCATATTCATATAACTCTATACCAAAGCATTTTGCAGCCGACATTTTGATTGGCTACTCAAAGGTCACAAGAACGTGACCTGTATTGTGCATTCATCAGATCCAGTTAGCGTATAGTATAGGAGCGTGCGACTGGAGTTGATTTTAATGAGATTGATAAGGAGTATGCTTATTATTGAAGTTAATATTTGATCTGCAGTGTGAGAAAACGGTCCTTACAATGTTGCATCAAAAGACATTTAGTAACCATGTTTATAATGTTGGAATAAAAGTTGGATTATGCTTCCATGTTGTTTTTTTCAAAATGTTATGTTTTGATACATATTTAACATATCTAATTGAGGTAAAGGTTCATAGAAAGCTAGAGATTTATGATTCAAGTTTCACTAAAATCCAAAGTTGAGTAAAAATGTGATAAGGACCATTTTTTCATGGTGTGGCTCATTTAATGAATTCTGTCATCTATATAATTTATGTTTGTATATTGACCGAGTGTATTATACTTCCAAAAACTTTCAACTTAAACAGAATATATAATTTTCTTGGCAAAATGTGATGTTGAAATATTTGGATGCAGATTTGTAGATAAATATTGGACATAAAAGTTTGGACACTTGTTCTTTAACTTCTAGGAATATACAACTGGTGATTTAATCATTTTCTGTGAATGATTTCACAACAAGGTTTCCCATTCATATTATGTGTGCTATGTATTATTTATAAATATATTCCATGTATACTTTCCACAGCTGGAATGGGTAGGTGACAGAATAAATCCAATACTTTATATTTTACCTCCTATATAGGAATATATCTGTCTGTATTTTATCCATTTGTATTGCATGTTTGGTCTGGAATCTCCGTATTTTACCTTTTTACACGATAGTCTATGTAAATCCTCTGGAGCACCATTGTAATTTATAAACCTATACACAGTGGTAATTGATGCATCTTTTTGCTCCCACCCGTCATGTTCTATTTCAGGTATAATCCACCAATTTCTGTAGGAGTTATAGCCCTTTTTGCATTCTACTGAAAAGCCAATACATGTAGCAGGGGCATCCATGTGTTATGGACATGTCTAGTTTCAGAATTTGATTGAGTTAAAAAGTTAAATATGTATAATTTGTATACTATTACACTCATTGGTCAGTAGAAAATGCAAAACACGGACAGACATCCACTGGAGTCAGTTTATACATTAAATTCTTGTGTGAGAAAATATATTCCCCACTTTGTTGACCATTGTCAATTTTTCTCATGGAGTTTGAACTGTTCATAATATATGTACTGTTTAGACATACATTGATGTGGATACGTGGCTACAGTACAGATGTACTCCAGATTGCTGTAAATACGAGATTTTCCCCTCTAATTCTGTGTGGACAAGCAATAGACAGTTGTTCAAATCTCTATAAAACAGATTTAAAGTTAGGCTTTGCTTGTACCCTTGTAAAAATCCTTAGTTATTGAATTACTGATTTCATCTATTGTTGGAATATACCATTACAATACTCACCCTGTGTATAGGCATATACTAAACAGGATGGAACTAGTCTTTACAGTCTAGATTTCAGGTTCTATCCTGTATTCTGTGCACCATATTTAGTCATTATTATATAGGGAGATTTAGCATGTTATTGGATAAGGGAATTATCTTAGTGTTAGCATGATAGTGTTTTAACTCCTTATTGATCATACAAAGGTATGAGACAGACATGTACAAAACTATGAATATACGGAATGATGCCAGAAGCATTTAATACTGAGTGATAATTTATCATATTCTCATCATTTTTGTTGATGAATATAAGTGTAGGGTTCATTTGATCATAATTTGTTTCCTGATAAGTAATACTGTATGAAGCGGGGCGATGCATAGTGTATTGGTGTCCTTACAGTCATGAACTGTACATGTGAGGTGGCCATTTCTAAATACACTAACTCATTTGTTCGCAATCTGTGCAGCGGCCATATTGGAATCTATTTTTAAGCTGGAATAATCTGACAGCATTTACAATGCTGTACATTGCTGCATGTTTGCTTTTGCTGTATATAACAGTACAACGTGACATTTCACAAACCTCTAATATATACTTGATGATTTCATTGTTAGGAGAAATTTAAAAGTTTGTGCAATGTTACCGTTGAGCTGTGCAGCTGTTCCTCTGTGCAGGTTTGCTTGTACAATATTTCTACTGGTTTTTGTGAAACTGGTGAATTAACTCATAGTTTTAGTTAAACAGCGAACAGTTTATAACTATCTGCACTGTATATGTTTCTTGTATATATATTTATGCACAATCTATATAACATTTATACTTATAGTACATATAGTAGCTCATAGCTTCTCTAAACCTTGTGCATGGCTTAGTATAATAATGATAGTCCAGTTATAGAACTTACTGATTAGCATATTACCACAGGCAAATGTCACAAGTTCTCTCCCTTTATCCCTTTTATTGTATATGTACAGTAAAACTTTATTGAGGTTGATTAAGAGCAAAACAGTGAAAATGGACTTGAAAAATGTGACCTTAATTTCGAGGTGGTCTTATTGAGGTGGTCTGTCAGTGAGGTTTTACTGTACAGGATTCTAGAAGGGATAAAGGGAGAGAACTCATGACAATCTTGTGTGCATATTACACTTCCTTTTTGCTGACATACTATTGCAAGTTTTGATATGCAGTATCTTTTATTGGACAGTGTATTAATATTGTTGAAACGTTTTTTTTAGGTTTAGTGAAATGAGGATTTTTGTAGAACTGTACTAAGGTTGATATTACGGAAAATGTACTGATTTGTTTTGTTTTTATTCATGTTTTTTGGTGACTTACACACAAACAGAATTTACTAATCATTCCATGGTTAAATGGTTACATGACCAGCTACTATACCTAGTGATGTTTCAAGGTCTAAATCTTCATTTTTTTGTTGTTATTTTTCTGCCTACCGCCTGATTTTTAGCATCTTATTTATTGACATTAATATTTTATAAATAGAGGATTTAACAGCTGAGGGTAAGATATCTATAGTATATTGTTGTAAGGGCATTATTTTCATGTAAAATTAATGTGATCACCTAATTACATAAAAATATTGGATCGTATTTCCAAATAAATAAAGTATCCTTTAATGCTGTCAAATAGATCTTTACTTTTCATGACATTGTAATTTCAAAAAATTCATTTAATACATAGTTTTATTCGATGTACCTGAATACAAATTATTCACCTTTAAATAAGATCTTTAGGATGACTTAGGTCATGTCATTATTTTTTATTGCTGACAGAACGACAATAAGACAACTACTAACATTATTGGTAATTACACCATGAAGGCGGCCCAATTAGCTCAGTCGGTAAAGCACTCAACTGCTAATCTAGAGGTTCGAAACCTAGGTTCTTCCGCGACAATGTAACTGAAGATAATGTATCCAAAGTCATTTGTCCTCCCATCTCTAATCTCTGATTTATGTGAAGAAGTTGTCAGTTGCTTGCGTAGGAGCAGTCTGGTACTAGTTTGTAACTCAGGAGCACTGGTAAGGTCAACTGACAGCCATATATAACTGAAATACTGTTGAGAAATGGCATGAAACCAAAATAAATGCACTAACATCAAGCAGGCAAAATGCTTCAATATGCTTGAAATTGTCACTTGTTTCCTATACATTTATTTTGTCATGTTTAATATTCTGTATCATATATGGAATATAGAAATGAAAACTCATAATGGTAAGCTTTGTTGTCGCTGTCTCTGTAAATTTGGTTGTAAATTGTCAAGATTTCCCGTTCATGTTAGAATGAGTTTTAAATATCATTGGTGAATGCAAAATGATTCGAAAATTAAAATACCACTCATGAATGTAATATAATTCTTAAATTTTCCCTGCATGACTGTCATTCATTTATTGATGAATGGTAAATGAAGAGATATTATTCAGTTCTGATAAAGCCTTGCCGTTTGGACATGCAGAGCACATCCGCAGGGATACCTTAAAGTTTGCATTGTTATCATCTGTATAGACTGACTAATCCAGATTTTGAAGTCACAGAACTTTTTAGTGTCATCATGGCCCTCTTGTTTTATAAATTGGGGGAATATAGTTTACTTTTATTTCTGTGAGAAACTATTTCCAATTAAAAAAAATATTTTGAAATAGGTGAGAAATTGATAAATCTTGTGTATGAGTAATAAATACTGGTAGTCACTGTTCACTTTTATGTTAGTAAAGTTGTCTGTTCACATATGGTCACACCTGGATTATTTGCAAGTATTATTTCCGTGACAAATTTCATATTGATGAGCAATTACTCCTTGTTTTTATGTTAGTTTAAACTCTCAGTAAGAATTAATATTTTTTTAGTTAATTGAGTTCATTGCATTACTTTAAAAGGAAAGCGATATTTGAAAATATCGGTGTAATAACATATTTGTGGAAGAATAATTTTGATTATCAAATCATTTACTAAATATTGGGTGTCACTCATTATCATTTTAATGTCATTTGTATTAACGAAGTTGCTCAGTGGACGAGTAAGTATCCGACATTCTGTGTATTACTTTGTGTAGTATTCTGATTATATGTGTCATGTATGTCATAGAAGTATAGAAAATGAGATGTATCGGACAGTTAAATAATTATACAATACAGTACTTGATATAATGGGTTGTGTTCTCCGAAGTGGACCGGATACACATAGACCCGTTTTGATATGGTGCTTTGAATTATTACAAAGAGGATGTAACGCAAAGAACTGGTTTTGATATTTGATATTGTGTGTTGTGTTCTCAGAGGTAATAGGATAGGTTTGTCTTTGTATGGAATACATATTGTGCTGAATTTAAACTTAAAGCCAACTTTTTTATCACAGTCATGTTTCTGTCCGTACGTAACGATACATGAGTCTGTGTTTATGGCTTTCCATGTATATATGGCTTCAAATTTACTGGCATTTAAATTCTTCATACAGCCAGTGCTACATGTTAAGGTGGCCCAGTGGCTCAGTGGCTAACATTGCTGACTACGAATCTGAAGGTCATGGGTTTGATTCCTTGTCCAGCCGAGTAAAAACAGAAATGCTTTTCAGTGTTTCCAACCTAACTTAGTACTGGTACGTAACCAGGAAAGTACTGGTTGGATGCCAGGAAAATGGTAACTGTACAATGGGTCTCAATGGCACTGTGCAGTGACCCTCTTTGAGTTCAAAATTGTCTGTTTGGTCTATACTGCTCAACTGGCAGGTAAATTCCCCCTTCTGCTTCCAAAAGCCTGGTCTATACTGCTCAACTGGCAGGTAAATTCCCCCTTCTGCTTCCAAAAGCCTGGTCTATACTGCTCAACTGGCAGGTAAATTCCCCCTTCTGCTTCCAAAAGCCTGGTCTATACTGCTCAACTGGCAGGTAAATTTCACCCTTCTGCTTCCAAAAGCCTGGTCTATACTGCTCAACTGGCAGGTAAATTTCACCCTTCTGCTTCCAAAAGCCTGGTCTATACTGCTCAACTGGCAGGTAAATTTCACCCTTCTGCTTCCAAAAGCCTGGTCTATACTGCTCAACTGGCAGGTAAATTTCACCCTTCTGCTTCCAAAAGCCTGGTCTATACTGCTCAACTGGCAGGTAAATTTCACCCTTCTGCTTCAAAAAGCCTGGTCTATACTGCTCAACTGGCAGGTAAATTTCACCCTTCTGCTTCCAAAAGCCTGGTCTATACTGCTCAACTGGCAGGTAAATTTCACCCTTCTGCTTCCAAAAGCCTGGTCTATACTGCTCAACTGGCAGGTAAATTTCACCCTTCTGCTTCCAAAAACCCCTTTATGGTGTGTGGGGGACATACTGGGTTGACGGAAATACCATAAATGCATTAGAAAAATGTTTGCAGCAAGTGTCGACATAATCAACACAGTAATTTTTTTTGCTAAATGTTATACATGTTTCAGCAGTAATGGAAGATGTCAGCATTAATCATCCTTGGTTAAACTATTTTTTTGTTCGATTTTGTAAAATGGATTAATTGTGACTATCGGCTGTTCATGTTTTATTACTGGTATTTAACTTCATTTTGTATAATCATCGTTTCTCACAATTGGTGCTTTGTGAATTAGATATGTTGAATATTGCCACTGATGTGATTAGAACACTGTTCCATTGTTAGAATATATAACCATTGACATGTCAATTTGTGCATCATTTAACTGCCTTGTTATTTGCTGTAAGATTACAAACATAATTAATAAACTTTACTTCTTTTATTATTTCAGATGGTAAATAATATGTTACATAAAAGTTTGCTTGTTTATTTTAAATTTTTGTTGGTTATTTATTAACTTCAATTTTATCATCGTTTATTTTTGTCCTGCAAGTTTACCATGTATATTTATGTTGCTGTTTTTCAGTTTGTTAACAAAAACATATTAAAAGTGTAGCATGTAAAAAATCCATAATCATGAATATTTTGTGGCATAAGCATTGAGTTATAATTTGTATATCATATAATATACTCATGGAACATAGCATGTTGTATTGGGTTGTGTAACTCTCGTGTTCTCACAATGCATGTCTTGTTTGAAAATTTGGCCATCCATTATGCATAGCTTTATTATTGATATATAAACCAAATAAAATCCTAATCTCTAAAAATATTTCATGAATATTTGAAATCCAAATTTTTTAGATTTTTTTTCTGGAATTATATTTCACATTTTTCTGATAAAAGCAGTTCATTTTCTTGATCATGTTTCGTGTAAGCCTGTTTTACTTGTTTGTAACCCTGATTATTAATTTTCAATTGGTAAATGGTTAATACTTACATGCTGCTACATTCAAAATAAATATCTTCTTCAGTATTGCTCAGTTTTGGCAGTGAAAAGATTCAGCACTCAAAGCTTGTTTGCATGGATATTCTCCCATTATAAATGATATTTTGATATATATATATACTAATGCCAACATAATTTGCTTTGTTACATTCATAATTTGCTTTGTTACATTAATCTTAATGTATTATATATTTGCTCATGCTTTATGTACATATACATACTGATATATGTATTGCACTATATGAAATACACATTTAATGTTAACGTTGATTTACTTAAATTTCTTACTGTCTTTGTTTATACAACTTAACCAATAATACATAAATATTAACAATGGACACCTTCATACTATTTAACAAACTAAACTTTTTCATGTGTGTGACTAACACTTTCAATTACAGTTACAGTCCTATCAAATTTGAGTCAAATTTAATCTCTAAGTCCTTTAATGAAAGAGGCATTTGTGTATTAAAACTAAACAATATTTACACTATATTTTACAGGAGGTGTTGAGATGATCAGACTGGGTGAAAATACGATTGAATACAGCAAAGATTTCAGATTCTACATCACAACGAAGCTGAGAAATCCCCATTATTTACCAGAAGTTGCTACCAAAGTATCATTGCTGAACTTTATGATCACACCAGAAGGTCTAGAAGACCAGTTGCTTGGTATAGTGGTTGCAAAAGAAAGGTAAAATATGTTTATATACTCAAATATACACGTATTGATGCTTGTATCTGTATCACATGAAGAGCTTGCAATCCTTAAAAACAATTAAGAGACAAGAAAATGTAACAACAAGAGGTAATTTTCATGAATTATCTGACTTTGATTGCCAAGGTTCGATTTGTCACATGCATTCTACTTTGGTACTATTTTAGACAGTTCTTGTTACTTTAATACATCATGGCAAACACTGTTGCCATCCTGGTCTGCATTGTTTAGCAAAGTTCGACAAATAGAATCAAACTTCCAGCATGCAAAAAATATTTCCCTCTTTGTTTATTTTTAAATTTTCGTAGTCTTTTATCATGGATGTCTTTTTTACCATGATGTCAGATGGTCGAACACATTTGAGAAACTCTGAAGTTTTACATTTAAAATTTTAATAATAATAATAATAACGACTTTATTTAAAGAGGCAACACAGTTGGGCAAGCCCAGTCTTCCCTGTGAACCTCTATCATATATACATGTTTACAACTTTATACAACACAAACATTAATTATAGGCAGGTATAGATATAGGTAGATAGATATAGATATAGGTATATTATATTGGTTCCCTATACAATGTTGTATTATATCTATACAGACCTGAATTAGAGGAAGAGAGACAAGCTTTGATTATACAGGGTGCTCAAAACAGAAAACAACTGAAGGATATTGAAGACAAGATTCTTCACACACTGTCAGCATCCGAGGGGAACATTCTGGAAGATGAGTCTGCTATTCAGATTCTTGATTCGTCCAAAATCCTGTCTGATGAAATCTCCAAGAAACAAAAGGTAGGCTTCGATTCTATGATTTATCTTTTAAATCATTTAAGATCAGTAGTGGTTTATCTAGTACTTTACCAGTCAGTACAGTGACTGTTGCAGTGGGATGCACTATACCCGTTTGTGCCTGTAGATATTCATGAAAAGGCATGGTATGTCTTGAAGAAAGCTGTAACTTATGAAGATGTACATGTATTTCCATATATAAATAAGTCATTTTCTATATGTTACTATAAGGCTTGTATTTACAACTGTGTAAGCTACAGTGTGAGATAAGAATTGATCAACTTTTATATTTGTGGGATAATGGTCTATATTTTTTAATTTCCGGATATATCTATATTATTTCCAGAACCCCATATATTGTTTTTTTCGTCTTTTGGGGGAAAACAACTTTTAACATTTTACCCTCTTGAGATAATTGTTACATACGGGGTTATGGAATTGCATTTTATTTAAGTTATGTGCATTCCAGAACAATATAGGTAGTACAGATAAATAGAGCTTGGAAAGACAGTTTCAACAATACCAAATACTCAAAAGTTAAACCGCTAAAAATTGAGTTACGGGGTTCTGGAAAGAAGGCGAAATAAAAATTAGCAATTTTTCAGCAATTACTTACATTTTCGGCAATTATTACATTGAATGAACAGTGATGCATGTTGTATATATTTGCAGATTGCTGAGGAGACAGAGGAGAAGATTGAAGCAAGTCGTATGGGATATCGTCCTATTGCTAAACATTCCTCCATTTTGTTCTTCTCTATAGCTGATTTACCCAACATTGATCCCATGTATCAGTATTCCCTGACATGGTTTGTCAATCTGTACATTATGTCTATACATGACAGGTATGTGTATTTGCATTATCTGTATTACAAATGATAGTTGTTACTTTAAACTGTAATATGTCATTATCAAGAATTCTAATAAACAAGTTCATCAATTATTGTAGATTTCTTAAATTTGGAAGTACTTTATTCTGTAGAATTTATTCTTTATTCAATCATTTCGCAAAGTGGTTTTATCAGCCGTGCGATGGAAATCTATATAATTATTTTGCACCATCTTGAACTTTATAAGTTTCAAATTTGCATTGAAATTAAGATGATAAAATAACTTACAGACAAGTCTCGAATGGATGGTGATCTACAGTGTGCATTTTGAATATTCTGATGACAAAATTATTTCTTAAAAAGTCAGCAAAATTCTATATAGGATTCTATGATTTTTATATTATTGTTATTGTTTTATTTTATGATGCAATGATGATATCATTGCATGTTAAACAATGCATGTCATGTGATTATTGGTTGGTAAAAGTTGTAGTTCCATCTGTCATATAAATTACAAGAAATTTAGTTCTCCATGTTACGGGGTAGCTCGGTCAAAAATTGTTTAGAACATATCTTACTCAGGATTCAAGCATGGCAAATATGTTGGGAAGATAAGTAATCAAATATTACGGGGCAATGTTAGGTCCTGCTCATTTATAGGCACCAGTAATTTTCCATTCAGTTGTTATGCCATTCCAAATTCTGTGAAACTTTTAAATAATTAATGACTGGACAGTTTGCTCTTTAAACCTTTAATTTTTTACAGAGTTCCACCACAATTTCTAATTCTATTAAATTATTTTGTTAGTTAATGATACTCAACTATTTGCTGTACAAAAACATTATCATGTATAATGTACTTTTTGTCACAGTGAATACTCGTGGTCTTGTAAAGGATTTCGCCCATATAGATTCCAAATTCCTCAGATCAATTACTTCCCTTGGCATTTAGAATTAACCACTGCCACCACCAACAAATCTATCAATATCTGGATGGATTTTATTCCTTAGTTGAACTTAAAAAATAATCAAAAATGTATACACTCTTGTCATCAATGAGCAAATAATGACCTATTGTAAGTTTATTTTTGAAAATTTACTTGTGTGAAGGTCTAAAAGTTGGAAATGATGACATAGTTGTGACATAGCAGAATCAGATTGATGTCATCCCGAACATTTAAGTATTAGGACTCAAGTCTAGTTTTGAATTGAATAAATCGGGATGCTTCAGATTTGTTCTGTCTTTATATGACATGATTGGAAGCTTGCAAAATCACTGAAATAAATAGCCCGAATATTTCTTAGGCCACCATCTTTTACCTGTCATATGACATTTCATCGATCACATGGTTATTGGTGGTGGCAGGGATTCGGTTGGAGCTCTCCTCGGTTCTAGTCAAATTTCTGCACCAATGTTGAAATGTTTTAGAATATTTGCATGTACAATTGTTTACATTCATTTTGCATGTAAGAAATAGAATGTCCAATTATTTTCCATATACTTTTCGAGCTCATGATTATCAAATATCATCAAAAACAGCAATTATTTCCAAAATGTTTTACCCTTCATTTAACAGAGACACAATAACTGACAGAAGGGCATATTTATATAGCAAGTATTGGCGTTACAAAACCGAGGTCAACATAAATTAGGAACGCATATCAGAGATAATAATGAGCTTGGAAGTTACTATAAAAGTTAATTGATAAGTTATTATTATTGGTTATTTGTATTTTGTTGTATACATCTGCCTGACCATGATTTTCATATTACAGCAATAAATCGAAGATCTTGGACCGACGTCTACGATACCTCACTGATCATTTTACTTATCTCTTATTTGACAATGTGACACGATCTTTGTTTGCAAAACATAAAGTCGTGCTTGCATTCCTTCTGTGTACTAATTTATTAATGTGAGTAATGGTGAATGGGAACAAAGAATCTGTATGATTACCCCACCCACTAGATTATTGCATGTTCTGTATATATCTGTGTTAGAGCAGTCATTTTTTATTTCATATATCCATATACTCAGACTGTTAGAAGTAGACCTTGCTACAAATATTTCACTTTCAAAGTTTTCTTAAGTTGTAATAATCTGAATGGGTATTTTATCCATTCTATGTGTTTTTTACCTTAAATCCATCAAAATTTAATCAACTAAAAAGATCAGAAATCAATGCACTTTATTTCTAAGGTTGTGTATTTTTTTCAAAAATTATAATGTTTTATGTTTATATTCTGAATTTTGAAATTAATTTGTATACAATGTAAATAATAAATTTTAGTGTTGAAAATGTTATGTTTTGTGAAAGTGAAATGTTATTGTGTGCATTCTATTTTATTTTTTTCATTGCATTTGCTTTCATTTTAGTGATATTGACAAACCTATCCATAATCATACTGAAAAGTACAGTATTATTAAACAGATCAGGTGATTTATATTAGCAGTGGCAAAAAACTCAATCCAACAGAGTTTCGGAATTTAACAAGACACTATTTCACAGGCTTGAATCATACTTCATTTTAGACGTATATGAGTCTGGTTTGTCAATATCTTTATGCTCATTTACTCATATATAATCAGGCGCTTTGTAGTTTATTTGTATTCGTGGACACCAGTGTAGAAATCCAAGTCTCATAAACAAAAGCTAGTCACATGTGTATGTGCAGTTCTGTATGTAGATTTACTTCCTGTCATCAATGCTATAATTGCAAAAGAATGTTTCTTACATTAGGGACTGAGGAGGTGCAAGGGTAAACATGTATTGGA
The DNA here is from genome assembly GCA_032209605.1 of Mactromeris polynyma. Taxonomy (NCBI): domain Eukaryota; kingdom Metazoa; phylum Mollusca; class Bivalvia; order Venerida; family Mactridae; genus Mactromeris; species Mactromeris polynyma. Next base: position 8,681,785 of record JASFXZ010000008.1, read on the forward strand.
ATAGGGCTGCAAGCAATGGTCTGGTCGACCATCAGAAACAACTATGGAGTTTAGGGGGACAACAAAGGGCAAAAGGGGGTTGAATGGATGGAATACATCACAGAACAAGCCAAGAATAATAATAGGTGGAAGGGGGGAGACAAGAACATGAATATTATATCAAGCAAAGGAACTGCATGAAAAGAAGACATGTATAAGTCTAAAAGTGAAAATGTCGCTTAAAACTTGAACCTTTCACATATATAGACCTTAATGATAATTTATTTTTACACTGGTGTCTTGGTTTATGAATATCTTTACACTTGGTGGCAGCTTAGGCGCTAGTGATTGGTTGTGGAAGTATAGCTCCCTATATTTATTCCAGATATTCCATATAACCTCCCTGTTTTATTTCAGATCTTCTTATTCCACATCTTATTATTCTTTCAGTTATTTTTTTTGTTCTGAAACCTCTCTTATATATTGTTTCTTTTTTCGAAGAGCATCGCATGTTGTTCTAAATAGATATATATACCAAGATTTTCTCTAAAAAAGAAACAATGTATTCGTCTTCTATTTTCTATATAATCTTGTTGTTTTTCAGTAATCGATCAAAGATCTTGGAGAAGAGATTACGCTATCTTATCGACCACTTTACCTTTAGTCTTTATTGCAATGTGTGTCGGTCACTGTTTGAAAAAGACAAAATTATGTTTTCATATGTACTCTGTTCCAACATACTGCTGTAAGTATAGTGGAATACATTCAAGGATGTTGTGACGGGAACCATTTTGTTATGGGGACCCTGTTGTTATGGGAACCAATTGATTGTATTAGTTATTTGAGTTTTTAGAACTGTTGTTCACCAAGTTAAGTTGTTGTTTTGTTCCGTTGTTTTCAGTAACCGCTCAAAGATCCTGGAGAGAAGATTACGTTACCTTTCCGACCATTTTACATACAATCTTTATTGCAATGTGTGTCGGTCTCTCTTCGAAAAAGACAAACTTCTTTTCTCATTTTTGTTATGTACAAATATGTTGTTGTAAGTATTCGGCACCATTCAAGAAGGTTTTAATGTTTTGGTTGAAGTGAAATAATATCCCCATTATGTCTTGTGGCATGCTTTTACTAACATTCAGGGTTTGTTTCGTTAATCGCCTTTGAAAAAGTTAAAAATGTTCTTCTAACAAAACCACTAAGCTTTTTGTGTAAGGACTATCCAGGAAATAATCATGACATAGTGTGTGATGCCTTAGTTATAACCAACACAGATATTGATTAAAAATGTACCATTATATCAAATTACTTAAGTACAGTGGCATAATATGTCTAGCACATTTCCGTGGACTGCCAACTTATAACTGATGAATGAAAATTTGAAGTACATTCTTATTTTATTTATAATATCAGATAAGTGCAATTTGATGTCTGGAGTGCATTTACGTAAATTAATATCAAGTAAAAAGTAGAAAATGATGTTATTTAAAAATTATTGGTTTCTTCTGTGGGAATCTTGACCTCTTGGAGAGTGTTCTTGTACTGGGACATGTTTTTTTTCAAATAGATTCTTTTTTATGATTATTTGTCAATGTTTCCTAAGACGTGAGGCAACATAGGTGATTCACAATTGTTTGTATCATTTTACAATGACAGTGTTGCTGTGTCTCCTGAATTTTAAGAAGTATTGCTGGCATGAAGTGTGATGAGATTGGTTTGTGTGTCTTATTGAGTTATTGGCAGAAAATGTGCAGTTCATTTAATATTGACATCTCCAGTTGTCCACTTTGAAGGATGACACTAAGTCTGTCATGAACTATATTTTGTATACTTTATAAATTTGTCTGCATGATGCATGCTGTGTTATCGGTAGTGTTGTCCATGTATTCTCAATTATATATTTTGGGAAAACATGAAGTATAATCACTGTTAGCATCAATGAATTCACTAATTTCTGAAATTAATTTGCCAAGTAAGGCATTGTTTAATAAAGGCCATCTACCCAGATAGGTTTATATCCTATATCCGACGTCTTCCAGGAAAGGTTTTACTTTCTGCAATGTTGTGGATTATACCCTCGGTTCAACCATTGGACACAATTAATAGTTTTACCTCAATATGTACCTTACTTCACCTTAGTAAAGTCTTTCTATGACACATAACTTTGTCTTGCTTTTGAGTGTTGAACCAATGCTGTTTTTCATTTCTTAATGTGACTTAACACTTTCTACTGTTTGATAAAATAATTCTTTTGAACTAATATTAACTTTTTTCATTTAATCAAATCTTTACATACAAATAATGGTGTTTACACTGCTATATATACATGTATATGCATATCATGGGAATAGATACATCAGTTTTACGTAAACTTTCATTGTTAAAGACATAGATGTACTTTTACTTCCAGATTTTCAGTGTTATACAATGCTTTATGTTGTGATTAGAAGCTATTAATATTATTTCAGTATTCAGTATAAAAGTAATAAGAATCTCTATTTTATGTATTTTATGGAGTAAATTTTCACATACAATGATTATTACTATGAAGAGAATAGTACTCTGCTGATTTAAAATATCATGCTTCAAATATTAAATTTTATCCAACAAATTGTTTAATAAGTTTATATGGTAATTTGTTTTAAATTCAGTGTAAATTCTATCCAATATTGGCATGAAATTGTTTGGTACATACATTAAAGTATGGTTAACTGTCTAAACTTAATTATTATAAGAAATAAGAACAGTGAAAAATTTCAGTTTTGGAAAATGTAAAACGTATTTTCAAAATTTGGAAATGAAACTTAATCATGAACCATTTGAATTAAAGATCAGTGTGATTGTACTTTAATGTATGGATTCAGTAAAATTATGTTAAAATGTTTTATAAGTGCTGCACAAAATATTTGTATTTCAGAATGTAAACAGTTCTATAAACCAAAACTTTAAACACTGTTATTGTTGTCTTGATGGTCTGCTGCTTATGAACTGTTAAATTACAATCCTATTTATTCCGTTTTTAATTATTAGATGATATATATTGAATGTTTATTAACATACTGCTAAAAATAGAAATACCTTAAATTGTGTGCAGCACTTGTATGTATCCTCGCGCTGAATTCATGATTTTTGGGAGATATTATGACTTATTCAAACTTTGTTCTTTATTATTGATAGGTCAAAACATGAACTAGATCGTGATGAGTTTATGTTTTTCTTGACTGGCGGAGTTGGTTTAGAAAATAAGCTTGCCAATCCTGCTCCAACTTGGCTTGTTGATAAAAGTTGGGATGAAATCTGCAGAGCTTCGGATCTAAAATCAATGAAGAAATTGAGGTAAATCTAATTAATAATTCTAACTTCAAATGTAACCTTTGACCTCCTTAAGTGCCTTATGTTTTGTGGATTATTGTTTTCCGGAGGTCTGCATGGGGAGGCACTGTCTTGTGTATGTGGCGTTCCCTGAAGTTACTTATTCTCTCTCTTTTATAGACTTCAAAATGTCTAAAATTTTGTTTATCCTTCTATTATAATAAAATGTTGGTGTGTCCATAGACTGTGTTTGACTTACTGATTGGGTTGAAGGAGGTCTGGAACCCAGTTTATTTATAGATTACAAACTTAATAACTTAAAGTTTGTTAGAAATTCCTAGTTACTGTGTTTACACAATTTACTAAATGAATTTTACTATTTTTTGCCAGTAGTTTTAAAAGTCAGCAAACATTTTGTGTGTTTCTTTTTCAAATTGGCAAAATAATGGACTTTGTTCCATTGCCTTCGCGCATATGCCTGCCTATATTACACACCCACATGATTTAGTATCAATTAACAATTGATTTGTGACAAAAAATATTGTATGAATCACAGGGACAATTTTGTGAAGAATATATCACAATGGGCGGACTTCTACAATTCTAAGGAACCACACAATGAGGAACTTCCGGCACCATTTAATACAGAGCTCAATGAATTCCAGAAGATGATCGTGCTCCGTGTCGTCAGACCTGACAAGGTTGGTTTAAAGTCTAGCTTTATACATTGTAGTGTACATTTTACAGATTATTAAGCTGACACCATTGCAAATACACTGCCATCCAAAAGTTTCTGCACACTTTAACTTTTTTAATTTCGATCCTTTTTCTTACAGAATTTCAAATAAAACATGTATGACCATGAAGAAAAATAATTCATCCCACTTCTCACATCTTTCAAATCTCACAATTTTCACATCTCGGCAGCAGCAGCAATCTATGTGTAACTAATTAATCTGACACAGAAAATAAGATAATTTGTTTCAGTACAAATTTATAAATACTAAAAATCATTTTCGATTTATTGCATGTGAAACAAATATGAAAATGCATTAATTGCAATGGGAAATTCCAAGTGTGCAGGAACTTTTGGAGGGCAGTGTATGTGTTTATTAATTTCAGTAAGGAAAAGATGAAAATCATAAAATATTTAGGGGTTTTCCTGGCCAAGTGGTTATGGTTATTGACTTCAAATTACTTGTTTCTCACTGCTGTGGGTTTGAATCCCATATGAGATGTAAAATTTGTATGTGAGGGAGCTATCCAGCTGGCTTGCAGAAGGTGCCCACCTTTGCCCAAAATAATGCTATATTGGGCACCTGGGGTCTTCCTCCACCCTAACAGCTGGAAAAGTCACTCAAGACTGACCCTGAATGTTTATTTGACTCAAACTCCAATTACATCAAAATACAAAATATATCAAAGTAATCATGAACTGAATATTGACATTGAGTAGAAAATGCCTCATAACATACACAGCCACAACAAAGTACAAATCGAGATTTGAAAATAGGTACATACAGGTAATCAATAATGTCGTAAAATTCACAATATGTAAAATCTATAATTACAGGTGAATGCTGCTATTACTTTGTTTGTCACAAGCAAACTTGGTAAGAAGTTTGTTGAGCCTCCACCATTTGATCTTGCTAAGTCGTACGCAGATTCAATCTGCACAGCACCCTTGATCTTTGTTTTGTCCCCTGGTGCTGACCCTACCATGGCCCTTCTCAAGTTTGCTGAAGACAAAGGGCTTAGTGGAGACAAATTCAATTCTATTTCACTAGGTCAAGGACAGGTTAGTACAGATTCCTTTCTTTAGCCTGCAAAACTTAGTGAATATGGAAGCATATACAGATTACAGTAAAACCTCAATAATACGACCTCCCTCGGGACCCTTGAAAGCTGGTCTTCATATTGAGGTGGTCTTCTTGTTGAGGTTGAATAAAGAGCAAAACCATCAAAATTGATTTGAAATGGTGCTCTTTATTTTGAGATGGTCCTACTGTTAAGGTGGTCTGTAAGTGAGGTTTTACTGTAGTCTGATTTAAGTCTAACTTTTCCACTTAATAAACTTTATGCATGTGAATAACGATCTCTACAAGTACAGTGTTTATGTGCAACAACGTCTGTTTGTTATTCGATCTTCTATACCTTTTAATTGTGTCGGTTTTATATCAAATAACGTTCAGTTACTATGCCAGTTTTGGTCTGTAGTATGCTTGATGTACCGTTCAGTTACTATGCCAGTTTTGGTGTGTAGTATGCTTGATGTACCGTTCAGTTACTATGCCAGTTTTGGTGTGTAGTATGCTTGATGTACCGTTCAGTTACTATGCCAGTTTTGGTGTGTAGTATGCTTGATGTACCGTTCAGTTACTATGCCAGTTTTGGTGTGTAGTATGCTTGATGTACTGTGTCAGTTTTGGTCTGTAGTATGCTTGATGTACTATGTCTGTTTACAGGGTCCCATTGCATCCCGTATGATAGAGAAAGCTAGACAAGAAGGTACCTGGGTCATGTTGCAGAATTGCCATCTGGCTGTTTCTTGGATGACACCTTTAGAGAAACTCTGTGAAGACTTCAGTGCTGACACATGTCATTCTGAGTTCAGATTGTGGCTGACAAGTTATCCATCAGATAAGGTAACTTTAATCAGTTATGATGCTTGTGTTAACATTTATACATTATTTATACTTATTGAAAGCATATTGGATAAAAGTTCTAACTCTGTTAACTTTTAGGATCAGAATATTTTCTTTTGCAAGCCTTGAGCTTGTAAACCTTTAGGATCAGAATATATTCTTTTGCAAGCCTTGAGCTTGATCTGTATGTAAAGGTAGACAAGAAATCTTGTTTGTTGCCATCTCAATGTACTTACTAGTACACATGTATATATAAGATTATTTTAATTGATCACATAACATATGGTGCGGGAGTGATTATATCGTGTGCATTATTTCTCATAATCCTCTAGGGGATTATTCATGCAAATTAGGGCCCCATTACATATTAATACATGCTGCCAGAAACCCAATATACATGGCTGACTTTCGCGTATCTGTCTACGACAACTATGTAGCACTTTGCAATCATCTTAATTGCAAACAGCTTCGTGAAGTTTGTCCAAATTCTAATCATTGTGAGCTGAACACATGCTATGCTTTGATCCTGATGCGAGTGCAAAGCCTCGCATTAAATCAATTTGACTGACTTGTTTAATTAAACTCAGTAAAACATGAACACTCATGTTAGATCCTTTATGTAATTATGAATTAAATTGACCACTTGCTGTTGATATTATTTACCATATCTATTTAATTTGATGATAATATTTCAGTTCCCTGTAACTGTGCTACAAAATGGAGTTAAGATGACCAACGAACCACCCACTGGTCTCCGTCAGAATTTACTGCAGTCTTTCCTGAATGATCCTATCTCAGATACTGAATTCTTCACTGGTTGTCCTGGAAAAGAATCGGTAAGTATTGTCTGAAGAGTTGTAAGTAGTAGGTATTTGCCACTGATCTGGAAATGAATTCCTCACAATATAAAATAGCCTCTGTTTGCTGAATCCCTACCATACTTTGTGAAGATGCATAGTAAGGTGGTCCATTTACATTTGTGTGCCCTTTCACAATTTTTTTTGGGGGGGGGGGGCACTTAGATTTCTCCTTGTCTCTCTGTCAGTCTGTATGTCCCACAAAACTTGTGTCATTATTATCTCCTGAACCGTAGAACCTACAGTCTTCAAACTTAATAGGAATGTATATGGGCGTGTGAAGTTGTCCACCTGGGTTTTGCGTGCCTCTTGACCAAGGGAAATAGTTATGGGCCTTGAATATGTGATAAGTGGGGGCGCCTATATTTCTAATTCAAACCATTCTTCTTAATTGAAGCTGTAAGTATCTCTTTCTCAAGACTTTCCCATAGGGGTCTAGGAATGTTTTTTTAGCACAACATGTTTGGAGGATAGGGATACAGCGTGCAAACACTTCTAATGAGGCTTATTTATCAAAGGGGTCAACATTTAAATTCAATGAAAGAAAAATGCTTATATTTTTACTTATTGTAACATTCAGTTAACAATATAACTGAATTAAGAAAAATACAAATAAATACTACAATGTAGTCAATAAGGATTATAATTGTTAGTGATTGTTATGATGTGTCTTTTTATTGATGTATTACAGAACTTTGAGAAGCTACTGTTTGGTCTGTGTTTCTTCCATGCTTTGGTTCAAGAAAGGAGAAAGTTTGGTGCGCTTGGCTGGAACATTGCATATGGTTTCAATGAATCGGATCTTCGTATCTCGTGCAGACAACTTCAGGTATGTAGTTTTAACACTACACCCAAATACTTCTCTGATTGGTCACATCTCATGTTGCCATATTTTTAAATTAGTAATATACATAAAAGTATAATACAAATAGATTTTTTGCATCATTCTGATCCATACTTCAACCTTTTAGACACCCTAAACAAATGCATGACTCCAGAAAAACATTTTTTTACTTGATTATTTTCAAAATGAAACAGGAGAAACGCTTGGTGACCTATCAGAAGAGTAGATCAGTGGACTTTCATTTCTGCTTTGTATTGCTTTACATTTATAACGCTGTAATTACAGATCTCATATCTTGTTTAGGTCATAAAAGTTTTGAAATGTTTTTTTGAGAATGTTGAAATGTTATAAAATGTAGTTCAGAAAATTTATGTTAAGTTTTAATCATATACACAATTATATATCACCACATCAATATGCGATTATGATTTCATACTGTGTAGATCATTTTACCATGTGTGCATGTAAACTTATTGTTTTGTTAGTGTAGTCGTATCAATATTATATATATGTAGATCTTTGTGTACGTATTCATAGACTAGTCTTGTTTTTTACACTTTGGTTACAGCTTTTATGAATCCTAATGGCAATGTAATTCTCACATTTTGCAGATGTTTATCAATGAGTACGAGGATGTACCATTCGATGCTATCACGTATATGACTGGTGAGTGTAACTATGGAGGCAGAGTGACTGATGACTGGGATCGTCGCTGTCTACGTACGATGTTGTCCGACTTCTATACCCCTCAGATCTGTTCTGATCCCAAATACAAATTTTCTCCTAGTGGTGTCTACGTATGCCCACCCAAGGGAAAGTATGAAGATTATCTGGAATTTATCAAGGTATATTTGAGTTGTATCACTACAAGACCAGTACTAGTGACCAAAAAGGCCATTTTTCCAGTTTTATATTTTCTAACAGATCATTTTTTTAAACTATCATTTCATTTAATAGTATTAAAAAAAGGACGTCTACTTTTCGTTTTATAGCAATGTTGCAATACAAGGAACAAGATGCAAAAGTTAGCTACAAAATGTTGACGTCGCATCAGAATGTACATAATTCTTAATAAAATCTTCTGCTTTTCAAATGGAAAAACAAATTCTGCAATGCTTATAAAAAAATTCTCGTTTAGTTCTATAAATGATTGGGAAATACTTAACCTCATAACCAACCTCACTTATACAGGTTTTATCGTGGCAGTGCTCAGTTGCTACTACTTACATTGTTTCTGATTTAGACGATTATAAATTTGAAGTGCAATGATGAAGCCGTTCTATTTTAATACCAACCAATGAGAGATAGGATGTTTTGAATGATTAATCAATATCAATTTAATAGCACAATATCTACCACTTGAAATCTTCAATAAAGTTTGAATTTCATTCCCTGTAGCTTTCTATTTTGAAAAAGGGAAGAGCTATTGTCATAGCTTGATTGTTGTCGTCTGCGTCAAGAAAATGTTAAATATTGTGTTTAGCTTAATTTCTGTGACAGAACAAGTCCCAAAGATAATGTAACCTGTAGATGAGCCTCTGCATCTGTTTGTGGTGCTCCTGTTTAAATGTAGCCCTAATTTCAAATAAAGAAATATTGAGATTATCACAAAACTTGAAAATTTATCTCTTGAATTATATTTCATCTTAAAAAAATGCCTTAAAATTCAGTTTAAACTTGTGGATACTATTAAACTGTAGAAATATTTGAAGCATGGGAAAAGTTTTGTTTAATTACTCACTAACCTTCTGATTATTTGTTGTTATTACAGAACCTACCCCAGAATCAACTCCCAGAAATATTTGGAATGCACGAGAACACGGATATATCTAAAGAACTTCAGGAAACCAAGCTGTTGTTTGATTCAGTGCTACTTACCCAGGGTCGCTCAGCAGGAGGTGGTGGTGGTGATACTGATGCACAACTGAATGCCATCTCTGGTGATATTCTGTCTAAGGTATTGTAAAATAAATTATATATACTCCTTGATAATTCATTCAAAAGCCAAGGCTATGATTATACAAATTTTGACAAGGGTTTTAATTTGAAAAATGCTTCAAAGATTTAAGAGTTAAATAATGAACTATGAAGGGCTGAGAAACCAACATTGAGATCATTAGGTTAGGCACTGTTAAAGTAGTGTTACGTTTCGGTTTAAATGTTGACAAAATTATTTATTCATGTCATTAGTCATGCTTTTACTCTATTTTCAGCTTCCGAAGGATTTTGATATTGAAGAAGCCACTAAGAAATATCCAGTAGATTATAATGAAAGTATGAACACTGTACTTGTACAAGAAATGGAAAGATTCAACAGGTATTTTGGTGAAATATAATTTGAATTAATGTTGATATGCCAATTCCGAACTCATGTCTGCTTACTCTTTGTCTAATGTGATGGTTCTCTTCTTCATTTGTACTCTTTGTACTGTACATTTAGTTACCATAAGTGACGAGCATTTTATCGATTTATAAAACAACTGCTTTTATTTAGAACATTTGAGAAAATATAGAAAATATGTCCTTTTTACACTAGTGACATTATAAAGCTGTCCCAGATTTTCTCTTTAAACCTAGACAATCTTTACAACAAGCTTGCAACATTGGCCCAGTTTGAAAGAAAAAAAATATGCAACTTTATAGACATTCACTGTAAGATTGATGCATCTAAGGATATGTTGACAATGAATTCTTTCTGAAGATCACTAATCTTTGGTAAAATCAATATAATGATTAAGAAAATGCTTTTTTGTGCTTCCAGATTGACATCCATTGTGAGATCAAGCTTAGTAAATATTCAAAAGGCTATTAAGGGTCTTGTGGTAATGTCAACAGAGCTTGAACAGTTATCTGGAAGTCTTTTGATAGGTCGATTACCTGCCATGTGGGCAAAGAGATCCTATCCATCATTGAAGCCACTTGGAAGTTACATCAATGATTTATTAGAGAGGTTGAAATTTTTACAGGTATAATACAATCTGCTTTTTATATTTGGTTCTGTTGTTTGATTGTGAAAATATAATATGACTGTTTGTTATACTTTATAACTTGCTCTTGGTTCGTTTTAACTTCTCAAATGGATATTTTCACATACCAGTGTACCACATACTAGGACCAAAGTGCTTCATTAAAGCATGCTGTTGGTACCACATACTAAGGCCGAGGTGCTTCATTAAGGCGTGCTATCGCTGTTGGTACCACATACTAAGGCCGAGGTGCTTCATTAAGGCGTGCTATCGCTGTTGGTACCACATACTAAGGCCGAGGTGCTTCATTAAGGCGTGCTATCGCTGTTGGTACCACATACTAAGGCCGAGGTGCTTCATTAAGGTGTGCTACCGCTGTTGGTACCACATACTTAGGCCGAGGTGCTTCATTCATTAAGGTGTGCTATCGCTGTTGGTACCACATACTAAGGCTGAGGTGCTTCATTAAGGTGTGCTACTGCTGTTGGTACCAAATACTAAGGCTGAGGTGCTTCATTAAGGTGTGCTACCACTGTTGGTACCAAATACTAAGGCTGAGGTGCTTCATTAAGGTGTGCTACTGCTGTTGGTACCACATACTAAGGCTGAGGTGCTTCATTAAGGTGTGCTACTGCTGTTGGTACCACATACTAAGGCTGAGGTGCTTTATTAAGGCATGCTACCACTGTTGGTACCACATACTAAGGCCGAGGTGCTTCATTAAGGCGTGCTACTGCTGTTGGTACCACATACTAAGGCTGAGGTGCTTCATTAAGGTGTGCTACTGCTGTTGGTACCAAATACTAAGGCTGAGGTGCTTCATTAAGGTGTGCTACTGCTGTTGGTACCACATACTAAGGCCGAGGTGCTTCATTAAAGCATGCTCTCATGGTTGATTTTCTAGAAGTTTGATGCATCTCAGCTAGACCATTCTTTGCACTCCTATTCCCATACATGTTTACCCTTGCACCTCCTCAGTGCCTAATGTTTTGAAGGCTTTTGTTTGCCCAGGGGTCTGTGTGGGGAGGCATTGTCTAATGAATGTGGCATTCCCTGTAACAACCTTTTCTCTCAATGAAATCCTACTCTTCATTTCAGACATGGTATGACAATGGAAAACCACCTGCTTTCTGGATATCGGGATTTTTCTTCACACAAGCTTTCTTGACTGGTGTGATGCAGAATTATGCTAGAAAATACACTATTCCTATTGATACACTAGCATTTGACTTTGAAGTACAGCTGATTGAAAAGTTTGATACAGCTCCAGACGATGGAGCCTATGTGTTTGGTTTGTTCCTGGATGGTGCTAGATGGGATAAAGAGAAGTATGTAGTCTTTCTGCCATACATAATACAGTGCATCTAGAGCATATACAATGCTTTTTTAGTTAACAGTTTTCTCCCGGTCAATATCTATCCATTGAAATAAATATTTAAGCGGTGAAAAACTGGCTTTTCTGGTGTAATGTGATGCATTGACGAGATCCCATAAAAATTATTATTTAAAAAACGTAAAACAGTGTACTCAGGTACATTTGTTTGTTTACAGAATTTAAAAATGGCTTACTTGATTTCCAACTCATAAAATACTGTACTTTTTAATCTCAAGTTGATCTTGATTTCTATGTGACTTGGATTGAATTAGACCTTGTAAAGTCTCATGAAGCTAATACCCACAGTGATGCTGTTTATCTTCACAATGATGCTTTGACTGTTTATGTACTGTTTTTATAGCACTTACATAATGCATGCTATGTGACAGACTAACAGTTTTCACCATAGGAGATTGTCACAAGTTCTCTCCATTGCTCCATTCTATAGTATACGTTTATATAGTACAAGGAGTGTAACACTTTAAACACGTGACCTGTTTCCATGGCCGAAATCCCGCTTATATATCCATACACTATAGAAGGGATGAAGGGAGAGAACTCATGACAATCTCTGTGGCTTTCACTGACTTTATACAGAGACATATTAGTTCGCAAGTTAGTTCAAATGCTGTCACATTCTGTGTCAAAATTCCTCTCACCCAGATTTTAGTGTAATATGGCATTACAAATCAATTGCTTATGGTTTATTGTTGAGGAATTTTTTTCTATTAATAACATTTTTTCTGGTTTATAGGATGTGTTTGGAAGAACAACTACCGAAAATCTTGAATGACCAAGTTCCGCCTATCTGGTTAAGACCAAACAAGAGAGAAAACGTTGACGAATCAGATAAGCGCTATCGTATTCCAGTATACAAAACTGGTGAGAGGAAAGGAGTGCTATCTACCACTGGTCATTCCACCAACTTTGTGGTGGCCATGTTGTTAAATACTGACAAGCCTATTGATCATTGGATCAAACGAGGCTGTGCTATGTTGTGTCAGCTTGAAGATTAAGAGAACTCGGAAGTTTTAGACTTTACAGACGTGTGCAAAGAAAGCAAAAAATTTAGACGACTTTTGTGAAGTACAATATATGAACACCATTTTGTGGAAAATATTATTAGGTGTGTGTTAATTTGTTACCTGCTAATTTGTCAAAACTTGATGTGTATTTTTACATTTTCATCAAACTGACTTGCATTTGTTTATGAATTACCAGACACATAGTTTAATGAAACTATTTTAGTGATGGCTTAAATGGTAATAATTAGTATAAATTAACCTAATTGGAAGTTTCATTTTCTCAAGATTCTCGTTATTTGCGAATATGGCAGTATTTTGATGTGATGAAAGTTATCCTGTGATATATATACAAGACATTCCAGGTGATAATGCGCTGATACTTGTGAATAAAACATTGATATGTTGTTGTTATATTTATACATTGATATATTTATACATTGATTACTTGCTTAATGATACCGTCCATATTACTTTATGAATACAATGTTTTATGTTTTGAATTTGTTATTACTATGTAAATATGTGAGTTGAATATGTTTGTACTGCTGGGTGTTAATTAACACTGTGCACTGTGCTTATAAATAATAAAAATTTGTGATATAACTCCAGTTGATCCGTCCTAAGAAATAATGACCATTTGTTAGATATTCGGTATATAAGAAAGATTAAATGGATTCAGTTATATCTGCATTTTAAATTAGTTAAAATTCTCCAGTTATTGTATGTGTATAAATTTTACAGTATTGTGTATATCTGTCTTAAGCTGTGATAAATAAAAGTTTTTTCCCAATATTTTGTGTTTTGTTTGAGTGGTAATTTAGCTCACCCACAGAAGATTGTCACGAGTTCTCTCCCTTTACCCTTTCTAGACCCCCCCCCCCACCCTTTATCCCTTCTATAGAATATGTAAACACATGTATATAGTACCAAATATACATATCCAATAGAAGGGGAAACTCATGACAATCTCCTCTGAGCTCACTTGAGGTTGCCCTCTGTATTCATCCTTTATTTGTCCCTTTGTAATACTGTCTTCCTTGGACTGCTACTTATGAACTACTGACTGGATACTCACCATCCTTGGTATCTCGCACTCTGACATAGACTGGCAAGTTTCCTTGCCGTTTAGTACTTAAAACCTTTGTATGACTAGCTACATCATTTCTGAATGTATGAATGCATTTCATTTTGCACAATGTTTGAATGTGTGTGGCAACCAAGAGGACAAATCTCAAGTTAATGTAACTGGTAAAAAGCATAAAAACCTCTAAATGCAGAGTATGACCTCCATGTTTCTGACTACGGTGCATCATTGCACTTTCGTACATACACGGTTAATCTGTCGTGTTAGTACTGAAATGCTTATGATGGTGTGGTTCAAAAGGTTCCATGAATTTTTTCTCATGTATATATCTAAAGTGATCTGGTATGAATTGATTTGCCAAATATCTCGGCCATACTGTTCATGCTTTTTCTTGAACAGTTTCTTTGGCAGTTTCGGTCAGAATCAAACGAATCACTTATTTGTGTGACTTTTTTGTCTCTATATTTTTGCATAAAATATACGAGTGTAGCCAATGAATGCATCTTCTGCGTTTGTTTAAGCACACACTCTATATGTACACGTGAATGTGTTTGCAGCTCATTGACTAAAATGAAGTCGAGGTTACCAGCCAAGGGCATGGGTCTAGGTCATTTGAGTTCAAATCAATAAAAACATTAAATGGTGTCTTCTTTCATTACAAACGATAATGAGATGAAGAGATTAGTATTTGATTCTAAATATGATACCGAATCTAGTCTTATCATTTTATTTAGTTGACAAAACAAAACATTTATCAATTCATACATGACTAGTTTGTTTGGGTAATTTTTATGTCCCCACTTTGAAAGGGGGCGTATAGTTTTGCCATTTTCCGTTCGTCACAAAATCTTGTTTCGCAAATATCTCCAAAAGGAGAGCCAGTTTCACAAAACCTTACAGAAATGTTAACCAGAATGTGAAGTTGTGCACCTGGGATTTGGTGTGTGGCTGTACCCAGTAAGTGTAGATTCATGGCCCTTGATTTTGTGAAAGTATGTCATAATGAACATGCAATTTTGTGTCGCACATATTTGAAACAAGTATGAGAGCCAGAGTCCTGAAACTACAAGAATGTTAACCATCATAGGAGGTTGTGATCTTTGGGTATAGATTGAGGCTGTTTCCAGTAAGAATAGATTGACAGCCCTTGACTTACTTAAACATATACAAAGCATGGACGCTTGTGTCTCAGCTATTGAGATGGGTATATGAGCCAGAGACATGGAACTTAAGAGCAATGTTAACCAGCATGTGAGATTGTGCATCTGGTTTTTTTTTGTGTGGATGTGTCTAGCAGCAGAGTTATGACCCTTGTCATAATTAGAATTAGGCATTTAGTATAACACTTATCTCAAAATGTATTTGATTTACTGTATTAAACCTTCACACAAATATAATTCTACATGTGAAGTTTTGCACCAGGGGTCAAGATTAAGGCCACTATTACTAAAATTAGAAAAAAAGTTTTTTACTAAGATATTTATAGTTCAAATTAAAGTATAGTGATAAAATATCATATGTAGGTATAACTTGTTTTAACTTGCATTACAAACAACTGAAAATGAATTGCAGTTACGGCCATCAAACTTTCCTGGAATGTTTATCAGCATGTAAAGCTTTGCACCTGGTAATTCTGATGCCCTTGCTTTTGTGACAAAGGAGGGAAGTGGGGGTATCCGTTTCATTATATAGATACATTTCTAGTTTATTAATGCAAAATAAACGGAACACAAATCAGAATCATAATGTCATATAATAACATAAATATTCTTCATTCAAAAAACCTGACATTGCAGTGTATTGATACAAGAACAAACAACAGGTATATGATTATTATCTACACAATTATTATGCATGTACATGTAAAAGTACTACTAACATCATCTGGTAGACATGAACATTTTTGTACTTGAATTCGTGGTATAAAATTAGATTTCTTCAAAATTCGATATTGTTTCAACTACCAACAACTAAATCCATGAAAACCATTGTCCCATGAATGATACCGGTTCTGCAGTTACTGTAAACACAAAAAGGACAACCAGATTCCTGTTCTATAATTGTATTGTATACCCGTAAAGTATGACATTTTTACATACAATGCTCAGGAAATTGTTCCTACATTTATAATACTTGCAGCATGAAATTCCATTTTACCTGCAGACACCTCTTTGTATGACAATCTTTGCACTCTCATGTCATAGCAATGCTGTCTGGAACACTCCTGCATGTATGTGTGCGCACTATAGGTGCAGTCTTTAGTTTAATAAAATTGAAAGCAGATGTGCAAAATATGCATTATCATACATAGTGGAATCCTCACCCAGTTAACGCCATAGTGCATGGCAAGAAAAAAATCATACTGCTTTTCCAGTGGCATGGATGTGACGGTTCTAGGATTTTAATTCTGAAACATATTGTCAAAAGATGGCATAGAGGAGACAATGATTTTCATGGATCTGGTTCTTGATGGTTGAAACAATACATGTAGCTGTTAAGATACATCACTTATTACGATGATGTTCTTCAGCTTTGTCTGAAAGGTCAGATATTTGAATAAAAGAATGTCCATGTTATTATATGACATTACAGATAGGTTCAACTGATTCTGATTTGTAATGCATTAGTAAACAAGAAATAGCTTCAAAATGATGATCTGCACAAATTGAAATAAGCGAAGATATTGTTATTTTACAAGTGAAGAGTTTAACTTATAGCACGAACACATGTTAATAGAATGAATAAATAAAGACAACGAAATATTAAAGTTCTGCTTTCATTCAATGTTTTAACTTAAATGCATGTAGTAAAAATGATAGCAGGTGTGGTAGACATAGCGTGTCACATGTCTAACAGAATATAATAAAACGCGTAAACAAAATTACATCAAATCTCCATTACAGGACCCTTGTGGTAATGTCAATTGACCTTTCAGAGATTTCCATAAAATTACTGTTTACGTGCATATTTGATAAAAGAACATATATTGGTACATTAATACAATATTAACGCATTTACCTCGTGTTTAAATTAATGTTTTTAATGATACAAGGTATAATAAATAAAAATTGGGCCTGTCTACGTTAAACCATATCAAAGATTTTAAAACTTTCAAATCGATAAAGGCATTTAAAGCTTAGACAATATTTGTCCCATAGTCCTCATGATTTGGTCAAGAACCTTTAAATACAAGATTTCTTCGAACATTTATTTTCACTTTATTTTGGGTTGAATCGCTATGTCTGTCACAATTGCAGTGAACATATTTATTACTGTTGACTTTGTCTGATTAACATCGACTAAGCGGATTAAAGTGAAAAAAAAAGAAATGATCAACCTGTAAGCAAGAAACTCATATCACGACTATTTTGTCATTGAATTGTTACTCCTCTTATAACCGCGTGGGAATTTCGTGTCTTTCAGAATACATAATTGTATGATTTAATCGTTATCAGCACTCGCATAAATACTGAATCATGTGATATCGTAACAATCGATTTGCCGCAGTTTCTGTTCTATTTTGTTCTTCATTATAATTTATTTAGCACATAATTGTTCACATGCATTGTATGTAGTTATTAAGTTAATTTCAATATCAAATTCACTTTCGTGATTTGTATTGTTATAACTTAATTTGTTATAATCAAAGTATTTAATAATTTAGATATGTTCGTAGTATGAAACTTTGCCTCTATTGAAAACTAACAATGGAATAGTTTTGTTTTATTAAAAGCAAACACGTTGTTATCCTGAAATTCCACTTCAATATAATGAAAATACGTAAACAGGTTTTAAAGTGAATGGAAATACATCGATCGCATATTTTATGTGGAAAATGTGATATGGACCATGTTTGATATATAAATGTACAGAATACTGAAGCAGTATAAACTTTAAAATTACTTTATTCAGTCATCATGTATAATGTATACATGTATTTACTTTTCATTTCTATATTTGAATGTCAAGATGGCCAGTCTATAGAATCAGTGAAGATCTTGAGCACCATGAGGTCGTATTTCTTAAATCCCTTTGATGTCAATTTGGCTCAATAATGTTCAATTTGATAGACTAATATCATTAGCATAAGGCTGTTACAAACTACAAAATACTGTCCACCTATGTCATGTTTTCTTAACGTATATATTTCCATCATGCTGGAAGATGTTACTCGGAATCTTTTGATCGATCAACATTGCAAATTTGTATTTTTAAAGTTGATTTAATAAAGGGATTTAACATGAAAAAAAAGATAAAGTGAAAATTTTAGTCAGTATTCAAAAGTCAAGTAAGGATGTGTCATAAATTAATATGTCTTCATTCAAACCATAATTTAGGAAATACGAATTCATTCATTCCCAGTCGGTCATTTTACAATGTGCATATTTGAATATGCTTCGAGATTGTTTGGCTTACAAACCGTTGTGACTCAAGTAGCAAAAGCGAGCGTAATACGGTTGCGCCTGAAATATACCTTAACAAACTAGGTTTGTATGAATTGAAAGTGAACTTTTTTCAAAAATAAGTATTCATATGTTAATCATTTGCGCTCTCATGAATTAAAGCTATGAAAAGGTTTTCTCATTAGTGCGCTCTTATGACAGTAGATCTGATACATTGATAGCTCAGTGAACTTGTTGATATTTAGAATTACAATTTGTAAGTATCCTGCTTTTGACAGCCACAATAATGAACATCAAAGGGTCTTACATTATTCATTCAGTTCTACAGAGGACCATCTTGATAACAATACCTCGATGTTACATTATATATGGAAATTTCTGTCTAACATGGTCAATTATATATTTACCCAATTACGATAAAATATGTCATTACGAACGAATAAATAAAATAGTTATTACTTATCACAGGAATGCTTTGAAGTTTGATTGAGATATATGATAGGATTGATGTCATTACGTTATTCTTAGCAAAACATCTAACCCAGCAATGTCCACTTTTAGATTTTCTTGGCAAATAATGTGATAAATATTATTTGTTTTTTTTCAGTATGTCACCAAAGACTAATATCCTTGATGTCACATAAAAATTACAGATCATTGAAAAAAATGAGACACCCCATGAGATTATAAATAAATATTAGAAGGTCAGTTTGGATATAAGTCTTTTTAATTACTTCAATTTTTGCATAAACGAAAATGGAAATTTGCCAGACGTAAGGTAAGAATTTTAGCCCAGTATAAATGTATACACTTCAAGACCACCTCAAATTGTGACCTACTCATTAATGAGACGGTATTTTCATAGACCCGTTTTTGAGTATTTAAGTATCGGAACATATTACAACTAAGACCAATTTTGTTCTGAACAATGCTGTTTTTACTATTATTATTATTCTTACTTTAAATTTTACTGTATATCATTCACACATACATGTCTTATTTAATCCCTTGATTTACACAGAACTATATATGATATACAAGTAGATACACACGTTGTTATGTGTTTCATGTTTACATGGCCATTGCAATGTTTGTATACATGAAAGCAACGCTACGTTTGTGTATTTAACAAATACCTCCGAGGAACTAATGTTGTATCAAGCGAAAAGGTAGTTTCAAAGACTTATGTTTGCCGACTCTCATGCATTATCGAAGACGCAGTGGACAAATTGAAGATCCATGATAACCCATGAGCCAACCAACCAACAAACAATCCAATTAAATATAAATAGAGTTTCTCCAAGGACCTCCACACATCTGGGTTGGATCTCCACCGCATCCCATATTACATTCGCTTTCAGGTCTTTTTCCCGACTCGTGATAACTGTTTCCACAGAAACATTGTGAACGATACTGAAAAAAACAACAGAATGTTAAATGTAACATGTGCAACTTAAAATATGAATTGTTTCTGTAAGACGCATAGTGCAGCAATAAATATTTTGAGAACCGTTCTAGCAACCGTTTCCCATATTTGACAATGGAATTTAATACTTAAATCCGCGATTTAACGTACTGCAATTCTGCAAGTCAATTTTGCTCTACCCATTCTCAGGGAACAAGATAATGCACACAATTTGCAACATTTTTCATTATTTACTTTTAGTCAGTTATTTCTTTTTATAAATTTCTCGAGACTTTCATAAAACCAAACACAGGCTTAACGCGATACTTTACAAGCCAATAGAATGCTGTAAACTGACTGAAAATATGAACTCATTATTCATTTTGAGAGCAATTTATGAGTGAAGCATTTCATTAAGGAACATAAGTTAACAGACTACATTCAATCAGGAGCACTTGAGGTCGCTTGAATTTACCTTATTTCTCCCTATGGACTTACGTAACAACCAGACTACAAAATGTACTTTACTGTCATAGCAGTAGTCCAGTCTCGAAAGAGAGAATATTTTGCATATCCGCCAATAAACGTTCGCTCCTGTTAAGGTACTCATAAATACAGCGGCGGAATATCAGATCAGATAGTGTCTTTGTCTTTGTATTTGCGTTTATTTATCGTCGCCACCGGTTTCCCATAAGAAAGACGCCTCCGGAAGAATGTTAGTCATATTAGATTTTTGGAGGATAGTGCATGATACAGGAGATGCCCCAGTTCCAGAAGCACCTCTGGTTCTTTTACGTGCTTGGTGTGAAGCATCATACACGGGACCTGGATTTTTAAAGTATCGTCCGAAAGACTGTGAGTACGGTCAGTGATGAAGCGTGAAATCGAACCTGCGATCACTGAATTACAAGTCCAGCGCGTTACCACTGGACTACGGTTCCGCTACAGATAGTGTCATCGGCGACGGATTTAAATATTTCGCGACGGACTGGTGCATCGGGCGGGGGTTTTGAGCCCCTTTCCGGCCTAACACTTATGAATTAAACTGTTTAGATGTTATCAAAATAGTTAATATTGACTTGTAATGATTAGAAAGTTTGTATAGGATAAATTTCAGTTTTAAGTAAGAATTATTGGATAATAGACTTCATCCGATTAAATACATGGTTGTTATCAACGAACCCAACTTGGTTTAGGCATGTACGAACTCATCTAAATTTAGGAACAAATATTCTTTGATAAATTCAAAATCCTTGTAAAAAGGTCTATCAAAAGTCATGCTCTGCTCATTATAATACACTTTGCCAATCAAGAAGTGAGCCATACGTCAGAATGTTACATCCTCAGCGTATTAAATGACTATTGTCGTCAGGAGTATACATACAGTGTCCTCAAGTCTGACAGGGAAGGAAATATTAAAGAGAGATTAAGTTGTTACAGGAAACGACACATTCATAAAACATCGCCTCTCTACACAGACCCCCGGGAATACGACAGTCTACGGAACATAGGGTATAGGGGCGAAAGGAATGGTCTAGCCAACCATAAAGAACGACGTAGGCACATTTAGGGGGACAACAATGGCGAAAATGTTTAGTAGAAGGAACACATCACGGAACAAGTCAAGAAAGTAAGTAATAATAGGCCAAATGGGGACTTAACATACATCTAAAAGATATATAGTAATAGTAACCACACAGCGATTTACAGCATTGGAACTGTCAGTAAAAATATTGGGGGTTTAAATCGATTTAACGGCTAGCCAAAGAATATGGGATGTAATTATATCGAATTATCTAGATAAGTAATAACATACATAAAACCGTGCCTCCCCACACAGACCTCCGGGAAAGCAACACTCCATAAAACATAAGGCATATGATGAGGCTCAATGGTACATACGCAAGGGAACATGGGCACAAGAAATGGCCTGGTCGACCATTAGGGATAACTAGGAGAATCATAGAGGAAGAACATGGGGGGATTAATGGATGGAAAAGATCACAAGACAAGTCAAGACAGCTGGCAACAATAGGCCGAAACTGGACAAAAAATAACATGAACACTATATAAAGTGAAATAATGGTATAAGGGAAACGGAAATTGAACATACATTTACATTTAAAACACAAAAAGAAATATTAACCATACAGCGATATACAGCCTTGGAACTGTCAGTATAAATACTGGGGGTTTAAATCGATTTCACAGCTAGCTAACCTCACACTTAATCGCTATATATTCATTTATTTCAAACAAACACACAATGCACATTCAATAAGTAATTAAGGAGATAATAAGTGGCTACAGGGAAATCCACATACATACAATAGAGAGAATAAGTTGTTACAGGGAATGCCACATACATACAATAGAGAGAATAAGTGGCTACAGGGCAATCCACATACATACAATAGAGAGAATAAGTTGTTACAGGGCAATCCACATATAGAGAGAATAAGTTGTTACAGGGAATGCCACATACATACAATAGAGAGAATAAGTGGCTACAGGGCAATCCACATACATACAATAGAGAGAATAAGTGGCTACAGGGCAATCCACATATATACAATAGAGAGAATAAGTGGCTACAGGGAAATCCACATACATACAATAGAGAGAATAAGTGGCTACAGGGCAATCCACATACATACAATAGAGAGAATAAGTGGCTACAGGGAAATCCACATACATACAATAGAGAGAATAAGTGGCTACAGGGCAATCCACATATATACAATAGAGAGAATAAGTGGCTACAGGGAAATCCACATACATACAATAGAGAGAATAAGTGGCTACAGGGCAATCCACATACATACAATAGAGAGAATAAGTGGCTACAGGGAAATCCACATACATGTACATACAATAGAGAGAATAAGTGGCTACAGGGCAATCCACATACATACAATAGTGAGAATAAGTGGCTACAGGGCAATCCACATACATACAATAGTGAGAATAAGTGGCTACAGGGCAATCCACATACATACAATAGAGAGAATAAGTGGCTACAGGGCAATCCACATACATACAATAGAGAGAATAAGTGGCTACAGGGCAATCCACATACATACAATAGAGAGAATAAGTGGCTACAGGGCAATCCACATACATACAATAGAGAGAATAAGTGGCTACAGGGAAATCCACATACATACAATAGAGAGAATAAGTTGTTACAGGGCAATCCACATATAGAGAGAATAAGTTGTTACAGGGAATGCCATATACATATAACAGTGCCTATCCAAACAGACCTCCGGGAAAACAACAATTTATAAAACAAAAGGGCATTTGATAAGGCTCAATTGTACATACGTACTAAATCGCCATCACGAGCAGAAGTGGACTTTGTTGAAAAGTTCTTATTTGGGGCGTGGTCATTTAAAAGGGGTTATAGATAGAGACTGAAGTGATGGTGACGTAGGGTTTCTCTGCATTCGGTGCCGTACATCGTGTTTTCTTAAACATCATAACAACAACGACCACAAAGTAGTTTTAAAATTTTAAAATTCATGCATATGAACATTTTTGCAAAAAATGTTTTTTAATTGAATCTATGTGTATAACTGTTTATATACACAGCGCCTTGAAATCTGACAAGATTAATTTATGTTTAATTATATTAAACAAGCCACCACATAAGTGGTCACTGTGGTAGAACGGGACATTAATGGCAATATGTGCGTGTTAGGTAGTTTACCTGTGTTCCGGAATAAATGAATCCATTTTTTCTACAGAATTGCCAACACGTCTCGTTTGTCAATGAATTGGGTGTTGTATGAGCTCCACTCAAGACTCGAGATGCACTGTCTGAGTAACAGCCTAAGTAGGTCATTTTACTTCCGAGAACTGGAACATACACGTAACAACATTTCATTATGGTGGCTAACTTCTGCCCCCCCCCCCCCGTCCCGTTAACTGCATAAACAATAGAAATATGTTGTTAACTAGTAGAATACCGCGACAAATTGTCATTCCAGATAAATATCTGCCTCTTAATCCTTAGATATTCCCAACAGATAATCTGGTTTTAGAAAACTGTTAAGTGGTTAACGCGTTAAATATCTGGTTAACTATATAATGTCTAGGTAACTGTTATGTACATATTGAACTTTAATTTCAATTTTCGTTAATTGTGTTCGAAAGTAGATAAGTAACGTAATAAACACAAATGTTCCTAGTTAATTATCATTTTAAATAGATATGTTATACATTAGCTACATAATTTTCGGATTACTTTGAATGGTTAAGTGGCCGACGATAAAGGACAACTTAGGATAATTAATGATAACAAAGAGGGGGGGGCGGTTCAATCACATATATATGCTGTTCTGTGGATACGGATAACATAAAGTCTCTTTCATAGCAGAATAAGAAGAAGTCGGTTATAAGAGGAGCGCTGTTTGTTACCGTAGAAATGCCAACTTTCCGTTGGTACAATGAGTGATTTCAAAATGAATAAGATATTATTCAGTAAACAATTAAGAGCTTCACAAACATCCTGACGTGTCCAATTGATTTCAATAATGTATGAGGGAGTGAAGTATAAAGAGTGAATCTATATTAGAGATACGTAAATCTCTCTTATATTACGAGGGTCATGCAAAAAGTTCTGTCACTAATGGGCTTCCGTAGTTTTATCCCAAGTATTTTATAAAACGCTTTTCAAATGACCGAGTTATTTTAATTTGAAATACATGCAGTCATATACACTGACCAATTTACTTTTCACATTGTAAAATGGACGAAAAGACTGAAATTCGTAGCTATATTAAATGCCGCATTAGGCTTGATACAGATATTTGATGAATTGTGTGGTATATATGGACCTCATGCCATTTCAATGCGCACAGTTGTTAGGTGGGTTAAAGCTTTTAAAGCTCGGAAATTATCTGTCGGAGATGATACCCGTTCTGGTAGGCCTAAAACCTCTGTTACCAAGGCAAACATCGCTGCTGTAAAAGTTGTGGTCGAACAGGATGCGATTGTCGCTGAAAGATATAGCCTTGTCCATCTGGTCATACAGTCACTGGACGATCCTACAATAACTCTGTACTGAAGAAAGTGAAAGAGTTTTGCAATAAGAAACGTCCAAGCAAAGGATGGTCAGGAGTCCATTTTATACACGACAACGCCTCCTCTCACAAGTGCGAGGTTGTTAAGTCTTTTTTGGCTTCTGAAAAGGTGGAAGTTGTAAACCATCCGCCTTATTCACCTGACCTGAGTCCCTGTGACTATTTTTTATTTCCAAGGCTTAAGAAAATGCTTTTGGGAAAGAAATATAAGTCCAGAAGTTCTCTTGGCAGCGCCATTTATCAGTGTCTCCAACAGATACCAAAGGAAGGCTATTTATCTGCTTTTCGCGATTGGATTAAAAGTTTCCAAAAATGTGTTTCGGTAAAGGGGGAATACTTTGAAGGTTTGTAATAAAAATAATTTTGATAAAACGTAGCACTTAAGAAATCCGAACCCAATGACAGAACTGTTTGCATGACCCTCGTATACACAACATGTATTTATGAATGCACTCAAGGTGGAAGGTCTCTAACACAGACACAAGTACTATCAATAACGAGATAGAGACGCGACTAGGTGATTCTATGAACCCGCGTTCTTATGTGAGTTGTCAATTGCTCGAACTAAATGTAGGAAACTTATAAGGTGGTTAATGACCATATAGCAATTAAGTATGAGGGAAGCTAGCTGTTAAATCGATTTAAACCCTCAGTAATTTTATTGACACTTCCAAGGTTGTAAATCGCTGTAAGGTCATTTTTCTATTTACGTTTTATTCTCTCCTTTAGTTGTTGTTAAATTAACCTTTCCCCATGTGCAGTGCTTTCACTTGATACGGTGTTCATACCCCCCCCCCCTTTTTGACATATTGTCGCTAGCTCCGTGATGTATTCCATCCATTAAAGTCCCGCCTATTTGTCCTACTTAGTTGTCCCTTATGTTTGGTTTCCCGGAGATCTTTGTGGGGAGACATTGTTACTGTGTATGGGGCATGTCTTTTTAGTACTCTACATGTAATGTTTTCTGCAAGATTTTACACGTAAGAATCCAGACACTTAATACAAAACTCAAGAATGTGTATCGGACACATTTTGGTCTTGCAAACATTTTCCTATTTTTAGGTTTGACCGAGTACTAGTATTGTAAAGCCATCCACAACAGTATCATACATATTCACAATCCAGTAACGTCCAGTCTAAATCTACTCATTTTTTTAAAAATAATTTCATTTCAGACTACAATTGTCAATGTGCACTGGAAATTATATAAACGTGTTATTCGATACTTGGATATGATTTTATTTTTCGCGGTTATAACGTACAGATATATCTATCAATTATTATTTTAGTTGATACATACCGTAGCTAATTGATTCGCTCAAAAATGTTGTCTGAATTTGTAGAGATAAGCATCCCACGCAGGAGTTACTCCCGGGCCTGAAGAAAAATCGTTCGCATCCAGGACTTGTTTTGCATAATGCGGCACACTTTGTTAGCATATTGCACGGTTTTACAAAAAGTTCTTGAGCGCAGCTTTTTCCATCAACGCCTGAAGTTCTTCTGAATTGACTGAAATCATTCACACAACAAACGCAAGAAATGAATCCGAAGAAATACATGTGTCGAATCATTGTGTATTAATTCTTGCTTTTATTAAAACGCATTTAACGAATTTCTCTCCCTACTGCATGTTTATATCACTAAAATAATAGAAGTT
Organism: Mactromeris polynyma; assembly: GCA_032209605.1. Classification (NCBI taxonomy): domain Eukaryota; kingdom Metazoa; phylum Mollusca; class Bivalvia; order Venerida; family Mactridae; genus Mactromeris; species Mactromeris polynyma. The sequence goes on from JASFXZ010000008.1 coordinate 8,708,421, forward strand.
TAGAATTCCAAATTCTGACATACGATCACACACGTTCCGCTCCTAGCTCCGCAGTCAAAGTTATTGATATATGAATATTTAATAACTCTAAAATTACCTTTCTAAAAGACGTTGTTGTAATTAGCTCATCGATTTTCTTGAAACCAACAATCAGAGATAGAAAATAATAGGTTAGTGACGTGAAATGAGAAAGTTTATCAGGCAAGGCGGTGGCATTTATCGGGTGAGCGATTGTTGGAAACTTAATGCAAATATTAGCATAAAAAGCCCAATTTAAGTTTGCGTACGTTAATGTAGAACATGCACGAAGAACTCGAGAAATGTTTGAATTATTTAGAATTTCATTTGAATAAACTTGTGTTGGTTGTATTGTGCATCTATAATTGAGACAATTATGTTCGTAATTTGCACGAGTAATAATTGTTACCGTACCTGAAACTACGTAAAATAATCCGGGAACTATTACATAGTTTTTGTTCACGTTCGCACCTTTCATTCAAACCAAAATGAACTCCAGCCATTTATCGTGCTTTACATGTTCAATATACAACAAAATAACTTTGATACGACGAAACGATTAATATATTGGAGCATTCGCGAACAAAGTTATAAACTGCAGCCAACAGCCCGTCAAGGTTACTGCATTTTGCTAAATCTTGCTCAAGGGAACATACGTAAGAGAGCAGGGGCGCAAGGAAAGGCCAATACACCATAAGAGATATCTAGGAGAGTCCAAAGCATGTATTGATTCAATTAATTTATGTTAGTGTCACAAATAAATACCACATCTTCGCCGACGATAATTATATACTTATCATTTTTGAATGCACATAAAGATATATATCGCATGTCCTATTAGTGAAACTCGCACTGTAGTACAGGTTTTACTTGAAGCATGTTTTCATTCCCCATATCCTACCGGCAATACAGGTTTTACTTGAAGCATGTTTTCATTCCCCATATCCTACCGGCAATACAGGTTTTACTTGAAGCATGTTTTCATTCCCCATATCCTACCGGCAATACAGGTTTTACTTGAAGCATGTTTTCATTACCCAGATCCTACCGGCAATACAGGTTTTACTTGAAGCATGTTTTCATTACCCAGATCCTACCGGCAATACAGGTTTTACTTGAAGCATGTTTTCATTCCCCAGATCCGAAATGCAATACACTATTTATGAATGCACACAAGGTGGGTGACTCTCTTATACAAATGCTATTAACAACGAGTGCGAGACGCAAATAGATGATTCTATTAACATGTGATCTTGTGTGAGTTGTCAGTAGCACGAGACTGAGATGTTAAAGGTAGGAAAATTATACAATGTTCTTTAAGCGAGGTAGTGCTCTACATGTTACGTTTTGAATTAGCTCAGGTACCGTCTATAGTTCTATTTATTTTAATGTGGCAATTTGAGAGGCATACAACAATTGGTTCCCGTTTTCAAAACACAAAAAAAACTGAAAGCCGGTAACATGTCAAAAACGTCCACATCTTAATTACTACGGACACAAAGTAGTTCCAAAGTTCACCGAACGAAATAATATCATAGATATATAAGCGTTTCAATATTTTTAAAATGAATGTTGAAAAGGTGACCTGCTAAAGTTGTTTGTGAACTAATTAGCTGTTTCTGTGGAGTTCCGATGGGGTTTAAAGCAATATATTAATACGCACGAGTTTGTTTACAGTTTTTGGTGTGCTCATAATAAAATTTAATGAACGAAGAATGTTTGTCTCTTTTATATGTTTTAAAGATGGTTCATTCATGTAATTCATTCATGAAGTACTTACTAAATGTATATCTTGTTTTATTCCTTATTATTTCATAAATCGTCATCGTTTTGTAAAGTGCATATTTTTAGAGCGTCGTCAGTTTTCGTTTAGTACAGATTCTTACTTTTCGACGGTTGGAGAAACTGCTAGACAGAAATGCAATCAGGCGGGTACCCTACCATACCGGTTCTCAATACTTAAAATGCCAGGTTAGCGCTATAAACGCGATAAATTCGATAAGGGAACGCACGTAGAAGAGTGTACTCAGGTTCAGACTGCGTTTAAGGATAAATATAAATCGATGACAAGTGATTGCTGTTGTTGTTGCTCTTTATTGCGATTTATCGTAGATATGGTTTCGTTGTGCACGACTACGAAAATTATCGATGTCATCTTTCTACGTACATCTCACTCTGTGCTTGGAAAATTATTTGGAAAATACCCCACTTCTACAAGATAACTCATAAGTGTTATCATAACTTTATGCCTGGTCATAACGATTTTACTCTTAGTTCGTGCTGATATAATTTAGCATGTCATTTATAATTAAATATTCACAAAGGTACGTTACATAAAGGGTCTGATCTCTTTGTGTTTCATTTATTTACAATCGTGACAAACATTTCACTTGTTTTACAATTTTAAGGTTCTACCATTATTACTGACCATTTTTCTTTTATTTCGGTTTTAATATCTAGCATTTCTAGAACACGTCGGATGGAAGATCTCTTGGAAAAAATGTTTACTATTTTTCAATATTTTTATTCTTTTTCGCATTTCTGTCTTATGTTCTAGTTTTATTCCATATTCCATGCAAACCATCTTACCTATCTACACATACTTGGATATTATAAAACTGTTTAGTTACAAAACGGAAACTTGTATGCAACGAGTTGCCAGCTTGGCTACAGAGACGAGTGGTACCGTCCCACAGCACTTCTGTGCTTAGATTATATGTAGGAACCATGACACTTAATACATCACTCAAGTATGTGTCCGACACATTTACGTAACTCATTTGGAGTTTAATATTAACATGTTCCTCAGTATTAGGTATGACCGTGTACTAGTATTGTAAAATCATCGACAGCCGTTTCATACAGATATAATAGTGTCAACTCAAAATCAACTCTATTTGTATATTACTGATTAATTTCGGACAATACTATTCTTTAAACACGATATTCGATACTTTGATATGTATTTTCTTCATGATTTTAACACACATTTGCTTATAGATAACTATTTCTTTTAAACATACCGTAACTAATTGAGTCGCTTGCATTTCTGGTCTGAATACATGTAGACAAGCATCCCATGCAGGAGTTACTCCCGGTTCACATCCAGAACTTGTTTGTATAACGTTGCAGACTTTGTTGTTTAAATCATTCATGACCGCAACTTTTGCCATCATCACCCAAAGCTCTTTAGAATTTACTTTAATTCCGGTTACACTTAATACCGAATAATACCGGATAATACCGAATAATACCGAATAATACCGAATAATACCGGATAATACCGAATAATACCGAATAATTCGAAATAATTCTTTGCCAGGCAAACACAAGAAATGAAACCGAAGAAATAAATTGGTCGAGTCATTTTCTTTTATATATACGTATTTAACGAAAATCTTTCCCTACTAATGTTAATATCTCTGATGTATTAGAGATTCAGGAATCATACTTTGACAGGTTCCGCTTCTTTCTCCGAAAACGCCACCCAAGTTTTTATAACTCGAATCACCCGGAGTTCATTTCATCAAGTTAGGCCTACTTCTATTACTATTCAGTCGGCTGTGGTAATTAGTTGTTCGGTATTTTTGTAATACATGTGAAACAAACAATCAGAGATAATTAAAATTTATTGAAGTTATTGAATTGTTTATGTGACAATTTAGACAGGTTTAGACTAGGTTTCGTCCCGTAAATTAGACCTCTTAGATTGTGAAATCAAACGTAAAGAGTAAATAAAAAGCATCGACGTGATACTTATGCGAACTGGACGTTCCAAATCTGCTGTAAGTAGATGCTACAATATCAGGTCTACAAGCTGTGACCAAGGATTCACTGAATGCGTGTATATTGAATGACGTCACATACTTGTTTATGTGATGACGTCATTAAACATATTCATCGATTATTTTTTTGAGGAAAGGTTTTTCTTTAATATAATATATGCGTTTAACAGTTACACTTGATATGAGCGAATTGTAAGATACATTTAATTAACTGGAAAATGATAACATATTCATAGATATATGGATAATTTTAGAAATAATGAATTTGTGCATGGGTCTCATTTTTTGGCTCTTTAATTCAAACTAGCCTAATTACTTTCAGAAAGCTGCTACCAATATTAAAGAGGTCAATTTAATAATATGTTTTACCTTATTTTGTCGGGTATGTGATAAATAGAATAATGTGTTGTTTAATATTAAATTTATTGAACTTATTAAAAAAAATATGAAGCTCACCACATATATTTTGCACCATTAAATTCACATTCTTAATTAAGTAAAGGAGTCGTAGATTAGAAAGCTCAATTAACCTTTAGTCTATTTATATGGATACTTGCTATAAAATGAACACAAAAGATAAAACCACTCGCATGTTCTAATATTTGTGAAGTTCTAAATGCGTTTAATGTTTGGAATCGTAGATTATTTCAATTTGGTGCAGTACATAGGCCTACATCAGTTTCAAAAGTTTGTTTGTGATACTGGCCAGCAGCCCATTTACATAAACATGTAATAAAACATATGTACATAATGTGTGTAGAGTGAACAAGAACGTCTGAAACGGAAGCATTTGCCGAATGTTGTTCGTATGGCAGAAATTGATCATAGTTCGTAAAATGTATAATCACAGCTATAAATATGTCAAGTTATTCGTGTACTTAACAATGTTCACGTTCATGTCCACTGCATGGTACCATCGTACCAAGCTATTTTTAAAATATGATGAATTAATAATTTCAAAATAACACAAGGACAAGTCAAGACAACTGGCCGCAATAGGCCGAAACTGGGCAGGAAACAACATGAACACTAAAAGCCTGAATCACGCAAATTTTCATGTATTATCAAAGACGAAGTGACCAAAATAAACCTCCTTGCTAATGTATACACCAAACAACAAAAAACAATCCAATTAAGTATAAATAGAGTTTTTCCACTCAGCTCCACACGTCTGGGTTGGGTCTCCAAAGCATGTGGCGCTACATTCACTTTCAGGCCTTTTTCCAGACTCGTCATAACTATTTCCACAGTAACATTCACCATGATTCTGAAAATAAATACAGAATAATGACTACAAATGTCCAACATTAACCGATAAATGATTTCTGTAAGATGTATAGCACAGCAGTAAAAATGTATAATCGGTTTTTCATTTAGTGATGGTAAGTTTGATGGTAAGGTGTATAAAACGCCATTAAGACCATGTCAGGTCTCAAATGGGACGCGGTCATTTAAAAAGAGTTACAGACTAAGGCCAGTATTTACTGACAGTTCAAGGTTGTAAATCACTGTGTGCCTATTATTTCTATTTATGTTTTAACCCAGACCATCATTTGCGCCCTATTTCAATACATGTTTACCCTTGCAACTCATCTGTGGTTAAAGTTCTGTAGATTGATGTTTTTCCGTGGGAATTTGTGGGGGAGGCACTGTTTTGTGAATGTGGCGTTCCCTGTAACACAACTGTACTTCTGTGCTTTAAGTCGTGCTTTCTTTAACATGATTTTCAAACAGGTCTTGTTATCATCATCATGACTACATTGACAACACTAATGTCGCTAAATGCATTAATATAACATTTTGGTAATATTTATCAAAATAGATGAGAGATTCAGTTAGAGACTATTTGGATACATCGTATGTCATTCTGAGGAAGTCAGATTTTGTTTAATTACATATAACGAAAAATGCCACGGAGTGCCGATAACTGCAGGCATTCTGTGGTAGAACATTAATAACAACACGTTCTTGTGAGGTAGCTTACCTGTGTCCCGGCATAAATGAATCCCTTGTCTCTGCAGAATTGCCAACACATCTCATTTGTCAATGTATTGAATGATATTGCAGTTCCATTCAAGACTCGGGGTATGCTGTCTAAGTAACAGCCTAAGTAGGTCATTGTGACTCCAAGAACTGGAACATATACATGATGACATTTTATTATGGTGGATTAATTCTCCCTCTCGTTAACTCGTTAACTGCATACAAGTGTGTGTTATCTCGTTAATTACTATAATAATTATGTATATAACTAGTTAACTATCCTGACAAATTTTATACCATCTTAACGCAAAAAAATGTCTGATAGTGCCCACATCTGCCACCACATACCCACTTTATCCCTAGATATTCCGAACGGACAATGTGTTTTAGATAACTTTATAGTGGTTAAGGCGTTGAATATTTATTGATAATTAAGTAGGTAACTAGTTTCGTAACGTTACAACCACATTATAGTCTAATTAGTTATCATGTTAACTAGATATGTAACGCATCAGCTACATATTTTACGTAATGTTAAATTATTAACGCGCTTAATAACTAGTAACTAAAATAATTTCAACAAAAACTATTAAGTACTCACATAATGCCAAGAAAAATATGTAGTTTGATATTTTACGATTAATAACTTAACCAAATAATTATCATGGTAATTATGTAGTGCACTACATGTGTAATTTCGTAATTAACGTGTTAGCCACATAATTTTCTAGTTATTTATGTAGTTTACAGGTGGTAGAAGAATGCCACCATTTATCTGATAATAAGTATTATTAAATAATCATAAATTTATTTTAACTATGGCCAATGTATAAAATTATGATTTTGTCTTGTTAAATGTATGAAAACGATCTACCTTTGTCGCGATTTTTTCTTTAAATATCATGTTAAAATATTCTACAACATAATTTCATCTATACCTACGAAGAAATGATCAAATCTATAAACAATAAATAATTGCATATTAATCAAATTCAGTAATAAGTGCAAGTATATATTGTCGTTATTGTTGTACTAGAAGACATTTAATGTAACAACTTGTGTTTTATTGTCTGAGATTTACACCTTCATTGATTCGAAAGTTTTAATATTTTTAATATAGTTTAAAGTAGACAGATCTCATTATTTTGTATTACACGTTGTATCTTATTTTGAATTGAGACACGAGATAAATATATAAGATATTACAAATGAACGAATTTTAATATTTCGTAGGCAATATTTATTAGTCGCCCGACGGAAGCCATCGACTCTATTTTTGTTCCTTTTTTACTTTATTCGTGGGGCTCGGATTTGAATAAAAATCCTTTCAATTGTTTTTAGTCTCTTTTCCGATTACCCTTTCCATTAACATCCGCCCGTTTTGCGCATGCGTACATATTGCGGATTTACGATATTCATCTAGCGATTACTATCGTCGATACCATTCATTCATAAATTTTGTCCGCTTTCAGTCATAAACATTTCCCGCTCGCGGAAATAACGAAATCGCTATTTATAGACATAAGGAAATACCTTGTACCTAGACACGCTCGACAGACGAGTCGTGACAATCTTTCGGAATCGGAAATTGACCATTAATTTACCACATGAATACTGTAACATATTATACACACCCATATTAAGTAATATTTGTAGTTACTGTTAATCTCTTTGGTATGTTTTATTATTATCGTGATTCAGATAAGTAGTAGGAATCAACCAGCTAAAATTGTCTGTCACGTGAGTCAGTTTGTTAGAAGATATTTATGCAGTGGTTTACCGCCGATGTGGGCAAACCCTGAATAACATGTTCATTACATGCTGGTAATATTTTTGTAAACACATTTTATCCTTATGACGGGTCATCTCTGTGAACTGATGTTATGAAGCAATTCTATAGGATCATTTATTATTGTCCAAAAAAGCATACAAAGACGTAAGTATATGCCTACAGAAGTTGATATGACTGTTATATTTCCAATTTAACAATATCTGTAATACTGATTAGTTATTACTAATAAGTTATTAAGAGCAAGGACATTATAAGGCTGCTTGTTTCTTCGTACTGGACTATAAACAAATACATCTACAAATGTATCCCCTTGTTCTTAATCATCCACTATTTTGATAGGCAAAACTGAGAAGCACTTATATGAGCAATTCCCTAAAATGTGATAATGGAGAAATACCAAGTTAATTTGCATGTGACAACCACTTTCTTCAACTTTCTTAGCCATCTGCCCACATGAGCATAATGAATAAGTTAGTTTTATGCCGCCGTTTTATGCTGCCGTACTAGACTCACAAAACTTTACAGGAATGTTCACCAGCATGTGTAGTTGTGAACCAGTGGTTTGACTCCGCCCAGTTAGTACAAAGTAATGGCCCTTGACTTATTAAAAATATAGCATAAAGAGCATGCAATCAGAGTGTGCATTTACCAGAATGTATTGCATCATTGAAAGTCATTCTACTGATGTATTGTGGACTATTTTTTTCCGGGAGGTATGTGAGTGTTAGGTATAACCGAGTACTAGTATTGTAAAAAAGAGAGAATAAGTTACTACAGGGAACGCCACATACATAAGCCAGTGCCTCCCCACACAGACCTCCGGGAAAACAGCAATCCATAAAACATAAGGCAATTGAGGAGATTAAATGGTACATACGTTAGGGAACCTGGCAGACCATAAGGAATAACTAGGAGAATCCACAACGGTATCATACATACCCACAATCCAGAAGCGTCAAGTCTAAATCAACTCAAGTTTATTCATTTCGGGCTATAATAACCAATGTATACTGGAAATATACGCGTTATTCGATACTAGATATGTTTTTATTTTTCGCGGTTATAACGTACAGATATGTTTTTAAATAACAAGTTTAGTTTATACGTACCGTAGCCAATTGATTCGCTTGAAAATGTCGTCTGAATTTGTAGAGATAAGCATCCCACGCAGGAGTTACTCCCATGCATGAAGAAAAATCGTTCGCATCCAGGACTTGTTTTGCATAATGTTGCACACTTTGTCAGCATATTGCACGGTTTTACGAAAAGTTCTTGAGTGCAACTGTTTCCATTAATGTCTGAAGTTCTTCTGAATAGACTGAAGTCATTCGCACAACAAACGCAAGAAATGAGTCCGAAGACATATATTTGTCGAATCATTGTATATTAATTTTCATTAACACGCATTTAACGAATTTCTCTCCCTACTGCATGTTGATATCACTGAAAAATAGAGATTAAGAATTCAAACGTCTGAAATACGAGCACACACGTTCCTCTCCTTTCTCCGCAATCGCCACCAAAGTTATACATTATATAAAATTGATGAACTAATTACCACACATTAACATTCTTTTAAAGGTACCATGCGTGGTAATGGGTTCATAAATTTTATTGAAACTTATAACCAAAGATAATACAAAGTGTTTGAAGTATTAAGTGTTTTAGTGAATAATTAATCGAATTCCACAATTTCCTTCAAACACGCTCAATGACGAATATAGGTCGCAATGACGTCCACAAACTCTAGCCCGCCTCTTTCGATCAATGTATTCGTGAAAACTTCGAACCAACATATGATTAATTGTCATTTTAATGCTAATAAACCGGATAAAAGTGTTGTGTTTGTCATCTTTTCTCTCCAATAAACTTCTATTCAGGGGAGAATATACACACTTAAAATACTCACCTCAGGAGGGTTAACACATTGTCTGTCCTCATTGTGTTTAATACATTGATATATTTGTTATGTGTTCTGTGAAATGCGTTAGTTATTTCAACACCTTCGCCTACATTGTAATTTTAATCATACATTTTAAATTTCATAACTATATTGTCTCATGTGACAACTTTATGTTTCTATTACAAAATTACATGATCAATACTTTCTATACTGCTTGTGCTAGCAAAATATCCAAAAGAAGTAAGATATGAAATATTTTTATCTCGCTAAATTTGACATAATTTGCAATCAATCGTACTCGACAGCAATAACAACTGTGTAAACATACATTAATTATATTACTTACTAAAAATACTTTGATAGAAACAAATATTAATGTCACAGCATAGATACTCGTACATCATTTTTTTTTTGAAATTTATCATATTTTCAGTATTATTTCGAGTTGTATTTATTTCGATACGTACGTACAATTTGACTCGTCTATCCAAATTGTACACTCTTTAGAATAAAGTATTATATAATTATTATCAAAAGTAGTTCAACATTGAACGGAACTTTAATGCAATGTATTGACATGCTGCACGCAGGCGTTGTCGTTCAATATTGCATTAATCTGTCCGAAAATCCTTTCCCACTTAAAATGATCTAACAAATGACCAGCAAAGAGAAGTGCCTATTTTGTAGATTCTCTATATGGCAAACAACTATTTTATTATATGTGATAAAAGGATACAAATTCTGATTCCTAAGGGTCCCAAATATAGAAACCTTAATCAGATAGATTTTTATCAATGTAAAGCGCATGTGCGTGACTCTCTATGCAATTATGCGAATACATGGTGTAAAATGGAACATACAGATATCAATGCCCTTACTTCCTCAAAGAACCAAATTGTAAAACAGTGTTATCAATCAAATCCAGCTATCTTGCCCAAAGATCATCAAGTTCCTTCTGCTGTTTGAAAAATAAAATTTAAGAATTTTGTAACAATGGAGTAGGTTCACTTGACACCTCAATCGGCCCAGTGTCAAATTATTTTGAAAACGTTCTTGTGATAACACCTTTCGATGAATTTCACAAAACAGCATTAGTACTGAAACGGTTATCGTACCGCTTTGATTGTCATTGTAACAGTTTTGAAATATTTGAATTAAACACATTTATGTACCCAACTTGAAAAGCAACTTCACAATGGAACAGTTTCAACTGAATGGTCTTCAAAATAAATGACAAACTTTTTTCTGAGACTTTTCATTTCTTGTGTCCATGTCTACATACATTTCAGGAAACAACAGAAAACAAATTCATCATACTGAGGTCTATTTTATTATAAAGTAATGACATTTTTCATCTAATGTATTCATTAATTAGTAAAATGCATAACATTTTAAAATATTTTAACCAAAATTGGTTGCTAGTTTAGTTAGAGCTTGAACATAGTCTTTATGTGACAATCCCGCCGACCGAAAGGAAAACAGACTCATCATGCGTAATTGGGTCACATGAGCCAATTTATCCAATGTTATTTCCCCCTTTCGGCCATGTTTTTCCACTTATTGTCCTCCTTAATTCTTCTTAATTGTTATTTATGGTCGGTCAGGTCATTCCTTGCGCTTCTGTTCCCATGCGTGTTTACCCTTGCACCTCCCCAGTGCCTGATATTTTTGTGGATTGCTGTTTCCCCGGAGGTCTTTGTGAGGAGGCATTGACTTGCGCGTATTTAAGTATTTAACCTTTCTTTACCGGGGCATAAAAATGTCTACGGAAGCTTTAAATAAATTTTATTCATTACATTTTGGAGCTTCACGTATCTCTGCTCATGATTCTCCATTCGTTATACTTCACTGCCTCATGAATTAAATAAACCCAAACGTTCACATTTAAACGAAAAAGTATTTGGAAGCAATCAACATGTATTATTTGCATGTATTGATGAAAGGGTATTCTTTACTTCTAATAATTACAGTAACTTTACCAATTAAGACATGTCAGGACTTTGCGAAGCTCTTAATTGTTACTGAATAGTATAGTTATTCATTTTGAGAACTCTGTGTACCGACAAGAAGTTGGTATTCCTATGGGAACTAACTGTGCTCCACATACAACTGGCATTTTTACTACTACCATCACTAGACGGCTACATTCCGAAACTGCAAGATGTTGGTACAATACGCTGACAAAAGACAATTAACATCATTCTTACATATTTGAAATATGAGTGTACGTAAACAACACTTCTGTCATGTATTTTATGAACCCCCCCCCCCCCAAAAAAACACAATAGAAACAAATGTTGGATGAAGGGAAATTCGTTTAAAATCCTAAAGACGCAGTGGACAATACAAACATCCGTGATAATTTATATGCCAACCGGCAACAAATAGTCCAATTAAGTATAAATAGAGTTTCTGTACCCAGCCCCACATATTTGGGTAGGATCTCCTCTGCATGTACTAGTATATTCGCTTTCATGCATTTTTCCAGACTCGTCATAACTGTTTCCACAGTAACATGCGTAACGATACTGAAAATAAATACAGAACAATATATAAAAATGTCCAACATTAACCGATAAATGGTTTCTGTAAGATGCAAAGTACAGTAGTAAAATGGTATGACCGGTATTTCATTTAAAGATGACAAGGACATTTAAAAAGAATTTGATACTGAAACCAGTATTTTTATTGACAGTTCCAAGCATGTAAATCGCTGTATGGTTCTTATTTCTTTCAATGTTTTAAATGTATGTTAAGTTCCCCTTCCCAATTTGCAGTTCTTTCATTTGATATAATATTCATGTTCTTTTCTCCCTCCCCTCCTCCCTTTCGGCCTATAATTACAGCATTTCGTGACCTGTTTCGTGATATATTCCGTCCATTAAACATTTCCCCCTTGCCATGCCCTTATTCTTCTTAGTTGTTCCTTATGGTCGACCAGACCATTAATTTTACCCATATTCCCATACTTTTTATCCTTGCATCTCCTCAGTGCCTTAAGTGTGTATATGATGTTTTTCTTCGGGTCTGAGTGGAGAGGCAATGGCTTGTGATTGTGGCTTTCCTTGCAAAAATTCAATCTCTATTTGAAGATAGACATGTACGGTTTGTCGGTCTTCTTAGCTTCAAATTGTGCTTCATTGAACATGATTATTATACGGGTCTTGTTATCATAATCATGAGCACGACGACAACACAAATGAGTCGCTTAATCCATTCATATAATCATATTGGCAATGTTTATTAAAATAAAATCTATACATCGTATTCCAATCTATTTAATTATATCGAACAAGACGCCTCGTAAGTGCCGATAACTGCAGACACACTGCGGTAGAACAGTGTCATTAATAACAACACGTGTTTGTGATGTAGCTTACCTGTGTCCCGGCATAAATGAATCCATTGTCTCTGCAGAATTGCAAACACATCTCATTTGTCAATGAATTAGATCCCATTGAATCAGACATTAAAGTTCCATTCAAGACTCGAGCTTTATAGTCTATGTAACAGCCTAAGTAGGTCATTTTGCTACCAAGAACTTGAAGAACTGGAAGATACACAAGATAACATTTCATTATGGTGCCTTACTTACCCCCCCACATTAACTGCATAAAAGCTTGTGGTTATCTCGTTAATTACTATACTGACACCAAAAAGAAACTGTGCACTGACTTAGAAATAAAGTTTGTAACCATTCAGATAAAACATATAGGCAAATTTGGTAGCAAAATGTGAAAGCTTTTATTGGCTACATGATGCATCATTGTTAATTAAATTTAGGTCATTCTCGGTATAATGATAACGCTTGAATGACGTAGGGGTGAAAAGTAAAAGTTGCACACTTTTCTTTTTATTCTAAATGTGTGTTTGCCATCCGATATACGACAGTACATATGGACATTTATCAGTATCTGTTTTGTCCTCCTTTCCTACGAATCAACGCAAGTCTTCTTGCGGTCAAATGTAAATGTCCATATGTACTGTCGTATATCAGAGGGCAAACACACATTTAGAATAAAAAGAAAAGTGTGCAACTTTTACTTTTCACCCCTACGTCATGTACAATTAGAAAAGCAAAAAAATCGTCTTTTTATAAAGCGTTTTCCTCAACCGTAAACGTCATCCGTACTTGTCTCTCCTCAGTCGGCAACGTCATCATTGCAAAATACCCTCTGCCGTAAACGGCATCATATTTGTGCATAACAGGGTCCCTTTGGAAGAATTAAACGTCGGTTTAAGAGCACCGACAGACTTGCAACTAGCTACAATTGTTCGTAAATGATATATGTTCAGATATATGGAGTAAAACTATTCAATTATACCGCAAAAACGTTTAAATCGAGCATTTTAAGGCATTTTTTTACATTTTTTTCTGTATATCAAATTTAAACCGACGATATTAGCTTTATTCCGCAACGATATCGCTTTGTATTGTTTTTATAGTAAATTTAGACATTCACCGTCCTTAGGACGATAAAAGATCCTACAGAAACATTGAAATTACGAATTATTGGTCAGAAAATGAACAGCACTACTCATCTGTCTGGAACGCTTCCCTCTGTCGAAGTCACATCGCTCCACGGAAGTCACATCGGGTTATACACTGTGATGAAGGAAAATCGTTCACATCCAGAACTTGTTGCGCATAATGTTGCACATTTTGTTGGCATATTGCACGGTTTTCTGAACGAAATATTTTGCGCAGATTTTGCCATCACTGTCCAAGGCTCTTTCGAATTTAATGAAATCCTTTGCCAAGTAAACGCAAGAAATTAATCCGAAGAAATAAATGTGTCGAATCATTATAAGTAATACCTATTTAAACCTAAATACCTAAACGAACTTCTCTCCCTACTGGATGCTAATACATGTATCTCCGATGTAAAAGCAATTATGGAATTCCAACTCTGACATACGATAATCAAAAATACTATTCAGTCGGCTTTAGTAATCATGTGACCGACATTCTTGTAATGCATGCGTATCCAACAATCAGACAAAATAAAAAATATTAAAACTTTAATGTGTTCAGTGTATAATTGTATGTTGCTTTCGAATACGTTATTTAGAATACAGGTATATTTCATTTATTGTAGCCAATATACGGGACGATGTTCTAAGCATATCAACCACTACACCTCACATGTGGTCGCTGTTACCAGTATATCGCTCACTGAACAAAGTATATGAGTAAAAAGACTCGGTATATGAAGTAGGTCTATACATTAAATAAGCTCGCTTGAATGCAGAAACACCTTTGGATATATTTAATTCCTACGGCTCTAATGGAAAGACGAATAAAAGCTATACAAACCGAGAGGTGAAAGATAGATTAAGTTGCAACAGGGAACGCCACGTAAACAATACAATACCTCCCCACATAGACCACCGGGAAACATCAGGCACTGAGGAGGTGCAAGGACAAACACGCATGGGAACAGGAGCGCTAGGAATGGCCTTATAAAGAACAACCATTAGGATACTTTAGCAGGACAACCGGGGGGGGGGGGGAACTTTTTAATGGATGGAATACATCTTGGAGGAAGCAAAGAAATGAATATTATATCAAATGAAATAATTGCATACTGGGAAAGAGGTATTTAACATACATCTAAAACATAAATAGAAATAATAAAGAAATAATTGCATATGGGGAAAGAGGAATTAAACATACATCTAAAACATAAATAGAAATAATAAAGAAATAATTGCATATGGGGAAAGAGGAATTAAACATACATCTAAAACATAAATAGAAATAATAAAGACATAATTGCATATGGGGAAAGAGGAATTAAACATACATCTAAAACATAAATAGAAATAATACAGAAATAATTGCATATGGGGAAAGAGGAATTAAACATACATCTAAAACATAAGTAGAAATAATAACCATCCAGCGATTTACAGCCTTGGAACCGTCAGTAAAAATACTTGGGTTTAAATCGATTGATTTAACAGTTAGCTTACCTCACACTTAATCGCTATATGGTCATTGATTTCCAACACACTCACTTAAATTGACTCAGTAGGCAGTAACTAACCATTAAAAGCAATAAAACAATTCGTACATAACAAACTCGTATAGTATATAGCTGTGCATATTGCTGTGCATATTGCTTTCTATGAATAAAGTTTTTATTATTGTATGTTATAGATAGTAAACCGCAAAAATGTCTACGTTCTCGATATAGGAAGACTTCTAAGGAATGTGGACCTTCTGGTAAAAATGTTGTAAACAAATCGTTAGATCCAACATACATCTAGAGCACATGTGATAGTTGTGACAGTCTTAAATAAATGCATGTAGGGTAAGCTATAGAACCCTCAATACAGTAAATACATACTATAAAGGCAACTATGGCTTACTAATGGAGATGTTACTATTTCCAGTGATACAGAATTATAGGCTGCCGCTTACAGGTTGAACAATAACAAGAGAATGTTGAAAAACATATATGTACAAAACACAATCGGAATCTGGGTACGATTTCACTGAACACGGTGCAAGAGGCTTGAATTCCCTCCAGGTTTCGAAGATAATTAAAGTGTGCGATGAACAAAGTATCTTCTAAAAACTCATTAACCAACTTAGTTATGTGTTTTCATTATTTATTCCTAGCACCTGAAACATTACAAGGTATACTGATAAGCCTCAATGGTTTAATGTAAGTGGATCAATTTTTTAGTGAACTGAAACAACCTTTGGGAAAGTTCGTTATCCTTTAGTAACATAACATGTCAGCGTTTCCAGACATTAAGCCTACCTAACACACACTGATTATCATAATTGGAATAAAAGATCCCCGTGTCGATAAAAACAATGCAATTATTCCATCATAAAGCGAAGAATTATTTCCTTGCCAAACTTACATTTGACACGTGACACGGCAAAAGTGATAATGTAGTTACATGTGCATTACCTTCACAAACCAGGGTCGCCTTACACATGTTACTGACGTATGAAATTAAGTAAAGACTAAGAAGAGGTACAAAGAAAACTAACACCAAGGTAAATACATTTAACCAAGAAAACAGGAATGGGAAAGAAAATCCAATTGGCAAGGGGAATAAAATGAAACTAAGTAGGGGAGGGGGAATGGAATTATGTAAACAAATAAATACATTTATTGGGGGCTTTTAAAATCAAATTTCATCGCATTTAAATTCATTAACGTTAAAACGTAAAATACACAGATTTTCAATAATACTAAGGTTGTTATAGAGGTTCAAATGTACGGTCATAGAGGTACTGGTTTGTATGACAGAGATAGAGAAACCCGATTGTACGTCATAGAGGTATCCATGCACGTCATAGAGGTATCCATGCACGTCATAGAGGTATCCATGCACGCCATATAGGTATCCATGCACGTCATAGAGGTATCCATGCACGTCATAGAGATACCTGTTTTACGCCATATATGTACGTTTGTACGACATAAAAGTATCCATGTGTACGTGATAGTGGGGAACCCGTTTGTACGTCATAGAGGTACCCGTTTATACGCTATCTAGGGGTACCCGTTTACACTTCATAGAGGTACCCGTTTGTTTGTCATAGAGGTACCCGTTTATACGCTATCGGGGTACCCGTTTACACTTCATAGAGGTACCCGTTTGTACGTCATAGAGGTACCCGATTATACGCTATCGGGGTATCCGTTTACACTTCATAGAGGTACACGTTTGTACGTCATAGAGGTACCCGATTGTACGCTATAGGGGTACCCGTTTACACTTCATAGAGGTACCCGTTTATACGTTATCGGGGTATCCGTTTACACTTCATAGAGGTACCCGTTTGTACGTCATTGAGGTACCCGATTATACGCTATAGGGGTACCCGTTTACACTTCATAGAGGTACCCGTTTGCATGTCATAGAGATACCCGTTTGTACGTGTCTATTTGTATTTAAGCAGTATATCAACACGTAATGTTAAAAAGAAAAAGACTGTCGCGTTTTCAGAGTGATAAACCATACAAATTGCAACACAACATACATGTACATGTTTTCATGTTTCATGAATGAAGTTACGTCAGATGTTATTTGCTGGTTGTTTTGGAGTTATTTTCCGACTTTCAACAGCACCACTGCATGCAAGTATGTACCTAATCAGTGTGCCTGGGTTATCAACCAGTACTAATCCGCAGCAACAGTTTACTGACAAATTAGTCAGAGAACGATACTTGTCTTTGAATGTTACATCTTCTGCCAATTTTTCGCATTATAAATTTAATCAGATTATAGTTTTAATATCCAACTTTTGTGTCACGGTGAACCCAACGCATTATAGAGGCAAACTCTGTTTTAAAAAGGAAATTCCCGATTGCAAGGAAATGTGTGAAGAATGCCATTTTATTTACGACGATTCAGATTTGTGTTACTTACAGGTTCCATCAAGTTTTTTGACGGTTTCTCTTATACACGTTTGTTACACTCAAATTGGACGTGATTAAACATGTAATTTCTTGATATTTAATAACGTTTAAATTGTTGTATGAATATATCGCGTGCAAATATTATGATGCGGTGAGTGATATGCTTGTCTTTTAACGTATTTTACTGTTTTTATATGAAAAACAAAATCATAACACGAAACAATTCGCGAACGCTATCATGCTAACTGGTGGCAGTAATATGCCACCATAATTATAGCTCGATCTACCAATCACAAATATAAATTATCCTAAAAGTAACTTTAGCGCCATTTTATCAATGCATTTTGATATTTTTAGAAAATAAGAAGAGTGAGTGATTTTTAACATTATTTGAGCGTATTTCTTCAAAAATAGCATGCCCATGTGCAAATATACCTCGATTACTTGTTATAACACGAAAACCGTTTAAACGACCATACAATCGCTTGCAACACATGCCTATTAAAGTAAATCTCACATGGCAAGATGACTAAGACGAGAGTCAAAATCTAAAGCATTAAGGTAGCTAGTATTGACATGTTTGTCATGTCTTCATTAAATATACTGATGTTTACTATAGCACAAATCATGTTTGTATATAAGTTTCACTATTTTCCCCCCAATATCCTATAAAAAGTGTTTGTCCGTGGTGTTTATATAATTTGCTATGTTCCAATAGTTATTTCGAAGTAATTAGGTTCAATGTTAAACGATTGTTTGCAATATTCAGGCATTTTAGCTATGACCCAAGGCAACTGTAGTATAATAAGTTTACATTGTAGTTCTATTTGTATTTTGTATATGGTTGGAATTTGTGCAGTTTAATAACATTTGTAATGTGCTTTTTTGTATGTAATTTGTGTGTAAGCAAAGACCTAAATACCATTTAGGTCTTTGGTGTAAGTGTAAGTGCTTTTAATTACCTGTTGATATTTGCCTTTCCAGTGTCATGTAAAATATCGAATAACAGAAATACAATAAAATTAAAATATAAACCTCCCCAAAGTGTCATTCTGACTGTACACTTCCATTTCGCAAATCCTTTTAATATATTGTACTTCCCATTTCGGGAAAAAGATACATATCCGCTTGTTTCATAACCTCGCGCGTGCGCACTTAGCGTCGTCCTTCGATTTTCCAAAACATGGCCACTAAGATGTTAAAAGTGGCGAGTTCTGTCGCCAGGACCGTTCCAGTCGCCAAACATGTAATGTCTTATATGACTCATTTTATTTATTACACATTGTTGCTTAAATTTTTCATTCATCATATTATTGTCTGAATAAAAAATGCTGAAACATTAACGTTACTGTTCGTTACCCCACCCACTCAGTCGGTTGTTACATTTAAAGACGGGTATGCTGAGTTGTACTGATCGGAATGCATGCTTAACATTTGCTGTCAGTATATACTTTATAAATCTTGTATTTCTACTCTTCGGATCAAATTCAGTAGTATGACCGGCATAACAAGGAGTTTAGCTTCCTCCTGACAAGTGACATTGGATTTGGAAATCTGAATTCTTAATCTTATGCCAAGTTGATTGTTTTGAGAGCTAATTGTACATCATACTACATGTGTCAGTATTTACACTCATGAAATATTAAGTTATTGATTAAGACATTTTGTAGCTAATTACATATCTTATTTATTTGACATTTTCCAGTTATGTAGGGTCTTATTGGCTTCCTGTCAATGTCATGTAGCACTTTCCGACAAGATTCTATGTCGCTCTTTTTGCACTAATTTTGAACTAACAAACAAGACCAGCAGGGAAAATACATTTCCATTACCTCAATTGAAGCTTACTACGCCGGATAAGGTCAAGAATTCCCAATGACATGCGCTAATTGTATAAAGATGCGCATTTGTTTCCATCTAGTGCAGATTTCACAGATATTCTGCATAATGGCTGCACAACCAACCCGGTTAATTAACTTTACAGGGTTTTCCCTTAGAATTTTCAGCTACGGGTCCTTGGACCCTAGCGTTTGACAAATTGGGGGTCCTTAGTAAATGTGTAGGGTCCAAATCCAAGATATGCAGTTTATATTCATTTAAGGGGTCCCAGGCAGGGCTCGCGCTGGCGTTTGAAAATAAAAATTGGCTCAAGAAAATTCAAATTGGCAATGTATGACTTTCCAAATTAACCGATGGCGAATGTTTTATTCAACTCAATTTCGATGATAAATGCGGTTAAAAGCGGCTGAGACCAGTTCTCAATGTCTGTGTATAAACTCCTGTACATATTAAAGGCGCCCAATTGATATCCTGTCTATGACACATTCGTGTATGATGACATAATTATAGTAATTTATACACACGCTTGCCTAAAACAATCAGAGGCGGAGCTTGTCGCCTGTCACAAAATTTCCTTTCAGCCAATCAAATCGCGTACCCGACACATGATGGACCTGTTAAGCGCATAATTATAACACTCCAGAGAACTAACATGGTCAAACACGAATACGCTGAAATAACGACTGATTAGACCGACAATAGAAAAGTTGCAAACTGTTGTTTACACGTTGAAAGGTGACATTCGATTGAAATAAGTTTATGGTGCATTAATTAACGTTAATCTTTGAGCCAATGGCAGCTTTTATACAGGAATTCTACGTAAATTAATAATACAATTTGGGGATTTGAAAACATTCGAAAATGCTACATAACATTGCATAGGGCCCGTTTAGACGTTACAGCCACATGGAAGTAAAAAAATGACATGTCACATAGACTGCAAGGTTGTAGACCAAGTATGGAGTTGAATAAATGTATACAACAAGTCAGACCACTGTCAAATTTCAGTTCCACATTTCAGTAGCCTCAAAATGTGATTGACATAAATTTGGTTTCTCCTTATAAATATGTTTCTGACTGTCTTTAGCAAATCTTGTGCAGATAATGCAGTTACTTTTTGTGTATTTCCTTGCTGACCCATCTGAAATCACTCCCCACAAATGCTGACTTGACGGCAGTGAACACTTTCTCATCCTTATTGCAGATACATTCTTCTTGAAGGCAACACTTCTTGAAGGCATCAATTAAAAGTACTGACCCACTTTGTTCTCAAATGCAAATATAGTCCAGTAGTTGACCAATGCTTCAGGTTTCAAACCAAAGCTCAGTGCTTCATAAACCCCCTATACCATTCACTCCCAAAGGAGGATCATATCCATTTGCAGGAACTAGCAGGGATTCTAAATTTGTTGTCGGAGTCTTCTTTCTGGTGGTCAGGACAACTGCCTCAGGACAACCAGTTGTCCAAGCTGGCATGTCTGTGGACAAGTGAATAATAAAAATAATAACTCTTGTTGGAGTTTGTTTCATTCTGCTTATTAACTTTCACAGTGATTATTAGAACAACTTGTTTGTTTATCATCACTGGGGTTCTAGTTTTAGCGTAAACTTAATCTAATGTTTACTCAATCGGTTTTTTAAACCTGTTGACTGCATCTTTAATATCAGCCAACCAAATTGATTGCCAGTTTCAGTATCACTAAGGAGTACTTTTGGGAGCTTTTGCCTCGACACTTCCCCTAACAGTGTACATTGTGGTCCATAAGCTCTGTGAAGTAATAATCAGGAATGCTTAATCAACCATCTCGGTCATAAACTTTTTAATTCAGAAGTTTATTGGAACAAGTGTGCAATAAGCGATCAAAATAATGTTCATGAAATATCAACATCTGGCATCATGCATTTAAAAAAAAAGGATCATTCGATTAGAGTCTAACAATTGAAATAATTGGCATTCCGGTGTCTGCAGATATGGTTTCATGATCATCTCGGTCAAGTACCCTCAGGTGTAGAGTATTCTGTCATACCCTATAAGTTATGTAAAAATGCAGTTTAGACATTGACACCATGGAATTATAAACATGTGCTTAAGAAATCTGCTGCACCCTCTTTGTACATAAGTCTTTTGAAATATTGAGTGTAAATTTAGTTGTTAATGTTTATTATAACTCATTCAGGCTTGGCAGTGAGATTCTTTGATGCTTTGACTAAATTTTCTTGGCTGTTGCAAATATATATGCAACAGTAATTTCTTAATAATTGTCTTTACTTAAAAGTTAAATATCTGATTCCTCTTTTTTGTTCACTTTAGCTTAGAGGATCGTTGGCAGTATCAAGTCGGAGATGGTCTAGCACACTGAAGCAAGCTTTGGAAAATGTTCCAGCCACTCAGTTGTCCACTTTGGAGAATGGGTTTAGAGTAGCTAGTGAAGATTCTGGATTACCCACCTGTACTGTAAGTTACAATTCTTATTTTTGTGTGTGCAAAGCTGAAATATTCTGTATGGTTACTCTTTTTCAGTCAGCTCGTTTTGTTCATGGTCATAAAGACTAAATACATAATATTGCTAATTACTTTACTGATTCAGTAAGATTTAGAAATAATTCTGTTCATTATTCAATTTGTTGTTTCCTAATTATATAATCAAATTTTTTATCTCATAGTCGGTAGAGTTATAATTTACTGAAGCACTACACATATGTTGTATTTAACAGGTCTTATGCTAATGAAAAGCACTTTCAGTTTCAAGAACTTTACTTTAGTCATTAAATGTATTTTAAACTCATTTGAAAGACGTAAGTCGACATATGGTTGTGAATTGTTATTTAAGGTTGGTTTGTGGATTGATGCTGGCAGCAGATATGAAGATGAGAAGAACAATGGTGTGGCACATTTCCTTGAACACATGATATTTAAGGTAAAGCCTAAAAATGTCTCCTTGAGTATTTCCTTGAAGGCTTGAAACGTCAACCAACCCCAATATTTGAACTTTACCCAAATTGTTTTATGTCAAAAGTCCTGAAATTCAGATATATAGGGATCTACCAGACTTTATTGTTCAATGCAAAAGGAAAATTTATGTTTGTTTGTATTTGCGTTTATTTATCGTCGCCACCAGTTTCCCATATGGGCGACGCCTCCGGAAGAATGTTAGTCATATTAGATTTTTGGAGGATAGTGCATGATACAGGAGATGCCCCAGTTCCAGAAGCATCCCTGGTTCTTTTACGTGCTCGATGTAAAGCATCATACACAGGACCTTTGTTTTTAAAGTCTCGTCCGAAAGACTATTAGTACTGTCAGTGATGGAGCGGGGAATCGAACCTACGATCCGTGGATTCAGATGGGCGCAGGTCTAGCCGACTAGTGTTAAGAGTCGAACCCTGCAATACATTTTTAACTACAAGAGATGAAGAAGGTATTTATGTGTGGGAAATTTAGCAAAATGTGTTCTTACATTTCAGGGAACATCAAAAAGAACACAAACAGATTTAGAAATGGAAGTAGAAAACATGGGAGCTCATCTAAATGCTTATACATCAAGAGAGCAAACTGTCTACTATGCCAAATGTTTTTCAAAAGATTTGGAAAAGGGTACACATATTTGTTTTTCTAACTTAATTGTTTTTTAAAGCATCTGTTGTCTGATAAGTGTTGTGGTGAACAGTGACAAAACAAGTTAAAGACCAGCCCTGAAGGGAAGGTATTAGAACGAATATATTGCACGACTTTTATGCAGAATATATCAGTGTCCGCAAGCGAATCGTGCATTACCGGTCCAACCGTGAAATTATCTTAATAGAGGATCAGGTTAATTTTACAATATATATCGGAATATCATATTGTTTCAGCTGTTGAAATTCTTGCTGACATCACCCAAAACAGTACACTAGGTGAGAAAGAGATTGAAAGAGAACGTGGCGTCATCCTAAGGGAAATGCAGGTATGTATATATATCTGGACAGCTCAAGAAATACACATAACTTTACCCTAAAATACAGGAGTTAAAGTTGTTTTTTAAAAATTTGTTTCTTGTGAATAGGTGAGTAACCTGCCGTAGAGAGAATGTTTTAACCCTAAATTAAAATGTTATTTGTTAGAGTTAGCTGGCATTTGCAAAAGTTCCACTTAGTGCTGTATCCTGAGGGTCATTTTGATTATTTTTGACCAGATTTTTCAATTTTATAGCTAAATTATTATTTGGATATTATGTATAATTTAGAGAAAAATTGACCCTTCAGCCAGAATCCTTGGGGTAGAAATGTGAATATGGAAATAATGTTGATTTGTTAATATGGTGCCAACTCTGATAAAGGTATAATGAACTTCCAATTAAATTAAATATGACATGTGATAGAGGCTGCAGACATAGGTTTTATTGTTTTATATTATCCAGGAAGTGGAGACAAACTTGCAGGAAGTTGTATTTGATCATCTACATGCCACTGCTTACCAGGGAACAGCACTGGGTCGTACAATCCTGGGACCCACAGAAAATATTATGTATGTGTATAATTATTATGGAAATGTATTATTGCTTTTGAAATGAAGTTTTTGCTACGTTGGGATAAATTCGGATATATTGTTTCGCTCATCCATCTGTTGATTGACTAATTGATCCAGCTAATTGTGGAGAATACTTTAACTTAAAGCTGTTTTACTTCACAGCATGATTGCCTGTGGTCATCGGATGTTGACCCTTACTGTTTAGTGTATCAGTAGGTTGAAGGTCAATGTGTAAGTGACCTTCAGACTGAAAGTCGTTTCTGGTCACTGACTGAGTAATGGTTTGGCCTACAACAGTTAAGCTTCATGAAATGATTGACTTAAGTTTGTTGAAAGTTTGGGTTGACAATTTCAGTTTCTAATTATTAACTGCAGAGTAATTGGTAGTTGAGCTTCATAGGATGATTGATTGTGATCTGTAGATGTGCTCTATTGTTTTCGGATCATTTAATAGACCTACAACTGTAAGATATTGATTCATTTGATGTGTTCAGTAGGGAACCTTCTATTTGGTGATGGGTTGCTTGGTCAGCATCTATCTGGCTATGGCTATGGAGGGGATACCGTTAAGCTTAACAAATTCTTCTTGTCATATTTGGAGATTAACTTTCATTTCATAGCGTGGGGAAAGACACCTTTATCAGCCTTACATTATGAATGAACATAATGCCTGTAAGTTTTATTCCAAAAATTTAATACAATAATGTCAATTGTACAGACCATCTTGTCTTAATTTTGACAAGCACACTATGGACTTAAAAATAAACGAAGAAGTATCATTTTTTAGGTCAATCAAGCGTGAAGACCTGAAGCAGTATGTTGATGAACATTACAAAGGAAATAGAATGGTTCTAGCTGGTGCTGGTGGTAAGTTTTTTCTCATTTGGTATAGCATGTAATATTTCTGTATATCGATTTATCTTTTCTGGTTGGATAATACTCAGCCATTTCTGTTATACTGAAGCCCTAACGCAGCAATTTTATGAAAATTCATCTTGCTTCAAAAATACCATTTAGAGGATCCAGTCAGTTGATCTTAATTTCTGAAATTTTCTCTAACTAGAATGAAATTCAGGAGTATCAGAGCCAGTATGATTATCACAGATTATTTACCATTAATGCGTCTTGTTTCTGTACTTGTATTTCTTTATGTATCCTTGTTTTTATTAGTTTCTCTATAACATTAACTTCAGGAAAGTCATGAAAGAATGTGAAATACCCCATGTTATACCAGCTATGGGTTATTGATGACTCGCATATGTTGTTACATTTCATATTAAACTGTTTTCCTCAATTTATTAATTTAGTGGAGTTTCACTACTGCTTTAGCATTTCATTTTGCATAGAGATGTTATTAATTACAGCAATAATCTTCGTTCTTGTTTGCAAAAAACATTCCCTCCAAAGTTGAAAATACTAATCTAGTTCAATTTTATGGAATTTGATTGGTTTCATTCTGATTTTAATGTCTTAAGTTTGTTTTAGGTATTGATCATCAGAAACTGACAGACTTGGCACAGAAGTATTTTGGTAATTTGGATGTTGGTCACAGCTCTGCCCTCCCAACAAAGTACCCAGTTCGTTACACGGGTAGTGATGTAAGTCTAATAGTGTTAGTGTTATGTTCTTTGAACATATTAATCTTTGAATGAAATTCCATTTATTTTCCAAAAGTGCATGCAAAACACCTTCCAGTGTTGTGTACAAGTTGCCAATCTTAAGCTTACACCTTGTGTATAACATAGGTACATATTTATGAAATGTTTTGCTGAAAGTTCTATTGGTCAAATAAATGGCATTATTGTTTATGGAGAACTATGACTGTTCATTTTGAAGGGAAATATAAATTCGGCTTCTTACATTTAAAGTTGTTGAGTTGTGATAAAAATGCTAGTGATCCCTTTTGTCTTTCAATCTTGTTTCTACAAAATACTTGTTGAGACAATAATTTCTTAGTATGTATGAATTTTGTTATAAATTGAATATAGTCGTGTTTGTAATTGGTTCCAAAGTTATGATTGATCATCTGGAAAAAAATAATCGATCGATTATAAATTGGTTATCACCGCTCTGCAAATACACTATTATTTGAACTTACTCAATGACTTAAGGTACCTCAACACTGCAACTTGTGCTATATTATTGCTACAACTAGCTTGTTTTTTATGTATAATGTATATTAAATTAATTTAATAATATAACAACCTTTTTGACTGCAAAGGGGACACAGGAAAAATAGATTGAAATCTAATCAATATTGTTAAATTATGATCGATCAATTACTCCGGTGTTCAAACTGACCTATCATCAACCAACTTTACTAATCAGAACAACATGAGAACACAGTTTGTTTCTGACTATTCGCCATTTCTGAGCAGTATTTCAGTTAAATGTGGTGGTCTGTTGATCTAACCAGTGTTCCAGGGTTACCAACCAGTACTAACCTGCAGGCAACTGAAAACATCTCCACACAAATCAGAAAGTAGAGGTGGAGGACAAATGACTTCAGATGCATTATCTTCTATCAAATTTTGACATCTAACATATGCCTCATCTTGGTTTTGAACCTACACCCAAGTGAATATAGCAGGGATGAGAATTTTATGTTGATTCAGCAGATTTCAACCTATTTTGACACCAGATGGCATCATTTCTTAGATTGATGTAAATCTGATGAGAAAGTTTGGGGGAAGGGGGAACCTTCTGATGACCGTATTTCCATTACACTGCTGGAAATCTTTGTCCGGAAGTATTGTTACTTACGCAGATGTTGTGTTGCCTTATTTGTAGAGGATGTATTCCATTGTAAGTTTAGGGTTTCCACTTCTTCGGTTCTTCACTATTCTTATCGCTGATATAGAAAAGCCCTATTCAAAGTGTGCATTCACTACAAAAGCACAAGGACACTTGAAAATACATATACATACATAGATATAAACAATTACAAAGTCATCTTGCATTTAAGATAAACTATCATTCTACCATGTAGTGTGGGCATGACATCCACTGGTGTTGTTGTACTTGAGAATGATAATTTTGTATATTTCAGTTGAGAATTCGTGAGGATGATATGCCTCTTGCCCATATTGCTTTTGCTGTTGAAGGCGCAAAATGGGACGACGTAGACACAATTGCTCTCATGATTGCTAACACAGCTATTGGAAGTTGGGATAGATCTTACGGAGGTGGCTCTAACTACATGAACCGATTTGCAGGTTTTGTTGCTTCTGATAACTTGTGTCACAGTTACCAAGCTTTTAACACATGCTATACAGATACTGGTCTTTGGTAAGATTGTTTTATAACTAAACTGTATCAGTTTTGCAGCGCTAGCCATTGAAACATGTTAAACGGTTTGATTGCTAGGTATATTCTTAACAAAGTTGTCCAGTGAAGGTCCAGAACAATCAAAATTAAGATAGTATCTGGCACATCTAAACATAAATTGTTTATGGCTTCATCCGGTATTGTTGTTACATAGGCTAACACATCATAAATTAGAACCATTGCCATCTTGTTAACTCATAATCTAACAGACAAAACTAGTTAAAAACACCCACTTGTTAAAAAAATGAAGTCTTTTTAATTTTATGATAAAACAAATGTCTTTTTGCGACAAATAAGAGAAAAACATTATAAATGTATTCTTTGATAATGCATATTTATTGAAGTTTTAACTTAATGAAGTATATTTTCCATGTTTGTTTAGGTAAACAAATGAACAAAAATTGAGCATAATATATCTTTAAAATGTGTAATGGATGTATTGAGTAATTAAAAAAGTTGTCAGGTTAAGTGCAGGGTAATGTTCATTGCAGATTAATGTTAAATGAGAAAAAAAGCAATTGAGAGGAAAGAAATATATACATGTATATTCAATAGAGTAGAGTATGATAAAATCTTAATTTTTCGATATTCAAGTATTCATTTCTATTTTGTAAGATGATCAAATGATACATACCTAGCAGATTTTCTGATTTAGTTTTTTTAGTATTAGGACATCGTAGTGACAGTTTCATATTGTGTTAACACTTTTCTAATTATTTATTTTTATTTTTTTCTAGGGGACTGTACTTCGTTTGTGAAAGAGAAAAAGTCGAGTTAATGGCTTTTCACCTTCAACAAGAGTGGTGAGAGTTACCTTTCTTGCTTTTTGCCATCTGTGTGTTGAAACATTGTTAATTGAGATTACATATTTTGTTTTACCTGCTTATCGTATGCTTCAATACCTTTTTGTTTCATCAGAATAATTCTTGTCAATTACATGTATAATGTGTATGGGGACACTTTGATTTATGCTTTCTGTCCTTCAGTTGGTCTCTCCCACAAAACATATCTCAAAAAGTATTTGACCTAGAGTAACAAAACTTCATAGGAATATTAGTTATCACACAAAATTGCGCATCTGTTTTTTTTCAATTGCATTTTATTTAATAAGAGTAATGCCTTTTTGGTAAAGCGGGGGCATCTGTGTCCTGTGGAGACATGTTTAGTTGGGTTACAATACCAGTTTCAGGGTTAAAAATATATATTTAGTGATCATATATATTCCATTCTGACAACTTAGTCATAGCAATGATTAGTTTATGATACTATAGCACTATACTATGTAATTGAGAGTAACACAATGATGAATCTGGTAATGTACATTGTGCTTTATGCCCTCAAAGTGGTCAATACTGCCAGTCTGTATAATAGATTGCCATCCAAAACACATGGTTTCTATCTGTAATATTTGATTGAACAGATTCTGATGACATGTTACTCATATGTTTAGTTGAAGGGATTCTGATGACATTTTACTCATATGTTATGTTGAAGGGATTCTGGTGACATTTTACTCATATGTTAAGTTAAAGGGATTCTGATGACATTTTACTCATATGTTATGTTGAAGGGATTCTGGTGACATTTTACTCATATGTTAAGTTAAAGGGATTCTGATGACATTTTACTCATATGTTAAGTTGAAGGGATTCTGGTGACATTTTACTCATAGTTTAAGTTGAAGGGATTCTGGTGACATTTTACTCATAGTTTAAGTTGAAGGGATTCTGATGACATTTTACTCATATGTTAAGTTGAAGGGATTCTGATGACATTTTACTCATATGTAAAGTTGAAGGGATTCTGATGACATTTTACTCATAGTTTAAGTTGAAGGGATTCTGATGACATTTTACTCATAGTTTAAGTTGAAGGGATTCTGATGACATTTTACTCCTAGTTTAAGTTGAAGGGATTCTGATGACATTTTACTCATAGTTTAAGTTGAAGGGATTCTGGTGACATTTTACTCATAGTTTAAGTTGAAGGGATTCTGATGACATTTTACTCATAGTTTAAGTTGGAAGGGATTCGGTTGACATGTTACTCATATGTTAAGTTGAAGGGATTCTGATGACATTTTACTCATATGTAAAGTTGAAGGGATTCGGATGACATGTTACTCATATGTTAAGATGAAGGGATTCTGATGACATTTTACTCATAGTTTAAGTTGAAGGGATTCTGATGACATGTTACTCATGTGTTAAGTTGAAGGGATTCTGATGACATTTTACTCATAGTTTAAGTTGGAAGGGATTCGGATGACATGTTACTCATATGTTAAGTTGAATGGATTCTGATGACATTTTACTCGTATGTTAAGTTGAATGGATTCTGATGACATTTTACAAAAATATTAAGACTGATGAATTAACATAAAGTTTGAAATTAGTATCATAGATCAAGCTTATTTTGGTTAACACAGCATGTATTTGAATGAAATGATTAAGTAATTATTTTATTTTTTATTGAAGGATGAGACTGTGTTTTGAAATCAGTGATTTTGAAATTGAAAGAGCAAAGAGACTTCTGAAAACCAATCTGTTGTTACAGTTAGATGGTACTACACCAACTTGTGAGGATATTGGAAGGTAATGTATAATTATTTTATCACTGTGTAACACCATTCCGTCAGTTTGGAGGACAAATATCTGGTAAAATATAAGACAAATCAGTGCAATATGTATGCAAGTATGTGTGAACATATGTTGGACAATTTCACTCAGTTATTTTGAGTAGTTACACAAATATGGCAAGTATAAAGGTGCCTAGTTTCTTGCATAAGTGTATGTAGCATGTTTATATTCAGCCACATCCATACAGAAATGTGATATTTTATAGTGCTGTGAACAAGAGAATTTCAATAATATGAAGAGTCTGGTGGTTGATATTTTTTGGTCAGATGTTTGAAACATGTATGTCAATATGTAATGTTTTTTAAATTATTTTATTTCAGACAAATATTATGTTACGGTAGAAGGATCCCAGCTGCAGAATTGGAATGGAGAATAGACGTGAGTTGTGATAATTCTTGTTTGAAATAAATGTTCAATATTGTAGTTTCTATCAAGGGATGGAGATCTATAATAATAGATTTGATCAGTAAGAACAATTGTTACCTGCCAGGGTTACCAAGCTTGGGGTATATCATTAATCTATGCTATGGACTGGTGGCTGTATAGCATTCATAAACAGAAAAACTGGTATTGCATTTTGGGTCAGTTTGTGTCAAGAATGCTATTGCTATGAACTGAATAAACAAATTCTGGCCAATAGTTTCAGTTTGAGGTGACCCTTTTATTTGACCAAACATGCTGTACCGAAACTTACATGGAAACCTAGCTAGGAATTGTATTTGATGCTGCGGAGATCAGGGTCAAGCTTGCCAATACTAAAAATAGAAAATAATCTGTTTATTTTTTAGTATACATGTAGCTATGTGATTTACTTCTTGTATATATAACTGTCTCTGAGGGAAAGTTGAAAAAGTAAAAAGTTTTATGGCATTGCCACATTTCTTGTACTTTTATTTTATGCAACAAAAATATTAGAAGTTGCATTCTTTTTTACTTCAAGACTTTATCGTGCCTTTATTTTGTTTTTTCAGTCCGTTAACGGAGATACTGTGAGAAAGACATGTTCCAATTACATCTATGATAAATGTCCAGTTATATCTGCTGTTGGTATGTATTTTATTTATTTTACATTTTGATATGAGGTTGAGAAGAGATATACATAGATACGTATGCAATAATGGTGTGGTGATAAAAAACCACATCTATAATTGGTACAGACTAAGTTATATCCAGATACCAATTTTTAAATATTCTTACATCGGTTATTTTTTAGGCATTTTTCCTTCAATTTTTTTAGCTGTTTATTGCAATAGAAACATATGTACAATACAGAATATTTTGTCGTATCAACAACATAAAATAATACTCGAAATATAACATATTTTCTACTATGAAGTGTTTAAGAAGGTAAGTGAGATGGTTAGAGTCATAACATTGAGTGTGTTTCTATTAATATTTAGATACAATTGCCCGGTACACTTACCTGAATTTGTTTAGAAAAAAATCATATGAACTGACACATTCATATCTGATCCTATGTAGACATTGTTTAGTGTGTGCCAGTTTTTTGTTTGTCTAAATTTGAGGTTTAAGGTGAAATAGTGGTGTAGGTGGATGAACTGAAGTCAATCGTTTCTGATCCTCACTTCTTTGAATGGCATCTCATGAACTTCATGATGTTAGTGCATAAAGTGTTACCCCTGTATGTCCATCCTCCTGTCAGTGCAAACACATGGTTTCCTATAAATAACTCTAGAAATGATGGGTAGATTCAATTCATATTGATTCAATGTATAGAATTAAATAATGGTCATATTTGATATCGGTTGCAGTTCACCAATTCCCCTTAGCGGTGGCATCTATGTCCTTTGGATGCATCTAGTTTCATTTCTGTTGTTGAATTATTGAGTGAAGCAAGCAATGGATGCATAGCTCTCTTGTCCTCTTGAACATGTTCAGATTGTTTTAATAGTTGTTGTCATACATACTACTGAATCGTTAATTTATTTCAGGCCCAGTTGAAGGATTAGAAAACTACACTAGATTACGGGCTGGCATGTACTCAACTATAAGATAAACTATTTATTGTTCAATATGGAGACTTAAATAATTGAACCATGTCTGTTTTTGAATTTATCATCACATCAAGACAGCAACATACTAAGTAGGGACTTATTTCTAAAGAAAGTGTGTTTAAATGAAAAAAAGGATTGATGTTTGTGATAAGAGAGTGTATTTTATGTGTATTCTGTTGTTTTAGTTCCTGGTATGGTAGATTTTTGCAGAATTAAATTTACTGTAAATCTACAATAGTTCTTGTTCTTCATCTTCCACATGTTTAACTATATCCCTCTCTTGAGCATCATCGAACTTGTCAAGGTAAATATTGCTGTGAGGCGCAAAATATTTACAATGGTGACTTGTTAAAAACAGTTGTCCCCCCAACTTTGACTCAGAAACATGAGGCATGCTGAAAAACTGCTAGAATTTATGTTTACATGTACAGGAACTGAGATTACCGTATCTGACACAATTTGAAGTCACAGAAAATTTGGTCAGGAAACAGGAAAACAGACCTTTGTTTTTAATCTTGGCTCATTATCTGTACATGGTATATATAAATGTGTCATCATCATCACAATTTGTCGTACTTAATCATATCTGTTGTTATTCTGTATGCTCTTGTACAAGCAGGGGCCTAATTCATAAACACTGAAAGTCCGGCTTAGACATTAAAATGTTAAATGTTCTTTTTGCTCCTATGTTGTTATAACATTATAGAATTCAATACAATTTGTCAAATGTAAACAGAGGGAAACAACAGTTATTCAGACAGCATTTGAGCACCGCTGTACGATTTCCAACCTCTGAGTGACGTCATTTCCAGAAAATGTCACATGACGTCGCCATGTACTGAAAGAACGCAATATTTGCCCCAAATGGCAATATCAACACAAAGTGACCATATGAAGTAAATATTGTTTCCTGCTTGCAAAAAGTGACATCACATGATCCGTTTTCTTGAAATGACGTCACTTAAAGAAGAGGTTGTCAATCCCATAGCAGCGCTCATTTCATTTGTTTAGATTAAATGAAAACCTAATGGTAAATTTCGCAAATTTTAAGTCCGAGTTTATGAATAATGCCCTGGACCTACTGTCTTCGTACTCATAGCACCTAGACTTATGGTGATTTCTTCTGAATCAGTATGATGAAATAACTTGCAGAGCTGAAAGGACCGGTATTTTGGTACACTGGTTTGTACGCTAGTGCAAATG
Source organism: Mactromeris polynyma (assembly GCA_032209605.1). NCBI lineage: Eukaryota > Metazoa > Mollusca > Bivalvia > Venerida > Mactridae > Mactromeris > Mactromeris polynyma. The sequence continues at coordinate 8,741,822 of JASFXZ010000008.1, forward strand.
TTTCCGAAATGATCAAATTTTCTTCAGTGTTATTTGAAGACCATGATGAGGGGTTCCACCAGTTTTATCATTTTTGTTACACCTTTTAAAATCTTGGAGTTATCAACTTTTATAAGACTGTTTGTTTTGCAACAATCCCTCGAGACATTAATCTGAGGATAGTATCTGAAACAGCAACATATGAGGTGTTTCTTGGTATGTGAATGTGCGCAGACATATCAAGAACAGGACAAAATGTACATAACCAAATGTCATATATACAACAACACGTTTTTATAAATTATAAATTTCAATTTTATTTCCATTGTAAGGAATTTGTGTTTAGAAAAGGTTTACTCACTTTTACGGCACAAAATCAGAAGCCTTTATGGAGTACTAAAGTCAACATAGAAATAAATACATCACATCTCAATAAGTAGATACACAAAATATATTTACAGAAAAAATGCATACAATATAACAAAGAAATTTACACATAGCAAAATTATAACAAACATATTTACGTAATACAGAACACACAACTCATGTTTTAGGTTATGTGAGAAACTTAGCCAATGTTAGGGGGGTTTTCTAAAACCCACATTTAAACTAGAACAGGTGAATAGATGAAAAATTAAGGTTTTATACATGAATTTAATCAGAATATAGTTCCCACATTTTCAATTTTTATATCTCCTTTGTCCTGAATAGTCGACCATATTGATAGGCAAATTTCCTTAATGTTTATAGGGAATATAATGTAAATAAATAAAAATAATCGGATCTATCCAGTAAAAAATATACTTATTCATTTATGCTCATAATGGCAGCTGGCCCAGATAATTGAAGAGAAGGTGGTTTTCACATGTAAATTCTCTTGATATTTTCTTCATTATCACACATTTGGGAATTACTCATGTAAGTGCTTATCAGTTTTGCCTATCAAAATGGCTGATGATTAAGATCAAGGGAGGTAATTTTTGTAGATGTGTGAACTATCTATTCAGAAGATGTAAACATATGATGAGCCATTCAGTAACAACCAGGCTGTCAGCAAACAACAGCAGGCAACCATGTGGGCTTTCAATATCCTTTCAAATTGCTAATAAGAATCAAGCACCATTCATAGGTTCATAATTCAGGCAGTGAATTAAACTGCAGAGCAATCACGATTTCATGTCATCAATTTTTTACCATTTACTGTCAACTCTCTTTACATCACCCATGTTCGTTTCCTGGATTTCTTTTTGGTATTAAATATGTTGATTTACTGAGTTTGATCTGTGAAGCAACATGTAGAATTGTTTCTCCTGGATGTGCGTCGTTACATAAAAATACTGTTGTAACAAATATCAGTATGACTGTATCCACCTCCTTAATCTTTATTACATGATTTAAATAAAACAAATAAAAGGAAAACAATAAGACAGGGAAATATGCAAAAAGATAATGAACATGTTTCAATACTACCACATCACTTAAAGTGTAGAGGGATTTGTATTGTTTGTCATCACAAAGACATATAAAATGTACAGTGCTGAAAAATATGAATGAATTCTGTATAAACATTGTTACTGGTTGGAAATGAAATGAATGTTCTCTATGAGACTGCAATACAATATAATTTTGACAGACAATGATATCTGGAATGTACAGTGTTTTCTATACAGTGGCCAGTTACGCTGCACCAGTGTTAACAGTAAAAATATATCAGTAAATGTCGGCAAAAAAATGGTGAAATGGTATTTTCATTGCTTTGTGACTTCATGGCTTTATATGGCACACTTTAGATAAAATCCAAAGATATAACATGAACGATTTGTAAACAAATGAGTTAAGTATTTAATCCTCAGTAAAATCTATATGAAATCAAGCTGCCTCTGTATACATCTAGCAAAAATCGACACAACATTCAATAGACTGGCATTAAACTAGAACGATGTCAAGGCTCATGTTTACCAATCAGCAAGGATCGTAGTGAACAAAATCAGAATTAATGTCAATGAGATCAAATATAAAGCAGACTATATATATACAACTATACACAATGTGTTGCCATACGTGCCACAGTTTGGACATACGAGACACGGTTACAGGGTATATTTCCTTGTAGATATAGAACATGTGTACCATGATCTGTTTTAGAAACAGAATCCATATATACAATGCTTTATTATGCAGTAAAATAAATGTATCTAAACAACAAAAATACAAGTAAAAAACTCGTACAAGAAACCATGAAGGATTTTCCGTTGATTTGTACTTAGAACCATGCCTGACATAAACTATGGATATGATGCAAATATATACTTTTCTGATTCTACAGTCATATTCAATCAATAAATGAAAACAGAAAACTTTGACACAACATAAATGACTCTTGAAAGAGCATTTCGAGGGTTCAGCGCAAGACTATACTAACTCCTATATAAATACATAGGAGTTAGGATAGTCTTGCGCTTAACACTCAATTTTCAAATATGATAATAATGTTGAGCTTTAGCTGACGTCATTAGATAAGTCACATATGGATTTCATGATGAACAGCTGAGCAACTTGTTCTAAAGCTTTTTAAAAGCTGCATTTCACTTACATTTCAGATTTCAAACTCATTACATAGTAAATTCTGAAACATAAAGACAAAGGTCACACCTCTACAAAACTGGTATAGTTTGTCACAATGTTGTCACCATAAACTCTATGCCTCTCACACCTATGTGTTTTTGTAAGATTTTTATTGAGCAAAATGCATTCAACACTTGTATACAGTAAGTTGAAGCACTTACTCCAACACACGAAGAGCATATTCCCAATCACATTCAAACACAACCTTCGATTTGAAGAGTATCTTTAAGAGACTTTTAAACCAATGTCAACTAGTATCTCTGATAGAGCCCTGTACAATATGAAATCCTCACTAGAATGTATCGGTGAACACAACTACCACAACAATGTTTGGGTTTAAGTGTTTCAAATCTGACATGTGTATTATCAAAGTAGAGGATCTCAATTTAGGAATATACCTCACCCTTTCTACATATAAGATATTTTAAACATCTCCACAAAAGAGCACGACACTTGGGGTATTTCACATTTCAACTACAGGGCTAACACTGTTAGATAGGGGACACCGCACAAGTGTTTCACATCACACAACAAGTTCACACTTTAGGGCCATTTATATCACACAAACTCCTAACAGCACCAGCTAAGGAATACTTTCATTGATATTAGCACAAAAACAATAAATTTTGGTTGTCATGGTAACAAGGGTCCGGGATTAGGATAATACACAAGTCTCATGACTGCATCTGTAATGTTAGAGAAAAAACAAAACAAAATAACAAACATGCAAAATAAACAAAAACGTGAGAGTTAAGTAAACCAGTGTTAAGAATAATTCTCAGTGACCCTTTCAAACAGCCAAATTCCTTATTTTCCCCCAAGTAACACTGCTAAGCAGTCTGAAGGTTCAGTGAATCATATTACTTAGTATTTAATAAGATTAGTAATTTTGATAAACTCTTAATTTTTGGGTTCGAACACAAATATATACATGTTCTTGTAGTTTAAATGAAATGTCTGTTTAGAGGAAACATCTGGTTTACTTAACAACAGTGTTATAAAAGATGTGCAAATAAGGTAAGGCTCATTTCCCTTCATTGGTTGTTTTTGTTGTTGGACTCCCATTAATACAATTATAACTGTTATTGAACTTTGGTTAAAGGAAGGTGGAAGAACACACTCAGTTAAAAATTACAATACATGTATTCTTTCACAATGCTAGATCTTTCACAATGCTAGACCTCGCTAAATGCGGTCTGTAAATGGAGCTGGTTTGAAACTGACGAAAATTATATGAATTAACTTAGTTGGGTTGACAAACATAACATGCAATCCAAGTTAAAATACATGCATATTAATAAAACTACGAACTATTAAGATATGGGGATTGGTTAATGATCACTAACAAATTCATCTCCTTTACAGTCACTTTACAGTGTTCATACTTATAATGCAAATTTGAAAGACTGATATCAAAAAATACCCATAAATTAAACTTAATCTGGCCATTTATTGAACTAATATCAACCCACTATGCATGAACATTGTTCAAGCTCATTTTTGAGGAACAAGAACAAAATGTTGCTTCAGTTATTACTTAGTACATTCTGCAGACACAGAGTTCTCTTCCATGCAGAGGCAAGTGCATAAGGTTTTTAATCGAGTGATATTTTTGACTAACAAACTCAGTGAATGGGAAAATGAGCCAACACAACAAAGCATTAAAATAAAACTGACACGAAATAAAGGAACTTAAATATAAGAATACTGAATTAAAATGAATCATGCAATAATATGTATAGTAATTAACACATGAAATAAATTAGAAACATAAATTAAATTGTTAATGATTCAGTCATGATGTAAATTTGATAGGAATGTAGAAACTCAAATATTGGGAGTTTCAAGCCTCATATTCCGGTTAAAACTTACTCTGAATCTGAGGAAATACTTCCTCTGTGAGTGAGCACTTTAACTGTTGAGTGATTCCTGGGACTACCAACCGGACTTCGTACCGGACTCCTCAACTTGTGTACGGGACTTCTCGGGGTTTCCCGAGGGGACCGCATCAAATGAGGTGAACACAGAGGAGAGTGCACAGGTCAATTACTACTTAATGAATCATTCAAAACATTGTCCGTTCTTCTCGGGGTAGCAACATTAAATTCTCGTCCTAAATGTCATTGAAATTAAGGTACATACAGTTAATAAAGCAACAAAAAATACCAACATTTCAAACAGCTTAAGTTACAAATCAGACAATTTTTTGTATTAAAAATGAACATGGTAAAATCCTTACTGACTAGTCTTTTTGGAATACTAAACGACTTCAATATAAAATGTTTACTTTCACTTGGTAGTGTGGCCAAAAATGTTTCATTTTTCACACAAAGACATTTTTTAGAGGTTGACACAAACACTGATGCAGCTTTTGTGTATAATTATGACTACAGCTTTATTTGTCTAAAAGTGAACCATAAAATAAGTCTCCATCAGTTCCAAAACATCACTTATTCGGCTTCAGCCATGTGACAATTGCAAAAAAATAAATAATTAAACAATACTTTTCTTTCAGATAATCACATAAATTTAAGCCATAACACTAAGACTGTTTTCGATTCATAATGCAACCATTGATGTCAAAGATGATGAAGAGGAATGTAGACAAAGAAAGAACCACAGTTACGTGTTTCCATAATATTTACAACACAATTGCAGACAGACCTATACAATACACTTTACACATACTTTAAAAATAATACACCTCTACTGCAATTAGTGAATTACAAAAAGTGTAAACAATAAGTGTAAGGCAGAGTCACCATGACCAAACAATGACAGCAACATTATTTCTGTACACATGATAAATTAAAATATGTACATAATTATGGTGATATTGACATAACATTAAATGTCACAAATCGTTTCTTTACAACTTGCACCAATCAAGAGAACACAATCGAAATCACACTTTAAATAAATACACTACATCTCAAATATATACAATTATACAATGTTGAATGCTTACTAATTAAATCGCAAGTTATTCATTCCTACTGGTTGAGGTGAATCTATCTTCCCAACTGAGCAGAAGACTTAATTTACCAATACATGCATTTTACCAACGAGAAATTCTTCGGGCTCTGCAACCTATATTTTAGACATAAAGTGCCCAATAGAGTACCATACAACTTGACTCAGTGTCAACATATACACATCATTGTATTGTGTTCAGAAAGGATTCTACACAGACAAATAATAAGCATAAAATTTCAACAACAGGCAACTTAGAGATAATATCAACATCAGTTCTGATTTAAGAAATGTGAGAACATTCCTGGCCCATATTTTGCACTACCTTTATACTCCGGCGTTTGTAAGGTCACATCTGGTTGAGTACTTGACAACATTGGCTGATCTGAAGAACGGTACTCTGAATCACTTCCTGTATAACCTGACAACTGCGGATCTCCTGGCCAATGGCCCGGGTTATGCATCGGTTTCGGAGAAAACTTCGGAGATGGAGTACCTACAGTTTGTATAACCAATAGTTTGAATAAGTTTATGATACAATAACTTTGGAAAGTTCTGTAAATTCTTGTAAACCTTTAAAATATTTTGCGCTTTTTAAGTTAGCAGTTTTTCCAGGTAGTATCTTTCTGTGAAATAAATAGCAACAGAAAACTGGAACTCTTGACATATAGTTATGTGTATTGAGGTAATGCTGCAAATTATAATAGCCATGAAAATGTCCGCATAATGAAAAACATGAATCATTACGTAACCATTGATTTACATAGTTACTTATTAAAACAACAAACATAATAATGTAATCAGTTATTTCTTCAATTAGATGCGACAGATAAAGTTTAAAATCGTTTAACAGCCATCTATTCTATTGAACACTTTGCAGTATAAACCCCAACACTAGTACACTGGAATAGTCATTCTCCTATAATGTAATATTTGTCACCACAGAGAAACTACAAGCAAGACCAGAACTGACCTGAGTATATATGATGTTCAAATGGATTATGATACTGATGTTGAGCTGATGGTACCATTGGAGAGGGTTCGGGGGTAGTTGTTGTTGTTGCTGCTGTTGTTGTTGTTGTTGTTGTAGGAATTCTTCCTTCTTTTTTCTCATCTGTTCTTTGGCTTCCTATGTAAAACACCAGAATATAAATATTACCGTGTGTCGTAGATTTCTTATTCAATTAAAACAAACCAAACGAGGGACAAATGAAACAGAAAATTGTGATACAGTAAAACAGACTGAATGGTTTAATGTCAAATACTTCGCTACATTACATACCCAAGCTTCTTTAACTACTTATTAACCATCATTGCCACAAGAACATAATCGAGCGAGAGAGATGTTATATTCTCAACAGCACCAAGAATGATTAATATGCTTTAGTACCAGCCCTTATTTTTTCCATTAGCACATCCATCCGAATCTAACAATAAAGTGAGAGATGGAAAGATTTTTTATTGACTACAATATTAACCATAAATGTAGATATGATAGTCTAGGAATAAGCTAAATGAATAGGTTGTGGAAGAAAATTTGTATGTTATGAAATACAAACAGGGAAACACATGATGTTAATAAGTATGTGACCATAGCAACAAAAAATGTGACAACAGCAAAACAAAACACCAACAACAACCCCAAAACAAACCAACAACAACATTAAAGGTTATTACATGTATTAAGATTACAGTAATATTGATGTCATAAAAAGTAAGATGAAATGAACAATGCCGAATATTCATCAATAATTCACATGTTTAAGGAACAGTTTAAGTTAGTTTTTCAGATTTATGAAGCAATTTTAGCTCAGGCCGACTGTTAAAATAATTCAAAAGATGTCATTTGTTCAATTAAATTGTCATTAAATCCAATTATGATTGATGATGCCACATTTCAAAATTTTTTAGAATGACAAGTGTACCTACATTTAAGGATATTGTTGATATACAAACTTATATGCACAATGTGAAAAACATAATATAGTGCTGTGTTATTAACTGAAAACGCATAAATATATTACCTGACCATTACATTTCAAAATAGATATATTAAATGTTCATGTTTTTCTGTAAGCTTGTTGGAGAAAAAGCCACAGTCATGTTTTGATAGAAAAGTAAACCAAACAGCAGTTATAGTTTTATGCAAAAGATAATTTCCTTGCCTCAATTGACATGGATCGGTCCTGAAATTTCATACACCTGTTGGCGGTCAATCTAACAGCACTATACTAATGATTAAGTACAGAATTCAAATTCATATATTCATATTGATTAATACAAGGCTTATTCACCAAGATGAGTAAAAGGGTAGTTTAAATATAGAGGTTTCTTTGTGCCATTAAACATCATTGATCCTAGAATCATTGGAAGTTTTCAATGTTAGCAGCAGACAGTGGTTAACTTTTCTAATGGCAGTAAAATTACTATGCTATGATATGGCAATGAATAAAAACAACTAAAAGTTGATCTCTCAAGAGATTGAAGGAAGCGGAAGAATTGATGACTACTGGGATTGACCTTGACAGTTGACATGTGACTGGATCAGTGCCGAGTTAAAGCTTGCAGACTTGGCTCTACATGGATTGATTTCTAAGAAGCAGATTTTGAACTCTTGACCTTTCACCTTAAGACAGCTGACTTACCAAATATAATATTGAATACAGGTCAATTCTGTTTTAGAAAGAATACAATGAGACAGTTAAGAAGTTATTCAGAAATTAATTCAATAAAAAAATATCAAATTGCAGCACTTAAAATATACAATCCGTAAAGAGCAATAATTTTACTGCCATTCACATAATGTGTAAATGTTGAAGATGTTTTTTCAAGACCATGGCCGCCAAGTGTCTAACGAATGGTTTATTTACCTTTTTGAATTAGTCTACTCATATTATAGAGCAGTTCTTGACAATCTAATGCAGGCAAATATAAACCATTATTCAAATATATACAAAATGTATTCGTATATGCATCAGTAGCTCAATTAGGTAAGCATTCACTCTGCAATCAAAAGGTTACAGATTCGAGCCTCAAATGTGTGTTTATATTTATTCACAATGATAAATTAGTTCATACTTCTTACGCACACCTATGCTTATAAATAACTATTTTAGTTGATACCTACCGTAACTTATTGAGTCGCTTGAAAGTGTTGTTTCAACCTGTAACGATAAGCATCCCATGCAGGAGTGACTCCCGGGCATGAAGGAAAATCGTTCACATCCAGAACTTGTTGCGCGTAATGTTGCACATTTTGTTAGCATATTGCACGGTTTTCTGAACAAAATATTAGCGCAGATTTTGCCATCACTGCCCAAGGCTCTTTCGAATTTAATGAAATCCTTTGCCAGGTAAACGCAAGAAATTAATCCGAAGAAATAAATTGGTCGAATCTATGGTGGCATATTACTGCCACCAGTTAGCATGATAGCGTTCGCGAATTAATTCGTGTTAACCACTTAATTATTACGATAATTATCTAGCTATCTAGTTAATATTCGTGATAAATTTTCGGTAAGATAAATATCATACAACTAGAAACAGGCTTGAAAGTGCCCAGAACTGCCACTTCTTACCTTTTTATGATGTATTACACTAGATTTAAGTGGTAACACGAATATTATCTAGTTGTCCACATATTATGTTACTTAATAACTCAAATTCGCGAATTTCACTTAAGATTCGTGTTACCACTTATTATAAATACATTTTTGGCTTCTAGATGTAAGTGGTATCAAGTGAAATAATTGAATATGGGGAAAGAGGAATTTAACTTACATCTAAAACATAAATAATAACCATCCAGCGATTTACAGCCTTGGAACTGTCGGTAAATATACTGGGGTTTAAATCGATTTAACAGCTAGCTTACCTCAAACTTAATCGCTATATGGTCATTGATTTCCAACACACTCACTTAAATTGACTCAGTAGGCAGTAACTTATCATTAAAAGCAATTAAACAATTCGTACATAACAACAAAAACACTGTTTATAATCCAGCACGAAGAAACAAGCAGCCTCAGTCTGACCTTGCTCTCAGTAACTAAATTTCTTACATAAGAATGCGAAATAACCATAATTTGAATTACTTTATGCAAACTCAACCGGCAAATGTAGTTAATAACTAGTCATAATCTTAAATACTGATGATAGGGAATAGGAATTTAAAATAAAGACGAATACAAATAGAATATAAAATTATATACATTTGTATATTAAGAAAACAAAACAAATTTACGACTGTCCCAAATGAGGATTAAGTTGTGTTATAAAACATTACTATAGAGAGTTTTCCTTGTTAATGCCAAATGTAGTCATCATGAAATAATTTCATTAAATGACGTCACTAGATGACGACATAATAAAGAAAGAAAAAATCATGAAAAGTACATGTACTTACTGATTGTCCCTCGTATAGTATGTAGCTGTGCATCTTGCTTACTACGAATAAAGTTTTTATTATTGAATAAACCATTAGCTCCAACATATATCGAGAGCACATGTGATTATTTGTGACAGTCTTAAATAAATGCATGTAGGGTAAGCTATAGACCCCTCACTAAAATAAATACATATACTATAAAGGCAACTATGGCTTACTAATGGAGATTGTTACTATTTCCAGTGATACAGAATTATAGGCTGCCACTTACTGGTTGAACAATAACAAGATAATGTTGAAAAATATATGTACAAAACACAATCAGAATCTAGCTACGATTTCACTGAACACAGTGCAACAGGGTTGAATTCCCTCCAGGTTTCGAAGATAATTGAAGTGTGCGATGAACAAAGTATCTTCTAAAAAACTCTTTAACCCATTTAGTTATGTGTTTTCATTATTTATTACTAGCACCTGAAAACTACAATGTATACTGATATGCCTCAATGGTTTTACGTAAGTGGATCAAATGTTTAGTGAACTGAAACAACCCTTTGGAAAGTTCGCTATCCTTTCGTAACATAACATGTCAGCGTTTCCTGACATTAATCCAACCTAACACACACTGATTATCATAATTGGAATAAAAGATCCCCGTGTCGATAAAATCAATGCAATTATTCCATCATAAAGCGAAGAACTATTTCCTTTCCAAACTTACATTTGACACGTGACACGGCAAACGTGATACTGTAGTTACATGTGCATTACTTTCACAAACCAGGGTCAAGATTTTTGACGTATGAAATTAAATAAAGACTAAGAAGAGGTACAAAGAAAACTAACATTAAGGTGAATACATTTAACCAAGAAAAACAGGACAGGGAAAGAAAATCCAATTGACAAGGGGAATAAAATGAAACTTAGTAAGGGAGTGGGAATGGAATTATGTATACAAATAAATACATATATTGGGGGCTTTTAAAATCCAATTTCATCGCATTGATATACGTTAACGTTAAACGTTTCAATAATATTAAAGCCGTCATAGAGGTTTCAATGTGTAGGTCATAGAGGTATTTGTTTGGACGTCATACAGGCAACCGTTTGTATGACATAGAGGAATTTAGAGGTTTTTAAGCAGTATATCAACACGTTAGGTTAACAAGAAAAATAATGTGTTTCCAGAGTGATAAACCATACAAATTGCAACACAACATACATTCACATGTTTTCATGTCTCATGAATGAAGTTACGTCAGATGTTATTTGTTTGTAGTTTTGGAGTTATTTTCCGTTTTATAACATTAGTTCTTCATGCAAGTATGAACCTAACCAGTGTGCCTGGGTTATCAACCAGTAGGCCTACTAATCCGCAGCAACAGTTTACTGACAAAATAGTCAGAGGACGATAATTGTCTTTAAATGTTACATCTTCTACCAATCTGTCACATTAGATTTTAATAAAATTATAATTTTAATATCCAAGTTTTGTGTCACGTTGAACCCAACGCATTATAGAGGCAAATTCTGGTAAAGGAAATTCCCGCTTGCAAGCCCCGGACATGTGTGAAGAATACCCTTTTATTTGCGACGATTCAGATTGGTGTTACTGACAGGTTCCATCAGGTTTTCGAATGAAAATCGCACTATTTGTTTTTAAACAGGTATATATATATATTAATTGTTTATGTATTTCAAATTGGTTCTAAAATTGCAGAATAAATTAAGACCTTTGATTTGATGTCAAAATCATTTACATCTGACGGAAAAAAAATTAGTAGGGGGGTCGTGTTTTCAATCTTAATTTATTCTCTATTTCAACAAGCGCCGGGGAATAAACCTGTCCAAAAGGCTGTTTTAAAGGCATATTGTGTTAATATTTGAAAACAATCGACAATGTATTAAGTTTGGAAACGGTCCCTCGTGTGACGTAAGATTATAACTCCACCTACCTGTGGTCAGCTGCATCGCTGCATGCAATCACGAATATAAATTATCTTAAAAGTAACTTTAGCGCCATTTTATCAATGCAATTTTGATATTTTTAGAAAATTAGAAGAGTGAGTGATTTAATACATGCATTGATGTAATAGTTAGTAGATTTTAATTTTACTTAATATCTATTAACTGACTTAGAATGTAACCTACATTTTGATTGGCCGATACGCATGCAAATTTGCAATCTGGAACATGTGTGTAGTGATTTTAGCGCCTTATTGCGTCACACACTTGTTTGTAAGCGTTTCAACATGGATGTTTCATTTGATCTTGGAGATTAAGATTGGTTCAAAGACGATGTTGGTGCTTGTGTTGAGATGAATGATAATTTTGCTTGGTTGGAATGTTTGCACTGACCATTGATTTTCATGCATTTGAGATTAAAGTTCATGTTCTTCTGGTTTGTTACTTTACTGGAAAAATAAAGTTGTCTAAATGGGGGATTCAGAACAGCCTATAAACGGATAAGCAAAGTGCGTAGCCAAAAGGTCAAATTAAGATTTTGCTAAGTGGCACACAAATCAAAAAGATCAATGGTCAAAACAGATAAAAAACGATAAAGTACATGCAGGTGACACTTAGCAGTATTGTCATAGACTTGGTGACAGCAAACAACAAAGCCAATAACTAACTTTAATAATTTTGTCAAGCCCCTTTTTCGATAAATATAAACGAGCGTAGGTGTTCGCTCCGTGGCGCTCTTGTTTGACAAAATATAAACAAAACAGTGTAAAAACGATCACGTGGTGTGAAAGGGTAAACACTATAACGGACAAGAGTAAAATATGGTAACGCTCACACAGATTCGCAGTAGGCGGAGCTTAAAAAGCCCGCGAATAGTCGAATTTATTGTTATGAATAAGCGTAGTACTTAACGGGAGCCGTTCTGTCATTTCATTGGCTTAAAAAGCCCGCGAAAAGTCGAAATTTTTAATGAATAAGCGTAGTACTGTCATTTCATTGGCTGAAAATGTAGGTCGTATTTTAATACTTGTTATACAACGAAAACAAGTTAACCGACCATACAATCGCTTGCAACACATGCCTAAGTAAATCTCACATGGCAAGATGACTAAGACGAGAGTTAAACTCTAAAGAATTAAGGTAGCTAGTATTGACATATATTTGTCATGTCTTCATTAAATGTACTGATGTCTTCTAATGTACAAATCATGTTTCATTATTTTCCCCAAATATCATTTCAAAATGTTATATGTCGGAAATAAAAGTAACAGTCCGTGTTGTTTATATAAGGGGTGTGCACCAAATCAGTTAAAACTTATAGTAGTGTTAGATGGGGCAAAACGCCCATATTAAGCAATATTTTACGATACAATAATGACCATCAGTTCGATTAAGACGCGAGTTACAAAACGCGATAAAGCTCAATGAATTGACCATCACTTCATTGGTTTTTGCCTTTTTGCCCCATACATATTAGGGGTAAACGCATTTTGATAAGGGGCAATAACCTCTAAACATTATATATTTATAAATAACTTCTGGTAAAATGTAGTACAGTTTATCGATCATGTAAGAACTGCATAAATACCGTCAAACGTACGAATGGCAAAAATCGAGAATTCAAGGTGTACGAAGCGATACTGTAAAATTAACACATCGTTTACATAAAAAAGTGTAAAATTACAAAAATGACAATTAAAAACTTACATTTGAAGATACATGTTTAAATTTTTCGCGGTATTCACATCTGCGTAAGTCGTCACAAAAAGAATATCGCGCGGCACGGTAAATCTAACGATGTCAGAATTTTTACGCGTAGGCCTTTTACCTCGTTATGTGCCCCAACAATCCCTTCAATTTGCAATGGTCCAATAGTTATTTCGACAATGTTAAACGGTTGTTTGCAATATTCAGGGTTGTTTGCAATATTCAGGCATTTTAGCGAAAACTCAAGGCAACTGTATTATAATAAGTTTACATTGTAGTTCTATTTGTATTTTGTATATGTTAGCAATTTGTGCAGTTTAATAATATTTGAAATGTGCTGTTTTGTACGTAATTTGTGTGTAAATGTTTGTATGCATTTACCTACCTGTTGATATTTGCCTTTTTTCAGAGCCATGCAGAATATCGAATAACAGAAATACAATATGATTAAAATATAAACCTCCCCAAAGTGACATTCTGAATGTACACTTCCATTTCGCAAATCCTTTTAATATATTGTACTTCCCATTTCGGGAAAAGATACATATCCGCTTATTTCATAACCTCGCGCGTGCGCACTTAGCGTCGTCCTTCGATTTTCCAAAACATGGCCACTAAGATGTTAAAAGTGGCGAGTTCTGTCGCCAGGACCGTTCCAGTCGCCAAACATGTAATGTCTTTTATGACTTATTTTATATATTACACATTGTTATTTAAATTTAACATTCATCATTTTAATGCCTGAATTAATAGCCCCGTATCGGGTATTTTCGACGGTGTAATGATATTTTCCGCCTTCGCTCTACAACAAATTGATATATCAATAAAATGTTATCATAACCCTAAAACTATAACCCTTTAGGGCGAATTTGTTTTTTTGCAAAACCAGGTTACGGTTTGATGTTTCAGTTGTGTTGTAGTTTAGTTACTGTATCAGAAGACAAATAGATTTAGGTGACTCAGGCGCATCAAAATCCAATTCCATTACTGCAGTTTTAACCGCTAGCAGTATTGTGATTGCAGACAGATTGGTGCGTGATAAAAAAGTCATAGTTGAGAACTATGTAACTTCGGTTTCGTTTCAATGTTGACGATTGTATAGCCAGGTTCCGATTAAGCAGACATACATTTGACCTGTTTGCTTTTGGCCTGAGGCTTTTGCCCAAGGCCATATTATCTATGCTACATTTCAGATGCTGTTTAACAGACCCAATTTCCCTAAAGTACAAATTACTACAGTACATGTACGCGTTAATAAAGTTTTTGATGGTTTGTGCCATCGACCTTAATGTGGCGATACTCTAAAACGCGTCAGTGATTTTCTAAAGATATAAAGTGATCTGGGCGGCTAGCCTAACAGACTTTTATGGCAGTTTTTCAATGCGAAGATTTTGACAAATTTTCACTTTATTCTTTATGTTACAATAACATCATGTATAGTATCTCTGTCAGCAAAATAAATGCCCGTATGTCAATTTTATGCTGCTGTTGCATTTTCGTTTGTCAAAACATAGTTTCGACCGTAGTTTGGTGGTTTACAATAACATATATTAACTACTCTCGTTGTAGTTTAATGCGCAATATATATATGCATCTCTATGTTTCAAGTGGGGAACATTACTGAAGGAAAACTGTAAATCTCTAGTTACGAGTATATGGATAATTTAACAACAAAATGATGTAGTTTTTTATTAAAGTTAAGGTACAAAAATTGCATTTGCTTTAGTGTTTTGCTATGTGCACGCAACGATCTTTGAAGATTTGCAATCTCATCGCTTACTTTTCAAATAATACCTACCATCTGTTCAGAGGATATATTTTCGTTGAAGACATACCTACTCGCATTGCAGTATTATGTAAATATATTTGTTACTTTCTATACCATTCGTTGTAACTGGAACACACACTTGCACGGTCCCTGGTTGTAACATATATCATATAGATGCATGTCTATGTTTCAAGTGGTCTCTATTGCTTTCTAACAGAAATTATAATGACATTGACCAATACATGTACTTATTTTGTCAGTCACATTAATAAAGGATGAACATGTATTTTGGATGATGGCGTGCAATTAGTTTATATCATCGTCATATTATGTATAATATTTATTTAAGTTTAACTTTGTTAAATTTCACGCCTTTACAGATTCAAAAAATATAATGTCACCCTATAATTAACCACACCAATATGTATCTCAATGCTTTTCTATAAAAAATCACATTTCCCCCTAATTCTTCCCTATAAAATGCACTCGATGTTAATTAGCTTGTATAATCGCTACATGCAAATTACTGTGTTTATGAGGTCACCGTCGCCGCTCACATTTTATCTCATGCACTGTATGGTATTTTGGTCGACCCAGTATGTCCACCTGAGTGGTACGGTCACCCGGCATAAAATCAATCCACCATTTTGTTCAACTAGTATGCGATTATTCGGATAAATCAAACCAGACAAACCACACCTGGAGGTAATTTGGTCAGTTTGATAACCAGTTAAAGATTAGTAAAAAACAAATACAGAAACTTGTTTTAGTTGAAACCCAGTTGGTTAAAACAAATGAAAGGTTTGACAAACCAGTGTTGGATTCAAACCGGTTTGGTACAAAAAAATTCGCCCCTAATCACCCACGCGTATAATAGAAAAATACCAGACGTAACTACCGGATGCTTATAATGAAACAAAAGGGCGAATACCTACTGCGCATGTATCATCCGATCACATGGGGTAATTTCGACGGTCACATGTCATCACTCGCAGAGATTATTTTTCACGCAAATAATATGTGTCACAGTATAAATTTAATGTAACTGGATAAAACTGTTTCTTAAAATTGTTTAATTGTTATTTAAACTGGTTTTTTTAAATGTTTTAACTTGTAACACATTTACATTGAAAGTTTTTCACACAAGTTAATGTCCTCCGACCATCTGTGCACTTAGGATACAGGGATAAATTACCCTGCCTTATTACTTTAACAGTGTAGTAATGTAGAAACAGACTATAGGTTCAAATTATGATTCTGTATTGTTGTTGTATAAATGTCTAGTTGTACTCAGAGGTTGGAAGTGAATAAATGTTTTAGCTTAAAGTATTGTTAAGTTATCACATATTGGCGACGAGGAAAGTTTTATTAGAAAAAAGCCGTGTATGGACAGTTGAAAGAATTCTATCCAGGGGATAAGAGTGGAATGAATATATTGAGCGTTTGGAATATTATTTTGTGGCAAATGAAATTACGGATGCGGACAAGATGAAGGCGATTTTGTTATCTGTGGTTGGTTCAAAAACGTACAAATTGATGTGTAATTCACTTTCGCCAGTGAAACCAGGTAACAACAAATCTTTGTAATGTAATAGGTCATATAGTGTATCTGTCAAGTCAGTATGGAGATCAGTATGGAGTAGATGCACTGATTAGCACTTGTCTCTAGTTTATAGATAAAACAACAACAATATAAAACATGACATACGTGACTTAAGAGACTTGTTACGAGTGGCTCTACTGTACTCGTGTAATAATCAGGCATGATAATTTTCCGGGGATTGATTTGAGGCTCGCAAGGGCCGTTTTTGAGACTATTTAAACCGTCTTAGATGCTTAAAGCCAGTAGCTTCAGCGGTCCCCCTGGACCCCTTGTCGAATTTTCAGCTGATTTGAAATTTTGCATTCTCATGAATAAACACTTATACTTAAAAATGTATATACTATAATAAAAAAATTCACTGAAGCGATCAAGAATTTATGACAGTTGCAACATTCAGTTGATTATTGTAAACAAATCTAAAATGCATTATGAGGGTGCGTTCTTCAAAAAGTAAGCAATTTGTTGATGGTTATGCAGTACATATGTATTATATGAAATGCATAAAATTGCTTCTGATTTTAATCTTTAAAGTTGTTAAGCATTGGTCTGGTGAATTTTATTACATGAACGTAATCATATAACTATGTAACAAAGAACAGCTAGACATGAACAGATCGTGAAATTTTAAATTGTTGTTGCTGTGCCGACAAATAGTGTAAGGTGTGGGAAAGCGCCCATATTAAGCAACATTTTACGATACAATAATAACCATCATTTCGATTAAGCACATAAGTATATACATAAATTAGATTTGACAAATCACCTCCTATATGCATCTAGCGTGTCGAATTTAAAGCTACGAACATTTAATGTTATGCGGTTTTAAGTACATGTCACTTATTACTATATAGATGGTATTTGTTTTTACAGGCAATTGAACATCTTCGTTGTCATAATTGGATTAACATCTCATATAATACTGAATACTTTATTAACTGTTGAAAGGTAAATGCTTAGTTCAACCCCGACGATTTATTTCAAACTAAATTGTGTAATATATGACTTATTCCGATGTATTTTTATTGTTGTTCAATAACACTTAGTAAGTAACTTACACGTTGACAAAATGTATATTTAACATGTATGTGTTGTGGACGATTTACATTGTACAAGTCTTAATAAAATGTCTGTTCTGTTCTGTTCATATAATGTTGTTTGCTTAAAGATTAATTTTATTTCCCCCCAACATGACGATAGCACTTTCATGTATGGTAATTTATTTGTGAAAAAAAATGTATTACAATTCCTATTCTTCATGATTTTAACTTAATCTTCTTGATTATATTTTATGTGAAAGATATGTATAATAGTATGTGAATTGTAGTATTAGTACTTAACATTCCAATATAACATAATATAATATTTTATTTACATTTACCAATTTCATTATTTTTCTATTGAAAAATTATGTCTCAATACAAGGTGTGAAATGTGATACATTTCAACCAACTGTTTGTCATCCATGTGTATATTCACACATTTGTGTTAAGTAATTGACTTACATCAAAGGTGTAAAGATAACTTGTCAATTACTTCCAAATACTTTTATTTATCAGTCATAATATCGTTTTGTTAATTTCTTGTATCCTAAAAGTCAGTCAATGAAAATATAAAGATCCCATATCGTGCGTTATTACATGTACTGAGTACTAAAATGTCAATATATATTATTGATTAAAACGTATACTGAAGAAAACAGATACAGTTTTGTTTGCAAATATATTATGATACATGTAATATTCGAAAGCAAAATACAAATGTATACACAACTACATACATACTGATACATCAAGATAAATGCTACAGCCCTTGGCAATTTCATCATGCTGGCTAAACACAGCGGGGTGGCTAATTCAGTCGCGAATGATAATGATTATGAGACGTTAAAGTGGCGTATATATAATCGGTTATAGCATGGAGTCAATATCGATCAGATCTGGGGACTCTTGCGATGAGCCAGAAAGTTGGACATGAGTGTGCCTGTGACACGCATATCAACATTCAGTTTTGGTATTGATCGGACCCGTTTTATCAATATTCGTACGAACGAGCGTTCGTACGATACGAAATGTTCGTAAGAATTTTCTTACGAAAATACTTACGATCGTTTTATCAAAATGTGTCCGTATACGTGTATGACTGCGATCTTACGAATAAGAATGTTCGTGCGCACAGTAAATCAGTACACGCTCTTCTTGGGGATGTCAAACTAGACGTATCTCACGTCGTCTCTCAGTCGTCTGTTGAGAAACAAAAATATAACCGCCTATCCATCTGTTGTCAGTAGGCAAACAAACTTCTCAGAGGAAGACGAGCAAACTTCGGTGGATAGCTGCTTAAAAGTACTGGTACAATGTAACAGAACACTGAACAGTATTCAGTTAGATATGTCGGCAGATATGCCTACCCACTAAAAGCATATTTCTTAAAGAGGAGGTTTGCTATTTCATGTCTGATGACTAAGATGCGAATAAACAGGGGCTGGTCATAAGAGGTTCGAACTGAAATATGAAAGTACTGTAGTGGTGTGGCGCTTGATGAGGTGTTCGAACTCACGCCATCCCCTCTATCCCTGCATGGCACTCTACAAACTGTAGTAACCAGTTGGCTGTATCATCCCACACCGATGCTCTAACTAACGAATTCGTAGCGTCTGCATGCGTACGGAAATATTGATAAAACGCTCTTGCGATCGTAAGAACGTCGTAAGAAAATCTTACGAAACTTTTGTGCGTAAGAACGTTGATAAAATGGGCCCATAAATAATGATCGTGTTTTGGTGGAAATATGATATCCATTGGTCGTTGTTGAATGATCGTCTCCAAACAGTGAAAGTCTATTCCGATCAAAACTTGTATGTCATACCATTCAATCACATTCATTGAGAAATATTTAATTAATTACAATGAAATAAGCATTTTAGTCACAAAATCAATCTTCCAACGCCGCTTCGTAAATACTGACAAGCGTTTGTCAGGTAGATCGAGCAAGAATAGTCGCCCCTGACAAATGTTATACTAGGGCATCAATGGAAATATACGTAGAACGATAAAATAACAGTCATTGTATATGCTGGAACTTCTTTTAAACAAAATACAAGCAGCAGATTGTAGATATCGAAAATACTAGTATTTTCCTTATATTTAAGATAAAAGTTAAGACTGCTAAGAGGTACCTTACAGTTAAGGAGAAAAATAAACAATATCTTAAGATAATATGCTTTGTGAATACCACTTAAGATTTTTCTTGAAATCTAAGGAAGAAATGCAAGAAAAATCTTAAATTTAATGGAAATCTTAGGATTTAAGATAAATTTTCAACTTAAGATGTATTATGAATACGGGCCCAGATATGGGGAATCTTGCGATGAGCCAGAAAGTTTGACATAGTTCAGAAGGGCGTACCCGAATTCACAGGTTTTAGTTGTTAGTTCAGAAGTTAATTTCAGAATGCACTTCCTGAAATCAAATGTGAGTTCGGATATGAAATGGCGAATGTACAGCCGTTAGTTGTTAGTTCGCACAATAGGTCTCGAATTCATAGCCAGATATTAGTGAAGACCGTTATAAACTGTATTTCAGTGCGCAGGTTTCGATGTGTGTTTGTTTATAATAAAACTGTGGGTACCATAATCTATTGCCTAGAGACAAATGCTTTGTCTTAAAATTCTTAATATTGGCACTTTTTGTTCGTATTCGCTTTTTATTGATTATTTTCTTCTGGAAATTAATTGTTGAGGTTAAATAACAACCAAGTTAGCCATGTGGCGTTTTCAAACTTCTATCAAACATTTACGTTTACGAAACCTTTTGATTTGTTTTGATGGGTTTTACCCCCATCTTCAGCGACATTTGTACTTTGCACAGGCGGACAGTCCACCTAACTCTTGCTCCTTCGTTACCAACACGTCAATGTTTGAGTTCCCCTTTGCAAACGACTGACTACTTTTCCCACATGATTTCTCAGATGAGGGAGACGAATATACATACGGTTTAAATTGTCGCTAAGAAATTTCCCGCCCCGACTTGATTTCGACATCAGTTTGTTACGGATCCAGAATCAGGTTCTTTGTAAAGTTGGAAGAATGTTAATAAGATAACCTTATTGATTCCGTAAGTGAATTTTAGTAAACGGCAAGAAAGATGACATTACTAGATCTATATATACGATAGTCAAATGTTCTAAGTACACACCTGGAAATGTGTAACGGGCGGAAAACGAGTGATGAATACGTCATTCGATGCAACAATCTATATGTTTACCCGGTTTACTGGGGCGAACAGTTGATAGAAGTGCGTTTTACAAATCAAAGATACATGTAACATTCAGAAACAGTTCAGAAATGTACATATTAAATGAAACCCGGAGAAAAATTGCCAATGATGCATGCAAATCGAAGCCGCGGCCGTGGTCCAGTGGTTAGTGCGCTGGACTTGTAACCCGGCGATCCGGGTTCGATTCCCGGTCGCGGCAGGTCATACCCTTCCATGAAAAATTGATAAAAATGTCGATTTTCCTCCTCATGTGGAGAAGTTGCCGGCTCCTTGTGGAAGGGTAAGTTAGTACTGGTTAGATTTCAGTCCAGGAAAAACTGGTTAGGTGAACCGGCCGCCGTATATAACTGAAATATCGTTGAGAAACGGCGTTAAAACCGATGAAACAAACAAACAAGCATGCAAATCGTGCGTTTTCTGAAATTATATATACAATTATGTTTCCATGATTAGCTGAGGGCACGCCCTTACCTTGGACCCAAAGTACACAGACAAGTTTTCAGTACAATTTACCATCTTAAGACATATTAATTCATACCCATGGGGGTCGTCCTAGTCATTGTAATATTAATCAAGTTCAATACAAGTTTGAGCGATTTTTTTTCATATTTCACAGAAATTCACTTCACCAGCAATAATTTGAAATATACTAGAATGTGTTATAGCCATGTTTCTTATCATTTAAAAAGATATATTGAAAGAAAAAAACTTAATACACAAATGTCAGTCTGGCTTCAGAGCTGAAACTGCATTGTCATCTATAGTAGACAGGTGGAGAAATGCCATCAATGGAAGTAAAATTGTCGGAACAGTCTTTCTGGACTTGTCAAAGGCCTTTGATCTAGTGAAATATTTAACTCTTCTTGACAAATGAAAATCAAATAATTTCAATCCATCATCACTTCAGTGGTTCTAATTGTATTCGACAAACAGATATCAAAGAGTAAATGTATCTAGATAGCTCTCAGAAGCAGGTCATATTACATCAGACGTCCCTTAAAGGTCTGTCCATGGGCCTGGACTGTTTATCATGTACATCAATGATATGCTATTTTAGAACACAGAAATCTTACTGTCATGTTTGGTGATGACACCACCCTAAGAGCTATTCAAAATAACCTTCAAAACATTAGAAACAGGATTTTTTTAGGCAATAAAGTATGTTACTTAGAGTGTTATGATAAGCAAACTCAAATCGAGACCGACGCATTGAAATGCAGTTTATTTCGGTCTAAACTAATATCTAGTTATGAATTCGGGTTCGAGATCTAACGTACGGACTAACAACTAACACGTGTGAATAATCTACTTCATATTCGAACTGACATCTAACTGCTGGCTGTGGATTCTTGAATTAACTTCTAAATAAACAAAAAACAACTGTGAATTCGGTCACGAACATCTTAACTACCAACTAACAGCTGTAAATTCGCTACAACATATCCGAAGTCAAACATAACTTCTGGCTATGCATTTTCGAATAAAAATCTGAACTAACACATAGTAGTTGTGTATTCGCTCCATCATATCCGAATAAACAGCTGAACTAACAACTAATAGCTGTGTATTCGCTACATCATATCCGAACTCACATCTAACTTCTGGCAATGTTTTTTCGAATAAACATCTGAACTAACAACTACTAGCTGTGTATTCGCTGCATTATATGCGAATAAACATCTGAACTAACAACTACTAGCTGTGTATTCGTTCCATCATGTCCGAATTCATATCTAAGTTATGGCAATGTTTTTTCGAATAAACATCTGAACTAACAACTACTAGCTGTGTATTCGCGGCATCACATGCAAATAAACATCTGAACTAACAACTAATAGCTGTGTATTCGTTCCATCATATCTAAACTCACATCTAATTTCTGGCTATGTATTTTCGAATAAACATCTATACTAACAACTAATAGCTGTGTATTCGGGAGTGAACATCTGAACTAACAACTAACAGCCAACTTCACAGACCTCGAAAAGGGGGCATTTGTAAAAATCTTGTCATCTACGTCCAGGCAGTTTACCACTAACAGGAAACAGGGAAAACCTACAAAGAAAGTTATTACACCAAAAAGGATAGTTCCTCTTGTTTCCTCAACTTCAAGCACTATTTTTTTCAATTGCTATTTAAAAATTTCATTGCCACGTCTGGGATCGCCAGTGCTTCGGAAATATGGTGATGCGAATTATGTATATACAAAGAAACTTAGGACCTACCCGATTATCTCTAAGTGCAGTTCTAAGAGGTGTGTATGTTGTAAGTATTTAGTTTGTAAAAATACTACTACTTCAAATGTAAATGGTAGAACCTTTAACGTTAATATTAAAACTGATATTACATGTACAAGTAAAGATATGGTATATTTACTTACTTGAACTTATCCTAAATGCGGTTTACAATATGTTGGTCAGACTGGTCGATAAATAAAAACACACTTAAGAGAACATATATATAAAATACGATATAATAAGAAATATAAACTTTATTTATAGACATTTTAAAATCTCTGGACACTCACTTAGCTATGTTATATTTCAACCACTGGAACAAATTATTTATAAAGACACAGAAACAGTTTCACAAAGATATAGAACACGACATTTAATATAGAGTTGGAATGGATTAAGAAGTTACAATCACCCTATCCTCTGGGCCTGAATGACAATATTTACGAACAAGGTAATGTCTCACAAAATTTAAATATAGATATATTTTCACTGACACAAACACGAACACGCCGTAGAAGATCACATGACACTAGGATTAATGGAAACAGTAAACGAAAAAGAAGACATGATATGACTATTCATGAATTAAACAATATTCTAAAAAAATCAGGCATACATACTATGCTAAGCAAATTAGCCTCACTACCTGTTTCCTCCATTAAAACACTGGATGAGGTTGCCGATGAGATATTTACTAGATCACACTTTCTTTATGACACAGCTACTTTAATTCAATCTTATACACGTCATTTACGTCCTCATAATAATGAATAAGATCATGTGAGACATTTTTTTCAAACTATCTTTTATCAATAAAGGCATTGATTTTATTGATATACAAAGCGTATTAAGAAATAACACTGTTAAATTTTTAATTCCTATGTACTTAACAATATTACATCTGATCTCAATATCTCTGATAACAGTTCTGGCCAATATGGAAGGAATTCTTGAGACTGTCAAATTCAAAATATCTATATAAACCCGCAGAACATATAATCACAGGCAACCTTAAAATTATATCTGATAAAAGGGTTAGGAATTTAATTTCTAAGGGCCCCAAATATAGATACCCTAACAAAATAGATTTTTATAAATGTAAAGAACACATTATTGATTCTCTTAACAATTATGCAAACAAATGGTGCAAAAGGGAACATGCAGATGTCAATTTTCTTACGTCCTGGAAGAATGAAATAATAAAAAGCATGGATCAAAGAATTAAGTTTTATCAATCTAATCCAACTCTCCTGCCTAAAGATCCGAAAGTGTCCTTCCGTACTTTCAAAAATAAAAGTTTAGAATTATACAACAAATTTGTACTTGTGACAACATTCATTGTATGACGGTTTTATTATACGGAAGTCCTAAATAATGAACTTAACTGTACTGCAGCATACAGTCCTATTCCATCGTCTGCAGATGATATAATTGACAGACACTGCTCCGAATTGTCTAAATTTAATGTAGAAGTCGCATACAAATGTAATAAGTTACCAACTATGTATTGGTTACCTAAACTACACAAAAAACATATAAATCTAGATTCATTGCTAATGCGAGCTTCACTACAACTACACAAATTTCGAAGCTTCTCACTAGTTGTTTAACAACTATTAAAGCTGAAGTTGTAAAAAAATTGCAATAAAACTTTTGAAAATTCCGGGGCATAAACAATTCTACATTTTAGAGCAACATCTATGATTTCTCCACTCTTTATATTTCACTTCCTCATGATTTAATTAAACCAAACTTACACATTTAATTGAAAAAACATTTGGTAGCAATCAACATGTATATTTGGCCTGCAATGATGAAAGGGCTTTTTTACTTCCAATAATTACAATAACTTTACCATCTGGACATGTGAGGACGTCTATGAAACTCTTATTTTTTTACTGAATAATATCTTTATTAAATTTGATAACTCAATTTACCAACAACAAGTTGGTATATCTATGGGAATTAACTGTGCTCCACTTATAGCCGACTTAGTCTTATTATGTTATGAAAGAGACTTTATGTTATCCTTATCCAAAGAAAATCAGATGGATGTAATTGACGCTTTCAATAATACCTTTTAGACGATATTTTAAATATTGATAATGAGTTTTCCTAACCATGATATATAATATATATCCAACAGAACTACACCTATGGAAAGCTAACACCTTGAATACACATGCCTCGTTTCTTGGCTTGGACATTTCTATAGAAAATGGTAATATATGATAATATAAGATTATAAACTTTCCCTGGCTCATTAGTGATATACGGAGGAACACAACATATGGCATATATATATCTCAACTTATAAGATTTCTAAGAACTAATACAAATCTAGAGGACTTCAATAAGCGTAACCTTCTACTAACAGGTAAACTGCTAAAACAAGGCTATCGTTATCATAAATTATGTAAGACGTTTCGTAAGTTTTGCCATAAATATACCGATATTAATTTAAAATATGGCACTAGTGTCAAATCTATGTTGGAGATCTGTTAAATGATATTTGCAAAATTCATAACAGTTGTTTCATCAGTTATTTGTAAAATTAATTAACAAGTTCAAAAGGAAGGCTTATAATCCTGACATAATGAGAACAACTGCAGATAAGATTTTAAGTAAATAAATACTTGACAGATTTTCACACTGTCTTGTGTATGTGGCGTTCCCTCTCTTTTTTATGACGTCATTAACATTTTATGACGTCACAGATATTTTATTATACACGACCAAGAAAACTTTTCTCTCTACAATGTTTTATAACACATCTTAATATTCATTGGGTACAGTCATATTTTGTGTTTTCGTTTTAGCTTTCTTAATAGACATATTTCTTTTAGTTTTAAATGCCATTGCCCTATCACTAATATCTAAGAATTGTTTAATTATTAACTACATTATCGAATTGATGGAAATTCTTTACACTTAGACGGGTTTGTTAATCTCTCATTCAAAATAGGCGGAATAAAATTAGTGTGTACATTCTATGTAGTCTCAAATATGAACAGAAGGGCAATTTTAGGTAGAGACTGGCTACTTGGAAACAGTGTGAGATTATATTTTGACCTTGGTTGCCTAAGGGTACGAAATACCTATGACTCTTTAGAAGAAGATATTCACATTGATTCGGTAGTCAGGTTACAAAAATATACTATAATTAAGGTATGCAGTGGTCAATTAAACAAGAAAGCAAGACAACTTAATACCTCTAAAACTTATAAACTACGCAGTGTAGAAGAAGGATATCCTTACACTGAACCTGGTCTCATGGTAGCTAACGCAGTCATTAAATTACAAAATCACCATAGGCTTCCGGTAATGATAGTCAATTCTACAAATAGGACAATTAAACTAAGGAAGGGCTGTGCCGTAGCCACCGTTGTGCAAATTGATGAGAAATGCATTGCTCACGTCACTGGCACTAGTAAACTCTTAAACAAAAATGCAAGTGCTGCCAACCTTAAATGCTCCAACTCTTACACTTAATATGAATGAAATTATAGCACCCAAAGAACACCTCTCTTACGTACAAAATTGACCACAGTCTATATTTTAATGTTTGTACATGGTCTACACTGTTAATTTAGAGTGCAGTATCTAACGTAGTCTACTATTTTTTTGTGACGTCACATTGTTAATAATGCGCATAGTTAAAAAATTTGAGTTTACATTGTTTATGGACAGTTAACATATATTGTTTACTTTGATATCGTCTCATTCCGAGTACAAGCTAGATTTTTTTATTATTATTTCAGAGATTCACAGTCATGAATCATTTCCTATTGTTATGTTTGTTCGGCCTGGTCAGTACTATAGAAGTACATAAGAATATTATTTTTGAACAAACGAATCAAATTACCACCACTAATCCCAATGGAAAGTTGCATTGATTGTGGACGTTTCCTTGTTTAAAAAGGCATTAGATAAACTTGAAAATGATATTAACTCAGCTGAAAACATTTCCGTTGAAATGCTTGACAGTTATTCAGCACCCGAGCCTGAAAAGGTAAACACAGTCAAAACGAGGACTATGACAGTCCTGTATTTGCAGTTCACCGAGAAATCTTAAGAACGAAATTAAATTTCTTAAAGCAACACATGAACCCCTTCATGTTCGCCAAAAGCGACCATTATTACCCCTACATGGATTTTTTAAATTCGTTTTTGGAACAGCTGAGGATTCTGACGCAAATACCCAAAAATCTATACTTCATGTTATGGAATCTAATTTGTCAATCTTGAATATTTCTAGGCATAATATTTCCCAAATTAGGCAATCAATAAATAGTATAATTACGGCCCTAGGCGAGGTTGACCTAAAGATAAAACGTATGGCAAACAAAATCGAAAACCATATTGACCATTTACAGCGCTATACCCTTATGTATAATAGTCTGAACTTAATTATGGACGAAATAAAGAGTCTTTCCAGACATGCTCAATTTTACTTAGAACATTTCGAAAGGCAATTAAATATGCTATCTCTATCAAGGTTATCCCCAAGTATGGGTACTCCTTCGAAATTACGGGCCCTTCATAAGGAAATAATAACTCAAGTGCCGCCGTCTTATATTTTACTTGCCAATGTAGATTTAAAATAAATTAATGGGATTTTTACAAAATTTTGAAATGTGATACGTTTCTTATGACGATCAATTAGCCATACTCATTCATATCCCGCTATTAGATTTAGATGGCAATCTGAACGTATACCGCGTTCATAATCTAGAAATTCCGTATTTTAATCAAAATACCAGTCCTAGTTCACAAGACTCATCCATTGCCATGACTGCGAGGTATGATTTAGATACTTCAGCGTTGATGATAAACACTGAGAGAACAAAATATGCAACCTTTACTTCAGCTGAACTAAAAAAAATGCAGTAAACCTGTACAAACATTTTGCGAAATGTGTTCACCTATGTATCATATGTCAATGACACAAAGGTGCTCCGTTGCATTATTTACGAAAAACGAAGCAAAAATTTCATCGTTTTGTAATACCGTTGTCAGACCAAATATGAAATGACCATTAGCTGAATATCTATACAAAGGTCATTGGGTTATTACAACACATATACCCCTTAGGTTCTTTGTTATACTAATGATAAAAAGAAATCTGAATTATTAGTCAACCCTCCTATGGGATTTATTGAATTACAAATGAATTGCAGAGCTTACAACGAACATCTCAGCTTAAATGCTTAGTTTTCTATGTTCTATAAAAAGACAATGCAAGACACCAATGATCTTTCGTATTTTCTAAATATCACAAGTACAACTAGTTGGAAACCCTTCCATACCACATTGTTGGCAATATGATGACAATCCCACGTTTGTGCATACTTGACAAAACAATATCGTTAAATATTGATTTCTATACATTTTGATGGACTTGTGAGCGACTTTATGTCTAATCGCGGACATCGTCGCTGGTGCGGATTTATCGCTGTCCACCCTACTATCAATCGTTTGGGATTAGGATCCTGTTTTCTCCAATTGACAGTTCCAACCGACATTTCACCGCTATCCAATACCACGCCAGCCGAACACCACCGACGAATACCATCACAGAATGACATCTCTAGACCGAAAATACCAGTAGAAGAACGACGCAGAATTCCATACCAAAACAGACAAGACCAGCCGAACACCGACTACGGATACCATCACAACAATGCCAACAGTAAATAAATTATGTATATAAACAATGAAAAACTAAATCAGTGGTTGTGCATCAGGAATTCCCTACAAATCATGTTACACTTGAACCGGTTATAAACAATGTGACTATATATTCACCAAACAGTAATAAACAGTATGATCGGTGTGACTAAACGGAACTCTATTCAAAAATATGTGTACTGGTTTTATCATTTGTGTAACTAAATGGAACTTAATCAAAAATATCTATGTACAACATATACTAGTAGTTGAACTGCAGTATACACTTACTTGTATTACTTGTACTGTCTTAAAATGTTTCCAGTATAATCTTGTAAACTTGTCGACTGATGCTTTAAAATGTTTCTTATATAATTTTGTAATCTTGCTGAATGATGCTATACACTTAATATGTCGCATTTATATATTGAACAGAACGAATAAGGTGACGCGCAATTAGCGAGTGTACTTCCTTACTCGTTAATTGGTGTTTCCTACATTAATCATTAAACTACCCCATTATCTATCTCCAATTATTTCATTCTCCAATTATTTTATTAGATTGCTCGATTAATCATCTTAAGATATTTTTTGGTTTTATTAAAGAAAGGAAGGAATTTGTAATGTAATTATAGGTCACGTAGTGTATTACGTCCGAAGAAAAGACTTTAGGCTTTTCTATATGCCAAGTCAGTTTGGAGATGGGGTAGTGTTGTGACATTTTCCATCTCGCCTGTCATTTAATATGTATATGTCTAGACTAAAGTAATTAAGGGTTTGTTATAAAACCTGGACAACTTTGGTCTAGAAAATCAGAATGGGACAGAGTGAGAGCCGTACAAACTACGTTACAGTAGTTGGTTTTCAGAGCGAGAGCCGTACCAACGACGTTACAGTAGTGGGTTTTCTGGACAACGTTGGTCTAGAAAATCAGAATGGGGCAGAGTGAGAGCCGTACTAACTACGTTACAATAGTGGGTTTTCAGAGCGAGAGCCGTACTAATAACGTTACAACTGCAAAACATGGAAACATTTGAAGGACACTGCAAAACTAGAGAAAACCAATACCAAGTTGAAAACATACTCAGGAGAGTATTTAAAAATCCTTTGAAAAAGTGATATTAGTGTGAAATACGACAACAAAGAGGTAGTGTAACCCATAATTGTTGTGAGCAATCATGGACCAAATCTCCTAGGAAGAAATTGACTAGAGAAAATTCAGTTTAATTGGGGAGAAATATGCACTTTGAAAGTCAGTGTCATAGATGACAATGAATTGAATGCTATTTTGAAGAATTACGGTAGTGCATTCAATGAAGGTTTGGGCAAGATATCAGGAGTAAAAGCAAAAAGTTACACTGATGGTGATGATAAACCAAAATACTTCAAAGCTAGACCAGTTCCGTACGCCATTAAAGACGTCATTGAGAAGGAACTTGAACGTCTGCAAAATAACTCCTGTAGAGTTTTCCGAATGGGCAGCACCGATTGTACCAGTAGTGAAAAGTGATAAATCAATCAGAATATGTGGTGATTATAAAGTGACCATTAATCAGTGTTCGAAGTTGGACAATTATCCTATTCCCAAAATTTCTGATCTATATTCTACATTAAATGGCGGGAAACAATTCACAAAATTGGATATGTCACAAGCGTATTCAAGAAATATGTCACTATAAACACACATCGAGGTTTGTTTGTAAACAATCGTATGCCATTTGGTGTGAAATCATGTCCAGGAATATATCAACTTACCATGGAAAATATACTACAGGGTCTGTCAAAAGTAATTGTCAGAGTAGACGATATCTTGGTTACAGGACAATCGCGTAAAGAACACTTGCAAAATTTGGCATTGTTTTAGAACGGTTGGACAAACATGGAGTTAGGTTGAATCGAAACAAGTGCGTTTTCTTGGCAGATGAGGTTGTCTATCTTGGACATAAACTCACAGAAAAAGGTGTGACCCCCTTACCAGAACGAGTACAGGCGATTCAAGAAATGCCAGCACCGATCAACATAAAACAGCTTCAAAGTTATTTAGGAATGATAAATTGTTATCACATGTTTCTTAAAGATGTGTCAACAGTTTTGAGCCATTACCTGTATGGTATCGAGACTTTTCAACCCCAAGACTTTTCAACCCCAAGACTTTTCAACCCCTAAGGTAAAATATCCAAGACTTTTCAACCCCACTGTCATTTTCAACCCCTAATTAGCCTAAGACTTTTCAACCCCTGTTAAAATCAAGACTTTTCGACCCCTAATAAACTAAGACTTTTCAACCCCTGGAAAAATGTTGACAATCACGTTAAGTTTAATTTTTAAGTTTATTTACATTCCAAAATGAATACTAATAAAGATATATACACACAAAATACACACAGTCATTCTATCACATTTTATTTTGCCTAAAACTGCAGGTGGAATTATATTGGTATTTAATTGATGATGTGATTTGTTATTCTAATTAAGTCTAATTACGCTGTCACTTACACTCAAACATTATTTATTTATATATACATAACTTTATTGCCTCCATTTTCTGGAGATATATGGTTTAACAATTATTTATGAATATATACATATATAAAGGAAGAATATTGAATACTATATTACTATATACAGCATATAAAAGGAAAAAAGGTCGAATACATAGCCAATAGAATAGAATAAAACATCAAGTCTCTTGCACGTAACTAGTCTCACATTATGTTAATATTTGACCTCACGGAGTATGTTTAGTTCAAACGAAACGAAAATTTGACACTATACATGTAAGGAACTGGTAATACGTATTATTGGTAAAGCAGTCTCAGGAATTTGCCGAGACTGCTTTACCAATTCAAACTATTCAAACACTTTTTATTCAAACTGGCACATACATTGACTCAGAAACACTTTATTTCACACTGGCACACTATTTATTCACACTGTCACAATTACTTGCACATACACTTAACCGTTTATCTCGCCGATTTCACGCAGAAAATCCTCGCATACAATGTCCCGTTCATCATACTTGTCCCAGAGTCGTTACGTAACACAGTCAACAAACATAACAATTACATTTTACTGACTCAAAGATTGAATTGATAAACCTTTCAAAATTAATTTATTATGCAAATGATATTAGAACTCAATAATTGCCCTTTCCTCATGTCATCCTCATGTCATCTGTATATGTTGACTTTGTGTTTCTTTATTGGTACAGATAGACTGAGATATACCTGGTACATGTACATGTATATATATTTTCATTGACCACTTTGCTTATGTAACACAATTGTTTCACATTCATGAAAGCTCTTTGTAAACTAATATTTTTTTATTTCTTTTACGACTTTCTCTACATTATATATTATACTGTATTGTATGTTATACACGTGTAGGCCTACGAATGTTTTATTCAATAAATATGATTGAGTTGAGTTATTGGTTAAACCTAAACAAAGTTCGGAAATCATTATGTTTTAAGACACATTATATATATTTATTTGTTTCAACCTGTATTACTCTATCAAAATCAGTGATAAAAGGGAATATATATCTTAATAATTATTATGGCATCTGCAATCTTAGGTACTATATATAAAACATATATTAATTGATAAAGGCATTTTAAGAAGGACCTACTGATATACATTCATATAAGTCTTAACGACTTATCCAATTTTAGACAATTGTGAGAATATACTGATTCATTCACCTATATATATAATAACAATACCATTTCAAGGCATTTAGCGGGCATATATCACCTTAAACAACGTACACTTGACAGTTTACACATAATTAAAAGTGTGATGGTTACATCAATAGAACACAATTGCCTTTGATCCATTAAACAAGTGCAACAAATAAAAACAAACAAGCATTTAATTGTATTAAACAAATAATCTGCTAATTATTATGATGATCAAACAAAATATAATGACAAATTAAAGGAATGCAATTTTCGAATTGCGAATTGTGATTTACAATAACATGCATTTACTACTGTCTATACCTTTCGTTGTAGTTTAATGCGCAAAATATATATACATACATGTTTATGTTTCAAGTGGTGTAACATTACAAAAGGAAAAATGTTAATATCCAGTACATGACTAATTTAACGTGCATACAGCTAAATATTGTCGTTTTTATTAAAGTTAAGGCATTCGTATTAATTACCTGAATAACAAATAAGTAGTTATGTTTCAAATTCAAATATCTCTTTCAGGAACATGATATGCCTTATACCCATCAGTGACAAAAACATGCATCATATGACGTGCACGCAACGATCAAATATTTGCAATATCATTGTTTTATTTTCAAATAAAACCGACCATCTGTTCAGACGAGTTATCACATATCCGTGTATGTTTCTACGATACAATAACAGTTAATATCATATTGCACAGTGTGCATATACTACGCAAATTAGCGGAAAAAACCTAAATGAAAAGTATACGCTGCTTGTTTACAATTTACAAAACGAATAATGATGAAAAATATTAACACTTTTGATGTATTAAATAAGAACCCTCATGAACACTGCAGCAAACACAAAAATTATATATGGTAACATTTACCGTTAACAAGCAAGTTACTTATATGACAGATTTACTATGCATGTTCAGCAAAATTCTTCAAACGTACATATCCAATTAAGTGAGTTTATTCCATCTCAAATGATTCATGTTTCAGACCTTATCAACACATTTTCAGTTTACACAGGAACTTTTAAAAATTATATTTTTCTTTGCACAAGAGCTCAGTCCTTTATCAATCAAAATGTATTAAATTCCGTACACTTGATTGCAATCCGAGTCAGAGAGATTCAACCTGGGACCAACATGTATATATTGGTCCCAGATTGAACGGACACGCTGAACGCGTGTATACTGAATGACGTCAGAGACTTGTTTATGTGATTACGTCATTAAATATATTTTTCGATGACATTTTGAGAGGAATTGTTTTCCTTTATTTACGAATTACAGTTACGCATGAAATAAGTGAATTGTTAGATACCAGTATATTTAATAAAATAGAAAATGATAAAAAAGAAAAGAAATAGGGGTTGAAAAGTCTTCAAAGTAGGGGTTGAGAAAGATAAATGTAGGGGTTGAAAATATTCAAACTAGGGGTTGAAAAGTCTCAACAGGTAGGGGTTGAAAAGTCTTGAAATCAGGGGTTGAAAAGTCCTGGGGTTGAAAAGTCTTCATTTGAAAAGTGGGGTTGAAAAGTCTTGGGGTTGAAAAGTCTGTAAGCCACCTGTATTACTAATGAAACGGGCAAATTGGCAAGGGGTAAGCAGGAAAACAAAGCATTTCTAGAATCTAAGAAGCTATTGGCCTTGAAAAACAGCTACTGTTGACAAGTGATGCTCCGGCATATGGAGTGGCAGCGGTCTTGTCACACAAGATGGAAGACGGATCAGAACGACCTGTCGCTTACGCTTCGAGGACTCTATCGGGAATGGAGAACAATTATTTAGTACTAGAAAAAGAGGCATTGGCATTAGTCTTTGGTGTCAAGAAGTTTCATCAGTATTTGTACGGAAATGAATTTGTGTTATTTTCTGATCACAAGCCGCTATTGGGATTGTTGAAGGAAGATAAACGAATTCCAACTACGGCAGTGGCAAGGATACAGAGATGGACAACGTAAGCTAGGTACGATTACGTATTCCGGTATAAGAAGGGACCAAGCATTGGTAATGCTGACGGGTTAAGTCGATTACCTAGACACTCAAACATGTCTGAACCACCAGTTCTGACGGAAATAATATCAGCTATTGGACTATTAGCTGAAACACCACCGACGTCTGAGGAAGTCAGACTGTGGACGCAGCGTGATCATGCTATGTCGAAAGTGACAGTGTTTGTGCAAAAAGGCTGGCCAGAAAAAAATCTAAATAAGGAATTTAGACCTTATTTTGCTGTCAGAAATGATTTAAACAGTTATGATGGATGCTCACTACGGGGAAACCGTGTTATCATACCTCTACAAGGACGTGAGGCAATGCTGAATACTTTACATGAAGGACATCCAGGATGTAATAGGATGAAATCTTTGTCCAGAATGTACGTATGGTGGCCTTTAATGGATACCGACATTGAAGATCACGTGAAACAATGTGAAATATGTCAAATGAATAGGAATATGCCCGCAGAAGCAAAACTACATCCGTGGGAGTAGAGGAAAACTGATAGGAGTCAGCGCCACAATTGTGGCACCTTGCTCATTGTGTCACCTTGCTCATTGTGGCACCTTGCTCATTGTGGAACCTTGCTCATTGTGGAACATTGCTCATTGTGGTGCCTTGCTCATTGCGGTACCATACTAGTTCGCAGCAACTCTGATGATAGAACAATTGTTCGCATCCTCACAAAGCCTATACGCGTCAAATGCGGTTGATTCGGAACATAATACAGGGGAAGTAACTACCGCGAAACTAGTCGTTGTTGTCGCTACAGTTATACATCTTGACATCGGGTTTTTCAGATAAGACATCGTACTGTTAAACTGCGAGAGCATAATATAAAACGCTTTTATCATACAAAGAAGTTCATTTTGTTCGATATCAGTACTCGCGTTAGCTCGTGCATTAGAGGAGATTAAATATTCGCGGAAATATGGAGGATGAAGAGAAAAAACAAATATTACAACGTTATTATTTCAACGAGAAACACCCTGCAGCTTATGCAGGTCCTCGGAAACTATTTAGTGTACTCGAAAAGAAATATACGGAGACATTTACTATCGACTTTGTAAAACAATGGTTGAATGATCAAGATGCATATTCCCTTCAGAAGCCGCGAAAGCATAGATTTAAGACGACTAACGTGCGAGTAACAGGAATTGGTGAACAGCTAGACATTGATCTACTGTCCATGGCTAACCTCGCTGATGATAATGATGGGACGCGATTTTTGCTTTGCGCTATTGACATACTATCGGGTCAGATCGTTGAAAAACAAGACCGCTAAAGTGGTATTGAGCGCTATGAAAGACAACCTGAATGACATTTCTCCGATGAAAATTACTACTACGAAACTAGTCGTTGTTGTCGCTACAGTTATACATCTTGACATTGGGTTTTTGAGACAAGTCATTGTACTGTTAAACAAGCTTCATGTGGGCCAGTTTAGACCACAACGCATTCGATGACCCCTTCTTATTCTATATAAAGCCACCATCTTGAAATGAGGAAATTTTCAGATCCATTCTTGCGTAATGTATCTATTTATAAATATGACAGTGTTTTCATAAGTAATATTCAAGCAGACGACGCGTTTAGCATCACATTCAAATTATATTGAATTAATAACCGTTGCATCCATCTTCATTCTATTTGACGATTTAGTGGTGATTTAAACTACCTACAACCACTGTTAAATCTTTCTGAATTAAAATCACTCTTGTTACTTAAGACATATATAGTGACTCTTTCATGACTTGATCTTTACATCAAGTTTTTTAGACAAGTCATCGTACTGTTAAACAAGCTTTACAGCTTATATTAGTCTTTTCAACCACTCATTTTGTTGAATTAAAATCTTCATTCTTTAATGTATTACTTATTTCAGTGTCTAACCGTGAATCTACATTTTATAATAGGTAGCAGTCACTTGGCAACATTTTTAATAGTACTCTACCATTACGTTTATCTCGAGTCATTCACCTGTTAGTAAAGAGGGTGTCTAAATTAAAAATGATAGTAGTACAACAAGTTTCATTGATGGGATGATAATGGGATGCTTGATATGAATGGGATTCTTGATATATATAGAACTTATATAGAATGATAATGAAAATAGTTTCTATTACATACTGAATATAATCTTTCTTTCAGTTTTCTAAGTCCCTACTGACAAAATGTAACACATAAAAAGAGGATTATTTTTTGTAGATATAAAGCAAGTTTATTTACTGTTAATTTTTATAGTTAAGATTTTACAAAAATAGAAATCATAGGACAGCTTTTAAATAAACCTTTTTCCTTGTATTACAGAACAGATACTCACCATCCCATCTTTCTAGAACATTTACTCATATTGTGTATGGCTTAAATTGATATAAAACACAGGTTTTGCAATTACCAGTTATTACATGTCTCTAGACAAAATAGAAAACATTAAATGTTTAATCATAAGATAGATGGATACATGTTAAGAGTTTGTGTTTTTACATGGAATAATTCTATTGTAAACAACCGATGGATTATTTATGCATTTGAAATTATTCTGTTACAAAATACAGAATATTAATTAATTTTGAAATTATCCTATTTTTACAAAACACAGAAACATTCATAAAATGAATCAGAGTTACGTGTTTAGAGTGAAATATTTTCATAGATTTCAAATAACTACCTATAGCTATTTCAAAATAATCTCATAATTGGTGAGAGAATAAGTTAAAGAGGAGTTAACAGCGTGCAACACTCGCTTCACGATTCAAAAACAATTGTGTATTTCTCTCATATGGCGGCGCATTCTGTTGGTGACTGAAAACTAAAGTCATTTTTAATTAAATAGCATTTAAGTATTTTTTGTAAATGTCATTCTTGATTCCCCCTCTTTTAAGATGTTCAAGTAGTAATTGTAAACCACATGACTCTACACCTTTTAAGCTTGATTATGTTCGCATTGTAATAGTTTAAGGAAGGATGATATACACAATTGTATTTAATAGGGAAACTTTAACCACACTTCTATTGATAAGACCAGTGACTTTATTAAATGTGTGTTGGTTTATAAAGTAGGACCATTAAAATCGTCATGACATCATGAAGAAGCTTTAGTTTGTTGAGTATAAACTTACATATACCTACAATCCTAAATAATCCAGGTGAAAAAAATACATTTATTGATAAACTGTGGTCAACAGAAATGATGATCATTATGTAAACATATTGGAGTATTAGATTAAGGTATTAACGTATTTGAAGAGCATTTGCAATACAGTAAAAGCTTTACCATGACAACAATTGACATACAATTTTATCTAACGATAAGTCAAACGTTAACAATATGTTAACTAAAGAATGTTATATGATAATGCGACAAACTTGTTGATATGGTTTTGAGTCAGCGTTGCTTTAACATTACAACAATACAGTGATACGTCGCTACTGTGGTCAGGCATTCCGTTTTCTAAAAATGTGTTTATAGACTTTTTGAATAATCATAGCAACATTGTGTACACTTTTGTAACACTTACAGCTCAATTTGTTTAAACGTTTTATAAAAACCTACGACTTATATGTATGTATTCTTAACATTTACTTAACAAATTTGATATTTAAATTGTTGTGTCTTAAATGTAAGACTCTTGCTTGTTTCTAGACGTTTTTATATACTCTTAGTTAAATGGTAAACACCATCTATTGGAAAAACGATCGAGAAAGAGAAGTCACAAAGCAACACCTTTGTTTATTAGATACATTTATTTTTTCTCTAAATCGTCTACAGATAAGTACATTTCTTTAATATAAAAGCATGAGTTTTAATAAAATAGACACATTTTTTTTGTTCTATCCAGATGGAACAAATGAATGAAGTCAGTCAGTTCGTTGATAGAAATGTCACAGATCGTAAAGTGTTTTATACAAAAGACATGTAGCACACTTTAGCTTCGCCAATATTGTTTTACTATTAGCCCGACAAGTTCGACAGTCCTGTTATATCACTATCACTCAGTATCTTCCATTTGTTCTGTATCTTCTTCATCTTCCAACTGTGGAGTAACGTAATTGACCAGCACTTTATCAAACAGAAATCTCCGTTTAAGAATGACGTACTTTAAGGCTTCCTCCCCTTCGTAGTGTTCTGTTGCCATGAGTTGATTGACTGTCTTCTTTATCGCTTTATAGATGGGATCTTTCTTCATAGCATCGAACCACACCAGTTTACTACCGACAATGTTCATCATGGCTTTCCTGTAAGTGCTTTTCATGTCCTCAAAGACATTTTCTCTGGCTTCAGTTTCACTGATCTCGGTATCTTCTTCCATAAGCTTATTCACATCGGCTTCATACTGCGACTGACACATATCAAACGTTTCATCTACAATGTATTCCCAAGGATCAATATCCAAACTCTTCTCAGAGGTTACAGACATATCGTCGTCGCTGTTATCAGAATTGTTTTCATCAACAATATCGTCGTCGCTGTTATCAGAATTGTTTTCATCAACAGGTCCAAAAATGTCCTCTTGTACAGAAATGTCTGACATCGCGTCTTCCTCTGAATCTTCGTCCGGATGCGCAGACCTTTTATGCCGTAACATATTATCCCGTCTTTTAAAAACTTTGAAACAGATATCGCATTCAAACATCGCGCTTGAAGGCTAAACTGCAAATGAGGAGGAATCATGTAAGTGTTCAGTTTAATACATGTCCAATAGTAGTGATGTTTTCGTCTTCTTTTGATGTCTGCTTCGGCTTTCTGCTCGCAGATGGCGCCCTCTGTCTAGGTTTCTTGGTACTCTTGTTACTAATACTGTCCAACTTCCCTCTGGAACCTTTGCGCTTCCGTTTTTCACTGATTTCTTTCATTCGTTTCAACTCCAGTTCGATTAATGACGCTTTAGGTTTGGACTGCCGTTCAAGCATACTCTTAGCTATAGCTGTCGTCTGCTCCGCTGGGAGAACCATCCGTATGTATATTTCAGAATGAGGCATAGGATTTGCTCGAGATATGCTCTTTTTAAACTTCCTCCTTACTTTCTTCTCTTTAGTATCAAACATATCCATTTTCTGAATGCACGTCTTCACTCCTTGACAGCCAAGAATATAGTGAGCTCGACAAAATATCGGTCAGCTTATTTATCGCTTCCTAGCGTATGTTTCAGATGACTCAAAAATGAGTTTTGGTCCTGAAACGTTTTTTCACAGCACACGCATATATAAGAATAATACCCACTTGAATGCCATACTCTTAAATGGTGTAAAAGATTTCTCCAAAACAAGAAATAGTAACCACATTTGGAACATTGAAATATACAAGCGCGATGTTTGAATGCGATATCTGTTTCAAAGTTTTTAAAAGACGGGATAATATGTTACGGCATAAAAGGTCTGCGCATCCGGACGAAGATTCAGAGGAAGACGCGATGTCAGACATTTCTGTACAAGAGGACATTTTTGGACCTGTTAATGAAAACAATTCTGATAACAGCGACGACGATATTGTTGATGAAAACAATTCTGATAACAGCGACGACGATATGTCTGTAACCTCTGAGAAGAGTTTGGATATTGATCCTTGGGAATACATTGTAGATGAAACGTTTGATATGTGTCAGTCGCAGTATGAAGCCGATGTGAATAAGCTTATGGAAGAAGATACCGAGATCAGTGAAACTGAAGCAAGAGAAAATGTCTTTGAGGACATGAAAAGCACTTACAGGAAAGCCATGATAAACATTTTCGGTAGTAAACTGGTGTGGTTCGATGCTATGAAGAAAGATCCCATCTATAAAGCGATAAAGAAGACAGTCAATCAACTCATGGCAACAGAACACTACGAAGGGGAGGAAGCCTTAAAGTACGCCATTCTTAAACGGAGATTTCTGTTTGATAAAGTGCTGGACAATTACGTTACTCCACAGTTGGAAGATGAAGAAGATACAGAACAAATGGAAGATACTGAGTGATAGTGATATAACAGGACTGTCGAACTTGTCGGGCTAATAGTAAAACGATATTGGCGAAGCTAAAGTGTGCTACATGTCTTTTGTATAAAACACTTTACGATCTGTGGCATTTCTATCAACGAACTGACTGACTTCATTCATTTGTTCCATCATGCTTTTATATTAAAGAAATGTACTTATCTGTAGATGATTTAGAGAAAAAATAAATGTATCTAATAAACAAAGGTGTTGCTTTGTGACTTCTCTTTCTCGATCGTTTTTCCAATAGATGGTGTTTACCATTTAACTAAGAGTATATAAAAACGTCTAGAAACAAGCAAGAGTCTTACATTCAGGACACAACAATTTAAATATCAAATTTGTTAAGCAAATGTTAAGAATACATACATATAAGTCGTAGGTTTTTATAATACGTTTAAACAAATTGAGCTGTAAGTGTTACAAAAGTGTACACAATGTTGCTATGATTATTCAAAAAGTCTATAAACACATTTTTAGAAAACGGAATGCCTGACCACAGTAGCGACGTATCACTGTATTGTTGTAATGTTAAAGCAACGCTGACTCAAAACCATTTCAACAAGTTTGTCGCATTATCATATAACATTCTTTAGTTAACATATTGTTAACGTTTGACTTATCGTTAGATAAAATTGTATGTCAATTGTTGTCATGGTAAAGCCTTTACTGTATTGCATATGCTCTTCAAATACGTTAATACGTTAATCTAATACTCCAATATGTTTACATAATGATCATCATTTCTGTTGACCACAGTTTATCAATAAATGTATTTTTTCACCTGGATTATTTAGGATTGTAGGTATATGTAAGTTTATACTCAACAAACTAAAGCTTCTTCATGATGTCATGACGATTTTAATGGTCCTACTTTATAAACCAACACACATTTAATAAAGTCACTGGTCTTATCAATAGAAGCGTGGTTAAAGTTTCCCTATTAAATACAATTGTGTATATCATCCTTCCTTAAACTATTACAATGCGAACATAATCAAGCTTAAAAGGTGTAGAGTCATGTGGTTTACAATTACTACTTGAACATCTTAAAAGAGGGGGAATCAAGAATGACATTTACAAAAAATACTTAAATGCTATTTAATTAAAAATGACTTTAGTTTTCAGTCACCAACAGAATGCACCGCCATATGAGATAAATACACAATTGTTTTTGAATCGTGAAGCAAGTGTTGCACTCTGTTAACTCCTCTTTAACTTATTCTCTCACCAATCATGAGATTATTTTGAAATAGCTATAGGTAGTTATTTGAAATCTATGAAAATATTTCACTCTAAACACGTAACTCTGATTCATTTTATGAATGTTTCTGTGTTTTGTAAAAATAGGATAATTTCAAAATTAATTAATATTCTGTATTTTGTAACAGAATAATTTCAAATGCATAAATAATCCATCGGTTGTTTACAATAGAATTATTCCATGTAAAAACACAAACTCTTAACATGTATCCATCTATCTTATGATTAAACATTTAATGTTTTCTATTTTGTCTAGAGACATGTAATAACTGGTAATTGCAAAACCTGTGTTTTATATCAATTTAAGCCATACACAATATGAGTAAATGTTCTAGAAAGATGGGATGGTGAGTATCTGTTCTGTAATACAAGGAAAAAGGTTTATTTAAAAGCTGTCCTATGATTTCTATTTTTGTAAAATCTTAACTATAAAAATTAACAGTAAATAAACTTGCTTTATATCTACAAAAAATAATCCTCTTTTTATGTGTTACATTTTGTCAGTAGGGACTTAGAAAACTGAAAGAAAGATTATATTCAGTATGTAATAGAAACTATTTTCATTATCATTTTTGCGACAAGTTCTATATATATCAAGAATCCCATTAATATCAAGAATCCCATTATCATCCCATCAATGAAACTTGTTGTACTACTATCATTTTTAATTTAGACACCCTCTTTACTAACAGGTGAATGACTCGAGATAAACGTAATGGTAGAGTACTATTAAAAATGTTGCCAAGTGACTGCTACCTATTATAAAATGTAGATTCACGGTTAGACACTGAAATAAGTAATACATTAAAGAATGAAGATTTTAATTCAACAAAATGAGTGGTTGAAAAGACTAATATAAGCTGTAAAGCTTGTTTAACAGTACGATGACTTGTCTAAAAAACTTGATGTAAAGATCAAGTCATTAAAGAGTCACTATATATGTCTAAAGTAACAAGAGTGATTTTAATTCAGAAAGATTTAACAGTGGTTGTAGGTAGTTTAAATCACCACTAAATCGTCAAATAGAATGAAGATGGATGCAACGGTTATTAATTCAATATAATTTGAATGTGATGCTAAACGCGTCGTCTGCTTGAATATTACTTATAAAAACACTGTCATATTTATAAATAGATACATTACGCAAGAATGGATCTGAAAATTCCCTCATTTCAAGATGGTGGCTTTATATAGAATAAGAAGGGGTCATCGAATGCGTTGTGGTCTAAACTGGCCCACATGAAGCTTGTTTAACAGTACAATGACTTGTCTCAAAAACCAGATGTCAAGATGTATAACTGTAGCGACAACAACGACTAGTTTCGTAGTAGTAATTTTCATCGGAGAAATGTCATTCAGGATGTCTTTCATAGCGCTCAATACCACTTTAGCGGTCTTGTTTTTCAACGATCTGACCCGATAGTATTGCATTATCATTATCATCAGCGAGGTTAGCCATGGACAGTAGATCAATGTCTAGCTGTTCACCAATTCCTGTTACTCGCACGTTAGTCGTCTTAAATCTATGCTTTCGCGGCTTCTGAAGGGAATATGCATCTTGATCATTCAACCATTGTTTTACAAAGTCGATAGTAAATGTCTCCGGATATTTATTTTCGAGTACACTTAATAGTTTCCGAGGACCTGCATAAGCTGCAGGGTTTTTCTCGTTGAAATAATAACGTTGTAATATTTGTTTTTTCTCTTCATCCTCCATATTTCCGCGAATATTTAATATCCTCTAATGCACGAGCTAACGCGAGTACTGATATCGAACAAAATGAACTTCTTTGTATGATAAAAGCGTTTTATATTATGCTCTCGCAGTTTAACAGTACGATGTCTTATCTGAAAAACCCGATGTCAAGATGTATAACTGTAGCGACAACAACGACTAGTTTCGCGGTAGTAATTTTCATCGGAGAAATGTCATTCAGGTTGTCTTTCATAGCGCTCAATACCACTTTAGCGGTCTTGTTTTTCAACGATCTGACCCGATAGTTTGTCAATAGCGCAAAGCAAAAATCGCGTCCCATCATTATCATCAGCGAGGTTAGCCATGGACAGTAGATCAATGTCTAGCTGTTCACCAATTCCTGTTACTCGCACGTTAGTCGTCTTAAATCTATGCTTTCGCGGCTTCTGAAGGGAATATGCATCTTGATCATTCAACCATTGTTTTACAAAGTCGATAGTAAATGTCTCCGTATATTTCTTTTCGAGTACACTAAATAGTTTCCGAGGACCTGCATAAGCTGCAGGGTTTTTCTCGTTGAAATAATAACGTTGTAATATTTGTTTTTTCTCTTCATCCTCCATATTTCCGCGAATATTTAATCTCCTCTAATGCACGAGCTAACGCGAGTACTGATATCGAACAAAATGAACTTCTTTGTATGATAAAAGCGTTTTATATTATGCTCTCGCAGTTTAACAGTACGATGTCTTATCTGAAAAACCCGATGTCAAGATGTATAACTGTAGCGACAACAACGACTAGTTTCGCGGTAGTTACTTTCCCTGTATTATGTTCCGAATCAACCGCATTTGACGCGTATAGGCTTTGTGAGGATGCGAACAATTGTTCTATCATCAGAGTTGCTGCGAACTAGTATGGTACCGCAATG
Source organism: Mactromeris polynyma (assembly GCA_032209605.1). Lineage (NCBI taxonomy): Eukaryota > Metazoa > Mollusca > Bivalvia > Venerida > Mactridae > Mactromeris > Mactromeris polynyma. The sequence continues at coordinate 8,786,573 of JASFXZ010000008.1, forward strand.
AGCAAGGCACCACAATGAGCAATGTTCCACAATGAGCAAGGTTCCACAATGAGCAAGGTGCCACAATGAGCAAGGTGACACAATGAGCAAGGTGCCACAATTGTGGCGCTGACTCCTATCAGTTTTCCTCTACTCGTGGGAATGGCCAGAACGACCCTGGGTGCGATTGCATGTCGATTATGCAGGTCCATTCATGGGGGAAATATATTTGGTCATCATTGATGCTCATTCAAAGTGGATTGAAGCATTAGATACAACGAAATCAAACTCGGCAGTGACCATTGAATTGTTGCAACGGACATTTTTAACATATGAATTATGTCAACAATTAGTTACAGACAATGGAACATTAACAAGTGCAGAATTTAAGGAGTTTATGAAGCAAAATGGCATAAAACACATTCGAACTGCGAGTTACCATGCTGCTAGTAATGGACTTGCAGAACGAGCTGTGGGAATAGTCAAGAATGGTCTTAAGAAACAACGCCATGGGACTATTCTACAAAAGTTGTCAAAAGTGTTATTGACATACCGATTCACACCACATCCTAGTGAACTTTTATTTGGTAGAAAACTGAGATCGAGATTCGATTTGGTCGTGCCAAGCTTCAAGGACAAAGTTGAGAAGAACCAAGCAGACATGAAAACGTATCATGATGCACATGCAAAAGAGAGAACTTTTGACATAGGTCATTGGTTTTTTGTCTGGGAAAGTGTGAAAAAGACATGGATAGAGGGGACCATTAAAAATTAGACGGGACCAGTGTCATATGAAATTAAAGTTCACGATGGTCGTACGTTAAAGTAACAAGTGGATCATATCCGTGATCGTCATTGTTTAATGACGTCAAACGAACCAGAATGGGAGGAATTTTCACTGCGAAATTTTAACTCCTGCTAGACATGTTCAATAGCAGGATCAATCCGAGAATTTACCAACTATTACGCAAGAAACGGGAAAATCTACCCAAGACGTAGATACTTCAGTATTACAATCACCAACTCAGCGAACTCCAGAGCAACAACAGTATCTACGACCAAAACGTGACCGGAAGCCACCCATTCGTTTGAAGGATTATGTGTAATGTACAATTTAAAATGGACATGTGTGTATAAAAGGGCATAATAACCCCTTATCATCATTAGTACTGTGAAACATAGTTGAGGACATTAATTTTATTGATGTCATCATGTAGGAATCTAGTGACAGAATAGACAAGATATACGCTTGTATCATTCATTTTATCAATAATCATATATTCACATGTATTTGTACGTGTTAGTTAAAGGATGTATGTGAACTGCGAATAACTGAATCTGTCGCACATAAAAATCTATAAAATGTAGGTGACGTCGCGTCAGATGTTGGCGTCAGTTTGCGTAACGTTACGTCCAGTTTTTCATCAATTAACGTAATTAAACAAAAGGCAGATGATTCGATATCGATGTGCGCTTAAGCGTGTTTCGAAAATCTAATAAGTAGTATGTTTGAATAATGGTTTATTTGTTATGGTTATGTACAATACATGCGATACAAATACATAATAACTTATGCAGTACATGGTATATTATAGCTACTGTACATGACGTAAATGACTTTATTTACAATTTTTAAAAGTAGTCATATTTGAGGCGCTCTACAGCACACATAGTGTTCATATGTTCGTCTTCATCAATGACTAGTGCTCCATCCTTAATCTTATCGTCTAGGATGTAGCATACGACTGAACTGAACACAACGGCCTTTCTTGATTTTATAAGTTTGAAATAATTGTCCTGGTGTTCCTGGTCTTTCTGTTGGAAATATAATCTCGACACGACGCTAGAGTTTGCCGGAAATGTATTTCCCCAATCGCCGTTAACATCATGTGCCAAGTTGTAAGGAGGTTTCCTGGACTGAAAATGTAAATATATTTTGATAAAGAAATGAAATAAACAGGCGCGATAACAGATGATATTTATTTTGTTTAATAAACCTTTACTGCCTAATTTGCCAGTTGTACTTTTAAACTAAACGCGACGTAACACCACAATAACGTTAAGCGTTACAAAATGGCTAGACATTGATACTGTCCCATTAGACACCGAAAACGTTATCAGAATTTACATCGTGGCTAGACATTTATAATAGAATAGTTTGCGTTTATTTTCCATACCAATCCACATAAAAAATATATGACATTCAAGCTTAAGATAAGACCCTCAAGAATGTGTCAAATATGTAATTAAACTTTATCAATAACTAACTAAAATTCTAATGGGTCTTAAAGAAAAAATGTAAACTTACCTTTTCACACTGCAATTCTTTATTCAATCTTCATTCACTATTTTTCCGTATTGCGCTCCATATTTGATATGTGGTCGAGCGGAAATGACGTAACGTCAGTTGGTATGGTTTCCCACGAAAATAATTGTAGCAGACGAGAGTTATGCGCTTTTGAATATTGCAGACACACTTTTTATGTTACATCTTACCAGTGAAAGAAATGACTCTGCTCTAACATTATTCGCCTTTTTCTTACCAATAAGACCCACTTTGTTCATTAAAATGTTAGCTATGATAAGGCCGGTTTTGTTCTGCTTTCAATAATACAAATATCATTTTTGTACTCTAACTCTTTGTATTTATTTTAAAAGTTTTATAGTCATGGACTGTCGATTTATCAAGTTGACTACAACATCTGACGCGAGGTCAGGTAGAAGTACGGTAATTACTTGTGGAATGTTTGTTCAGAATTTGAGGCAAAATTTCATATATAAACCATTGTTTCATGTGTAAAGTCTGGTGTTTGACATTTTTATCTGTTAACAACACTCATAAACTGGATAAACAATTATATTGGAGCTATAATACCAAGCCAGGACTGATTAGAGTAAACAAAATCAGACAGCTTTCTCATTTTAGGGGGGGATAAAGGATATTATTTGAAAACATTTGAAAATGCTACGTAACATTGCATAGGGCCCGTTTAGACGTTACAGCCACATTGAAGTAAACAAATGACATAGACTGCAAGGTTGTAGACCAAGTAGGAGTTGAATAAATGTATACAACAAGTCAGACCACTGTCAAATTTCAGTTCACATTTCAGTAGCCTCAAAATGTGATAGACATATATTTCTCCTAATAAATATGTTTCTCACTGCTCTTGAGCAAATCTTGTGCAGATAATGCAGTTACTTTATGTGTATTTCCTTGCTGACCCATCTGAAATCACTCCCCAAAAATGCTGACTTGATGGCAGTGTACACTTTCTCGTCGTCATTGCAGATACATTGTCCTTGAAATCAACACTTTTTGAAGGCGTCAATTAAAAGTAACGGCCCACTTGTTCTCAAATGCAAACATAGTCCAGCAGTAGACTAATGCTTAAGGTTTCAAACCAAGACTCAGTGCTTCGTAAACCCACTATACCATTCACACAGAAAGGAAGGTCATATCCATTTTCTGCAGGAACTAGCATGGATTCTAAAATCCAGTGTCTGAGTTGTCAGAGTCTTCTTTCTGGTGGTCATGACAACTGCCTCAGGACAACCAGTTGTCCAAGTTGGCATGTCCGTGGACAAGTGAATAATAAAAATAATAACTCTTGTTGTAGTTTTGTTGCTTCCTGTTTATTAACTTTCAGAGTGATTATTAGAACAACTTGTTTGTTTATCATTACTGTGGTTCAAGTTTTAGCGTAAACATAATTTAATGTTTACCCAATCCCTTTTTTAAACCTGTCGACTGCATCTTTAATATCAACCAACCAAATTGATTGCTAGTTTCGGTATCACTAAGGAGCTTTTGCCTCGACACTTCCCCTAACAATGTACATTGTGGTCCATAAGCTATGTGAAGTAATAATCAGGAATGCTTAATCAACCATCAAAAATGTTTTAATTTAGAAATTTATTGGAACAAGATTGCCATAAGCGATCAAAACAATGTTCATGAAATATCACCATCTGGCATCATGCATTTAAAAAAAAGATCATTCGATTAGAGTCTAACCAATGAAATAATTGGCATTCTGGTGTCTTCAGATATAGTTCCATGATCAACTTGGTCAAGTACGCTCAGGTGTAGAGTATTCTATCATACCCTATAAGTTATGCAAGTTCCAATGCAGTTTAAACATTGACACCATGGAATTATAAACATGTGCTTAAGAAATCTGCTGCACCCTCTTTGTACATAACGTCTTTATTTGAATAATTGAGTGTAAATTTAGTCGTAAATGATTATTATAACTCATTCAGGCTTGGCAGTGAGATTCTTTGATGCTTCGACTAAATTTTCTTAGCTGTTGCAAATATATATGCAACAGTAATTTCTTAATAATTGTCTTTACTTAAATATCTGACTCGTCTTTTTTGTTCACATTAGCTAGAGGATCGTTGGCAGTATCAAGTCGGAGATGGTCTAGCACATTGAGGCAAGCTTTGGAAAATGTTCCAGTCACTCAGTTGTCCACTTTGGAGAATGGGTTTAGAGTAGCTAGTGAAGTTTCTGGATTACCCACCTGTACTGTAAGTTACAGTTCTTATTTTTGTGTGCGCAAAGCTGTAATAATTTGTATGGTTACTCTTTTTCAGTCAGCTCATTAGTGTCATGGTCATGAGGACTAGACATATAATATTGCTAATTACTTTACTGATTCAGTAAGATTTAGAAATGTTTTATTCATTATTCAATTTGTTGTTTCCTAATCCTATAATCAAATGTTTATCTCGTAGAGTTATTTACTGAAGCACTATATACATATGTTGTATTTAACTGGTCTTATGCTATTGAAAAGCACTTTCAGTTTCAAGAATATTACTTTAGTCTTTAAATGTATTTTAAACTGATTTCAAAGACCTATGTCGACATATGGTTGTGAATTGTTATTTAAGGTTGGTTTGTGGATTGATGTTGGCAGCAGATATGAAGATGAGAAGAACAATGGTGTGGGACATTTCCTTGAACACATGATATTTAAGGTAAAGCCTAAAAATGTCTCCTTGAATATTTCGTTGAAGGCTTGAACGCCAACCATCCCCAGTATTTGAACTTGACCCAAATTGTTTTATGTCAAAGTCCTGAAATTCATATATATAGGGATCTTATCTCTATACTCTTGAATGAAAAAAAAACATATTGAAAATTCCTACCTACCTACCAAACTGTATTGTTAAATGCCACAGGAAAATTTATGCATTGTAACCAAGAATTTATATGTGTATTATGAAGTAGTTTCTGTCGATTTTCTGTGTACGTGTAGATTATAGTGAAGTCCGCAAAGATTCTTAAAGTCCTTCCGTTTTGTTTTCTTTTTTATTTCGCACTAAAACAATGTCTGGAAATCCAGTTACAGAAAGTTATAATATTATTCCAAAGTTATTAATATCAAGCTGGTACTCCAGTGAATATTAAAATAACATAAATATATCTAAATGCAATATCTGGTGCTCCAGTTAAACGTAAAGTTAAGGTACTCCTTACAATGTATCATTATCTCTCTCTGTCTAGTATATGAAGTTACAAGGGCTTTGATAATAAATAAAAAATCCATATATATAACAATAGATGTGTGATGACAATTAATCAGAGGAAATATGTTATTAAGATTTTAGAAATGAGGTGTTAATAACAGAACAATAGCTTCGCAGTAAATGTTGGCAGAGAGCAACAGATGACAAACTATACAAAATAATTAAAATGTATGATAAGAGAAAAGTCTAATTTTCACTGCATAATATGTGTATTCTTCCAATTAATGAGCCGTATCTAATAGGTAACTGTTGGCAATTATCAAAAGTTACAATCTAGCTACCTAACATTTGCAATTAATAGTTTTGAATAACTAGGCAAGTATTTCTGAGACAGAATGGCCATTATCATAAGCTGACGATGATTTCATTGTAAGATTTGATTGTTTATTCTGTAAATTCATGTCAAAATTAATGTAAAATATAGTTATACATTATGCAATACAGGGTTTGACACTCACTTTTCCAATCTTATTGTCCACAGGAGTAAACTAGTGAATTGTATTCTTCAAGTTAATTAGGTGGTCCTGACAACACAGGGATAGTGGCCTGTACTGAAATATGAGAACATGTTTATGAAAATTTAATAAAGTAAAAAAGTTTTTAATAACCTTTTTGTTCCGACATATTGCTGTTTTTGTCAAGCCCGCTTGCGGTGAGCTTGACATAGTCGCCGCAGTGGTGGTTTGGTGTATGTGCATGCATTGCTTTGTCTGGACCAATAAAAAATACAAATTACTTGGCACAAATGTTCACTATGATGAGACGGTCAAGGTCAAGATCACACTTAGAAAGTTAAAATTTAAAAATGGATATAATAGATATGCACTGTATACCATTATTTAACAGTATTTTCTTCATCCCTTGACAATTGGCCGGATCGACATGTTGCCTTGTTCATTTGGGCTTTAATATCAATTTTTCATGCCTCAGGTTGTCAACTTACAATGCCACGTAGTGATTTAGATGGGCGCAGGTCTAGCCGACTAGTGTTAAGAGTCGAACCCTGCAATACATTTTTAACTACTAGAGATGAAGAAGGTATTTATGTGTGTGATATGTAGCAAAATGTGTTCTTATATTTCAGGGAACATCAAAAAGAACACAAACAGATTTAGAAATGGAAATAGAAAACATGGGAGCTCATCTAAATGCTTCTACATCAAGAGAGCAAACTTTCTACTATGTCAAATGTTTTTCAAAAGACTTGGAAAAGGGTACACATATTTGTCTTTCTAACTTAGTTGTTTTTTATAGTGTATGTTGTCTGATAAATTGTTGTGGTGAACAGTGACAAAACAAGTCAAAGACCAGCCCTGAAGGGAAGTAATTTGAACACATTTGATCTTAGGGACGAATGTCTAAAAGCAGGCCCTGTAAAAAACCCTGGATGCTTGATAAGGATTACATTTACTTCTGTTGAAATTCTACCTGGAATCATTCTTCTTAATACATTTATAACCAGACCAGGTGAGCAATATATCTACTCAGAACTGGTATAATTATGGGTGTTTCTCTCAAATCCTACGATACAAACAATAATATACCGTTAACGTCGTGCTTGAATTGCATTGGAAACAAGGACAGGATTTAACGTCTGGCTAAACTTCAATAGATATAAAATTAAATGTGTTGTACCCCTGGTAATAACCCATTTTTAGCGAATTCCGGATTACGTCTATTTAGACATGGAACGTTTGTATCATATCGCATTGATCATTTCAGGGATACATTTGATAGTTTGTAAAAATGAACCTGATCCTGACCTGTAACCATTAATATATTGCACGACTTTTACGCAGAATATATCAATGTCTGCAAGCGAATTGTGCATTACCGGTCCAACCGTGAAATTATCTTAATAGAGGATCAGGTTAATTTACAATCTATATCGGAATATCATATTGTTTCAGCTGTTGAAATTCTTGCTGACATTACCCAAAACAGCACACTAGGTGAGAAAGAGATTGAAAGAGAACGTGGCGTCATCCTCAGGGAAATGCAGGTACAAGACCCAGGGCTGTTTTAGGTACATATATATCTGGACAGCTCAAGAAATACATATGTTACTTTACCATAAATTACAGGAGTTAAAGTTGTTGTTTTTTAGTTTGTTTCTTGAGAATTGGTGAGTAACCTGGCCTAAGAGAGAACGTTTGAACCCTAAATTAAAATGCTACATTTAGAATTTTGAATGTCATTTTGTTATTTTTTTACCAGATTTTACCATTTTATAGCCAAATAATTACATATATATTATGTATAATTTAGAGAAAAAAATTACCCTTCAGCCAGAATCCTTGAGGTCAAAATGTGGCTCGGTGATAATATATCTTGGTGAATATGAAAATGATGTTGATTTGTTAATATGGTGCCAACTCTGATAAAGGTATAATAAACTTCCAGTTTTTCAATATCATTCCATGACATGTGATAGAGTTTGCAGACTTAGGTTTTTATTGTTTTATATTATCCAGGAATGGGAGACAAACTTGCAGGAATTTGTGTTTGATCATCTACATGCTACTGCTTACCAGGGAACAGCCCTGGGTCGTACAATCCTGGGACCCACTGAAAATATTATGTATGTGTATAAATATTATGGACATTTATTATTGCTTTTCATACGAAGTTTTTGCTGAGTCAGGATTTTTGAATACTAACTGCATTGTCTTTATGTTTGTGTTATTTCAGTAGTTCCTCCTGTTTATTCTTATTATGTCTGTCTTCAATGAATTCAGATATATTGTTTCGCTCATATATCTGTTGATTGAACAATTGATCCAGCTAATTGCAGAGAATACCTGAACTTAAAGCTTGTCTTACTTCAAAGAATGATTGCCTGTGGTCATCGGATGTTTTGGGTATCAATAGGTGAAGGTCAATGTGTAAGTGAACTTCAGACTGAAAGTTGTTTCTGGTCACTGACTGAGTAATGCTGTGGCCTACGACATTTAAGCTTGATGAAATGATTGACTTAGGTTTGTTGACAGTTTTGGTTTGACTACTTCGGTTTCTAATCAATAACTGCATGGTAGTAGAACTATATAGGATGATTGCTTGTGGTCAGTAGATATACTCTATTGTTATCAGATCATTATATCACAGATCAATTTCACAGTGACTTTCTGATTGAAAAGTATTTACAATCAATAGCATAAGGATACTTTAATAAACCTACAACTGTCAGATTTCATTGATTCGTTGGGTGTGTTCTGTAGGAGACCGGCTATTTGGTGATGTATTGCTTGGTCAGTACTAACATCTAACTGGCTATGGAGGGGATACCGATATGCTTTACAAATGTTTCTTGTTTTACTTGGAGATTAACTTTCATTTCGTAGCATGGTGAAAGACACCTTATCAGCATTACATTATGAATGAACATTATGCCTGTTAAGTTTTATTCCAATAATTGAATATATAGTAATGTTAATTATACAGGGCATCTTGTCTTAATTTTGAAAAGCACACTATAGACTTAAAAAATCAATGAGTATTATTTTTTAGGTCAATCAAGCGTGAAGACCTGAAGCAGTGTGTTGATGAACATTACAAAGGAAATAGAATGGTTCTAGCCGGTGCTGGTGGTAAGTTTTTCTCATTTAGTATAGCATGTAATATTCTGTTTTTTGATTTACCTTATCTGTCTGAATAATATTCAGCCATTTCTATTGAAGCCCTAACGTAGCAATTTTATGAAACTTCGCCTTTTAGAGTTTCAGAGCCAGTATGATTATCAGAGATCATTTACAATTAAATAGACTTGTTTCTGTACTTGTATTTCTTTATATATCCTCGTTTTTGTTAATTTCTCTGTAGCAATAACTTCAGGAAAGTCATGAAAGAAGGTGAAATATCCGTTGTTATACCAGCTATGGGTTATTGATGACTCGCACATGTTGTTGTATTTCATATTAAACTGTTTACCACCATTGACTAATTTAGTGGAGCTTTACTACTGCTGTAACATTTCATTTTGCATAGAGATGTTATTAATTACAGCAATAATCTTCGTTCTTGTTTGCAAAAAACATTCCCTCCATAGTTGAAAATACTAATCTAGTTCAAATTGATTGGTTTCATTTTGATATTAATGTCTTAAGCTTGTTTTAGGTGTCGATCATCAGAAACTGACGGATTTGGCACAGCAGTATTTTGGTAATTTGGATGTTGGTCACAGCTCTGCTCTCCCAACAAAGTACCCAGTCCGTTACACTGGTAGTGATGTAAGTCTTATAGTGTTAGTGTTATGTTCTTTGGACATATGAATCTTTGAATTAAATTCCATTTAGTTTCATAGATACATAGATGTTACATTTAGATGAAATGTTTTGCCGAAAGTTCTATTGGTCAAATAAATATCATCATTTTTTATGGTGAACTATGAGTGTTGATTTTGAAGGGAAATATAAATTCGGCTTTTTACATTTAAATTTGTTGAGTTGTGATAAAAATGCTAGTGATCCATTTTGTCTTTCAATCTTGCTTTTACAAAAATACTTGTTGAGACAATGATTTAGTAGTATGTATGCTGCAACTTGTGTTATAGTATTGCAACAACTAGCTTTTTTAATGTATAATGTATATTAAATTAATTTAATAATATAACAACCTTTTTGACTGCAAAGTGAACACTGGAAAAAATAGACTGAAATCTAATTGATATTGTTAAATTGTGTTCGATCAATTACTCGTTCTAACTGACCTATCATCAACCAACTTAACTAATCAGAACTACTTGAGAATACAGTTTGTTTCTGGCTATTCGCCATTTCTGAACAGTATTCAGTTAAATGTGGTGGTCTGTTGATCTAATCAGTGTTCCAGGGTTACCAACCAGTACTAACCTGCAGGCAACTGAAAACATCTCCACACAAATCAGAGTTAGAGGTGGAGGACAAATGACTTCAGATGCTTTATCTTTAAACAAATTATGACAGAAAAACAAATACTTCGTCTTGGTTTTGAACCTCGCCACAAGAGAATATAGCAGGGATGAGAATTTACTGTCGATTCAGCAGATTTCTACTTATTTTGACAGATGGCATCATTCATGTGGCAGAATTCATATCATCCGATAATCGATACTACGCAAAAATGCCTATATATATAGAGCTATAAAGGATTTTAGCTTTAAATTAGTATTACTTTTTATCCGTTAAAGATATCAAATAATCGGTTTTGTAATGTTTCAATATTCCCCATTCATTCAAATATTTTACCTTTTATTTAAAATAAAAGTAAAATGGTATTTTTTTAACTTTAAAACAGTTACCAGTGCTATATAGAATATATAGGCGAAAACAATTACTCTGAAATTAACTAAATGTCGTTTCAAAACGGTTAATGATATTAACAAAATGCAAATGGTCTCATAAACCATAATTATTTCTCTGTCAGTTGGTATTTATTTTGTGAAAATATTTAAACGGAAAATGGTATGTTTACACTTTAACATTATATAGTATGTTTTTATCACGTTCGGAAATGTTCGGAAGACCATTCGAGTATGACCGAGGATGACCGAAGTGTTATATTACTTGATCTCTGGAGGGTCACACTAGGGGTCCAGCAGCGATTATACAAGCTGTTAATTAACAATTAGTGCGCTTTATAGGGAAGAATGTAGGGAAAATACAGCCTACCTAGCCGAAAAAAAGTACAAGGCAAAACTTTATGATGCATAAATAAATCAAATCCAAACAATGAAATATATTTTTTATGTTGTAATTTAAATGATTTAGAAGATGAATTTCACTTCACGTGCATATATCCTTGTTTCGAACTTTTACGTAGGAAATATATTATGACTTATTATTACAAAAGACCTTCTATGTTTAATGTTTAGAATTACTTCAATCAAATGAGAGAAAAACTTTATATAACTTGGCCTTATTCACTAAACACGCACTTAACCAGAGAAATATCATACTTAATGTTAGAATTAATTGAGTTTATTCCCATTTCTTTTCTTTTGTTATAATCTGTTTATAGTGTTTATTTCTCAATACATAAGACTTTACAGTCTATGAATATACAAAATTAAACAATTACAATATATGTGGTCAATGGCCACATTAATAATATCATAATATATGTATATAGTTTCAACAGTTTTTGTACAAAATGTGATACTATCTAAATAGCGTTAATTTTACATATAATAAAAAGATCTAATGAACCTGTATAAGTATAAACATTGTACTGAAAAAACAATAGTATCTATAAATGAATGTAAGTATAGTAAGACATAGGATACGTGGAGTACTAAACTGCATGAGAGTATATTAATTCATATAAAATGTTTTGTTTCTCATTTCAAATGATTTGTAAGTATACATGGCAAGATTTCTTATAACAGTTTTGTTATTTGAATTGATCAAGTCAATAAATTAATGATATTTGCATTTTTCCAATAATATGTTTTAATATGAACTTGACGAATTTCTTGATATAAACGGACATTCTAAGAAAAAATGAAACTCATCTTCAAGGACATGTACATATTTGCTAAAGATGATGAGCTGTAATCGCTCAAGTCGATAATAAACTTTATGTTCTGTTCTGTTCATAATTCAATATATTTTTTTCGAAAGAGGCTACAATAAGTATCATGAATGTATAATACATTCTGATAAATTAGTACTGCCCGGGGCAATTTCATTATGTTGGCTTAACACAGCGGGTGGCTAATTAAGTTGCGAACGATAATGATCATGAAATCATATCATAAATCGCTAAATTCACGGAGGCTTCCGAGTGTTTCCGAATGTTTCCGACCACCGTGACCACTGATTTGCGACACTCGCATCGATAACTATCGGCTTATCTGATGATGAAGATTTTTCGGTATGTCTTAGATTGATGTAAATCTGATGAGAAAGTTTGGTGGAAAGGGGGGTAGCCTTGTGATGACCATATTTCCATGACACATCTGGAAATCTTTAGTCTGGAAGTCTTTTTACTAACCCGGATGTTGTGTAGTTTAGGGTTTCCGCTTCTTTGGTTCTTCGTTATTCTTATCCCTGATATAGAAAAGCCCTATACAAAGTGTGCAGTCACTATAAAAGCACAAGGAGGCATGAAAATACATATACATACATAGATATAAACAAATACAAAGTCAGCTTGTGTTTAAGATAAACTATCATTCTACCATGTAGTGTGGGCATGACATCCACTGGTGTTGTTGACTTGAAGTACTTGAGAATGATAATTTTGTATATTTCAGTTGAGAATTCGTGAGGATGATATGCCTCTTGCCCATATTGCTTTTGCTGTTGAAGGCGCCAAATTGGACGACGTAGACACAATTGCTCTCATGATTGCTAACACAGCTATTGGAAGTTGGGATAGATCTTACGGAGGTGGCTCTAACTACATGAACCGATTTGCAAGTTTTGTTGCTTCTGATAACTTATGTCACAGTTACCAAGCTTTTAACACATGCTATAAAGATACTGGACTTTGGTAAGATTGTTTTTATAACTTAACTGTATCAGTTTGCAGCTTTAGCCATTGAAACATGTTAAACGGTTTGTCTGCTAGGTATATTCTTAACAAAGTTGGTGTCCAATGAATGTCCAGAACATTCAAAATTAAGATAGTATTTAATATGTGTAATAAGTCCTATTGAGTAGTTAAAAAATGGTCAGGTTAAGTCCGGAACAGGGCAATGTTCAATGCAGATTCATTAAATCAAATGAGCAAAAAAAAGCAATTGAGAGGAAAGAAATATATAAATTCAATAAAGTAGAGTTTGATAAAATCTAAATGTTGCAATTTTCAAGTATTCATTTCTATTTTGTAAGATGATCAAATGATACATACCTAGCAGATTTTCTGATTTAGTCTGTTTAGTATTAGAACATCGCAGTGACAGATTCATACTTCTCTAGTTATTTGTATATTTCCTATTTTCTAGGGGGCTGTACTTCGTTTGTGAAAGACCAAATGTCGAATTAATGACTTTTCACCTTCAACAAGAATGGTGAGAGTTACATTTCTTGATTTTTGCCATCTGTGTGTTGAAACATTGTTAATTAAGATTACTCATTTGTTTTACATACTTAACTTAAGTTTCAATACCTTAATATTGTATCAAAATAACTCTTGTCAATTCCATTGTGTATGGGGGACACTTAGATAAAATTTACTCTTTCAGTCCTTTTGTTCGTCTCTCCCACAAAACATCTCAACAAGTTTGTGACCTAGAGTAAGAAAGCTTTATAGGAATATTAGTTATCACACACAATTGCGCAATTGATCTTTTGCAATTGCATTTCATTTAAGTTTAAGAGTTATGCCTCTTTGGTAAAGTGGGGGCATCTGTGTCCTGTGGACACATTTCTAGTTAGGTTACAATCCCAGTTTCACTGTCAATAAAAATATGTTTTGTTTAATTTAGTTTAGGATTTAATGATCATATATATTCCATTCTGACAACTAAGTCATAGAAATAATTAGTTTACGGTAATGTAGCACTATACTATGTAATTGAGAGTAACACAATGATGAAGCTGCTAATGCAAATTGTGTTTTATGACCCCAAAGTGGTAAATACTGCCAGTCTGTATAGTAGTTTGGTCATGCGTTTTCTTGAGAGTGTCCATCCAGCACACATGGTTTCTATCTGTAATATTTCAGTGATTGAACAGATTCTGATGACATTTTACTCATATGTTTAGTTGAATGGATTCTGATGACATTTTACTCATATGATTAGTTGAAGGGATTCTGATAACATTTTACTCATATGTTACGTTGAACAGATTCTGATGATATGTTACTCGTATGTTTAGCTGAAGGGATTCTGATGACATTTTACTCATATGTTTAGTTGAAGGGATTCTGATAACATTTTACTCATATGTTACGTTGAACAGATTCTGATGACATTTTACTCATATGTTTAGTTGAATAGATTCTGATGACATTTTACTCATATGTAAGTTGAATGGATTCTGATGACATTTTACTCATATGTTAAGTTGAAGGGATGACTTTTTACTAAAATGTTAAGACTGATGAATTAACATCAAGTTTGAAATAAGTATCATAGATCAAGCTTATTTTGGTAAACACAGCCTGTATTTCAATAAAATGATATAGTAAGTTGTAAGTAATTATTTTATTTTTTATTGAAGGATGAGACTGTGTTTTGATATCAGTGATTTTGAAATTGAAAGAGCAAAGAGACTTTTGATAACCAATCTGTTGTTACAGTTAGATGGTACTGCACCAATTTGTGAGGATATTGGAAGGTAATGTATTATCATTATCTTTATTGGTCTTTTATGTTTGTTGAAGTTGTCCGCTCAATTTTACAGTATTTTTGTCTAGGTATAAATGACGTAAATGAGTAAAGTGCATACAGTCACAACTGTGCGGAAACGTATACCAACCAGAAACTGTATTTTACTGATATACTGTGCACACTCTTGTAAAACGAATTCTCAAGAATCATAGCGAAAAAGGGTTTATATGTAATAGTCTGTGTTTCAATAAGCCACATTTAAAGAATTCCTTATTGGCTGTTTTCCGACCCTATATTGTGAGGTAGGAAGGTAAGTAGACATGTTTTGTTTTACAATGATCAACACTTTACTACTTGTTTTAACTACATTTCTCCCGATCAATACCAAAATATCCTGCTAGAAAAAAGTATTGGAAACAAGAGTAGCCAAAACTTGTATACTTATTTGGGTCACTGAATATAAAATGATTATGCTTGAGGAGAAACACATAGACTGATGACAAAAACTAGATATTTTTTCAGGCAACTCTTGTTAAAAGATATTCAATTATGGTACCAAATTTTAGGATAATTTTCTATCTTCAAAATGCAGCATGTTTGGTCGAAATTAAAGATGTTTGTTTATTCCATGTTAAATGACTTGGGGTTCAAAACTAATTGTTGTCTGTGCTATTTTCTTGATTTGAATTGACAAATATCTGATAAAATATATGACAAATCAGTGCAATATGTACAAGTCTGTGTGTACATATGTTACAAAATTGAACTCTGTTGTTCCACGTAGTAACTAAAAGATCGCAAATATAAAGTGCCTAGTTTCTTGCATCAGTATATATAGTTTGTTCATATTCAGCCTCAATCATACAGATATGTGATATTTTATAGTGCTGTGAACAAGAGGGCTTTAATAATATGAAAATATTTATTTGGTCAGATGTATGACACATGTATGTGTGAATGATCAATATGTATATTTTTTTAAATTATTTTATTTTAGACAAATATTATGTTATGGTAGAAGGATCCCAGCTGCAGAATTGGAACGGAGAATAGACGTGAGTTGTGATAATTTTTATGTTTGAAATAACCGTTCAATATTGTAGCTTCTATCAAGGGATTGAGATCTATAAGTATTGATTTGATCAGTAAGAACGATTGTTACCTACCAGGTTTTCTATAAGAATCCTGGTTATTAGATTGAGATATATCATTGGTCTAGATAATGGCTGCGTGGGTAATGTCAAAAGGAGTTTCCGGTAACTATTGTAGTTCAGATTTACATATTGTCATCAACCTTGGTGTATAGCAAGCTTATTTGGATACTTCTTTTTAAATTGCTTGTGGGACCTCAAAGGTCAAGGTCGCCTTTTCTATTCTGCTCCATAACTCATGGTTGGAATGCAATCATGTGACGAAACTAGATTTATTGGTAAATAACTAGGAGAAGGTTTAAACTGCATTTATGTTTGCTGGGGTCAGGGTCAGGTTAAGGTACTGAAGCAAAATGTGAAGTAAATTATGGACTATTTATGGCATTCATGAACAGAAAAATTGGTATTGCATTTTAGTTCAGTTTGAGTCAAGAACACTTGCTTTGAACTGAATTAACAAATTCTGACCAAAAATTTCAGTTTAGGGCGACCTTTTCTCACCAAACATGCTGTATCGCAAGCTTGTATGGAGACCTAGCTTGGAATTGTATTTGATACTGCCGAGACCAAGGTCAAGCTTGCTGATACTAAATATAGAAACAAACTTGTTTATACATGTAACTATTTGATGCACTTCTTGTAAATAGAACTGTCCCTGGCGGAAAGTTTTTCAGGCATTGCAACATTTCTTGTACTCTTATTACATGCAACGAACATTTTTTTCAGTCTGTTACTGGAGAGACTGTAAGAAAGACATGCTACAATTACATCTATGATAAATGTCCAGTTATTTCTGCCGTTGGTATGTGTTTGATTTATGTTACATTTTTATATGAGATTGAGAAGAGATATACATAGAAAAGTAGAAAATAAAGGAGTGGTGATAAAAAACCACATCCATAATTGGTACAGACCAAGTTATATCCAGATGATATCAGTTCGCATTTTTGTTATATTCTAACATAGGTTATTTTTTGGACCTGCCTTTTTCTTCCAAATTCTTTAGAGCTGTTTATTGCAATAGAAACATATGTACAATACTGAATATTTTGTCATACCAACAACATAAAACAATTCTAGAAATATAACATATATTTCATACTATGAAGTGTTTAAGAAGGTAAGTGATAAGGTAAAAGTCATAACATTGAGTATGTTTCTATTAACATTTAGATACGATTGCCCGGTACACTTTCCTGAAATTGTTTAGAAAAAATCATATAAAATGACACATCATGTCTGATCCTATGTAGACATCGTTTAGTGTGTGCCAGTTTTTTGTTCGTCTAAACTTGAGGTTTAAGGTGAAATAGTGGTGTAGGTGGATGAACTGAAGTCAATCGTTTCTGATCCACATTTTCTTCGAATGGCATCTCATGAACTTCATGATGTTAGTGCATAAAGTGTTACCCCTGTATGTCCATCCTTCCGTCAGTGCAAAGAAAAGTTTTCCTATAATACATATAGGATTAAATAAAGGTCATATTTGATATCGGTTGCAGTTCACCAATTCCCCATAGCGGTGGCATATATGTCCTTTGGATGCATCTAGTTTCATTTCTGTATTTTGTTGTTGAATTATTGAGTGGAGCAAGCAATGGACGCATAGCTCTCTTGTCCTCTTGAATATGTTCAGATTGTTTTAATAGTTGTTGTCATACATACTACTGAATCGTTAATTTATTTCAGGCCCAGTTGAAGGATTAGAAAACTACACTAGATTACGGGCTGGCATGTACTCAACTATAAGATAAACTATTTATTGTTCAATATGAAGACTTAAAAAATTGAACCATGTCTGTTTTTGAATTAATCATCACTTTAAGACAGCAACATACTAAATCGGGACTTATTTCTAAAGATGGTGTGTTTAAATGAAACAAAAGATTGAAATGTTTGTGATAAGAGAGTGTATTTTATGTGAATTGTGTTGTTTTACTTCCTGGTATGGAAGATTTGTGCAGAATTAAATTTACCATAAATCTATAATAGTTCTTGTTCTTCATCTTCCACACACTTCACTATATCCCTCTCTTGGGCAAGGTAAACATTGCTGTAAGGCGCAAAATATTTACAATGGTGACTTGTTAAAAACAGTTGTCCCCCAACTTTGGCTAAGAAACATAGTCTGCTTCCTGAGACATGCTGAAAACTGCTAGAATTTATGTTTACATGCACAGGAACTGAGATTACTGTATCTGACATGATTTGAAGCCACAGAAAATTTGGACAGGGTTGGCCAGGAAACAGGAAAACAGACCTTTGTTTTTAATCTTGGCTCATTATCTGTACATGGTATATATTAATGTGTCATCATCATCACAATTTGCCGTACTTAATCATATATGTTGTTATTCTGTATGCTCTTGTACAAGCAGGGGCCTAATTCATAAACTCTGAAAGTCAGGCTTAGACATTAAAATGTTAAATGTTGTTTTTGCTCGTATGTTGTTATAACATTATAGAATTCAATACAATTTGTCAAATGTAAACAGAGGGAAACAACAGTTATTCAGACAGCATTTGAGCGCCGCTGTACGATTTCCAACCTCTGAACGACGTCATTTCCAGAAAATGTCACATGACGTCGCCATGTACGCAATATTTGCCCCAAATGGCAATATAAACACAAAGTGACCATATGAAGTAAATATTGTTTCCTGCTTGCAAAAAATGACATCACATGATCCGTTTTCTTGAAATCACGTCACTTACAGAAGAGGTTGTCAATCCCATAGCAGCGCTCATTTCATTTGTTTAGATTAAATGAAAACCAAAGGATGGTAAATATGAATTTCGCAAATTTTAAGTCGTAGAATGAATAATGCCCTGGACCTACTGTCTTCATACTCATAGCACCTAGACTTATGGTGATTTCTTCTGAATTAGTATGATGAAATAACTTGCAGAGCTGAAAGGACCTATATTTTGGTACACTGGTTTGTATGCTAGTGCAAATGTTTCCGGAATGATCAAATTTTCTTCAGTGTTATTTGAAGACCATGATGAGGGGTTCCACCAGGTACTGTATCTCGAGGGTTGTTTAAATATTTTATTTACTGGATTTTACCATTTTAAAACCAAACTATCTATAATGTAGAGAAAAATTGACCCTTTAGGTAGAATCCTTAGGGTCAAAATGGGACTTTTTAGAAATTCAAAATGGAACACCTGCATGATACTTGCAGGAAGAACTAATGTTAGCATGTCCACTGCTAAAGTTGTCAATTGACAACAATTGACCGTTCCAGTTTTATATTAGCCAAACAGACCTGTTGTCGGTGATCTTCAGTTAACTTTGAATCACTTCTGCTGCTTCTTCTGTGTTGAGAACAAATTCCAAGAATATTAATTTTTATATCAAAATGTGCCGAATATTAATTGTGAGAAAATGACACATCAATGCCGTCATACTGATGTATATGTACTATAATACACTGTATCATAACTTTTATACAAGTTACCTGGCACTGCAAAACACGACTACAATACAGGTATTTTGTATACTAGGCCGTAATTGGCGTATAGGTCAGGATAGAAAATATCTGTATGACACTCGTGTACTTGTTATTTTGGGAAATATGTAAGAAAAGTGACCACCAATTTTCTCATATTTACAACTAAGTATATTTAATGGGGAGGGTTGCAACGGTAAAGGTGTCTCTCATTTTGTTACGGTTAATTCCCATTCAGTTCAGTTATCAAAATTTATGGAAACATAAACATGGAAAATTCATAACAACTGATAAATGACCAGAAATGAACATATAACGAGGTTAGTAGAATTAGAACAATGTGTTATAATACAAATTTAGCAATGACGAGAAATAGAGCTTCATGTCTCGTAATAAAAGTAAACAGTTCCTAAACTTGTGTAACTAAAAAATAACCAGTTTAAACGTAGGACTCTGACTAGAATATTGCTTCAGGTATAAAAATGTCATGTAACGTACCGAACCATGAGAACAAATAACCAAAAATCGAACTTTGGTTAATCGTTCCAGCCCTATTAATGAGACGATGCATGCCAGTCAAATAATCTTTAGAAATATTAATTTTGTTTCAAAACTGATTACAGGGCCCAAAATGTTAATCAATACCACTCGGATGTCAAAATTTACTCTGTTGTGTGGATATTTGAATGAACTAAATGGCTTTCATTACTAACAGAGGGTCGAGTGTTCATTTTATACACTTTCTTAAGAGATTTTTGGGTGCGAACCTCAGATTGAGTGCAAGGTATTGGTCACTCTTATTAAGTTAGTGTTTAAAAAAATATGGTTACTTAATTTTTTGCAAGAACAGCATTCAAAAAATGTATAGAGATAGTGTAAGCTATGTAACCGGCCTCTTATCAGAATACAGTAGGTGAATGGCCCAGATGTCTATGGGGTTCAGGGTTAAACTTAAGAACCATTATGCACATATGAATTAAGAACAATTGTACATGTATTCAGAAAATGAATAAAACAAATTTTATCATTTTTGTTTCGACCTTTTATAATCTCGGAGATATCAACTTTTATAAGACTGATTGTATTGCAACAATCCCTCGAGACATTAATCTGAGGATAGTATCTGAAACAGAAACATATAAGGTGTTTCTTGGCATGTGAATGTGCGCAGACATATCAAGAACAGGACAAAATGCACATAACCAAATGTCATATATAAAACAACACGTTTTTATAAATTATAAATTTCAATTTTATTTCCATTGTAAGGAATTTGTGTTTAGAAAAGGTTTACTCACTTTTACGGCACAAAATCAGAAGCCTTTATGGAGTACTAAAGTCAACATAGAAATAAATACATCACATATCAATAAGTAGATACACAAAATATATTTACAGAAAAAATGCATACAACAAAACATAAAGAACTTTGTACATATACATAGCAAAATTATAACAAACATATTTACGTGATACAGAACACACACGACTCATGTTTTAGGTTATGTGAGAAACTAAGCCAATGTTTAGTGGGGTTTTCTAAAACCCACATTTAAACTAGAACAGGTGAATAGATGAAAAATTAAGGTTTTATACATGAATTTAATCAGAATTTATTTCCCACATTTTCAATTTTTATATCTCCTTTTTGTCCTGAATAGTCGACATGATATTGATAGGCAAATTTCCTTAATGTTTATAGGGAATATAATGTAAATAAATAAAAATAATCAAATCTATCCAGTAACAAATATACTTATTCATTATGCTCATAATGGCAGCTGGCCCAGATATTTGAAGAGAAGGTGGTTTTCACATGTAAATTCTCTTGATATTTTCTTCATTATCACACATTTGGGAATTACTCATGTAAGTGCTTATCAGTTTTGCCTATCAAAATGGCTGATGATTAAGATCAAGGGAGGTAATTATTGTAGATGTGTGAACTATCTATTCAGAAGATGTAAACATATGATGAGCCATTCAGTAACAACCAGGCTGTCAGCAAACAACAGCAGGCAACCATGTGGGCTTTCAATATCCTTTCAAAATGCTAATAAGAATCAAGCACCATTCATAGGTACATAATTCAGGCATTGAATTAAACTGCAGAGCAATCACGATTTCATGTCATCGATTTTTTACCATTTACTGTCAACTCTCTTTACATCGCCCATGTTCGTTTCCTGGATTTCTTTTTGGTATTAAATATGTTGATTTACTGAGTTTGATCTGTGAAGCAACATGCAGAATTGGTGTCGTTACATAAAAATACTGTTGTAACAAATATCACTATGACTGTATCCACCTCCTTAATTTTTATTTCATAATTTAAATAAAACAAATAAAAGGAAACAAATAAGACAGGGAAATTTGCAAAAAGATAATGAACATGTTTCAATACAACCACATCACTTAAAGTGTAGTGGGATTTGTATTGTTTGTCATCACAAAGACATATAAAATGTACAGTGCTGAAAAATATGAATGAATTCTGTATAAACATTGTTACTGGTTGGAAGTGAAATGAATGTTCTCTATGAGACTGCAATACAATATAAGTTTTGACAGACAATGATATCTGGAATGTACAGTGTTTTCTATACAGTGGCCAGTTACGCTGCACCAGTGTTAACAGTAAAAAGATATCAGTAAATGTAAAAAAATGGTGAAATGGTATTTTCATTGCTTTGTGACTTCATGGCTTTATATGGCACACTTTAGATAAAATCCAAAGATATAACATGAACGATTTGTAAACAAATGAGTTAAGTATTTAATCCTCAGTAAAATCTGTATGAAATCAAGCTGCCACTGTATACATCTAGCAAAAATCGACACAACATTCTATAGACTGGCATTAAACTAGAACGATGTCAAGTCTCGTGTTGACCAATCAGCAAGGATCGTAGTGAACAAAATCAGAATAAATGTCAATGAGATCAAATATAAAGCAGACTATATATATACAACTATACACAATGTGTTGCCATACGTGCCACAGTTTGGACATACGAGACACGGTTACAGGGTATATTTCCTTGTAGATATAGTACATGTGTACCATGATCTGTTTTAGAAACAGAATCCACATATTCAATGCTTTATTATGCAGTAAAATAAATGTATCTAAACAACAAAAATACAAGTAAACCTCGTACAAGAAACCATGAAGGATTTTCTGTTGATTGTACTTAGAACAATGTCTGACATAAACTATGGATATGATGCAAATATATACTTTTCTGATTCTACAGTCATATTCAATCAATAAATGAAAACAGAAAATTTTGACACAACATAAATGACTCTTGAAAGAGCATTTCGAGGGTTCAGCGCAAGACTATACTAACTCCTATATAAATACATAGGAGTTAGGATAGTCTTGCGATTAACCCTCAATTTTCAAATATGATGATAATGTTGAGCTTTAGCTGATGTCGTTATATAAGTCACATATGGATTTCATGATGAACAGCTGAGCAACTTGTTCTAAAGCTTTTTAAAAGCTGCATTTCACTTACATTTCAGATTTCAAACTCATTACATAGTAAATTCTGAAACATAAAGACAAAGGTCACACCTCTACAAAACTGGTATAGTTTGTCACAATGTTGTCACCATAAACTCTATGCCTCTCACACCTATGTGTTTTTGTAAGATTTTTATTGAGCAAAATGCATTCAACACTTGTATACAGTAAGTTGAAGCACTTACTCCAACACACGAAGAGCATATTCCCAATCACATTCAAACACAACCTTCGATTTGAAGAGTATCTTTCAGAGACTTTTAAACCAATGTCAACTAGTATCTCTGATAGAGCCCTGTACAATATGAAATCCTCACTAGAATGTATCGGTGAACACAACTACCAGAACAATGTTTGGGTTTAAGTGTTTCAAATCTGACATGTGTATTATCAAAGTAGAGGATCTCAATTTAGGAATATACCTCACCCTTTCTACATATAAGACATTTTAAACATCTCCACAAAAGAGCACGACACTTGGGGTATTTCACATTTCAACTACAGGGCTAACACTGTTAGATAGGGGACACCGCACAAGTGTTTCACATCACACAACAAGTTCACACTTTAGGGCCATTTATATCACACAAACTCCTAACAGCACCAGCTAAGGAATACTTTCATTGATATTAGCACAAAAACAATAAATTTTGGTTGTCATGGTAACAAGGGTCCGGGATTAGGATCATACACAAGTCTCATGACTGCATCTGTAATGTTAGAGAAAAAACAAAACAAAATAACAAACATGCAAAATAAACAAAAACGTGAGAGTTAAGTAAACCAGTGTTAAGAATAATGCTCAGTGACCCTTTCAAACAGCCAAATTCCTTATTTTCCCCCAAGTAACACTGCTAAGCAGTCTGAAGGTTCAGTGAATCATATTACTTAGTATTTAATAAGATTAGTAATTTTGATAAACTCTTAATTTTTGGGTTCGAACACAAATATATACATGTTCTTGTAGTTTAAATGAAATGTCTGTTTAGAGGAAACATCTGGTTTACTTAACAACAGTGTTATAAAAGATGTGCAAATAAGGTAAGGCTCATTTCCCTTCATTGGTTGTTTTTGTTGTTGGACTCCCATTAATACAATTATAACTGTTATTGAACTTTGGTTAAAGGAAGGTGGAAGAACACACTCAGTTAAAAATTACAATACATGTATTCTTTCACAATGCTAGATCTTTCACAATGCTAGACCTCGCTAAATGCGGTCTGTAAATGGAGCTGGTTTGAAACTGACGAAAATTATATGAATTAACTTAGTTGGGTTGACAAACATAACATGCAATCCAAGTTAAAATACATGCATATTAATAAAACTACAAACTATTAAGATATGGGGATTGGTTAATGATCACTAACAAATTCATCTCCTTTACAGTCACTTTACAGTGTTCATACTTATAATGCAAATTTGAATGACTGATAACAAAAAATACCCATAAATTAACTTAATCTGGCCATTTATAAAGCTAATATCAACCCGCTATGCATGAACATTGTTCAAGCTCATTTTTGATGAACAAGAACACCATGTTGCTTCAGTTATTCCTTAGTACATTCTACAGACACAAGAGTTCTCTCCCCTGCAGAGGCAAGTGCATAAGGTTTTTAATGGAGTGATATTTTTGACTAACAAACTCAGTGAATGGGAAAATGAGCCAACACAACAAACAAAGCATTAAAATAAAACTGACACGAAATAAAGGAACTTAAATATAAGGATAGTGAATTAAAATGAATCATGCAATAATATGTATAGTAATTAACACATGAAATAAATTAGAAACATAAATTAAATTGTTAATGATTCAGTCATGATGTAAATTTGATAGGAATGTAGAAACTCAAATATTGAGAGTTTCAAGCCTCATATTCCGGTTAAAACTTACTCTGAATCTGAGGAAATACTTCCTCTGTGAGTGAGCACTTTAACTGTTGAGTGATTCCTGGGACTACCGACCGGACTTCGTACCGGACTCCTCAACTTTTGTACAGGACTTCTCGGGGTTTCCCGAGGGGACCGCATCAAATGAGGCGAACCCAGAGGAGAGTGCACAGGTCCATTACTACTTAATGAATCATTCAAAACATTGTCCGTTCTTCTCGGGGTAGCAACATTAAATTCTCGTCCTAAATGTCATTGAAATTAAGGTACATACAGTTAATAAAGCAACAAAAAATACCAACATTTCAAACAGCTTAAGTTACAAATCAGACAAATTTTGTATTAAAAATGAACATGGTATAATCCTTACTGACTTTGGAATACTGAAGGACTTCAATATAAAATGTTTACTTTCACTTGGTAGTGTGGCCAAAAATGTTTCATTTTTCACACAAAGCCATTTTTTAGAGGTTGACACAAACATTGATGCAGCTTTTGTGTAGATTTATGACTACAGCTTTCTTTGTCTAAAGGTGAACCATAAAATAAGTCTCCATCAGTTCCAAAACATCACTTATTCGGCTTCAGCCATGTGACAATTGCAAAAAATTAAAAAAATACTTTTCTTTCAGATAATCACATAAATTTAAGCCATAACACTAAGACTGTTTTTGAATCATAATGATGTCAAAGATGATGAAGAGGAATGTAGACAAAGAAAGAACCACAGTTACTTGTTTCCATAGTATTTACGACACAATTACAGACAGACCTATACAATACACTTTAGCATACTTTAAAAAAATAATACAACTCTACTGCAATTACAAAAAGTGTAAACAATAAGTGTAAGGCAGAGTCCCCATGACCAAACAATGACAGCAACATTATTTCTGTACACATGATAAATTAAAATATGTACATAATTATGGTGATATCGACATAACATTAAATGTCACAAATTTGCACCAATCAAGAGAACACAATCGAAATCACACTTTAAATAAATACACTACATCTCAAATATATACAATTATACAATGTTGAATGATTACTAATTAAATCGCAAGTTATTCATTCCTACTGGTAAAGGTGAATCTATCTTCCCAACTGAGCAGAAGACTTTATTTACCAATACATGCATTTTACCAACGAGAAATTCTTCAGGCTCTGCAACTTATATTTTAGACATAAAGTGCCCAATAGAGTACCATACAACTTGACTCAGTGTCAACATACACACATCATTGTATTGTGTTCAGAAAGGATTCTACACAGACAAATAATAAGCATAAAATTTCAACAACAGGCAACTTAGAGATAATATCAACATCAGTTCTGATTTAAGAAATGTGAGAACATTCCTGGCCCATATTTTGCACTACCTTTATACTCCGGCGTTTGTAAGGTCACATCTGGTTGAGTACTTGACAACGTTGGCTGATCTGAAGAACGGTACTCTGAATCACTTCCTGTATAACCTGACAATTGCGGATCTCCTGGCCAATGGCCCGGGTTATGCATCGGTTTCGGAGAAAACTTCGGAGATGGAGTACCTACAGTTTGTATAACCAATAGTTTGAATAAGTTTATGATACAATAACTTTGGAAAGTTCTGTAAATTCTTGTAAACCTTGAAAATATTTTGCGCTTTTTAAGTTAGCAGTTTTTCCAGGTAGTGTCTTTCTGTGAAATAAATAGCAACAGAAAACTAGCACTCATGACATATGGTTATGTGTATTGAGGTAATGCTGCAAATTATAATGAAAATGTCTGCATAATGAAAAACATGAATCCTTGTACCTGCAAACATATAAGGATTACATAACCATTGATTTACATAGTTACTTATTAAAACAACAAACATAATAATGTAATCAGTTATTTCTTCAATTAGATGCGACAGATAAAGTTTAAAATCGTTTAACAGCCATCTATTCTATTGAACAATTTGCAGTATAAACCCCAACACTAGTACACTGGAATAGTCATTCTCCTATAATGTAATATTTGTCACCACAGAGAAACTACAAGCAAGACCAGAACTGACCTGAGTATATGTGATGTTCAAATGGATTATGATACTGATGTTGAGCTGATGGTACCATTGGAGAGGGTTCAGGGGGTAGTTGTTGTTGTTGCTGCTGTTGTTGTTGTTGTAGGAATTCTTCCTTCTTTTTTCTCATCTGTTCTTTGGCCTCCTCTGTAAAACACCAGAATATAAATATTACCATGTGTCATAGATTTCTTACTCAATTAAAACAAACCAAACGAGGGACAAATGAAACAGAAAACTGTGATACAGTAAAACGGACTGAATGGTTTAATGTCAACTACTTCGCTACATTACATACCCAAGCTTCTTTAACTACTTATTAACCATCATTGCCACAAGATGAACTTAATCAAGCGAGAGAGATGTTATATTCTCAACAGCACCAAGAATGATTAATATTCTTTAGTACAAGCCCTTATTTTTTCCATTAGCACATCCATCCGAATCTAACAATAAAGAGAAAGATGGAAAGATTTTTTATTAACTACAATATTAACCAGAAATGTAGATATGATAGTCTAGGAATAAGCTAAATGAATCGGTTGTGGGAGAAAATTTGCATGTTATGAAACACCAACAGGGAAACACATGATGTTAAT
Organism: Mactromeris polynyma; assembly: GCA_032209605.1. Lineage (NCBI taxonomy): Eukaryota > Metazoa > Mollusca > Bivalvia > Venerida > Mactridae > Mactromeris > Mactromeris polynyma. The sequence continues at coordinate 8,814,038 of JASFXZ010000008.1, forward strand.
AAGTATGTGACCATAGCAACAAAACATGTGACAACAGCAAAAAAACAACACCAACAACAACCCCAAAACAAACCAACAACAACATTAAAGGATTATTATCCTTTAATACATGTATTAAGATTACAGTATTGATGTCTTAAAAAGTAAGATGAAATGAACAATGCCGAATATTCATCAATAATTCACATGTTTAAGGAACAGTTTAAGTTAGTTTTTCAGATTTATGAAGCAATTTTAGCTCAGCCCGACTGTTAAAATAATTCAAAAGATATCATTTGTTCAATCAAATTGTCATTAAATCCAATTATGATTTATGATGCCACATTTCAAATATCATCAATTGTGTGTTGAAAATATTTAGAATGACAAGTGTACCTAACAGCACTATACTAATGATAAGTACAGAATTCAAATATTTTTATTGATGAATATAAGGCTTATTTCACCAAGATAGGTAAAATGTTAGTTTGAATATAGTGGATTCTTTGTGACATTAAACACCATTGATCCTAGAACCCTTGGAAGTTTTCAATGTTAGAAACAGCCAGTGGTTAACTTTTCTAATGGCAGTAAAATTACTATGCTATGATATGGCAATGAATAAAAACAACCATAAGTTGATCTCTAAAGAGATTGAAGGAAGAGGAAGAATTGATGACTACTGGGATTGACCTTGACAGTTGACCTATGACCTCAGATATGTGACTGGCTCAATGCCAAGTGAAAGCTTGCAGACTTGGCTATACATAGTTTGATTTCTAAGAAGCAGATTTTGAACTCTTGACCTTTCACCTTAAGACAGCTGACTTTCCAATTTAATATTGAATACAGGTCAATTCTGTTTTAGAAAGAATACAATGAGTCAACTATGAAGTTATTTCAGAAACTACTAGAATAAAAACAAGATGAAATTGAAGCACATAAAATATATAATCAGTAAAGAGCAATAATTTTACTGCCATTCACATAATGTGTAAATGTAGAAGATGTTTTTTCAAGACCATGGCCACCAAGTGTCTAACGAATGGTTTATTTACCTTTTGGAATTAGTCTACTCATATGATAGAGCAGTTCTTGACAATCTAATGAAGGCAAATATTGTACATGCATTATCTACAGAGTAAGAATGATATCATCAGGGGTTCCACTGGGTGCTGAATCTTAAGTGTCGTTTTGATAAAAAAATTATCAGATTTTATCATTTTATAGCCAAAATACCCATAATTAAGAGAGAATTCACACTTCAGCCAGAATCCATAGGGTCAAAATTAGGTTTTTTGGAAATTCCAGGGATCAAAGGCTCAACTCCCAGGTGAAATGGAAGCCCTGATTAACATAATACTAACTAAAGATGGTTTAATGTGAAAATGGAGATATATCATGATTTCAAACAATCGATAGCTGTTCACATTAACTGAACAGTGAAGGAAATTTAAGATGATGTTAAGATTTACAATTGCACCAGGAACTGACTACAATCATGCTGTGAATCAATGTACATGATTACTAAGGATTAATAACAAGTACTAATAACTATTTTACAAGAAATAATCATCCAATAAAGATATATAGATATCAGTATGGGTACAAAACCAGAGACAGTCATGCCAAACAAATATAGAATCAATCAATCATTTGATCAATCCATCAATCCATCACTTAATCAATCGATCAGATCAATCAATCACTTAATAAATCGATCAGATCAATCAACCAATCAAACACTCAATCAATAAATCAGATCAATCCATCACTTGATAAATCGATCAGATCAATCAATGAAACAATCAATCACTTAATCAATCGATCAGATCAATCAAATTACACATACCTATTTTTTTATTCTTAGGAAGTTGGCTTTCCCAATCTAGTTGAACATCGATGTCATCATCATCGTCGGAGGAATGACTCGACGCTAGATCCAAACTGACACGCTCTGACATTTCACTGTCAGAATCAGAATCATTAACATCTCTCTTTGTATGTATTTGCATGGAATCAGGGTCTGAAATAAGTTGTGCATCCAATTTTTGTGTTAATACATAATAAAAAGATAAGAAAATTTCCAAATACTGTCAAAATATTTACAGTACAAGTATAGTTTTCCTGGCATTGTTACCATGTTCCTGACAATTTGGTACTGTTTTATACTAAAATCAATATAATAAAAAGCATAGGTTGCATATAAATTCAATAATTACAATGAAAGAAATTGCACCAGTACAAATATTCATATAAGAAAGATAGTAAAGTAACAAGTAGCGCATTCTTAAGACTTACACTTAACACCATTAAAAACGCAACTGTTTTAATTAGGCTTCATTTCGTAAATGGTGTTAAAAGCTACCAACTGTTACCAATGTTTAAAATATAGTTCAAAAAGTATTGAAACTATGGACCAATAATTCATGATTGAATAAGTTTAGTAAATTATGTTAGAGAATTAATACAGAATTATTTCTTCTTCACGTCATGTTTTGAAGCAGACAATTTTCGGTTGCATTTTAATGGCTTTAAGTATATTTTTCGATACACATCTTCAGAGAGATGACATTTGTGACTAATTACAAATGAATTGAATCAGACAATAAATATTTTATTTTGTTTTTACCTATTCCATCTGGTTTATCGGGATCATACCCATAAGGCCCTTGTATATTTCCTGTGTTAGCATATTGGACAGGCATGGTGTTTCCCGACGATGTACTTGTACCACGCAGATACTCCTCTCCTTTGTACAAACCACCACTACTTTTACTGGTCGATCTACTTGTTGTCGATGTTGTTGATATGCCAACATTTATCCTTGATAAACCTCCATCACAGGTATCATTTCTATATGCTAGGGCAGATCTCTGTAATATCGATAAAATATCAATATTCATATTGTGAACATGGTTTGCAAAACATCTTTGTAACTAGTTAGTTTTGCAAATCATGTTTATAAAACAGTTAAGTGTTGAAATCAGTATTATACATTTTAATCTAGTCCATGACCCATAGGACAACAGAATCTAGTCCATGACCCATAGGACAACAGAATCTAGTCCATGACCCATAGGACAACAGAATCTAGTCCATGACCCATAGGACAACAGAATCTAGTCCATGACCCATAGGACAACAGAATCTAGTCCATGACCCATAGGACAACAGAATCTAGTCCATGACCCATAGGACAACAGAATCTAGTCCATGACCCATAGGACAACAGAATCTAGTCCATGACCCATAGGACAACAGAAATTAACTTATGCACCTCCATTTGTAACAACTAAAATGGATTTCAAAACTTCGGAGTCATAACACCCAGTAAAGTTATATTCCCCGAAAAGTTCCATAATTTCTTGTAACCAACTTACACTGTACACAGAACTCCTTGTTCCTCCGATATTTTCATCCAAATCTAGTTTCTGACCTCTTACTCGATACCAAAGTTTCTTCAACTCATACCGAACCTGGGAAACAAACAAGTTCATAACATCATACTATTACATGTGACACTTTGATCCTATCAGTAATAAAAATCATTAAATTACCATTCTTTCCATATTTCCTGTATAATCAACTATATAGACTTTTCACGTGCAATATCATTAAAAAACTAAAGGCAGTAAAAAGATGACTGACTATCTAGATTTTCTAGATTGGTAAACTAAGTGCGACCAATTTGGTTTTGTTTTGATATGTTTTTTCTTAAAGAGGCTAAATGTCACACAAACGACCAGGATCATGTGTTGACTGTTCCACCAGTTAGGATGAAGGAAAGCCTCAGACTGACACCTATGTAGAACCACCAACCGTCTGGTGACCAGCTGGATAGTTTCCTCACCAATTCTATGTCCTGGGTGGGATTCAAACCTGCAACAGTGGTGACATGTGATTTGAAGTCAGCAAACCTAACAACTCGACCACAGAGGCACCAGACATTTGGTTATAAATTATTAAACATCTGTATGACCTACCTTTGCATTAAGGATGATGTACATGATGCAAACGAACACACCTAGCCCCAGGCACAGGAAAGCAAAGATAACATGTAATACTTCATAGTTAAAGTTGACAGAGAGTAATCCAGTCACCCATATAATTCCCCACAGCATCAGTATAATAATGTTAGCAAACAGACATATCCTGAAAACAAACGATAGTGATAAATCAGCCCGTGTACAGGGGTTTGGTGGCATAAATATAACCACTAATCTTTTAAACCTGCAGATTAAGCTAACAATGAGTACTTGCTAACTTATTTTAGTTGATGAATAAAGAATGTCTGAAGTTAATACGCTTGACTTTTGCATCTGTTCTAGCTTAAAACTGGGTAAAACCCAGGTCAAGTTGGGTTCCTTTACCTGCAATCTAAATTAAGACAGAAATGAAAAGAAACAGCTCTTGGCTCATTCGATATTTTATAAAGACAGACGTAGCAGCACGATTTACTACAGATACAATCATTCCTTCTATGCATTATTCTACTACCATCAAAGATGGGATTTACACACTGTAAAACTATGAGTAGATCGTTCAACCATGTAATTCTCATACCTGATTGGAGCAATGTCCGAGACACCAACCTTCTCACGACAAGAAGCCTTCATAGCCAACACAAACACAAATATATTGATGATGACAGACACAGCAATAGGGCCAGCAAAACTCCAGATGAATTTATCAGCCATCATTAACCAACAACTGAAAAAAATAACAGTTTGAATCTGAAGTTATGCCATTGTTTTTACAATGATGGGAAAACAGGAGCAAGACCACTGATGGCCTGGAACGTGCAAACAAGAGATCAGTAGAAAAAAATTCTGAAAATCTTTAATGACAAAAAGTATTATTTTAATTGAATTAAATTTTTTACTGAATTCAGTAAAGCATCAACGCCAAAATTAAATTCGCAATAACTTCAATGTCGAAATTCCTTTCAAATCAATTGTTCATAAAAAGATTTAAAATTCACTACTATTATTTTGTCAATTACCATCTTCTGAATTAAAAGAATATGACAAATGTTAAATGTTATTTAAAAATAGTCTGGTCCGATAAAATGCTTACAAGTTTGGATTCCCGTAACCTTCTGTATTGAGACCTACAGCAAGGCTGACTATGATGCCTGGAACCACATAAGCGATCAGATAGTAAAACTTCATGGATCCCTGGTCGATATTACGTATTTCTGTCATCATTCTGTATGCATGTAAAACATCAACAAACAACCAAGAGAATCCAGCCATGAAGAAATAATGGAGAGCAATGGCAACCAATCGACAAGGCACCTGAAACAGACAAAAACGAAAACACATTTAGTACAAAATTACTAAAAAAAACAACAATTAAGTTTAAACTTATTTATTTTAGATCAATGGTCAAACAAGCTATTATGATACAATGAATTAAATTATTGTAACACTTTCACAGTAAATGGAAAAGCAAATTCACTGTAATTTTACAGATACTGCCCAGTTGTTGTTTCATAATGCTTTGTATTATTGACTAGAGTTAAATCATTGGACTAAATGTGGGATTTACACAAATATGAAATAGAGGTTGACCAATTTTAGGTAAACTCATTTTTATCTCATTCGCAGGATTACTAGATATATTTCAAGAGTCTAAATATGAAAAAAAATAACAAATAATAAAAAATATTAGTAAAAAAGAAATTGATCAAATTTGTTAAAATATTTCACATGTTATTTTCAGATTAACTACCCATATTGCACATGATTAAATATGGAAAAGAAAAATGTGAAAAAACGGTACATACCTTATTGTCACGGTCAGTTTTATCAATGCCTATTAGGAAAGCCAGGAATGCAACAAACAATACAAAGATCAGATTGATGTGGATACTGTTAGCATTACACTGAATTCTCTTCAGGAAGAATGTGACGACAAAGCACAGGGTCAGACAACTCATACCCACAATAAGACCGACATAGGTGATGGCTTTGAGTACCACAGGTGCTGATGGTTCATACTGAAAATACAAGGTGTAATACCTTTAGAGTATATTAAGTCTAGTAAAGGACCTTAAAAAGTAGGACCTCATATGATGAGTTATAAAGTTACCAAACTCATTCCCACCTGTAAAATTATGAAATTTAAAGTTTAAACGTTTATTTTACATCCATTGTGAAACAAGTTCTTACAACTTATACTAATCACTCTCTATGACAGCTTCCTGCCTACCAACAAGTCCTTATGACAAATTGAGAAGTTCTTGATCAAACCCTGCGCATCGTGGGGCTTGAACTCATGACCTTCATAATAGGAGTCAGGTACTCTACCCCTCAACCACTGCTTCTCCAATTATAAAAACTCTTGTTAACATGAGGTAATTCCAGACAGATTGTGGAACCTTTGCTACAACTTCTTATATCCCCATGCATTAACTTCAGTAATAATATAATACATTATCACATTGTATTGTAAGACATTCATTCACTTATTATTGCACAATCAAATGATTTTATTAAAGTATAATAAAAGTGTATACAATTTTCATGATAAGAGATTTTTGCCAAACGAACACAACTTGTAATCAATATATATCTGTGTAACACAATAATAAACATTTCTATATTCAGAGAGGATCTGATTTATTGCAACACATGTCAATATGATCAAACACTGCTTATAGCACTACTTGAGCAATGAGAATATATGAATAATACCATCACACCGACGCCCTACTTACCTCAACATTTGATATATCCATAAGCACAGCATAGTTTGTCATGTTACTCCATTCACAGGTACACTTAACATACATGTTATCCTCGATTGTATATCGGTCAGTGAGAGAACAACCTGCAGCTGACCATTTACCATGCCTGGATTATATAATATGTGTGGATATTCAGAGAAGAACAACAGATATTTGTAAAACATTATGCCCCCCTGGGACCCTGACCCCAAAATCAATAGGGTTCCTCTGCTACCCAAGATGAATGAGTGGACCAAGTTTGAGGATGATAGGTCAAGGGGTTCTTGAGTTATTGATCGGAAATGAAAAGGTTACAGGCCGACCTACTGACCGACATGTGCAAACCAATATGCCCTCTCTTCTTCAAAGGGGGCAATAATAATACAGAAGTTATCACAATACCACCATGAAAACATTACGTAGCTGGCATGAATTGCTTGATCTCCACTAGGAATGAGATATATCTTATATAAGTTACAAGGCTTCTATATACATGTACTGACATCACAAGCCAAAAACTTTCAAAATTGAATCTTAACATCAAACAGACCATCAGTGGATATATATCGGTCAATCATCTAGATTGTAAGAAATCCAAGTTAAAGTACAAACCATTTTCACAAATCTACAGCAAATGAGATTTTCCAATAAAGATAATACACAAAATGCACCAAGATTACTATGCAAAAAGAGTTAACAAAAGCAAGGTAACAAAATATTCGTAGTAATTCTTGAAAAAATATTGAGTTAGTTAATCAAAATTAATTGAAACCTACCCCAAACTGTCATATTTCCACGAAACACACTGTGGACTTGTACGGTTGTGTGCTGTCAGCTGTTTAAATATGATCACAACAGGATCAGAGATCGGGCCTGATACAGCATGCCCCTCGTCCTTTACTTTTACTGTGAATACAGGACTGTTAACCGACATAGGTCGACCTCCAACAACCCTGAAATATAAACATATACTACAGTGTTTTCTTCAAACAGATAAAAGGCATAACGGTATACATATCAATGCTGTCAAATGATTCTGCATGTTACTCAAATGAATTAGCATGAGCTGCCAAGACCTTGTTTCACTTACATATCTAAATTGTTAACAGTTTTCCCCCAGTCTCTGCAAAGAATTATCTCATATTGATTCAAAAACATTCAGGCCCATTCTGGACATTACTATAGCTTTGAGGGAACACATTTAACCAGAGATCTAAAAATTGCAAAAAGAACCACAATATATTAAGCATATTACAATTCTCTGCCCTTATATACATGAAGTGCAGTACACGTACTGTCACGTTCAAAACTACATTCAAACATACATACCTAATATTGTCAGCATATGTTTTTGGTAGTAAGTCTCCAATGTTTCTGTACATAATATAGCCAACAAAACCTTTAGGTGAAGACATTAAATCAGGTCTCAAAAAATCTGAAAACAATGAAATAAGGTATGCATATGACAAATCAAAATATGAGCAAATATCAGTTAATTATTGGTAATAGATAAAAATGATAATTATCATTGTAGAACGCCGAGTTTTATGTCAATCTGCAACTAAACTTGAAGAACTGATAAGATACTGCTAAATATGATTATGTTTCTGATTCTCACAAAATAGGGTTGAAATATGCAGGTTTGACTGTATTACAAACAACACATACACATCAGAACAACATAGGACGATCCTCGAACTTTAATTGTTGTTTGGTTGAATGGAAATCCTCTTTAAAGAAGGACTTTAACATCAAGATCGATAATCGAAATTTAACTTTCAAATATACAATTACCAAATCACATGTTACTGAAGGTTTTGATTGTGCACATGACTTACCTTGTAAAGCAGAAGACGTCAACATGCTAGCAGGTAACTTGATACTGGTGTCCTCATCAAACATACTTGACTTCACAATGTTGTTGAATTTTGGAATGTTACGTCCAGTGAAGTTATTCTTGTTGATAAAGTCAACACTCAGAACTGAAATAGTAAACACACTTATGAAATACAAGCAGGAGTGTTTCCAATTATAATAAGACCACCCTTGGGACACTTGAAAACTGCTTTTATTATGTGAATAACTGTGTACAGACAGTGGGTAAATGTTTACAAGATGTACTAACCAATATTATCAGTTATAACATTGTACGGTCTGGATGATTCTGTTGTGGTGATTTCAAGAGCAGACAACAACTTCGATAAGTATGTCTCTAGTTTAGACAAAATGTCCTCAGCACCAGGTCCATGTTTATTCAATCTTATCCACTCCTTGGAATATTTAGCTTGTAATATATCACTCAACACAGATATCAAATTCTGCAAAGATAGGAAAAATGGAATTATCAGCAGTCATAATTACATACACTTACAAAAAACAATAAAAGCCATCAAATCCTTTAATTTGTTAGATTCATAGCTGAACACAAGCATTCCGATAAAAATCTAATAACAAAAGGACAAGCTACTGACTTACTGACATAAGTCACAAAGGCATCATAAATCAAATACCACGACATAAGTAGAAAAGTAAAAATATTCTCTGAAAATATTACCATGTTCAGAATTGCATCCTGAATCTTATCTTTAACATATTTTATAAGAGATTATTTATTATAATTATAATAAATCTTCATCTAAATATGAAAACACCCAATAAGCCAGAGGCTTATCTAACTTGGGATGATCTATAAAACACATGATCCATATTAGTCACGTCAAGAAATTACTGAACAATCAAATATGATTATGTATAAACTGACAATTACAAAGCAATGTACCAAAGGAGATGTAAGAATATAGAACGTGTAACTATTCAGTGTCACCTACATATAGGAGATGTAAGAATATAGAACGTGTAACTATTCAGTGTCACCTACATATAGGAGATGTAAGAATATAGAACGTGTAACTATTCAGTGTCACCTACATATAGGAGATGTAAGAATATAGAACGTGTAACTATTCAGTGTCACCTACATATAGGAGATGTAAGAATATAGAACGTGTAACTATTCAGTGTCACCTACATATAGGAGATGTAAGAATATAGAACGTGTAACTATTCAGTGTCACCTACATATAGGAGATGTAAGAATATAGAACGTGTAACTATTCAGTGTCACCTACATATAGGAGATGTAAGAATATAGAACGTGTAACTATTCAGTGTCACCTACATATAGGAGATGTAAGAATATAGAACGTGTAACTATTCAGTGTCACCTACATATAGGAGATGTAAGAATATAGAACGTGTAACTATTCAGTGTCACCTACATATAGGAGATGTAAGAATATAGAATGTGTAACTATTCAGTGTCACCTACATATAAGTATCTGCTGTCTTGTTCACTTGTTAGATTTAAGCCATCCTGCTCTGTTTCATAGTCTAGTATCCTATCCATAATTCTAGTAGTTATATTCAGGTCATTTCCAAACATAGTTACTGTCCGAGATGTTTTATCAGCAAGAGACGCTACTGTTGTCTTGGCAACAAATGTGTTAATCGCCAAAGTCCCATTCTCCATCTTTTCAATCTGTAAAAATATTGAGAATAATTCAAAGCTCAAACAAAATTCGGAAAGATCAATTACATGGTTTGCAGCAACATTACAATCTAGTGATAAATACATCGATCTATGACCTTATATTAAAACCATTTAAATACCAGTATATTTATGCTTACAGTGTTACAACAAAAGTAATCAAAAAATCTTAATATTTACAACCAAAATCTTTGTTAATATACTACGGTGGCATAGAGGTGACATGCATGAAATTATTTTTATCTCGTTTCAACGACTTAGTATGTCGTGGGAAAAAGTTAGTAAGTCGTGGCCACAAGATAACTATGTCGTAGGAACATGATAGTTAAGTCATGGCCACGAGATAGTAAGTGGTGGGAACGATATAATATGTCGTCGGAACAAGTTAGTAAGTCGTGGGAACGAGATAAAAATAATTTCACATGTCACCTCTATGCCACCGTAGTATACGGACTGTATGTCTACAAAATCTACAACATCTCACCTGAGTCGCATGATCTCGGAATATTAAGTTTGTACAATTAAAGAAGTCTGGTTCCTGCCAGAGACCATCAGCACTGCAGTTCCTCTTGGCTTCACCTATAGCATTATCAGGACAGTCTTGTGTGACCGATGAGTTTGAAATTTTAGCTTCCCACCACATACCATGAGAGTATATTCTAGGACAAGCTTCGTAGTTAACTGAAATACATTACATGTTATGATTAGCAGTAGTTAAAAGGCAAGTTTCAACACTGAGTAACAAAGGCCATGACTATCTTGCAAACAATCACTTACAATCTAATTGATATACATTGCCTAGTGCCAATATACTCAAATAATTATGAACTTATATTAAGAAATGTGAAGGCATGAGCAGTAAAACAGTTTTGCCGAGTTTGCAAGGACAATTGTTTTTAATATTTGCTAATCAACACCTATCTTTATCATTTTGAAGATTGAATTGATCAATAAGGCTTGAAAAACTTTGGACTTAAGATTTGACATGGACATTATTGTTCTGATTTTTATTCAATTTTCAAATTTTCTGTATGGACATCCGGAAACAAAACCCAAGTACTGTAAAAACAATATAAATGTAAAAAAATCCAAGTTTCGTACCTTTACATCCATACTCATTTGTTTCCTCATCCAAACGTATCTCTGCGTACTTGCTTGGACATTGATCACAGCGTCTTCCAATCACACCATCTATACACAGACACATACCGGTCAATCTATCACACTGTGCATTCTGTGATCCATGCATATAACAATTACATGGAAGACACTTTGAACTTCCCGGTGGTCGGTAATAGTGATCCTAAAAACAGAAATATTGAGCATGCGAGATAAACGACACCAGTACATACCCAGCGCTAGAACGTGTTCCAACGTCAGAGTAAATCACAAGGTGAAACCAAAAAAAATAAACATCCTCCATTATTCATGGGATGGAAGACTAGTGTAGCATAACACTTCAATGTTCTAGTATACAAACTAGAATCTAAGTTTGAATCCAATCAATATTCAAGAGGATATTAAGGGTTTGGTTCTTAAAACAATGGAAACTGGTTCTCGTCCAAAACGGAGTACAAACCTACTCTCAATACAAAGAGTCTGTAGCGATCTATAAACTGCTCTGTGTAAGAATTTGATAAAACATGATGTATCAGTCACCTACCCTGCACGAACACTCTCCGGTCTTTTTGTCACAATTAGGATCAAACCCATTCTCCCATGTACAGTGGTCAGGACAGGGGCCACACACAGGATAACCCCACCAATCCTTAAGACATGGCTGCTGAGAGATCTCACAATATTTCCCTGATTGCTGTTGACCACAGTCACACTCATAAGTACCTCCCAGCGGGTGACGGCAATATGCCATATTCTCACATGGGTTGTACGTCGTACATATTGAGTCACAATTAGGTCCAAGTGTACCTGTAAGGGACAGAGGTAGTGTATCACATGATGTAGTGAAGTATCATTTTTTGGAGAAAAATACTAAGAAATTGAATGCCAGATATTTCATGTGTTGTCATTTTTTTTCAACATAATTTCAGCATTGTAAGGTATTCCTGGGTTACCTACCAAGTACAACCTGTTTATTCAACCATATGAATTAGACATGAGGCCAAATAATTCAAAACGAAAGAGTGTATTTCAGATAAATGAGAAAAATCTCATATTTCTAACAAAAGATAGGAAGAATAATTATTTGGTCAAATCATTTCATATAAAAAAAAAAATATCAATTATCGAAAATTCATTCAACCGATATATGCATAATTCATTGATGACACTCACATTCCTCTTTGTTAATGAATGTGTTATAATTGTAGAATATCACAGAATTAATCTATACCTGAAGGACATTTGCATGTGTAACTTTCCCATTCATCAATACACTCCACACGTGCTGTGCACGGGTTACTGTCACATGCATTGATAGTACCACACCCTGACTGAGCATTGAGGACCTGAGGCTGGAGTAACACTGCTGTCTGTGAATTACCCACTTTCACATGCTGCAACAACAAAGAGATGAAGTTATAGATAACATATCATTAAGTTTGTCAACATTTTAATAATTAAATACAGCAAAGCATGTAATCACAAAAAAACTATGACCCAGATGATTTCTCCCCCATCACTACACAATTTTATAGAGATACGTTCAGCGTTATCCAATATTTGAGTCACCATAAGTGCCAACTTCAAAGAATAAGCAATCTTCACATTTATATGTACAACCATTAAAGCATTAAAATTGAATTATATGAACATGAATATTTTTTGAGTTACCAAAGACAGTGTACAAAACTTCAAGCAGAAATATCTTACAGTACGGTTACAAGAATCTTTCGCTGGCTTACGGTACTGATAGAAATATCCGGCTCAAGGGTTACTGTTGTAGCGGGAACGAGGCTCCACCGAGGTATCACCTGAACAGTTAATGAGAGCTAGATATTTCCATCTGCACACAAAGCCAGTATAAGATTCTTTTTCTAGCATTCCTCTTTTAAGAAATTAAGGACTGGGTTAAATATAATGTTTCCTTTAACATAACTTATAAATACATTATCTAAACTGACTAACCTATATTTTCTTTATAACAATGTACAAGTAATTACTAAAACCAATTATTGCCTCTTGTTACTGTCATATGGAAATTGTATTGTGTTATTATTATGTTCACATGGGCCTATGGCATACTGAATTTGAAATAAACTATCTATCTATCTATCTATAATGGTGAACATTTTAATACCTTTTTTGTTATAGTTCTAGCAATATGTGGTTTTACAAATATCATACACCATTATGTGACGTCATTACGTGTCATCATCAGCACAAGACTCATCCCATACACGTGGGAAATCATCGTCTGATAAACAAGAAACTACAAGCACATATTTGCGAATTGCTTCAAAACACTAGCCATGACATTAGAAATTGTTACAGCCTTTTAAAATTAGCAACTACTTATGTATTGCGAAAACATATTAGAGAGACAAAGTAGGCTATGAGAGTCAAAGCCCTGAACAGTTATACGAATATATACCTTGACACAGCCACTGAAGTAATTCTGAGCATTGGCGCTGCCAATTTTGAGAGCTCCGACATACACACCCTGTATCTCCAGTCTTTCTAGTGTACTTTGAATTTTGTGTACAATCTGAAACACAAATCATTGTCCAACTCATTTACTGGAAATATTGAAATACAGTTTATCACAGCCAAAAACTAAATCATTACAAACAGTAGAATTTAAGCATATAGCATCATACATCAAACTTGTGAGGAGAAAATGTACTAAAGTCATTGGCTTTCTGTCTTATCCTTTTTACATCTAGTATCAACCCAACATTTTATGTAAAATTGTATACTGTATGGATATATTATGTTGTTCCTAGAATGTAAATAAAAAACACTATAACACCAAAGAATGATTGTCAACACATTTTTATATGTAACAATGCACAATATAGATATACTGAGCATTCTTTCTACAGCTACACACTTTAGGAGATACTTTGTCTAACGTTGGGGTTTATATCTAAAGCTATTTTAAATAGAAAAATTAATATTTTAGAGATGTTTTTGCTCAATAGAGGGCTACTCTAGAGGTAGTACTGAATGTGTCTCTATTTCTGAAGACAAAAAATTAACCAACCTGTCGTTCCCCATAGTCTAATATCATTTGTAAATCTCCATTGTCCAGCCAACGTGTTTCGAAGTAATGCCACTGACCATTGTCCACAGTCACCGAGTCAAAAGTTAGTGTCTGAGTTCCCAAACTATTGGAATAACTGTAGGTAATGAACCCATTCAACAACTGAAAAAAAGTCATTAGCTCAAGATAATAATAAAAATATATGTACATTACAGGTCAACAAATTTTTAAGTGGCTGCCTAAAAGATCCATCATTGCACGAATATTGAAACTGAACGTCTATGCTGTTAGATTACAGTGAATTTCTATTCCAAAAGGACACAAAGCACTGTCATTCTTAACACAGGAAAACAACAACATATTTGAACTGGACTAGTAGCAAAATTGACTTGTGCATGCATCCCGATTCATTTGTTGTTGTTTTTGTGTCTCTTCCATCCCTGTGTGTGTACCTCCTTCCCTTTGCCTTGAACTGCCTTGGAAAGCTGTTTTGTGAATTCAGCATTCCCTGTGTGTGCTTTTTCCATTTTGCCTCGATCAGTCTGGGGAAGTTCTGACTTAAGATGGTTGCCCTCCCTTCTCCACAGTTTAGAGTACATATAATTTAACTATTGGATGCAAAACAATAATTATTGTAAATCAGTTTAGGTTCAGATGCCATTACATCAGTTTTGCACCAAACTCTCTCATTCTTACCTCAATATGAACAAATTCACTGATTTGGGTGTACACAAACATGAGTGTACCATTCTTTTGCCTGGTTCTAAATGAGATTCCATTAAACCATGGAAAGTTGACAGGTGATATGATACCATTATTGTTGTTGTAATGTAAATAACCATCTCCATTTAACTTTCGTGGCGGTTCAGTAGCTGAAAACATTCACATAAAGTAGGAATCAATATTAAATGGTATAAAGAGTTATGCTAGGAACGTGAAACGGAAAACAACAAACAATCACCCTTTGACATTTAAAACATTGCCATTTTATATTGACTGCTTTCCCTGGTTTTTAACAAGTATTCAAGCAAAATTCATGGATTGTGAACTTCACTGTTCGACCTCACTTTAAGCTGGATTCAAACTTAGCACCATCATATAATCAGACTGTCTACCCCTTCAATACTGAGCCTCAACATGGAGTCAGACCCTCCACCCTTCAATACTGAGCCTCAACCTGGAGTCAGACCCTCCACCCTTCAATACTGAGCCTCAACATGGAGTCAGACCCTCCACCCTTCAATACTGAGCCTCAACCTGGAGTCAGACCCTCCATCCTTCAATACGGAGCCTCAACCTGGAGTCAGACCCTCCACCCTTCAATACTGAGCCTCAACCTGGAGTCAGACCCTCCATCCTTCAATACGGAGCCTCAACCTGGAGTCAGACCCTCCATCCTTCAATACTGAGCCTCAACCAGGAGTCAGACCCTCCACCCTTCAGTACTGAGCCTCAACCTGGAGTCAAACCTCCACCCTTCAATACTGAGCCTCAACCTGGAGTCAGACCCTCCATCCTTCAATACGGAGCCTCAACCTGGAGTCAGACCCTCCATCCTTCAATACTGAGCCTCAACCTGGAGTCAGACCCTACATCCTTCAATACTGAGCCTCAACCTGGAGTCAGACCCTCCATCCTTCAATACTGAGCCTCAACCTGGAGTCAGACCCTCCACCCTCATATAAGAATGTAACAAGTACATATGCTATAAAAATGACATGAACATCCAACTCCATTGTAAAACATCTCATTACATTAAAAAGCTGTTTTATATTTCAGTAACTAACAGTATATTGTTATCTCAATAGCAAGTTACATACATTGACCACAATCTTTGCCGTCCCACCTATCTGGACATGTACACAGATATGTTCCCCAGCCTTCTGAACAAGTACCTGAAGTAGAGACATGTATTAAACTAACACTGTAAACAACATAATGCGCATAGTGTGAAGACAAAATGACTGAGACAAACTGTGATGTGTATGGCTGATTGAAAACAATGAAGAGAAAAAAGATATTAAGTCTGATTTACAAAATTTCATGGTCCACAAATTTCAATATATATACAGTCCCGACATTCACACAATTACCTCCACACAACTGATACAATGAGGATTAATCTGTAACCATGATCTGTTGTACAGAGAATGAGGCTTAATCAATTTCCATTTTGTCATTAAAATTAATGGACCAGTTTAATATCAGGTAATCTTGTAGTAATTTTGAATTATTTTACAATTTAAACCAATTTATCAAGTTAATGAAATGCATTTTAAGTATAAATAAGTTAATTGAGAATCTCTTAGTATTTAAGATGATATCTATAACTACAAATGCAAAATACCGTCCCATCATGTGAACAATATCTGGTAGCATTAAATTGTTACTGTAAATTACTGGCATTTTGCATGAATTTAATAACGTGAATTCAACTGTTCTTGACTTATTAGCAAGATCTTCATTAGCATAAATTCATTTGTATGGCCAAGAACATTTTGCGTGCAAAATTCCGCCTACATTATCTATTAGCTAGCTTGTCCATTTGAGAATATTAGCAAAAATAAAATATTCACTAATAAATTGAAATAATCACATAACCTTGTCTCTATGTCACATTTTCCATTCATCATATGACTGACAACAAAATAAATATCCCTGTCATTTAAACTTCATGGATATACAACTTAAAGTGGTACAGAAACAATCCCTGAGTTATCTCCCCTTCATATTTACCTCCATGCTGGCACGGAGCACTAGAACAGTGCTTATGTCTGGCTGCACACCCAGGCTCGGTCCCATTGCTAGCTACGAATTTATTAAAGTCAAGCAGATTCTCATCGATGTAGAAGTCTCTCATACAGCCAACATAGTCCTTATTGTTCACTTGAAAGTTTGACGGCAAAGTAGGTAGACCCCCGATCTGTAACGGTCCTGTCAAGTCCAGAAGTTTGGGACAGTTGTTGACATTGCCCTCCTTAGCACAGCTGTAAGTGGATGAAATAACATTTTAAATGCTCACAGAATGTTATCCAAAGTTGACTACAAAGTGATCACTCCACAGTTTTAGTTAATACTTAATTCATTTGACACCGATAGAGAAACAAGATATTCTAACTTATATTAATTGCTCTTGATGACTCCTTCCTGGGATACAAACCAGTACTCACAGAATTCAGGGATTTAAGTTAGTGGTTCAACCTTGCCACAAGCGGGATTCGAACCAACGACCTTCGAATCAGGATTCAGTTGCTCCGCCCCTATGCCTCACCTCTTAGAACTGTGAGTGAGCAACTGACTGCATAATGTTAAATATATAATTGCAAGCAACAAGGATTGTATACTGAAAGGGAAAAAAGCAGCACTTCAGGATAAAAATGTAAAAACTTTCAGTCACTACAGTCAGATGCAATAGAATGCTGGAATCTTACATACCTGAACAGACAATCTGATATAAAATATTCATCTATAAAGAAAGTCTGCTTATCGTGCAGTAAGCCATGTACATCATTGATTTCATGTTCACCGAAGACACACAAGTAAACAGAATCATTATTTACTCCTTGATGGTACATTATCACACCAATATTTAATCAATATCAGTCTGCTCAATATAAGTACAGTCGTACATCGTTCATTCGAATTCATCCGATCCAAAATTTCATTTTGATTAATACATAGTTTCGAATACCCCATTTTAATTTGATGTGCCTAAAAAGATACATAGGGACCAGATATTTATTTCGAATGAGACCAAGTTTTCGGATGGAAGGTTGTTGAACGAATGAGGTCTGACTGAATTAGACTCAATTTCCAAGATATAAGTTGAAATCCAGGAAGCAAAAGCCCAATTTTATTATTAATTAAAATTCATTTCTTGCGACAGACACAGATGTTTATATACAAATCAAAATAAACCAACAGAAATAACTGCAATTTACCCTGGTGATGTGTACAAGGATGCACGAGCTGCGCATGTGTAATTGATGGGTTGTCCGTACTTCACAGCAATCTCTGTGTCACAATCTGCACCCACAGTTACAGTCGCAGTCTGAAACATAATCAACATATTTTGTACAAACCGTATATAGGTTTCTGTGGATACAAGCAGAAAAGACATGAACTGTTTCATGATTTCAGCAATAAGCATCATTATATGCTTAGATTAAGAATGTACAAATGTATAAAACTGTGTGAGAAATATACAATCACCTATGCTCAGTTTACCTTATACTACTAACCATAGATACTGCAATATGGACCAGGGTTTGATAACTTGCAAGGAACATAGTTTTGTTGTCACAATATAAAATCATACACCTATATGCAGCTCTCCGAATAAAAAAATGCAATTTTACTGATACACTTAATCAAGTAAATCTAATTATCTTCAATCATGTAGGATAACTCAGCATCGTTATGTTAACATCTTGGAAGGTATTTTATGATTGCACGATACAAGACGATACAAGAACAGTTGATTGAAACAACATTTGTACGCAACAAAAAACCATACACAATTTGTTCAGACTCATAGTAACATGAGCAAGTTTACATGGTATTTTAGTACAAGTTGTAGACAAACCTATGTTAATTGTATGATATATATAATATCTTTATTTTCCTCCAATAATGAAGAGCACAATAATGCAATAACGTACATTAGAATAGAATTATAAAAACTGATTACAGTAAAACCTCGATATTAAGACCACCCTTGGGACACTTGAAAACATATCTTAATATTGAAGTGGTCTTAATATTGAGGTTGGATAAAGAGCAAAACAGTGAAAATGGACTTGAAAATTGTATTCTTCATATTTAGGTGGTCTTATTATTGAGATGGTCTTTAAGTAATGTTATACAGTAATAAAAATGCCACAATATCAGACTGAAGCGATTGATAAAGTACTCAAAAGTACAATTTCACAAAGTAATATCTTGACACGTATGCTTCACAATTACTGTACATGCTTAGAAACAATCCGAAAATGAAACATGAAAGTATTTTAAGTCTTATTTTAGACATTTAGGCTAGATGCTTTGTACATCAGTAAGTAAGACCTGAATTCTATGACACAGCACAAGTGAAGCAAACATATTCTCCTAGTTTTATATAGAGATATCATTTACTGCTATAAATGTCTTTGTTTGCTATGTTAAAATGATTCATGTATATTCATGTGAATTCAATATCTCCGCTAATTGTGTTTAAAATTGATGAATTGCAGTTTTCTTATAATGTTTGACATTGGAATTATTAACGGAGATCGGAAAATGCGAAACATTTTCAACAGCACAGTAAAATATCTGATAGAGTTGTTATTGCTTGATAACGAGAGTAAAAGTAGCCTAATAGCAATGCAAATTGATTTAATGCATTGATATAAGAAGTTTTTCCCTAACAACTTTTGATATAATCTGCCGCTGCTTGCGCACGACTGTGTAATGTTATTTCACATTGAAATACTTTTTTATAAAACAAACATTTAGAGCCTTACCCCGTCAAGGAAACACGATAATTTGATATCATTTTATCTTAGCGATTTAATATTTATGAAAGAATGTGAAGGAAAGATAAGAGAAGACATTAAATGCATCTCTCAATTCACAGATACAATAAAACTCAATTATTTCTACTTAAAGTGAAACAAGGAAAGAAACCTAACAAATTGTTTAAAATGGTACATATCTAAAAACGCCATCTTTCCATGAAAGATAAGACAAATATAGCGTTAAGCAACAATTGAGTTCACAAGACATGAATTATTTTAAAGACCAATGTTTGGGTTTGTGTTCTTTTACACAGAACGGTGTCTTACAACAAGAAAAATCGCAATATATATATATAATTACAAAGGTTTGCCATTTTCTATGTGAACGTTTTGGCTGGTGAAGCATGTATTCTAGCAAACTGTAACAATTTCTTATTTTTTTTTGCCTCAGTGGTGGATAGTGTGTACAAGTCCTTTTAATCTTTACTCTGCTTGCAGCAACTGACTGCCTATGCGACCAGAGTAGATCATGATCGGCCCGCACATCCAATCCATCTGATCATGATCTACACTGCTACTCAGTCTATACATTTTTAATGAGCACCCCCAGCTATATTCAAAGAACAAGAAATGGGCAATGCCCACAAACCAGGTTTTAAACCTAATTATTTGTAACCAAGGCTCTATTTGTATAATGAATACATGATGATCATCAATGCTGCAAAGGTGCCAGAGGTGATACATGCATACAAACACTCCCACTTAGATATATTATATATATATGGAACAACTATACAACAAGTTTGATGTCAATACACCCACGAATAGCGAAGATATTAAGTGGAAACTGATTTTTAAATTTTAAGTGACCTTGGACGGAACAAACCAAAAAGCAATCCCAAGCGAGATCTTCACATGTTCTTACTATACACCAAGTTTGATGTCAATATGATCAATATAACTAAAGTTATTCGCCGGAAACCAAATTGCTATTTTTAGTAATGGTGACCTTGACCTTTGTCGGACCGAACCCAAAAGCAATCCCAAGCGAGCTTTCCACATGTTCTTACTATACACCAAGTTTGATGTCAATATGATCAATGTAACTAAAGATATTCGCCGGAAACCAAACTGCTATTTTTAGTAATGGTGACCTTGACCTTCGTCAGAACAGGTCCAAAAGCAATCCCAAGCAAGCTCTCCACATGTTCTTTCTGTACACCAAGTTTGATGTCAATATGATCAACGAAACTCAAGTTATTCGCCGGAAACCAAATTGCTAGTTTTAGTAACAGTGACCTTGACCTTTGTTGGACCGAAGCCAAAAGCAATCTCAAGCGAGCTCTCCACATGTTCTTACTGTACACCAAGTTTGATGTCAATATGATCAATATAACTAAAGTTATTCGCCGGAAACCAAATTTCTATTTTAAGTAATGGTGACCTTGACCTTTGTTGGACCGAACCCAAAAGCAATCCCAAGCGAGCTCTCCACATGTTCTTACTATACACCAAGTTTGATGTCAATATGATCAATATAACTAAAGTTATTCGCCGGAAACCAAATTTCTATTTTAAGTAATGGTGACCTTGACCTTTGTCGGACCGAACCCAAAAGCAATCCCAAGCGAGCTCTCCACATGTTCTTACTGTACACCAAGTTTGATGTCAATATGATCAATATAACTAAAGTTATTCGCCGGAAACCAAATTTCTATTTTAAGTAATGGTGACCTTGTCCTTTGTCGGAACGAACCCAAAAGCAATCCCAAGCGAGCTCTCCACATGTTCTTACTATACACCAAGTTTGATGTCAATATGATCAATGTAACTAAAGTTATTCGCCGGAAACCAAATTTCTATTTTTAGTAATGGTGACCTTGACCTTTGTCGGACCGAACCCAAAAGCAATCCCAAGCGAGCTCTCCACATGTTCTTACTGTACACCAAGTTTGATGTCAATATGATCAATGTAACTCAAGTTATTCGCCGGAAACCAAATTTCTATTTTTAGTAACAGTGACCTTGACCTTTGTCGGATCGAACCCAAAAGCAATCCCAAGCGAGCTCTCCACATGTTCTTACTGTACACCAAGTTTGATGTCAATATGATCAATGTAACTCAAGTTATTCGCCGGAAACCAAATTTCTATTTTTAGTAACAGTGACCTTGACCTTTGTCGGATCGAACCCAAAAGCAATCCCAAGCGAGCTCTCCATATGTTCTTACTGTACACCAAGTTTGGTTACAATATGATCAACAGAACTCAAGTTATTCGCCGGAAACCACCCAGTTTGACGCCCGCCCGCCCGCCCAACGACATCACCATTCTAATAACCTGGTTTTTTTCAAAAACCTGGTTAAAAATTCTGGAGCTCTGACCCCTATGAACAATTTATGGTACTGTCCAAATTAAAAGATGGACAAGTCCATTAAAAAATTTAGCAGGGTAAGTGATAATTGAAGGGCCTAAGCACCCTGAGTAAGAGAGGAAAAGTCCAACGAACCGTGAGTGAATATTTAACAAAGAACTGCATAAATACTGTTTAGAAATACAACTACCATTCAAATTGCTTGTAAGAAACACGAGACTTTAACACGACATGAACACTACAGTAATAGTATGTATTACCCAAATATTTTTAATTCGGCTTTCTAGTAAAAACTGAATTCATTGCCTGATGACAAGCTCTGATTTGTGCATACGTGTAATTTTCTCTCATCAATTGTATCCAACCCAATTACAGTATCTGACTAAATGGATTATACTTGTTGAAGGATAGCAATTACTTTACATTAACTCAGCAGGAATATCAGCCAGTATGTATAAATAATGAGCAAACAGGTCACAATATTGCCATCCATTATGCAATTCCTGTGATCACATACAATGGCATGACAACACAGAAATCAATAATTCATCATGAAATTTTTCTATATCTCCTGTGAAGACTGTGACACAAACTGGTTCTGAACAACATAATTACAGGGTAATTGGCAGAAAAGTGGATTGTTTAACAATCTGGTGTCGAAATATGAAAAATTCTGTTCACCATATCCACTGTAGTTAAACAGTAGTTTCCATGGTTATGTTAATATGCAAAAGGGTTTAACAACACTTACTATATTAAGATTATATAACCATTGCATAAACAACTTTTTCCCTTTTCTTCAGTGTCAATGAATGTGTATCAATTATAAAATTTATATAAACTTAAAATTTAGATAAAATGCATGCATCAAAGGCACTGCATAATGGTAGTTTACCAGACCGTACCATTAAGATATAACCACTTAATACCTGTGAACCACAAAATCAAGTTTGCAATGAACCTTTGTTAGCATTGAAATGGCAACAGAATTTTCAGTGTTTTGAGTACACATTCAATATCCACGATTAATACTCACCATATTAAGATAGTCGACAGTAACCTGTCTCCATTTCCCATCATTTATTCCACCTTCGATATAAGATGAAACTTTCACAATATCGGCACCCGTAGAAAACGAGAACTGAACCTGAGAATCAACGATCTCCAAGGCAATGAAATCGTGGAGTTCATTAAATCTTCCATTGTAAAACAGTAAACCATTCCTCTCCTGAGTCGCAAATCTGAAATTAAACAAGAAAACACAATAAGTTTGAAATATAATAAAATGAAAATGGAGCAATCTTCGTAACTGATCTTAAGCCTTGGGATCATGTTCATAATCTTCCCTTGCTGATATAGACCTCTAACTGAAAACTAGTTTGACATAACTCAATGCTTATTATAGATAACCTACTCTTTAATTACTGATTCATAAATGCAAAAAAATGCAGACAATCATTAACAACTTAATTAAAGGCCTTACAAGCACATTGTGAAAAGTTAACTTTTACTTAAGATTAATTTACATCATATTATCTCAGTTAATCTACAACAGAGAGGGCCGACTTTTATATACTGTAACTTACACACAAAACAGCCATTGTTCCTATGATTAAATACCTTAAAACATTTTCAATGTCACTTTTGTATACAATACCTACAAATAAAACCCAGATAGCAATCTTTTGATCAATTTGATCTTGATACTAAATTATTGTAGGCTAGCCTATGACATCTTAACTACCAGACCAATTATTCCTTATAGTAGTTCAAAAGGCATAATAGTAACACAAATTCAATGCAAATTTTCTCAGAGATGTACTTATAATGTAGTTAAATCACACTTATTGATGACAATTAAGGTATTTTATAGCAATTATTTGTCAAGGTACAAGTAGCCTTCAAATACTGAACTTTATACTTCAATAACAAACTAATGAAGCATATATAAACGGCCATTCGTTTCTTGTCACAATCTACTTTAACCAACAGTACAAAGCAGCAACTGACTTGCACTTACTTATATGATTACTAACAATATCAAACAATTCTATAGAACTGCACTGCAAGCTATATTCACATGAGAGTTTTTTGTGGTCATGGTCAGGCAAGCAATAGCTGAACACTATGAAAATTTACTTGATTAAATACGGAGAATTATAGACAAAAGAGATAGTTCTGTATCATTTATACAACAACATCACCACACAGGAGGTATAGCGGGCGAAGGCTTAAGATAGCCCGAGATCAGATCCAAAGGTCATGAGTATGAATCTCACAATGGACAGAGTTGGACCGCAAACTTCAAAACTCCCAAGTTAGACGCAAGACGGGGCTGGACCGCAACCTTCAAAACTCCCAAGTTAGACGCAACAACTGTTTAGTAACCCAAGAAGCAGTCTTTGAGAGTGATTAACAAAAGTTGAAAATACGAATAATGAAGGCATGAAGGAAATGCCCCATACAAAGGGCACAGCCTCCCAAAATGCGCAAGGAGACATATCACGATCAAGTAAACTTGACTCAAATTTGATGTTAGATAAACAAGTTTAAAGTAAAATCACCACAGCAAAATAAAATGCTGCACACGATACAGCACATTCCCCATACAGCACAATGTAACCAGGGTATCAGATATTACTCTTGTATCCTGTATTTCAAGATTGCTATTGTTATCTTACAGAACATGAAATGCACACAAGTCCTCAGGGTAACATTGTCTGCAATAAGACAAGTTTTTATTGCTGTAATAAAAATTCCGTCATTTCCCAGAATCTCTATTCTCTAAGCAATAATCAACCAAACATTACAGGAATCTAACAAGATGTAATCAAGCTACAGAATATATATGAAGGAAATTTTCAATCATTAACTGATGTTATGGGCTAAAATCTAATGCTGGAGAAGTTTGGTCAAAAATAAATGCTATGTTAAACAAGCTCAGTGAGGCAAACATAATTTAATCTTGAAAAGGTGATAATTCATCATTCAAGGTATGAGCTTGTGATGTGATCTTAGAAGTTACAATCGATATTGATACAACAAAATTTTTTTTCTGTCTATCGATATTCGATCAAACACAAATATTGATGTTATGGCTGGAAAATACAGGAGAATGGGTACAGTCTAAATATGTGCCAAAATAGCGTTATGTCACTCAGTATTTGGTTGCTATAGTTAAACAGTGCTCTAGTGGATAGTGCATTCCGAATGTCAGCATTATAATATAATACTGTGAAGTTTAACATATGGATTAATTACTTAGGTATCTTGTTATCATAAAAATACAAGTTGAACGTATACATAAAGAATAGTTTATTGTAAAACAACATTAAATGTGAGCATTTTTTCCATAATAAATCTACAGTCATGTTGTTATTCTACATAATTATGTTAAGCCATGTGGATATTTATAAACCTATAAGGCTATAAAGTCATTAGTGATATATATCAATATAGATGACTGCGTCTGATAGTCAAACAGGTGTCTGATAGG
This sequence comes from Mactromeris polynyma, assembly GCA_032209605.1. Lineage (NCBI taxonomy): Eukaryota > Metazoa > Mollusca > Bivalvia > Venerida > Mactridae > Mactromeris > Mactromeris polynyma. The sequence continues at coordinate 8,839,823 of JASFXZ010000008.1, forward strand.
ACATTAGACATATATACAAACATTGCATGGATGATTATCCATCTCTGCATGACCGCCAGATCCTTAATTTATGACAATCGAAAATAACTGAACAGTGCTATAAATTATCATATTAGAACAAGTCGATGCAAAAACATAAAACATTTAATAATAACAAGCAATTACTGAATGCGTTTGACCGTGACACCAATATCATGCAAAGTTACAAACAATCATTCTAAGGAAATAGCCAATCATGTTTTATGATTAAGAATCATGACAAAAGGGTTCGTTCTATATATGGTAGAGAGTAAAACTATTCTATTTGCATGTAACTAAAGAAGCAGGTAGGCCTGTTTTATTTACTATCCACAAGTTAACCAGCCATATTTCATTACAAGAATACAAGTGTCAAAACATTTCCGCCAATTAAGCTCATTAATTAACAATGGTAGTAAGCAGATATAAATCAACAGTCTAATCAAACTGTGTATGCCAGCTTTTAAATGGTTGTCATAATCTAACCCTATCCTTAATTTTTCCGATCAAATTTTTTACCATGTCTTTGATGTGAGACATAAATGATTGAGATATACAAACTATGACGGGAATGTTGACATTATTTTGACAAGAGAAATAAACTGAAATTTCGACCCATAGTTCTTTTCTCTATTTAATTTGAACCCTTTTTTATTGAATAGTTTAAAGAAGATTGCACCTACGTTAAATATTTTGCCAATTTATTATTTGTACAAAAGCATTATAACTCCCTGTGCATTTTGTATTTAATTAAACCAGTATTTCACACAGTCATTGATGCGTTATTTGATAAAAAAAAAAATTCATAACAGAGTGAATCAATTATCGATTTTCACTTGTGTAGAAAAGAACAAAATTTAATAACACTTCATATTATTTGACCTCATTATGTGAGAGAATATCAAATATGTATAGGCTTACACAACAGATGATAACAGACAAAGGACAAAGCCTACCCTATCATGGACATACCATATATGTCATACCTTTTTATGATGGCACAACACACTATCTGATACTTATTACGGGAACCATTCAATACATATGAGGCTTCAGTGCAAGACTATTAAAACTTCTATCACAGTAAATACATATGAGTTACGATAGTCTTGCGTTGAACCCTCGATATGAACAGGTAGAAGTTCATACTCAAAGTTAGCATATTTATTACTGTATGATTCTGTATAAATAATCTGAACATGAATGAAAACAAAAGGGCAGAATTGGAACGTATAAATCAATCAAGAATCTGACACATACTAAAGATCCATTATTTTGCTTTTATTCATTGCAATACCCTAATATACAAAGATTTGGTCCATTTTTAACATAACTATAAACTGTAGTTAAAACCTATATCAAACATATTGTCTGTAACAAGCAATAGCCATACTGCCATCCAGCCATAACCACAACAGGACTCACCAGGTGTGTCAATATGATGTTTGTACACTGCACACCATCATATTATATTCTGACCTCTTAGTAATCGACAAATCCCGAATTCCCTAAAAATGGGTTTTAAAACCACTAGTACAAACAAAATTTAATTTTAGATCCATTGAAGTTCAGCCAGATGTTAAATACTATCTTTGTTTTCATTGTGATCCAAGCACGATGTTTAAACAGTATACTGTTGTTTGTACCTCATGATTGGAGAGAAATACCCATATTTATACAATCGAGAGTATATCTATTCTAAAACTTAACATTGATGAACAATTGGCATAGTCTAAATAATAGTGACAATGAGTCTGTAATAGAAATCAACAGTACTGCCAGACACAATGAGTTTACCCAATGTCACCTGGATACCATTATAATAAATTACAGTTATTACCCCTGAAAATCCAAATATTTACTCAAGACACAAAGGATCTTTCTTATCAGAACTGTTACTCTGCACAAAACAGTTGCCATGGATATTTATTTAACACATCTGCTTTTAAAAATACAATGTGCAGTTCATCGATTTTAACAGTGAAACTTTAAGACAAATTAACAAAGCTAAACTATGGTGCTTCAACATTTAACTTCAGAACATCATGTTCAATGATTGTTTATTCAGCATTGTTATTGCACACTATTGCTATTCTTCCTTATAATACAGCATACATCAATAACACAAACTTTAATCAAACTATAAATTATGTTCACTAGCGCTATTAACATTATAGACCCAATCTGATAAACTGACCATGTTAAGACTGTGGTGATAACATCACATGTATGTTTTATAGCTGTTTGTGATAAAGTAATAAAGAAAATGAAGGCAATTTTCTAAAATATCTTAATTCACAGGAAATTTAAAGAAACAACCAAATATGACAAGAGGGTGTAATTTATACTGAATTCAAACATAAATCTAAATACAACTTTATCTTTATACTTGGTTGATCAAGGAGTAAGGAACATAATCTATGGCTGAATCAACAATAAAGTTTTAATGCCTGTTAGAAAAGGCTCATAGGAAATCAATTTTCACCCAACCATTAAATCGGTTCAGGTATGTCAATTTGCAGGTACTTGTGGTGTCACTACAGTGTGCTCAAGTGTTCCACTTGTGAATGGATAATTGGCATACACTTTCAAAAACAAGACCACCATATGGGTAAGGCTAAAACTCTCATCAATGTACACATTAAAATATAACTGTCATCTTCCTATGGGTATGGCTAAAATTGTCATAAATGTACACATTAAATATCACTGTCATCTTCCTATCTTGGTGAGAAACTCTACCCTAATACCACTTTATCCTCGGTCATTTCACATTAAATTCATCATTATAATCTGGTCAAAGAGATAATACTATCACATCACTCAGATATTGCTGGCATAAAAGAGACACAAAGCCTAGTTAAAAGCCCTAGTGAGATGTTGTCAAACTTATGAAGAGCTGATTATCTGAACTTCAAAATAATCATATAACCCCTTCTAACAAAGAAAGCCTGATATCACTTATATCAAATACATTTAACCAAGTCACTATGTATACCTGGAAAAGCATTGTGTCAACCTAGAGTCAATTGTCTTCTAAAACCTTGTACCAAATCATGCATGTCAGTGACCAACAACCAACCCTTTCAGATATGTAACAAATTTGCAATACCTGCACCCAATTATATCAGTACTTTGCAAAATAGGCTTGATTATTTAAACTCCACTATGGCAACTACAAGTTACAAAATTGTCTCAAAATAGTGAATTTTACAGTGAAATTGCACAAATTTATCAAATTAATCACATAGTTAATCAAATCTGGCTCCCAACTTAAGTGCCCATCTAGCATAAATGAATGACAGAATCCAAAACAAATTATTCAGAAAGCTCTATCCAGAAATTAACGACTTATATCTTTACACTCTCTGTTACATACCATATTCTCATTATTTATAGTGACATTGAATAAAAAAAATCAAATTCATCAGGACAGGTAAAGTGCACTTAAAACAGATGGGTTTGCACAAGTATGACACATTTAACCAATTTAGCTCAGACATCTCAAGCTGCATTTAAAATTCTTTATCAAAAGCCCAAGATTTCCTGTATTGAATATTCTTATCAAACAACCCCCACTTCAGTGTAGTATCTGATATAAATCTTTACACAAAATTCACAATAAAATCTCACAGTGTACAAATATGGCGCTTTTACATTTGAAATTTGGTGAATTCAAAAGCTATAAAACGTTTAACTACCACAGCTTTGCATGGTTATTTAAACTATTACAGAATGCCCCTGTATAAAATGACTATAAAATGTTTTGAATGTAAAACTGTGACAGGTACCGAAATGAGATGGGATTTTTCAGTCAATGAAAAGATATGCAATGGGTTTAAGTATGGAAAGAAATGCAATGATACGTAATTCCTGGTTGATACATCAAGTTGTATACTTGAACAGCGGAGGTATAAATCCACCGATTGTTGTAGAAAGTGAGCGATATTTAAAGGTAAATAGGTACAAAATAAGCTAGATAACATTGTAAAAAAGACACACTCTAAAAATAATTGAATCTTATAAAGTAAAGGTAAGTATGCATATAACATTCATTATTCAGTTAATTTAAGTTATTTTAAAAAGATTACAGTAATTGGACACAACTGATCCAAATCTGACATTATACTCTTGATGCTTTTTGCACAAGTACAACCACTTCTCCTAAAATCAACAATTATCCGGACATTGAAAAAAGATAAAATTACAATACCACTTTTAATTGATCAGTTAACCATTGTTCAAACACTGCAGTATGATAAAATTCATGTTAATACCACATTGATATAATACTCAATAAAATCAGGGGGATGTTTTATTCCTTGTACCATAACCATTCACTTTATTGTTGGACCTCACAAAACTCAAGTATAAGCCATTTTAAAAATTCATACAGCTTTTTATTGTCCACAGATTTATTTGAAGTGCCTAGTATGTATATTGACACAAGTAAATTTAACTAGTAAAATTTCCCTAAAATGTCAACAAAGCACAGTAAGTGTCTCAATCAACAATATTCTACACGGATCATAATCGATTCAATTTTAGTTAGAACATAATTGGTTTTTAAGTGACTGGCCAGGTAATGTAAACATATAAGAGGGAAACGTATATTGTAACTCTATTTGGTTCCATCCTTACCGAGTACATAGTATTTGTTCAATGAATAAAGGATATAGTGTTGACCAATATAATTAAATGAATTCTCCACAATACTGAAAGCACTGACCAAATAATTGGGCTATTCTGCCATACTTAACTTTATCTTAAGACCACTTATAAAAAGCTTGCAATCTTTATCAGCCTATCTTAACACATTTTAGTTTATTGACAATGTTCAGCACTAATAATGATTTTTTTGCTATTTGTCTTTAATAGCATTGAAAATAGAAATTGACCTATATATAGCATATAGTATACTTCATGTCAGAGGGACAAGAGATTTTTGGTGGCATAAATATAGTATGCATCTTAAAAATATTGGAATTTCAGGAATTCCAAGAGACAATAAGAATTTAGGCACAATTTACAGGAAAATATAGGATCGACCATAAATGCAAGAAAATAAATAGGAAAATATAAGAAACTTGATGCCATGAAATGTAGTAAAATCAACAGCTTAGCAAGCATGCATGGTCACAATAGAGAACAAAGCAATGTGACAATGTGGAGTCTATAACTTACTGAAGCTGTATTTTGAATCTATATCTTTTCTTCAGGGTAGGATACATCAAGAATGACCCTTTGGGAAAACTTCTGGCTGTGAGTTGACATAGATGGTCATAATCCACATTGTTAGGACAGTGGTCACACCTGAATCCACCATCAATCAGAGGAACGCACTGTGATGGAGGCTGGCAAGTATTTGGTGGACAAGCCGACGCATCATAGCGACCATTTAGATCAATTTCACATTTCTCACCTGAAAATAAATAAATGTAATTGTATGATATGTATGATTCAGTCTAATTATTAAGACCTTATAAGTAGTTGATGTGGTTCAACTAGTTAGAGTGGCGGATGTACATACAAATGGCTATTTATTCTTCTGAAGAGAATTCTAAGCTGGCCAAATGTTCGTCTAATTATCAAACTTTTAGTCGGAGACAAATTGCCCATCATGGATGGGAAATAAATCTACAATTCTTGTCACCGCATGTACATCAAATCTGATACTACTGATCCTAATGGTCTGTAAGACCACAAATCAAGCATTTTCAAACAAGAAAATATAATTATACTGGCTAACCATTAAGGACACAGCAAGCCTCATTAGAAATAAATAGTTCTCCAACAATATCGCCTGAAGACATGCAATATATGCATCCCAAATGAGGTGTTTTATAAAGACACCCATCTGTGGTACTCTGAATCATGTGACCAACACAGTAAGTACCATATACATTCCCATAACAACGCCCTGTTTTTCCCATAGTACGCAAGTAGTGCAATGCAATCATATTCAAAACTCTTTCATTGGATGTGTTGAAGTGTAGCTTAATGTGGGGAATTTGCTGAACATATAAAATGTTAACATATGACTTATCCCCTAAGTTCAAGAAACAAATATAAATCCTTTTAGAATCTATGGAATGAAATATTACCATATGGTCTTCAAACTGCCGAGAATTTGAACAAATTCAGACAGTCATACATATACTGGAAGTTCTGTGGTTGGTAAATCCAAATCCACTTAATGTTGATAAGTGATAATTTTGTATTTTTTTTGCTTGATATGGTTTTTTGTTTTGTATGTTTCGCTTTTCTGTATTTAAATCTTTGTTAATTTGTCTTGCCAATAACAGTTCTTATTGTATAATAATAACATGTCATAGTTTTTGTTGAGCCCACATCATAAGAAAGATTGGTATTATATCCCAAATAAGCAGCCTCTTGAGATAAAGTCTTTACTATTATCATGGACTTCCAGAGACAACTATTGAGAAGTTTGGAAAACAGAATAAACATTCCAATATATAAATCAAAGTTTTAAGAAATAAATGTCTATCTTACATTATACATCACCAGATTGCTGGGTTGCTTTAATGAGTAAACACGGTACACAGCATAATTTATTGGGAGACAAACACTAAGTCAGACATATAACCTGTCATTTGGATACAATTCCCCAGAGAAATCTTGGACTAATCTGATTGCTGGTTCCAATAATGCATGATGGATGCATGTTTCATCAAACACTCCATGTTATTACAAACAGTTTCCTAGTGATATCAACCAATGAAACAGCAATAGCAAAGAACATCTGTGGCCAACGTCACTTTTTACCTTCTTATAGTAAGGAAAATTCTCAGGGGAAGAGAAAAATACAACCTCTTATTTTTCAGCAAGATAGCGTTAATATGTAAGTTAAATTAAGCGATATTTATGAGATACAACCTTCAAAATATTTTGAATAGAGAGAAAGCTAATAATCTGGTTTCAAAGCCAAGTTAAAAATACTCCTGTTCTAGACTTTGTGGTGCAAGAAAAACATGAGCAACAAGTATGTTCTTAGTGATTTACATGTATCATAAATTTCCCCAGTTTTTGTCGGAATTTCTATACGAAACTGGTAGCAACAAAACATTATGGCAAATAGCTTTTCAGAGACACTTTAGCTAGAGAGCAAAGAAATATTTGTACACCAGTAATGAAATTTATGTTATTTTCTGCCTTGGAAAATGGCGGAAATATGCGAGCATTATAATCCCTTTAAGGTATGCGTCATCAGAATATGGCATCAGTAAATCTTGGATATTCAATTTGTTTCCAAGATTTCCAGAAGAATTTTACAACCAGTCAATCGTTTCATGATTTTACTACCAAAAACTAATGCATTAGATGAAATTCTACATGAGAATTCCACACAAAGCACAAGAAATCTTACATGCTTATTGATTTGTTTTATTACTCACAAGCCTATAAAAATGTCTGAAAGATTTATATCCCCAAACCCTTCCTACAAAACGTCTCCCCACAATGTACACATTTAGTCTCAATATCGTTGATATACATCCCTCTGTATGAGGAATGTTTGTATTGAACTCAACAAATGACAGGATCATTTATCTTGTTTAATCCTCTGCATGATATTAAGTATCATTAAGTATCATAAAACAAATGAAAGGCTGGCTAAGATAGAGTAATGTAGCAAAACAATGTGCCCTCATAGCTGTTATAAACTTTACACTAGCGGGGACTTCCACTCAATTTGTCATACACACAGCCTTGATTTTACTTCAAGAAAAACAAAATGTCACAGCTAACAATAATACTACCATATATGCTTTACAATGTACACAAAAAGGCATAATTTTCAATGATATCTCTGATTCTAAAATACATTTAGCGACTCAAGAAAACTGATTAGATAAAAGTCAACCCTCATGTGGGCTAAACTCGGTGATTCAATCAATTGATTTTACCCAAATGTTCAGATAATGTAGAAGTGTATAAATGCCATACAGTTTGAAATAAATCAGGTCACTAGAACTGATAATTAGAATATCGAGGGATAGAATCACTCACACCAAAATACCTGTACATAGTTATCATTTATATTGCAGTCACTATATTACCTTATTATACCTAACGTGACTGTTTTCCCTATACATTGCATATAAACCTCAGCGGGCGACATTTTTAACTGTCACCCTGCAATGTCGCCCGCTGTTGACATCGTTTAAAAAACTGATATTAAAAATACTAAATTTAAGTTATTAGCTTTATTTTTATTTTGTTCGGTATAATAAAATAAATATTGACTGCCTTGAGGGTGACAGTGCATCTCGTCAACCCTCGACAAACACTGTCGACCTCGGCTAAAGCCTCGGTCGACAGTGTTGCCTCGGGTTGACAAGATGCACTGTCACCCTCAAGGCAGTCAATATTTATATAGTGTCTGTAACAAGCAGACATTGCAATGTAACAAATAATCTTAATGGCTTTATTATTTCAAGAACAAACAAACTTTGAGCAGTAAAGTCGTTCAGAATACAAGTTAACATATAAAATATTCAATATGACATATGATACAGTTGTTTTTTAAACAAACGATGATTAACAACCTTGTTTAAATCAAGACATGATTACTTCACTATAAATGTGACCCACAATGTCCCATTCCCACAAACAGGTGCAAAGTTGATTCCTATTCCAATAAACAAGCAATCAAAATTTCCATTGTTTCCCATTAATATAATCAACTATCATCAAATCAAATCAATGAATCAGTCATGTGAGGAAAGATTATTTGTCAATTAGTCAAACTTTAATCTGTCTACAGTGGATCATTAATGAAGCAAGACCATTGTCAGTGCTCACAGACTGTCAGTTGGCTCATCTATTCAGTACTATCAAACATTGTGTAAACTATCCACTGCTATCCAAAAAGGCAGAAAATCATGTTTTTTGTTTAAGATGGATAACATGACAGTGATGATACAAATGATAGGCATGCATGACAATAACTGATGAATTAGACATAGATTGAGTTACTGTAGCTCATAAAACATCATTACAATCAGCCAGATACTGATCTAATCAAATAGATTACATGGAAAGAAAAACATTAATACAGGCTGATAGCTTATGTACTAGCATATGATTGTAAATGTGTTGCTGTAAATTGTGAGCCAAATATCCTTTATAATAATAATAATTTCATTCACTAAGATGAAAAAAATTCAAGACACACTGAGCCTGAAAATTGCTGAGATTCGTAGATATCCCTGAACAAGCATAATCATTTACTACAAGTAATGCCATGAATTTTATTTTTTCTGTGGGACATTTAATCTTCTGAAAGTATCTAGCTCCCCAGTGTGACATTACTGTGTAAGAATCTGAAATTAAAATTGACTAAACGGGGTCCATGAGGGTAACTTGTAAAGTAAATTCCATTTTTGTTGTTGTTTGGTAATCAATCTGTAAGAAAAAAATGTCAGATTGAAGAATCCGGGTCTCAGTGGGTTGCTTTTCGAGGAAATTTTAAATTTACTGGTGTTTAGTAATTTCAGTGTAAGTAGTGAACATGTTTAGAACATTTATCAGCACTCAAAAACAAGACATAAACTATGCTTCTATTCAACCATAATCAATATGACAGTTACTTGTGATTGCATGTAAACACACAGTGAACAGCAGACATACCATACTTTCCAACCTAAATCAGGTATCAATTAATTATTCAACATGAAAATAGGAGTATAGTATGCACAACCCAGTTAATTATTAAACTTAACTCCAATCCAGGGGCAGATCCAGGATTTGGGTCTAAGGGGCGGAGTGTAAGTTGTTTTGGTTATTTTTTGGTTTGGCTCAATCCTTTAAAACGCAATGGCTTTGTTTTATTCTTTGTTTATAAACATCATCAATAGAATATAATGCTACAATACATCAGAATCACTTATTTGAAAATCTTATAATTAAAGATCTCCGTGTATTTACATATTTATATGCAGACATGTGTGGAAGGTTGGCAAGTTTTACAGGGTGGCGTACCCCGAGTGCGCCCACCCCCTGGATCCGCTAGAACAATACCCCGAGTGCGCCCACCCCCTGGATCCGCTAGTACAATCTGTAATGAAAGGTTTAGCATCCAGTAAAACTTGGATTTATTTAAGTGCAACACAAACAAGAAAAACAGCTCACATTATGTGAAGATTAATAACAAAAATTGCCAACTCAATTAAATACTGTATGAAATAGGCAGGCAATGGATCCAAATAACCGAATGTCATAAACAACTTGTCTTCCTTATACATTTGTATTAACAACTTGCTGTAAGACATTTATAAGGCGCTAGCTCTCATTGCTATCATCCTCAACCAGATAGTCTACTTGAAGTACCGCCATATAATTCATTGTCTCAAGAAAATAGTACATGTAAATTTCTCTGATGTTATATTCTATTCTAGACTAAATTAGTTTTCCTAAAACTTCTGTTAAACCATCTATACAATGAATATTGCTCAAGATAAAGATGTGCCAATCCAACTCGAGACTATAAATTAATGGTTTTAATTTACATTGTTTCCATATTCCTGCAATGCGATGCATCAGCCACAAGGAAAATCTCCACATAATGCAAGTAAAGGTTACATTGATTTTTTCCCTCACAGATCTGATAAATCTTTAGATGTTTTAATTTGAAGCGCAATTTATCGTTGATGGAGGTACGCGTGCCCCCTTCCATTAATTCTTAATGAGAAATTTCAGATCAATAGCCCACATGTTGCACAGTCCATACTGCATACAGTAATGGCAAGTTATGCTCAATATCTGTCAGAAAATTCAAGCATTTAATGCGTTTTTCTAGACGTCTGTCAAAACTAAATCAGGAGAAAAAAATGGAAATCAAGACAATTGATTGTTTCAGAGAAAACTGTATCGGAATGGTAACATGGCATACATAACACATTGCATATGGATATAATATTTTCAACAAGGCACTGTGGACGGAGACCAGTCAATAATTACACATAGTTACCCCAACCTTCATCAGCTATTTAAATTAATGAAAAAGAAGTAAATATATCAAGGGTACATTTCAAAGTTTATAAGAGAAGTTTTTCAAACACAGCGATATCCTTAATCCTACAGTAATACTCTGTCAATACCATTTATTCTACCCAAAGTGTGATAAACTCAATACTGGTGACACTGTATTGACTCAGTGAATCAAGCAACCAGAATACACCAACAGTAAGCATATCTAGATCCAATTTTATTTCAATTCACATACATATAGGAATGCATAGTGTTTTAGGGGTTGAGAGATGCCCGACTCCTGATCGGAAGGTCGTTTGTTCGAATCCCGCCAGACTTGAGGTTAAATCCTTAACTTTCTGAAGTTAACTTACTTTTAACTAAAGGCATGAAGTGATATATAATGTCTGCATGTTTACAGTTTTCAGCAGACATGCATTAAATAGGCAAGTATTTGATAGCAAAATGTAAGGTTTAAAAAAGTATACATCCTACATGTATTAAGCAATTTGCATTAACTAGTTTCTTTTCGATTTTGGCAAACATTTGTCCATAATATGATTGTTTCGTTCAAATATGAGTGTGGATCAAAGCATTAAGAATTTCCAAATGTAGATTTTGAGCCAAATACGTACTATGATAGTCAATAACTTTCATGAAGTAGATACAAGTAATACATCATATATCACAAGTGTCTCTTTGTAACACAAGCCAGATAAAAGATATATATTTGCAAGCATAAAACTTCAGCATTTCTTACCAATAAACAATTCTCTAATGGATTTGTTTATTACCTTAAACAGTTGATTTCCATCTTATTATGGCAATTTTATCGGCAATACCGACACTTGATCCTATAATACCAACCTCCTATGTTTGACATCACAGAACAAAAAACCTACCAACCATGCTGGGATATTGATTTTAAGTTCAATGTGGAATAAATACTTTCTCTATAGGGCTGTGTTTTGTTTCCTAAACAAATGGTAACATTATAGTCAGCTTTTCCTAATAAAGCCCCAGGTTCCCAGTGGTAAAGCTTTTCATCTAATTGATTTACAGATATGAAAATATTTTATCATACTTCTTTACAGAGAGTGTAATTTTTCAATAAACACAGACAAATGGGTGACCAGCTGCTAACACCGACACTAACAGCAATCACAGCAGGTAAACATTATTTCTATGTCAAGTGCTGTTGGGCTCTTCAAACTTCAGCAGCACAAATACAGATATTGTGGTTGGGACACACATATAAAACAAACATAACCACATTTTCATTTCAGTATGAATTGCAATCATGTCAACTTAATATTGTTAAAGGGAATCATACTTAGTGTCTCTTAATTCCAACTTATTCAATCAATGAATGCTAGCATCAAGTATTAAAACATGACAATGTGTTATATGGGAATTCACATTGAATTGTTGCATGTGACTACTATATGTGTAGCATGTAGGAGGAATATCACAAACCATGCACCAGGTATAGTAGTAAAACACTTCAGAGTGTTACTGTCCCATCATGATGAACATTACACCATCTGGGCCCATATAGGAGCAATAACAAAACAACAGACTGTTTGTGCTATGTATAATTCATGAGATCAGGCAGACTGTAGCTGGAGACAGAATCATATCATCAGAATCTTGTTCCCCTTCAAAAACATATACCCATCATTGCCAGATTTTCTCAGAAACAGCACTTGTTTTATTAATGACAGCAGAAACTTTATGAGTACATATTTATGCCACAGTGTAAGAACTAGGAGACGGACACATGAAACAAGTGAAATAACAATCTGTATTCTATACAAAGTAACAGACACTTGAACATAACTGATGAGATCTCACAGAAAAATAGTATGTTTAAATGTATTGAGTGTGTTCACCAGGCATTATGGATGTATGTAACACTCCAATAGTCTCCTGTGAGACAAAAGTCAGACAAATTAATTCTTGCTTGATATCATGGTTATACATTGAACTGTATTAGTGTTCTGGCATTATTCGTCTCCCAGTCTGCAGGTCTTTAAATCATGATGTGGAATATGAATAATCAATTTATGGTGAAACTCCCAAAATGTACAGTGAACCTTGTACATGAAATACTGTACAAATACTTGGTTGGCTTTTTTTGGTTTTGAATATTGTTTTATGGTCATCGACAGATTAGGAAATAATACATGCATTGTGTGCTAGTTGTTATAGATAAGCACTGTCACACTGTGATACTATGTTATAAACATATTATATACAATACAAACATTGACCTCACAACCAACCCTAGTACTATCCTTATAATGTCAAGTGTATGATTGGGAGCAATTTGCACCATTTCTTAATAACTTAAGTACGTCCTGGCCGCAGCTCAAACCTGCAACCTTCGAGCCATACTTGAGGTAAATGCTCCACCACTGAGCCACCATGACAGTCCTGGTTTGCTTTAAAACAATCAGACACTTACCAGCGAACCCATCCTTGCAGTTACATGTGTAACCTCCTTCTGTACTCACACATGTGCCAGAATCATTGCATGGATTGGAATAACATAAGTTAACCTCCACATCACAGAAATTGAAGTTGTTGGAGCCTGAAATTAATAACAAGAATCCAGTTATAGAATATGCTCACATAGAGATAATGTTTGTCTTATGAAATTATTAATAAAGGAATGCATAACACAATTTGTATATCAAACGATGTTTCCTACGAGTAAAAAATTTCGACTGAGGGCTCAAAACAAAACAAGTCTATCTGCTTCCTGATTCATATACAGATACATCAGTTTTACTTTCTTTTCTGGGAATGTTTGCTTATTAGCTAAGAAAGACTGCGTAACAATGCCGCAACAAGTACATGTACACCCTCTAGCATCATACAGGAATATACGGGGATCAAACAAGCCTCTCTTTTTCAGGTTGTGAACATCCCATAAAGTAGAACAGTTACATTCATCAATAGCAAGAAAGAAACCACAATAGAATCAATTTCAGAGATACAACAGACAAAGTGTAAATGACAAATGAAATCTTCACATGCCTACTTGATACAATTACATGTCCACATTAGTTGTTCATACTAACATATTAACCAATCAATTTGCTGCAAACCATTCACTTCCAGTAATCAAGCATGAACATGACAGAGATCAGCAATCAAGCCTCTCTAGGTCAAAGATCAGTGTAAAAGCAGAAGACATGATGAGAAAATTGAGGGCTGTCAATATATTTGGACATGGTTGCTCACAAATAATGACCTATGGCCAACAGTCAATAGACAATGACCAACTTGTTCCCTTTCAATTGTTGCCAGTCAAAGGGCAGGTGTTGCAACCTTTGCAGTTAAAGGCACGCCTCTTATCCAGTTTCTAAGGTAACTGTGAAGAAGTTTATGAAGGTTCTTTTGTTGGGGTTTTATTAACCACTGATATCAGGGCACATTTGTGCCATTTAATTTATTTCAATTGACAGGATCATATCAAAAGTTGATCTTGTTTCGATTTTATACAAATCAATTTAAATTCAAAAATGTACAGGTGACATTCTGAACACCCAGGGTTTATCTCACCCAGTATTGACTTACAAATGTTGCAATAACTGTAGCAACACTTTACACAATTAATATATCAAGATAAAGGCTGTAATATTCAAACCACATTTGATAAGACACAGCAAGATTATTTGTTCACACTTATGTGCACAGCTAACAGACTAGTTGAAGACAAATAATAACAAATACCACAGACAGACAAATTTGTCAGCAGTGGAGCATTGGTACCCTAATAATCTGGTGACCTGTCATATGCATGGTGACTCCTAAATCACCTAAGTTTGACTCATTGACCCCAGCTGTTGTACAAAGTAATCTCCCATATTAATCCTTTAGAGTATTGAACATAGCGTTACAGCCTTGAAATTTACAATGTACTGAACGGCATCATTTGCTGACAAAATAACATAACAGTTCCATGAAATTAAACTACAACATAATCAATATCGGTAAAATCAATAATCAGTCCATACGGATTTTAAATGGCATCCAATAATTTGAAAACAGTTTACCAAGAGAATGTGGAACAGCGTACCGGTGTAACTGATACCAGAAACGCAATATAAAAGATAGCAAATATAATTAAAAAGGAGACTATTGTGTAGAACAAGTACAAAATGGATGCCACTGAACGATGCCGGAAATGGCAATCATTTGGTGAATTTGATAATAATTGCAACACACAATACTAACATTGACTGAATGCTAAATAAAACTGTATGTTAAAACACTGAGTACAAAATCTAGTGGGCAAATTGAGACACTCGACACTATATTTTTACATAAATTGTATGAATCCCTGGCAACTCGACATTTGGAAGGCTTTAATAATGGATGCAGTTATGTTCGGAAACAACAGCTGTCAATGTATATGTGATTTACGTCCATCTAGAGAATAGTAAACTATTACCATGAACTTATGTATAACACAGATAGGCTTTGTATGGATTCTAGTAGACTTTTACAGATGCATAGTGTAACAAAAATGATGTCACTTAAGTACATTGTAGTTATGAGTTACATTAGTCTTGAATAAAGTAAGCTGCCATTATTTAAAAATTAGCTGGATTAGAGCATGTAAACAATTGATTGATAAGAGGAGAAAACTAGAACACGGCCATATTAAGGCAATCTAGAAGGGTCATCATCTGAAATGATGAGTGATTGTTTAGTTCCATTGTGAGGTATCATAATAAAAACTTTGCGTGGCATTATGGATCATTAAGATTATCTTTTTTTTTCAGAATTAATTTTGGGAAATACTACATTGAATTTGTGGCAGTACTTTCTAACTGTTGAGAACTTGAACCAAATAGTAGCAATAGAAAACACTGAACTAAGGACCTGACTCACATGTTGCAAAGATAATAGTATATGAAGATACTCATCACATAATTATAAGCATTCTTATTTTCAATCAGTATAGTGATATACATACCAACAAAGCCCTTTGGACAGGCACATTTATAGCCATTTTCTGGATGAATGGATCGGAACATCATGGTGCTGGATGAGATGAATGGAGCAGCTTCTCCAAACATTAACTTTGATAAACATTTCTCAAATCCTGAACACATCTCATGCAAACATAAGTTGTCATCAAATGGTAGAATCTGAAAATATATGAAATAAATAACAATTAGTTTAT
This sequence comes from Mactromeris polynyma, assembly GCA_032209605.1. Lineage (NCBI taxonomy): Eukaryota > Metazoa > Mollusca > Bivalvia > Venerida > Mactridae > Mactromeris > Mactromeris polynyma. Next base: position 8,856,030 of record JASFXZ010000008.1, read on the forward strand.
CCTTGAATCTGTGTACAAATAAGCCTAAATCAAACCATGAACATTTATGATCATAGCCTGAAAATAATGCTGGCTATGGTATTGCAGGTTATGGTGTGACTGTTTTAATGGTTGGTCATGAACGACCAAGCATTCCAAATCCATGTTCATCGAACCAACGACAATTTGGCAGAATATATTGTATACAAAGTCATTTGTCCTCCCCCTTTAAACTTTAATTCATATAGAGAAATTGTCAGCTGCTTTTGGAAGAACAGGTAAGTACTGGCTGGTAACCATGGAGACTGGTTAGGTCATCAAATATAACAGGAATACAGTACAAAAACCCAAAACAAACATGGCATTATGTTGACCGAAGTCTATCACATTATAAGTACTGCAATTAGCCATTTACATTCACGTAATCAGTGCAAACATATGCTCAATTATGATAAACTGACCAGGACAGGTTTTGATCTCTGTTCATAACTGTTTATGAATACTAATACAAGATAATTTTTGGCCAAGTACAAAACGGAGAAATGAACCCAAATAGGAATATTTACAATGAAATAGAATAACAAAAGATCTGTTTCTATCTATCATAGTTCTAACAGGTTTTATATTTCATTTATAATGCAGCTGCAATGTATGTAAAGACACCATCTTGTCACAAAACATCAGAAGCTCACAAGGGTTATTACTTTACAGATATATTGTCCATCAAAAAACAATAAAAACTTCAACAAGCAAATTTCTCAGCTGAGCCTACAATACCATGCCCCAATGCAACTAAAATGTGTCATGATTCGGAAACTCAAGAGTTTGACAATAACTGTACAATCATGTCTAACATAAACATAAAATCATTTTGGACATAAATATGAGAATGCAGGACTATATGGTCACTACTTGTTATTGAAATTTGATAAACATAAACTTGACCATATCTCTTGAAATATTTCAATATAGGGAATAAAACTGACATAAAGTTGAACACAATCTCGTCCACATGAAGTTATCAAGACTGGAGCACTTCACGCTTGAGGTTAATGGTGGAATTATGGTCATAAAACACTTGAGTTCTGACAAGCCAGGGTTTCATATAACCAGTCAGATCCTAGATAAGGTACCCTGTCTAATTGTTCAGCTCTTGTTAACTGAGCTATTGTTTTAACATGGAGATAATAGACTTGAGTAACTCTAACATAGATCATAGGTCTTTAACACTGGACAACAAGCAAGAATGTTTAATAAGTACACAGACATACTTTTAATATTTGCAAATCTCTATGGATACATTTATTAGCATAAACTTTTACAGTTTATCGCCATTAACAGTTTAATAATTAATGACAACAAGACTCCGAGCTAAAAATAGCACCATAGATACAGAATGGGTATTTTGTCCATTTCTGTATAATGCAAAGAATAATGATGTCATAAAGTTATTTTACCATTTTACTGTTAAAGTTATAGATTGTTTTACATTATACCTATGAGAAAACAATACTGATGATGAAAAATAAAACGCTACAAAAATCTATGATACAACATGTATATTATTACAAAAGAAAGAATATTTTGGAAAGTACACTGGTATTTTCAAAAATATTACAATAGTATATCAGTCAAAACTTGTGTATTTTTATGCATGGTATATATGCATTCAACCATTTGTGGTCAATAGTACAGCTGTATGCACAAAAACCACACAATACATGAGCAATGCGTGATTGAAATATGGCAAGAGGAAGTGGAAAACATCCAGCATGTTATTCTGTCAATGTCAGACATCAATGTTTATCAAGTACAGCAATGTATGGGGGACATCACACCAGTAAATCTCACAATACTGAACAGATCCAATGTCATTTCAGTCTATAAGTTATTGAGTCTTTGTCTATAAATTTCTCAAATTCAACAAAGTGGTTTTTGAAAATAAAGTATCCGATAATTGATTTATAATGGATGGTGTTAAGCACATTTAAATTTATTTGTTTTATTGGTTTATTTTTAAAACAATGTATGTCCTTAACACCCTCGTATATTTTCTTTTGCAGTGGACAGTAATTATGGCTTATTCCTCAAACTTTTATAGTATAAAAACTTTTTGGAACAAATTATGATGAGGGCCAAGTAGGAATGAGTACATAACAATCAGATTTCAAACCATCAAATAGGTGTCAACTATCAAATTAGTATGAAGTCACTATCAATCATTACAAATATCCACCTGCTGTGTGGAATGTAATTACTTATACTTATTGTCAGTAATTCTGTAATTTTTATTAATTCAATGACATATTTTGAAAACCTCTCAGCATCAAAATGTAGGTAAAAAATGTTTCAAAAGGACATTAATCTTGTTGTTAACTAAATAAACGCAAGCAAACCGAAGTGTGACTGAAGAATTGCTGACAACTCACGATACATTAGTCTGATGGTTGTGATAATTGATAACGGCAAATGGGTTAATTTGGCAGAAAACACCTGCACATTGTTTTATATCATTTGCATAAATCTTCATATATATTGTCAGTGAATCATTAAATGACCTGGGTGAAGAAACAAGACATATCTCTTAAAACTGATTTCAAATTTTTCCTTATTCACAAGACACAAGTTTTACCAATTCTGAGTAAAGTGCAGTACTTGTTTTAAAGTTATTGAAAAGGAGCAACAGTGTAATATAATAGTATCTATGGAAACTTCACAAAAATATGCTAAATTACAATCTGTCAGAGATTATATTCAACAGAAAATAGAAGATAGAAAGTTTGTTAAGTGAATTAAGATTTTAAGTTAACAAAAATATTGGCAATCGTCAAAAAATTGTTGACATTGCCTTGCGTTGATTTCAATTTTTTCCAAAATATCTCACTAAAAATGATATATGATACACACGACCGAAACCAAATAACATGATTCTTTGTAATATTGAAATACAATGAATGGGACAAAAAGATAAACGCTTTTTCATTTACGTCCTTAAATTGCCTTATTCAAACACACCTAAAGCTTAATTTTGAATCCTTCAGTAACTATCTCTCTGATATTTGGGTGCAATTATACCTATTCATAACGACTTGATGACACAAAATGAAAAATCATCCGTCAAACTACCTTGGCGTAAGACTGATATAGACAGCAAGCCAACAATGAATTAGCATAATACACTGTTATTGAAATCCTGTGAAGCATCGTACAATCTATTATGAATAAATACCCTAGTGTGGTATTATATGAAATGCTGATCAAATATCCTTAGATATGCATTTGACAGGTTTATTTGTAAAATTGTAGACATGTTATCTGATATGAAATAAAATTTCAGGCCTTCCAAAACTGACATCCGGAATACGATAATAAATATGTGGGACATGCATTTTACACTAAATAGGTAATTATTTATGTAAAAAAAATCCATACACAATGAATTTAGGAGATATTAAAATAGAAAGTTTGTGTTGTTAAAACAGAACCTATATACTCCAGTTAACCCATCATCAATACTGTACAGGCTATGAAATTTGTGTCATATGCAGTCTTAGGTTCAACACTAGAAATCATTGCAACGTAACCAGTGAAATCACGGCATATCATTCATATGAAAGACCGGTGGTGACATCCAAACTTTCTATCCTAGCAAAGTCACAAATTATCAATTCAATAGTATGAATACATGAATTTGAAATTGTGAAGTGGAAGTCTTTAATCATGACTTTCCTCGGAGTGTTAATGTCACCACAGGTCTTCAGTACATTCACCCATAATATTGTTTCTTTCCTGTACCAGACTAGAAAAAGTTTAATTAACATTAAAGCCAAAATATTGAGACAATAGTGGCATGTTGTCAGACATTTTCTGAACAGCCTTTATATGGATGCCTGGAGCTCAGATTCAGAGTTGAGCTTATCAAAATTACCTGTAGCGTTGATAAGTTAGCCAACAACGTTCGCTGTAAGTATATCTGCTCTTTCAGGAACTCGGCAGGATAGAATACATCTATCATCTGTCTGTCTACGCGTACAGATTTCTCTCGCACTGAGACGGTAACGTTCAATATCTGACCTCTCACGTCGGTGTCATTTCGAACATTTATGACAAAGATGTTTCCTTTTCTAACGTTGATGATGGTTGCCAAGGCATCGACAAAGAATGTGAACAATGGTGAGAGGAAAGCATCGCTGGTCATATTGTTGATGCGGATCGTGACACTGTTGTATAACATCTCCATGGTAACAAGACGAACATGCAGTCTACATGTTGCAGTAACCTCGTTGACTCCATCTGAGAAGAAGGAATATAAAAGATGAGTCATGACATGTAAATAAAGCAATACTTTTTCATTCTTTATAATTATTGTGCTGTTAGATTGACAAAAATACCTACAATAGTAATGAAAAGTTATTATTTAATGTGCTGGACTTTTATGCCATTTCTTAATAGAATGTCAGAGATATATATATACAGCAGCCAGTTGACATTACCAGTATGGTATTCTAGGGCAAAGCTGATTATGCATGAAGACTATGGAATTTTTCATTTAGAATATACAGTAAAACCTCACTTAAAGAACATCTTGATAATAAAACCACCTCAATATTATTTAAGAACACAAGTCTTCAAGTTCATTTTCAGTTTTGCTCTTTATTCAACCTCAATATTAAGACCACCACAATAAGAAGACCTGTTTTCAAGGGTCCCAAGGATGGTCTTATTATTGAGGTTTAACTGTATTTTCTATACTACTACATTATTGTTGCAAGGGTGGATGTGAACCATTTAGATAGTGGAATATTGTTTTACTGTTTGCTGACTTTGCTCACAATTTTCCTCAAGGTAGCATGTTCCCCAGTAGATTACAATGATTGCAGGTAAATGCGAAGTGCATCAAAGAGGCAAACACAGAGCAAACATCAATTAACAATTATCTGTGCAAAGAAATCGCATTTTCAGCAAATTAATAACACAATTGATGAATGTTATATGAATTCTTCAAGAGTAAGGTAGCTTTGATCACTTTAGCAGTCGGCATGTTAAAAATGTGATGCAACAAAAACATGACAGGTGTAGCAAAACACAATATATGCGAACAGGTTAAGAATACTGTGCCAACAGAGTAGTCAAAAAATAAGCTCGAGTTATAAATCAGGTCAAATTTTTAAAAAGGTGACATATGTACTTTCAAAATCTGAGCAATTTAGCTTGAATAAAAAAGAATCATTCCAAATAACTGAACATCAACATTTGAAAGATCTTTCAAATTGAAAGAAAGTCATAAAGTTACAGTCATCTACTACTTGTATTCCATGATGTGACATAATGTATCTACCCCTGTAATTCTTTACATATTTCAGTGTGACATTTATGACCCTATCATTACAGTAGGGTAGTTGTTTGACTGGACTACGAAGCACACAGATAAAATTGGGTACAAACAATCAACTTTAACATGTCAGTAAAGGCCTTAGGGTCCCTGGATCTTATCAAGTATTTGCACTTAAAGTACCAAGCAGAATACACCAAATATGTCCATCCAATCATACCCACAGTCAGGCAAATACTTTTAAACTTTAGAAAATAATGTATCATTTGAAGTATCACTTGTTTTCAAATGCTTGTTTGTAAGAAATATATACACTATACATGTATAGCCATGAATAGTTCAATATATTATGCAGCAGAATTTGTACAACTCCCTGATCCCATGCATACCCAGTTGAAGCAATAGTAGATATACTCTGGACTGGTATAAATACGGGCATTTCCCTCTAATCCTGCGACACAAACAATAAAATACTGTTACCATGGCGCTCGAGTCGCAATACAGACAAAGACAAGACTTAACGTCTGACTGAATTTCATTGAATCTAAAATTAAATTTTGTTTGTATGACAGTGAAATCCCCACTTTTAGCGAATTACAGATTTTGTCTATCGACTTATAATGCATGTTTTACTTTGCTGAAATTATGAATTGTATACATACTGTAACTTAATGGATATTAAAGGTAACATGGATGCGTTTCAGTAATTTTACACATTGCCTTTATATGGTGTAACTAATTTTATATCTGTACTATGTTCAATCATTCATTGTGTTCATTTTATGGTTTGTCTCACAAAACATGTTACACATTTTTGTATGCACATTAAACACACAATTTAATGTACTTCTGTAATTGAAATCCAAAGAAAACCAATAAATAGGCAACCATTTAATAAATGTATAAAGCAATTGATGTTAAGCTATAAATAATATCAGACAACTGTGTACCCATTAGCTAAATAATTTAGGAGAAAATGATTATTTAAGTCAAACAATTTACTGTATCACAGTACTACCTGGTATAAGTATCTTGAATAGAGGTGTAAGTGGTCGAAGGGTTGAGCTCTAGATTTCCGATCCTCATGAGTTCAAGCCCCAAATGGAGCGGAAATGTATAAAATCCCTCAATTTGACAAGATACTGGATAGTAACCATTAGACAGCATCGTTAAAGTGTTTAGAATAAGTTGTAAAAACTTGTTTCACAATGGATATAAAACATTATGTACAGACATTTTACAAAAAATTTCTATCAAAGATTTATTAAAATTCCTCATTTGAAGATGTAAATGTTCTGAGAAATATAAAATTCTGCAGTAATGACTTAACCTCTAAGAAACTGTGGGCATTGTATCAGGGAAGGCAATATTACAAGTCAAACATGATAGTATTTGTACATGAATGCAAATTTTGAAATGGAATTTTCTCATACAATTTAGTTATGTGTATTGGTATTCTTCATTCTATTGTATGTGTTTAGACAGGATTTGTTCATTGATGTTATCTAGCTAAAGCATCTACCGTTTAGCTTAATTCAAAATGTAATTGTTGAAAAACTCCCTCTTTGATGACATTGAATTTTTAAACAACAATATTTATTCAATTAAATAGTTATCATACTGAAATCTTTTAAAATCTGAACCGTATTGAACATTTCACAGTGGCTGAACGCCGTTGGTTGTAAAAGTTATAAGTCCCCTGTCCCAACAAAGGATTAGCTGATCATATGATATAGATGAAAAGCGTCATTATAACGGCGAAAGGTTAATAATAGGTTTCTGTTAAGGTGTAAAGAATTAGTAAACTGACCATTTGGTCAAATCCACACCTGTATTGTAAAGTCACAGGGTAAATGAAAAATGACCAATTAACACATTATTATAATAACAAAGGCCAAAAAACATCAGCTGTACAAAAAATATAGCATATGGTATTAAACATAAGATTAATTTGTTTCACCTGTTAGATAATTGAATTAATACACTAAACAAACATTTGTACATTTTTAATCTCTTTCAAGTTTTAATTCTTGATGATTACCAATTAAGATCATTACTGTGCTACAATAGACATGTTTTCATGTATATAAATATTAGATGTTAAAAATAACAACTAAATTAAATACAATGTAACAACAACATATGCTGTTCCAACAAATCCATTCCAAATAACTAACACCTTCTCGAGATTCAAGGAAACTCCTAATTTACTGTCCTGAATTCCTACTTGTAACCCTCTTTATTGTTCATGTTTTTTCAGAACCCCCCCCCCCCGTTCTAAAGGACTTGTTTATGTTATATTATGTACTGAAATCCTAAAGAGAATCCTGCTTTACCTTTATGACAGTAGTTATTATAATAGAATGAAACTACAATTTTAATACTAGTAATACAAAATATGGTGCTTTAACTATAATTGTACACACAGCTAACAGCTAATTTAGAGACAAATTGACCATCAAGCCAGAATCATTAGGGTCAAAGGTGGCTTTACTGGCAATTCCAGGGTCAAATGAAATCACTGATCATTTCTTGTACAGTGTGCTTAGACTTATCTGGGCTAACAGCACATTACTGAACTACCTTCATGTAAATAATGACCAAGTGATGACAGTTAAAACATGTTATCAACGATTCATCAGTGTTTTTAGTTTATGGTGCACATATAATGACAGGCCCCTAGTACAAATCATACAGATCACAATCCCTTTATTTTGTAACCTAAAGGTATGTTTCATTGACACTTCCTGAAAAGATAATCTTGATAGGGGCCCGAACTGAAGTAAGATCATTGTTGGGGTTATGTCCCCCTGTAATATATCTGTCATGATCCTGTCATGGATAGCATTTTGATGACCCGGCCCGTGTTTACTAAAAATGTAAGTGTAAAGACTGCTTCCTTTGAAATGCCCTACTTAATGAGGTCATTATCAAGGGTTTCACTTCGTTCTCAAAGGTCCTTTTGATATTTTTTGACTGGAATTTATAGGCAAATGACCAATAATTTAGAGAAAATTTCCCTTTGGCTAGAATCCTGTGGCTCAAAATGTGCCTTTTTGGAAATTCCAAGGGTCAATTCCAGGATCAAATTATATATTAAAATACATTTGTTACAAAGCAAAAACAATAAAAGGTGTTTGTAATTTGAAAGAAGCTATCTAAATATAGTATATACAGTGAAAACGCAATTACAAGACAATCGTTGGTTCTGAAGAAAGTTGATCTGGTTTGTGAAGAGGTCTGAGAATCGAGTTAAATATGAAAGAATTAAAAATTGGTTCATGAAAATACAGTTGTATTTAATGAGGAAGTCTTAATTTCAAGATGGTCTAAATGTGAAGTATCACTGCATAGGGATCATATCACAATGCTTCAATTCTGCCACCTCGTATATTTAGTGTATCAAATTGACAGTTAAACCACTTATGAGTACAAATTTACAAATGTACATGATCAGGTAAATTGTACACAAAATTATACCCCTTCAGAAAGCTAGCCTTGAACAGCAAATTTTGTATGTATTTATACTTAAAAGCTTTCGAGCTGTTCAACTTAAAGATTTATTTATGCTAATATATATATCTTCTATATATACAGTTATAGATAAGCTTAACATTGGTATCTTATCCCAGTATTGACTCTACTGATAAATCTGATGTGTTATCTGATATAATTCTCCATAGAAAATGTGTATCTGGTGAAATTGGGACAATATGACTGCACATACTGTAGATACATGTTCATGTTTGCATTTTCAATTTCATGGGAGATATGATAAATTAAAGTATTAAATACGGTATACCCTATCTATTATATTCAATAATACATTTAATACAGGAGATCTATAGTGCCTTTCATATGTTCGGTATAATTGATGTTTTAAATTCCAGTGACAGTGTGTGGACTGGTTAGGTGGATACTGCTCTCTTAAACATTTCCAACACATGTTCAATGTGCAACTTAGTATGCAGAAATACACAGGACCTCATACACATCCCATAATCAGTCATTTGTTTGCTACACTGCAGATTCAAACCTCTGAATATAAGCAAAACAGATCCCTTACCTGAAACCTTTACTTGTATCGTTCCATTCCGTGGCACATCTGAGTTCAGTCTCGAATCCAATGTGATCTCTCCGCTAGATTTACTTAAGTTTAAGAATCCAGCTTCATTCCCTAATAAGAATGAATACTGCAGTTTTGATTGGTCAGAAACGTCAGGATCAAATGCAGGGATTCTACCAATAGGTCCCGACGGAAAATGGTCAACATAGTTGTTAAATATGATTGTGAAATCTTTTAACACTGGCTTATTATCATTCACATCCTGTACTTTGATTATTATCAAAGCAGTAGAGATCAGTGGACCTGATGATGCTTTCAAACGAATATAATACTCTTTCTTGTCCGATTCATAATCAAGATCGACATAATTGACAATTATAGCAGGATCTCCAGGCTGAGAGTTTAGCAAGAACTTATCAGCATCTAATCCACCATCAAATGAATATTCTATTGCAGCGTGCACACCTTCATCAGGATCAACAGCTTCAATTACTGCTACTGTTGAACCAATTTTCTGATTTTCTGGAACATATACTACAATTTCATCTTTTGCAAATTGTGGCGCATTATCATTTATATCTTCAATCTTTATAACTAGAGTTGCAGAGCCTGTTAGTTGTCGAAAACCACTATCCATGGCCAATACAGTAAGTGTGTAGTTGTTTCGTGTTTCACGGTCTAGTCTACTTCCAGTGGCAACTCGAATGTTACCATTAGCTTCATCTATTTCGAAGTCACCATTCGTTGAGCTTAGTTCAGAGAAACTGTACTTAACCTGTGAATTTTTGCCAGAGTCATAATCCACAGCACTTACTGCTGTAACACTTTGTCCATCAAAGGCATTTTCACTCACAGTAGCTTTATAAACAGGTTTATCAAATTTCGGAGCATTATCATTCTTGTCATTAATATGAACAATTACCCCAGCTGTATCTTGAAGAACAGGGTCTCCATGGTCACTGGCTCGCACATCAAAGGAGTAAGCAGCTTGATGTTCACGGTCAAGTACTTCATGAGTTGTAATTTCCCCAGTGTTTGCATTAATTTTGAACTCTTGAATGCCATTTAGCAGTTCATAAGTTATTCTTCCATTTTCACCAATATCATCATCTAATGCGATAACCTTTCCGACAGATGTACCAATTTCTGCATTTTCATCCACATTTAATTGGTATGGTGCATTTTCAAATGCAGGGTTAAACTTATTGGTATCAGTGACACTGATGTGTACTTCAGCAGTGTCATATTTGTCGCCTGGTCCAGAATCCGAAGCTCTCACGGTGAGAATATATTTCTTTTGCACTTTATAATCTAAATTCTTAGCTAATGTTATAATGCCAGTGTCTCTTTCGATGTTAAAAGCTAGATCATTATTTCCAGTGACAATTTGATAAGTGAGTTTAGCATTCAACCCAGAATCTGCATCATTGGCTGTCACTTGAATGACTTGTTTGTACACAGGAGCTTTTTCTGATATACTGACATTGTATGTTTTTGGAGAGAATATAGGATTGTTATCATTGATATCATTCACAGTGATTTCCACAGAAACAGTAGCTGATAATGATGGCTGGCCTTTGTCGTTCACTTGCACAATGAACTCGTATGAACTTTGTATTTCTCTGTCAAGTGTTGCTCGTACAGAAATTGCACCATTATCTGGATCAATGGCAAATGGGAATGCCGCTGGTACATCTTTCAGTGCATATTCCAACTCACTGTTCAGTCCATCATCTCTGTCTAAAGCTCTCACCGTTAATACAGAAGTTCCAATGTTTTCACCTTCCTCAACAGACCCTCTATAAACAGAATTCTGAAAATATGGAGGGTTATCATTAAGATCATCTATTCTTATCCACATTGTAGTACTATTAGTCATTTGAACTTGACCATTGTCTGAAGCCTTGATCTTGAGGTTAAATTCCTTATTTGTTTCATAGTCCAAGGGTTTTTGAACAGAGACCTCTCCAGTGGTTTGGTCAATGGAGAAAGTGCTATCAATGTTGCCACTAGTGATAGAATATGTGATCTCCTGATTACGCCCTTCATCTGCATCACTTGCTGAAACTTGAGTAATCACTGGACGAGAACTTACGTCAAGATTTTCAGACACATTTAATGTGTATGAAGACTGATCAAACTGTGGGTAATTGTCATTCTCATCAAGTACTGTGATATCTATAGTGGTTGTAGATGACCTCTGTTCACCAAATGAAGCTTGATCCTTTGCTTGTATAACCAACTGGTAGCTGGACTCAGCTTCTCGATTGAGAACCTTTAAAGTAGAAATAGTGCCTAAAACTGGGTCTATCTTGAATGTATTAGAATTCGCAGGGATGATAATACTGTAACGGACTTCCTTGTTCTTTCCATCATCTTTGTCAATGGCACGGACAGTAGTTATTGTGGTAGCCACAGGTAAATTTTCCGACTTTTCTACTTTAAAAACAGGCTTATCAAATGTTGGAGTGTGGTCATTTTCATCTCGTATTGTAATTGTTAGGGTGGCAACAGCAGACTTTTTGAACAATGCACTATTGTCAGTGGCAGAAACAATGAAAATATGGCGAGGAATTTCCTCTCGATCCAATGGCTCTGTCGTGGTCACCTTACCAGAAATAGGTTCTATTGTAAACATATCGTTACTCCGAGTATCAGACGTTGCCACCATTGAGTAAGTGAGTTTACCATTGTCTCCAGGATCAGGGTCTGAGGCCGAGAGTAATATGACTGAAAGTCCACTTGGCTGGTTTTCCGAAACTGCAACACGATATTCTGTCTGATTAAATGTAGGAGAAGTGTTAGTTGTCTGCCGCTTTAATCGAACTTGGTCTTTGTGCAGAATGGTGTTTTCAAGGCTTGGTAAGATATTGTCATTAGGATGAATTGAAATAAGAGCTGGCACTTTCAAATAACCATGTGTTTCACATGGTAACATTTCAATTGGAATGGAAATTTCGGCATCTGAAAGACATTGGATTCTTGTGGAAAAAATGGAGAAATCTTGTGACAGAAGATCATAATTGGGATTTTTTATAACAACGTCACAAACATTTTCAAAAACAGATATTGGAATAAACTGTTTGAGGTGCAACACCGTTTGGTTTGAATCCATACATGCTAAACCATTCCACTGATAAAATTTATCACTGAATATCACAGAGTGAATAGAATATTTTGAATATACTAAAGGTGTCAATGTACTTTTTCTATGGAACGGAACACTACATGGTAAATTATGAAAATTGATTGTTACTGTTGTCAATGAGAAATTTGTCAATCCCTCTCTATAATGAGATTTGCTAATAATTTGCAAATTCAAAGGATTTTTCACAACCGAATTACACAAAACGTCAATATTTTTAATATAAACTGCCCCAGAAGTGGCATCCAATGACACAACACGGTCCACATAACGGCTCCTGGAATCTCTACTGAATGAGTAAGACCAGCCATCCCCTAAGCTACTATTGAATATGACAGACTCTGCAACTGTATCAAGACTTCGTACATCCACATGAATATTTACACTGACCACAAAATTCAAACACAAAAACAGAACAAAGGTGTGTAATACACCGATCCGAACAACCCAATCCATTTTCAAACTATTCCACAAAGCGTTACCTATTGTTTACATTACATCGCGTATTACAGTCACAGTGACTCAACTCGACTCCACACTCGTTTACAGTCCTTACAAATTAATTTTCTATTTTCAACATTAATGGTTTAAAACTAAAAGATAATCCAAATTAGCCACTCAACACAGTTGGAAAATAAATAAATTTATCCAATCCCGGTGTTTGTTTTTACAGACAGAGATATCAACTACACTTATAATCGTCTTTCGCTCTCACGGATCAATATTACACCGGTTCGTCTACTCAATCCGAAAATGGCTACGATTTGTGTTCAATATTGGCTGTTCCGTTGTCCACCTACGATAAAAGGTGTCGCACGTTACGCGCTAATGACTCTCTAAACATGTTTATCGCAGTCGACTGACACACGAGTTTACGAATAATGGTTTTGAAGTTTAACTGCCCAAAAACTGCTATTAAATTGATTTCACCTCCTTTATATATATGGCAATGATAGATCTTCTAAAATATACCATTTTTTTAAGTTCCATATCTAGACATAAAGTTTTAAACATTGTATACACGGACATATAAACCATAATTATGTCCGTGATATAAATGAGCCAATAGTATTATAACTTATAACATTAACGTGTCGAGGAACGGTTAACTCATATGATGAATTTAAATTGACATTTACCTAATGCTAAGATTTCACAGTGTTTATAAGACAGGAGATCTATTCCAACCATATTTTCGTAATTGGCCCATTATCCAAAAATAGATTTTCCTATATCCTCAAAATCAATCAAATTAATAATGTAAAAAAAATTTTTTTCGCTTTAAAAGAAAGAATTTAGAATTATAAACAAGATGTTAAAATACTGTCAATACTACCAATTATGCAATCATGTTAACAAAGTTTCACCACTTATGTACATTTGTTTATTTGTATGTTTGACTATATTCATACAAATATTTTATGCCAATAAACTATATGTTATGTTATATGGATTACACTAAAGATAAGTTCTATATACCTAGCTATAGATCTATCTGTATTCCAATAGTGTAAAAAACTATTAGGGACATAATCATAGATATATAAATTTAAAGCTAAACACATGTTGGTGAGAAGAAATATAAACACAAGAAGTTTCAGGTTCTCTTAAAAGTGAAATATGTATGCACGTGCATTCCACACAAGTAGCTTACGGGGCGACATGGTTAACTTGGCTCACAGCATGGTGTAACTGATCATAGGAGCTTGACTCAATGTTTGGACTAAAATTGAAAAAAAATATTCCACCAATACTATACTGATCAAGGAGAAGGGTGATGAAGACTTTGGTGTCAGGCTAGTCATTACGCGGTTATTGACTCTTATAGGACTCGTGATTAGGTGTAAGTTTATAACGCGATCATTCTTCATTCCGTTTAATACATAAACAATTTCTTACGTATTTAATCTTTAATTATGCGAGTCATCCCCCCCCCCCCACTCTCACGGATAGTAAGCGGAAACGTCGTCTGTATCGTAATTTGAAGAAACAGACTATAACAAAAAATGTCGATAAGTACCGAATATCGCCGACTAAAAGGTATAATGTGACTAAATTCTAGATATGAGGATCACGTAAGTACTATATAATCTGCTATCGACCTCAAGCATTTTCAACTGGCTAAAATTAAAAATATTATAGCCAGACAGAAGTCATGCTGGACCCCCAAAACCAATTTTAAAAACAATAAAATGCAATTGTAATGGAGTTTAGCACAGTTCGTGGACTCACTTCTGAAAAATCTGTGTATAAATTTAAGATTTTTTTATCAATTATAGAAAACATTGTCCTACACATGACGGAAGTACATGGGTATAATATATAAGTAGTATATATATTAAGGCCCAACCATAGCAAACTTATTAGTAGTAGATATATGGATATTTGTCACGAGGAGTCCTACGGTGAACTAAAATAATCAACATGCGTGCATGTTGATGGCTGGGCCTCATATCAAATTTACACTGGGCACTAATGTGATATTGTATGTACAGCTGTATTGGATCAATTTACTGACCTGTGCTGTTCTGGTCAGTGCTCAAGGATATAGATTTGCCCTTGTCCGTCCGTCCGTCCTTCCGTCCGTCACAAAATATTGTGTCACTCATATCTCTAAAACGATATGAGCCGGAGTCATTAAACTTTACAGGAATGTTTACCAGCATATGAAGTTGTGCACCTGGGGTTTCATGTTTGGCTGTGCCCAGTAAGTGCAAAGTTATGGCCCTTGACTTAGTTAAAATATAGCCTACAGAGTATGCAATATTGTGTCGCACATATCTCCAAAATTATATGAGCCAGAGTTATAAGACTTTACAGAAATGTTCACATGCATGTGTTATATTGCACCTGGGGATTCATAATTCGGTGAGCCCAGTAAGTGCAAAATTATGGCCCTTGATTTATTGAAAATATAGCATACATAGCGTGCAATTTTGTGTCGCGCATATCTCCAACAGTATATCAGCTACATTCACCAAACTGTACAGGAATGTTCACCAACCTGTATAATTGTGAACCTGGGGTTTCGTGTTTGCCTGTGTCCAGTAAGTGCAAAGTTATGGCCCTTGACTTATCACCATAATCAGTACAGTTGTTCACTTGGTAATTTTGATATCCATTCACAAACTATGAGCGGAATAATAGCATTTGCTTTTGTGACAAAGGCTGCAAGTGAGGGCATCTGTGTCCTATGGACGCATTCTAGTTTAAATTAGCATCTGGCTTTTTAAGATATTGCAGGTCCATGGCAGTTCAGTATGATTTCTAAAAAGCTCTGCGTTCAATTACGGCTTTCAGTTGCGAATGTTTTGTATTGTATCCCTTGTCCATCGTATCACATTGACTGCACACGGGAACCAAATTGTTAAACGGTACGAAACATGAGCCGCAAAAACCTTTACTGAACACAGGGCTAAGCTATAAATTCATTGTAAAAGCGAATAACTGTGGAGCAAGGAGAGTCACATTCAGAAATCTGAACTTCCCTAGACATGTTTTTAATGCAAAGGGAGGAGGCACTCGCAGGGGGGGGGACAAAAACTGCTAACGGACGAGGGGCACATACAGGGGAAACAATACTTAAATGATAATGACTAGAAAACAGAACAACACAGTAAACTAACACTTAAAACTAAACTAGTACAATTTGCTCATAAAAAGTGTAAATAATATTTTTAACCATCATTTATGCTTGTGAAATTGTTGAAATGTAAATGTATTTTTGTATGTCTCCTTGAGATTTTGAGATGGCTGTTAACTGTGTATGTGGCATTTCAAAATTATAACTTTGTATGGGTCTAACAAACATAGACTGAAAATACATATGCCTAAGTATCTTAAAACGCAAAACTACTATTCCAACTCAGTATCTTCTCCACAACACAATCCTAGAATATGTTACATCTGCAAAATACCTCGGAATATCCATCACCAATGACATCACTTGGAAAACACATATTGACGAAATCACTAAAAAAGCAAACCAAACATTGGGCTTCCTTAGACGTAACATCAATGTTCACTCTGAAACTCTCAAATCAACCGCATATAGGACGCTCGTACTGCCCCAGCTCGAATATAGCTCCATTATCTGGTCCCCCCACACAGCAACTCTTATCGACCAACTTGAGTCGGTACAGAGAAGGGCTGCCCGTTGGACCAAACATGACTACAGTCGCACATCGAGTGTCACAGACATGCTAACCTCCCTCAAATGGAGACGTCTAGACATCAGACGTATAGACCAGCGCCTGGTTATGTTTCACAACATCTTACATAATAAGGTTGCTATCCACCTACCAAATTATCTCACTCAAATCACAAGAGCCTCCAGAACCTCACACCCTCAAGCATTCCAACACGTCCAAACAAGAACGGACTATCACAAATACTCTTTCTTCACAAGAACAGTTTTCCACTGGAATGCCTTACCTCAAGAAACTGTCTCCCTATCAGGTCCAGCTTTCAGTCGGGCTGTCAGCCAGACTGATCATGTGTCTCCATAAGTACACCTTTGCTTTTAACCTGTTTTTTACAAACCCAAACTTCTCTTTATATCTTGTACATACTTCTCATTCTCATTAATTTTTCTTTGTCAGTTGACGCGCATCAAGTCGAAGTCCCCAATAGGAGTTAGAGTATACGGAAGATAGATAGATAAAATGTTTATAACTCACATCATAGCAAGACTATTTATGTATCCTTGAATTACAGCCATACTCATGATGAGAAGCAGATTTCGATGATAGAATTTCGTAATTGTTTTTGGAAGTTTTTTGTATATGTAGCACTGCTTATGCAGATTTTAAGAACTTTATATCACGATTGCGATCATTAAATAGAAGCACAAATGTGCAAGCTCTTGCAAAAGGACATACAACAGACAAGATGTACCACGGGGCATATATCCGTCTTAATGAGGATAGTTCCACTTAATCAAAATCACCCCTTCTATCATAGATATTGGAATAAACTACATGTATATCATTGGTGATGGACATGGTTAAATGAAGAAAAGCAGCGGTTCCAACGTATGAACTGTCTTTTTAAATTGAGGTGGTAGTAACAAAGGGATTTTTATATCAAGATAACGGAAGGTATCTTCAAAGTCTCTGATGACATCTGCCATGACAAAACTGTATAAGCGATGTTGGTTATTGCGTCGAGTATTTCCCAATCAACGTTTTGACGTCACAAAGTAAGCGCTTTGTCTGCAGATGTTTTGGAGGCATACTTGTGATTTATGGAATTAAACGAACGAGGAAATATTTATAAGTATTGCATTCGTTTTTTTTCCATTTGAAGAGCAAATATTTTTCTGACGCGAAGTCATCATTATGTAGCTTACTTTTGCATCTTGTTCTAATATTGGAATTGCTACAAAAAAGAAAACTGGACGTCTGAGTTTAACACTTTTGGTATTAAATGAAAGAATTATTATGTAAAAACTTGAAAAGGGACTTTTTGATCACTAATACAGGTTTGGTCGTGGCGTTTAATTGGTTCATTCTCACTATAGGGTAATTTTAACAGTATTCGTTTATTTCACTGACTACATTTGTATTTTCATATAAATGCTTGTATAAATCAGATTTTGTTTGAGAAACAAAGCAACATTTTTGTGATAAGATGAAAAACTCAATTCAATTGTATAAATAAACGACTATATATACGTTTTTTTATTAAAATTTACAATAGATCACGTGACTTCGTTTTGGCAGTAATTAATGTATCGCTAGGGGAGATGAGCGCTGCACGAGGTGTTTGTTAAAGAATAATTCATATCGCAGTATCAATAACTTACCTCAACCTCCGCCTATAAATTTGACTGGTTCGACGCGCAACTCATATTGTGGGATGTTTGTGAAGATGCATTGTCTTATAAATGTGGCGTTCCCTGTAACAAATTAATCTCTCTACTTCTTAACGCCTAGGGAAAGGTAACTGCTGCGAGGAGATGGCTAGTTTTCGTGGTGTTTTACCCTAGAATAACAGACTATACAATCATCTACTTCGTGACCGATCCGTGTAGTATGTTCAGTCTACCATGAAAATATAGTAGTTTAACTGCTTCAGTCTTTGGATCTGGACAGAAGTGGGAATGGCACCGCTTCAAAACGAAGAGGCTTGGAGGTTCCTACTGGCTGGAACATCGTGCATGTGTGCTGCAGCTGGTACAGTTGTTATTTATAATTCGATTCCACGTTTATAATTCGTGTTGTTTATTAACCCTGAAAACTCGGCCCCTGAACAACTCGATCCATATTTTCCGAATATTCGGCAAGTCAACTCGACCCCTCAGATGCTATGAAAATATTGGAATTATTGTATGTACAGTATGACTAAATCCTGATTTAAAAACGCTGAATATGACATAATGTTGTAATATAAATTCGATAGATCTATAAAAGTAAATATAATTTATAAACTATATAGGCGTTAGTTTTGGTGTATTCTTATGGCATTTTGGTGTTTTACATGTATCACAGACCTATAAACTGGTCCGTGCATGTATGTATTAAATTACTGATTTAAAATAATAAAAATTATACTTTGATAAACCCTTTGAATCTACCAATTCCTTTGTATTGCATGTGTTATATCCTCTATTGTATGGCATGCATAAACATATAAGAAATGAGAAAGTTTGTTTCAAACACATTAATTATCAATTAAATGGCCCACTTAATGCAAACAAGAACTATTGATTGTTCTGTAAAATATTGTTTATGTATGTTGCCAATTATGATCGGGTGAGACAAAACAATTACATGTGTTACATTTATCCATTAAAACATTGCTACACAAAATAACACCCGATCCTTTAAAAATAAAAAGGGGTCAAGTTGACTAAGCAAAATTAGGGGTCGAGTTGACTTAGGGGTTGAGTTGGTAAGGGGTCGAGTTTTTTAGGGGTCGAGTTGTCCCACAGCCATGAATTGTCATTGGTCTTCTTTGATGATAACCTTGATTAACTTTCAAGGTAAAGGTGTAGTGACTGTCACAGTGTTTAATGGTTAAACCTGTAGTGGTGTGGGGTTTAGTCCGCCGCTTTGCAGACCTGACACTGCTGTATAGCCCTCACTTCAGTTAAACAGTCCCAAACCCTGCAAAATTATCTTAACTTACTTGAACAGTGGGATTTGGACTCGGGTATGGAGTTCAATCCCTCGAAATGCCAAGTCATCCATATCACCAAAAGAAAACATCTATTCCCTCGCAATACTCCCTCCATAATGTCCTCCTTGAATCAGTCACATCACCAAGGCTACCTAGGAGTAGATATCTCCTGATCGTTCTCAGGACACCCACATACATTGGTCAACTACAAAAGTGAACCAAACCCAAGGCTTTCTTTGTAGGAACTAAATCTAGCCCACTTAAGTCCATGGATTAGTAAACCCTTGTGCGATCCTAGCTGGAAGTCTGGTCCCCCTATTTCCAATCCCTCATTAATCAGCTAGAGTCAGGCCAAAGGAAGGCAGCCCACTGGGCTATGACCGACTTTTGACGCGCATCTACATGATTCTAGTTCAGTTTAAACTTATTTATTTTATGAAACAAGTTCTTACATTTTTACAACTTATACTTATCACTGTCTAACTGCTTCCTGGCTACCAACCAGTACCTGCGCCAAAACTGAAGTTCGTGATCAAACTCTGCTCATCATGGGGCTCGAACTCGCGACCTTCAGATCAGGAGTCAAGTGCTGTACCCCACGACCACTGCGCCTCACCGCGCATCTAGTGTTGAGGTCTTGATTTCAAATTACTCATCTGATGGCACCTATTTATTGCTCTGGTAACAAACTTTTATGATGATGAACCAATGCATGACATGTCATTTAATGATTTTAAATTTTCATCGTTATATATTTTGTATTCTTGCAGTGACAAATCCCATTGATGTTGTAAAGATTAGAATGCAGTTAGAGAATGAAATGGCGGAACAGAAAGGATTGAGTCACTTAAAGGGACGTTACTACAATGGGTGGGTGAAAGGCTGCACCAAAATTGTACATGATGAAGGCGTATTTGGATTATATAAAGGGTAAATTGTGTTCGTCTTTAAATAAGGCAATCCTTCATGTTTGTTTGGCATAATCCTACCAAGGTAGGTAGGTAATCATTTTTTTGGTTTATTATTTTTTATGGTCATAGTTACTAGTGTAACTTGCTGCTAAAAAAATTCCCGCTCAGACCCCTCAACAAAGTTTTCAATTTGGGCCATTTTCATAGGTAGGTAGGGATAAACCTTACAGATTTTTTAATTATGGCCTGAATTAGTCTTTTTGTGATTAGTTGTGATCAGTAAGTTCATGACTACAGTGACTGTCTCATGAACCTTGCGTGTAGAATGATTTAGCAATCACACTGTCCATCTGTATGTTAGTTAGTTACTAAGTTACGTTCTATTTTATACAGTTCGTCTTTGATCAAATCAATACTCCCAAATTTCAATTTGATGTATCATAGACTTGAACACATTACGATACTTTGATATCCCCATTTATGATGACAGCCTTGCTATATAAGCAATAGCATTTACTTAAGGCGAATTTGATCATTGCTAATGTCAAGGAACTCTTTATTATTGACAGAGTATTTCCATCATTGTTGAGGGAAGGATCGTACAGTACAATTAGGCTGGGAGCGTATGAACCTCTAAAGCAATGTTTTGGTGCAACAGATCCAGCACACACGCCTTTGTGGAAGAAAATATGTTCCGGAGCTATATCAGGTATATTTATTTGTATCATCTTACGTGTGAATTTGACTATGTGTATGCATTGTTCCTTTCCGTGATGACATTTTTTTTGAAGGACACCTTGCTTTCAGTAACAATTTAAAATCTCAAAATCAGTTTCATTTTTAAGCTCACCTAGGCCCTCAAGTTGAGTAATTGTTGCCCTGTGTCCATCGTCGTCTGTCATCAACAATTCGCTTCAAATAACGTCTGCTCCTACACCACTGGGCTAATTTCAACCAAATTGTCCAGGAATGTTCCTTGGATGGTCTTCTTTCAGAATTGTTCAAAGAATTTCATACCATGCTTAACTCTGGCGACATAAGGTTTAAAGGAGGAAAAATCTTACAAACTCTTCTAAATATTTGGTATGTAGCATTGTCATGTGGTCCTCTACTAAAATTGTTCAAATTATACTCCTGGGGTCCAAATTGGCCCCACCCTGGGATCATTTGAGTAACATTGACTAATATCAGAAAAATTATTGTCCGATACCATACCACATGGCCCCGAGCTTATGTATTTGTTGTGAAGCATTGTCTAGTAATCATGCCTCTGATGGCGAAATTGACCACAGCCTGGGGTCTTTTGTTTAAAATACAGGTAGATTTATAAAGGAATTCACTGCAACAAAGACCAGATTGCGTATTTCAAAGACTTGGTTATGTATTTTAAAGTCTGGGTGGTGTATTTCAATGACTAGGTTGTGTATTCCAATGACTGGTTGTGTATTTCAAAGACCGGGTTGTGTATTTCAATGACTGGGTTGTGTATTTTAATGACTGGGTTGTGTATTTCAAAGACTGGGTTGTGTATTTCAAAGACTGGTTGTGCATTTCAAAGACTGGGTTGTGTATTTCAAAGACTGGATTGTGTATTTCAAAGACTGGAATGAGTATTTCAAGACAGGTTTGTGTATTTCAAAGACCTGGTTGTGTATTTCAAAGACTGGGTTGTGTATTTCAATGACAGGGTTGTGTGTATTTCAGGTGCTATTGGAAGCTCCATTGCCACACCAACAGATTTAGTAAAGGTGAGAATGCAGGCTGAAGGAAAGCTACAAGACGGGGAAGTTAAACGTTATAGGAATACATTCAGTGCTTTCAAGGAGATATTCAGGGAAGCAGGAATCCGTGGATTATATACTGGGGTTGGCCCTACAGTGAAAAGAGCAGCCATTCTTACTGCTACTCAGGTACTGACTTCCCTTTACAAAATTTCTTCAGTAAAATTAGGAGAATGCAGCTCAGGGTTCTCACTGGGCTCCTAATTATGCTTTTTGTCAGTGTTATGGTTCAAGTAGCTGGTGGAATCAACTTGTCAAGTTACTTTGTTATATTTTTGATGCAGCAATGGCAATTAAAAGTTGTTGAATTATGTTACTTGTTCTTAGCTTGGGGCAATTGGGTTAGTGTTAGGTCAAAGTTGGAATGTTTACAAACATTCTCATGTAACTAAATGAACTGTTCCACACCTGTATTAGTGACCAAAAATCCATTTTACATTTTGTAGGTTTTTATACTTTCTTACAGATTCATTTTCTAGTGTTATTTATTATTTAATATCAAAAACTTAAAAAATTGGACGTCTGCTTTTCTTTTATATCATTTCAAATATTAACAACAACATGTAAAAGTAATGTACAAAATGACTACATCAGTACATGGCAGAAACAAAAATGTACTAAAGCATTATTAAGAAAACTTCACTTTTTCAAATGGAACAAAAAGAAAATTACATGGCATGACATAAAAACATTTTTATGTTCATTTAATTCTATAAATAAAAGTTAAGCAAACAACGGTACTTTGGAGAAAGTGCCCAGTTTGTGACGTCATAATTTCATTGTGAAATACTCAACGTCATAACTATCATCACTGATACATGTTTTGTCATGGATTGGAAGCATCCAGTTATAATATTGTACAATATTCCAGATTCCAGCATATGACCACACAAAGCATGTTATACTGAATGCTGATCTAATGAGAGAGGGGGTACCATTACATGTTACATCGTCTATGATTGCTGGTTTCTGTACTGCTGTGACCACTTCACCTGTAGATGTTGTTAAAACAAGAGTCATGAATCAATGTAAGAACAGAATCTATTGTTTTATTTTTATCTTGGTTACGTGTGCACATGTTTGAACAAAATCTTTCTTATGCGTAAGGACGTATGCGATTTGTTTAAAATCATCTCAAGAGGGTCTGAAGACGACCTCTAAAATCAAAGTCTGAATTACTGTGAACTGAACAGATTGAAAGTATTTTCAAGGCTTAAAAATGGTAATGAGGCCAAAAACATGTGCTATGCTGACTGAGCTACAATTGCTTCAGTTGGAAATCCCATTTTTATGAACATGAATTTATGAGGGATATACATGCAGGTGTGTCACTTATTCTTGAAGTAGCAGGAAAACCACCAAAAGTAAGCGGGAGTCTGTGGGGAACTCCCCTTCATTATGCTCATTCATACAAGAAAAGTTGCCGGGTGATGATATACTTAAGTTACTGGGTAATTTTACCAGCTCCTGGCTCTTATTGATACTCCTGCACATGTGCACTTTGAAGAAAATCATCAATATTTAATGTTCACTTCTGATTGATTATAGATACATGTATGTATTACTAACATATTTACTATATTTGTTTTCAAAATGGAATTTCAAAAATTAAGTGACCTTGCATTGTGTATTCTAAATATGCCTTAAATATGGTATGAATTTGTTAGGTGATATTACCTTATGAAATTATGTTTTAAATCAATTTGTTTTAACAGGTCAAGTCACAAAGCCATACAAGTCTGCATTTGATTGCTTCTTTAAGACGCTACGTTCTGAGGGACCACTGGGATTGTACAAAGGTTTCATACCAAATTGGATGAGAATAGGGCCTCATACAATTGTGACTTTCTTTGTTTTTGAGCAGTTGAGAAAAAATATAGGAATGTCACCTGTGTAAAGGGGACCAATTTGTATTGAACTTATGATTTTGTTGTTTGCTATGGATTTTCTTTTGATATTACACTAATTGTTTGACTTTTTCTTTACGTTTACTGTAAATTTTATTATGCAGAATTAATTTCTGGTATAGATAAGCTAATCTGTAATGAATATGAGATTAATAATTGGTTATAAGATTTGGAGTCGTTCTCTGTAGAATGTTCTGAATTCTTGCGTACTTTATCCTGCATAGTCTGACAGTAAAATTATCTAGATTGCGCTACAACTGAAGATAATTTTGTGTATATCTGGTCATTTGATGCCACCATGACTTAAGTATTTATAAGAATTTCGAATTTGCAATGAATTAGATAGTCATGAATGAACAGTTATTTGTAATATTCAGTTTTAACAAAATATGGTTTAAAATCATGTCTTAATTTAGAATAAGATTTTTTCTGCAGTCTTCAGTAATTTTTGATTTCGTTGTTTCATAAAAGTTAATTAGTTGAAGAAAATGAGGAATCGGTCTGTGACGAAAGTTTGTTAGACATGGAACTACGTCCAGTTCAGAAAACGAAAATAAGACAGTAGCTGGCTAAGTCACAAATTTCAACAGCAGCTTAGGTCTCTTGCGATCAGACGACATTTCAATAATGCAATATTCTTTATATAAGGTTGATTGAATATTCGTTTACAAGAATTGCTTTTACGACTTTATAATAACCGAACATTTCTTAATCAAACGGATTAGGCTTCCTTCTTACTTACGATTTTAATGCGGAAAAAGTCAGTCTTGGATATTACGATATTCATATACAACGATATAAAGCTTGCTTTCCCCTGAATATTGTTATAAGTTTACTGTAAACATTTGCTACTACTCATATAAGCCTTTACAGAACAGTCATACATACGGGTATTGTTTGTGCTTGATATGTTTTTATTGTGGAATATCAACTCTCTGTATATGTTATAGTTTATATAATTTTAAAATGATAATACTCGCTCTCCCCTTTTGGAGACATATCAAATCTGGGCTCATCGTATTTTGATCATGATTTCAAAGTTATGATATTGTTCTTTGGATCTGATGTGGCATTAAACTCATTATTGTGTTAGTGTGACATGTTTTAATTTTTTTTAAATGTTTGATATTGTGGATTAGTTAAGATTTTATTTCCAAGTGCACTGACTCCATGCAATAAAAAAATTATTGCTACTATGTGTAATGGCATGTACTTTCCTATAATACATTTGTTTTGTTAATAACTGAATAATCATGATTTTTAAATAATCTATTTGTTATATACTTTATTGCTTGGACACACATAATATTATGGACTAATTAGCACTAGTCAGATAAACTTGTGAGGCGTAGTGGTCAAGGGAGTGAGCCCCGAATTCCTGAACCCAAAGTCATGAAGTTGCATCATGCTCACAAGCCCTGATTGGGGTAGGGTTTGATCACAAACTTCATGATTGCTGAATTTGGTGTATGTACTGGTTAGTAACACAAGAATGAATCTTCAGGGAGTGATTAGTATATGTTGTAAGAACTAGTTTCACAATTGATGTAGTATAAATACATTTACATCAATTCCATTTTCCTATCTTAACTGAATGATATGTTTGGATGCATTGTTTTTCTTGAAATGGTATTGAGATATGAGATTGTTTGCTGTCTATTGATGAAATGGATGAGTCCCTCAGACAGTTAAAGTCACAATATCATGCAGATGTTAAACCAAATCATAATCTCACTTTTTCTTTATGAAACTTCGAAGGTTTGAAAGCTTTTTTCTGATCAAATGAACAGATCAAATTGCATACTTTGTAATGTTTTACATTATCTTATCAAAGTTATGATTATTGCTCCTGTATCTCCTGTTCTTCCAAACTTTATGTTGTTGTTCAATATTGGCTAAATGTTGTTATTTGATATTACATGAAGATAAGAACATTTGGAGTGTTAAGGCCTAGGCTGGTGTACATATTATTTATTTTGTTGAAGTACAAACTTTAAGTACCGTTGTCATGGAGTTTAAGAAAAGTGACCATCTGGATTGTACTTACAGCAAGGTCAGAGTCTGTGAATTTGTTGGTTTAGACCGTTTTCTGTATATAATACATGTTTTATACAATGACAGTAGTTGAGCTTCTGCCTTCTTCATATTTTTCTCAAAATGCTGTGAAATTATTGTTGATATATTGTTTAGTTTTACTGAAATGTACATGATGTATGCCTTTGATGTTTTATCTGCCATTAGATATGTCATTTCTGTGAAATATTTTAAAGAAAGTAGTTGTTATAGATATATGGTATCAGGGTTAAGTAACATATCTTTGTATAGATGAATAACAGTTTTTCCTTGTAATATGCAATATGTTATGAGCATCACTGCGTTTTATTTGATTTGTTTAATAAGTGGTTGCTAGGATATACATGATGTCTACGCTCTTGACTGCAATTTATTTTGTTTGTGTTAACAAATCTTTGATTATTGTGTAAGCACTGAATTGATAGTGTTCTGAAGTAATTTGCTGGCAATTTTTATGCAATGGTTTACACAGATATTTACACCTGTTTTTCTTTTCATTATTTGAGATTCAACATATTTACATAAATTGTTTAGTTCACACATACTTTTAACTAGATTGTTCATGTATGGTTTTATTTGATAATCTTTGTTTTAGATTTTTGTTATCCATTTACAAATACCAAATGTCCATTTTTCTTTTGTCCTCTTATTTAGCTCACCTGAGCGTAAAGTTCTCACCATGAGCTTTAGGATTGTTGGATGTGGGTTGTGTACGTCAAGGTGTCTGTCGTCCGTCCATAATTTATTTTTGGTCTTTCTAGAAGTCACAGTTTTGGTCCAATCCTGATCAACATTCTCACTGTGTTGGCCTCAACAAAATATTGGTAAAGTTTGATTATGGGTCGTTTGGGGTTTAAAAGTAGGTCGAAAGATCAAATCATTGAAAATCCTTGTGGACATTCTAAAAGCTACAGTTTCAGCTTGAACTGCATGGAACTTGATCAGGTTGTTTGACTAAACTTCATCAGAATGTTCGATACCGAGTCATATTGGGTCAAAAGTAGGTGACACAGTCAATTCTGGTCTTTTTGGTTACTCGGGTGAGCGGTCCTAGGGACATTGTGGTCCTCTTGTTTAAATAGACACATTATGTGGTTTACATCTTCCAAGATCTACATTAATACCTTATATGTTCATAATATTGATTTTTATTGAATTGATTCTCTGGCATTTGATATTACTGTGAATGTTGTTGATTTTAACTCAGGTATTTGTGTGCATTAAAACCACAGAAACTAATTGTTTTGTGTTATGGGTCAGGTGGATTTTTCATTTCAGGGATTGGAACAACCTGTTAATTGTGGTTTAGCTTTGTCTGAAAAATACTTTTTATATATGTTTACTGCTTTATATTCAGGTATCACAATAAATGCTTATTCTCGAAAATGACAGTTGTTTTTTCCATGTACTCACGAAAATTCACCAACTAGACTTTTAATTACTGACAAATTATTGCTGTTTATGTACTTCATACATCAAAACAAGAACAGTGTGGTGTTAGTCAGACAAGTGAACTGTTATTGTATATAATTTATTTAAGTTTTCTATAGTTTTGATGGTCAAACAAATTCAACACTAAGTACGGTGATACTATGATTAATGTTCGAAAGAAATCATGTTTGCTTTAAAAATGTATACAAACTTTCTTGACGAGATATTTTCTAGGCTTTGTACACCTTCATCAATTCTTCCCATTGTTTGGTTATTTTTGAACGGTATGGGGAAAAGGCACGAAATGCTATATCAATAAAGTACGGGTAATCCAAAGAATGAGCTGCCAATATTATTCTGAACAGACTAATAAAATCATCTTCTTCACAACTTTTCAACGATCTAAAATGGCTAGACACGACAGTTATCATTTTCAAATATGTAAATAACATGGCACCTATACATATATGACTGAGGTTTTGAGTTTTTCTGAGAACAAATTGATCAATGTGATTGAAAAATGTCAAACAACAAAGATCGATCGAATATAATTGCTGACACAAACATAGTGTTAAATGACGAAGTTGTATAAAGGCTTGGAATTTATATAGAAACGCTTATGATTCACACAAAATAATATGACAAATTAGATATTATTTGATATCTAGGTTCGGACACATCTTTAGTAAATTATTTTTCATTTAATGTGGTAGTCAGTGTGATAAAAAATTAACATCTGTTTAGAAATGAATTCCAAATTTTTCATTATTTCGCGGGTAGCATACCAATTAGCAATTGTTCTTTTTAATATGCGAACGGTAATTTAGTTATTTACGAGCTGATGCGGTGCTTGATTTTAATTGTTAAAAATCGAACCAAACAAAATGCATTTACTCCTTGTATTTTGAGTGAAATGTTTTTAAACAGTCATTTTGTTTGGATGATATGACCTACGTGAAAAATTAGTATGCTAATTATGTTGTTTCCCGTCACCCCATTTTTTCTTTTCTCAATTACATCTTTGATCTTCCTTAATTAAAAAGCGAATCATTAACTCAAGTCCCTGTCGGTGGTTTTAACAGCCTACTATTTACACCTTTGTCAACAACAAAATTACCGACAATTAGACACCAACTTTCTTCTATTTGAGACTATGGACTATCAAACTGTTACAAACGGTCAGTAACTAACGGATTATCGAAAGAGACAAACCGTCATCACCCCAACGAAATACAATTATATTAGCACCTCCACAATATACACTATGACACTTTTACAAGCGCGTATAGTTCAACAACAACAACATCCTTTATTACTCTTATACTATCTTACACAAATCGGGGTCGGCAAATAAAAAAAAAAATCATCAATTTTTTATTAAGTATATTTTTCCGAATATTCGAATATTGAAACAGGATTCGAATATTCGAAGATAAAACTAATTTTTACACATACCTAAGTTACTGAACATAATATAACACGTGGTAGATGTCATAAACTTTGCGATTAATCCTAATCAGTAACGAACCCCTTTGGGTTCACTTATAAATTTCCAAAATTTACACGAAAGCTGCTGTCCCAGGCATTTATAAAAGATAAGTGGCGTGTATGTCTGCGAGACATTTAAGTAGCTAAAAAGTATCACATGACATTAAATATATTCTCAGTACATTCAAAAAACCGCATAAAACAGATCTTCTCTTCTTTTTTTTACTAATATAGGGATGCTAGAAATGAACTGCACACTATATTATTTTATGTTTATGCAACATATACGAATTATTTCATCGTACAAAATTTGGTATTTTCATGTCAAAATGCAATACAATTACACTTTAGAAACTTTTCGCAGTTCTAAAATTGTGCATTTTTAAATATACTGAGTATGCACTCTGCATATGTTCACTCACTATACAGAAGCATATATATATAAATCAAAGTGCAGCGATAATCATGCCACCACTACACAAAGACAGTCATGCTTTATTCAAAAATTGAAACAAAAAGAATGGACACATGTAACGTAAGAATGGTTATCACATTTTTACAAATATGTTCCCCTAGGACATTGTTATTGGAAGATTAACTTTCCAAACAAGTTTCTTGTTTCACAATCCATGCCTGTTTACCCTTATTTTATATTTATTACTATATTTTTAATAAAGGCATGACTAATAACGTTTCAATACTGCTCTTATGTTAATAGATCATAGAAGATTTAAACGACGACAATAAATATCAATACCCCACCAACACGTACATTTGTTGAAAAGTGGCCGCAATCGTGTAGCTTGGTTATCGGTTAAGTGAGCATTGTGTAAAAATATATATCTACTGGTTTCTGTATATACCATAAATGCTCGAACTTGATGGATAAACTCATTTTACTGTTGAAGTGTGTTCTATTTTATGTAGCAAATTATAACATTGTGAAATTCTTGTGTTGATAAACTGAGTTGAAGGTCACTAGCTGGTTAACTTATCTAAATACGAACGCTCTTATTACTGTGAAACTGTCATACTTAACAGAACAGTTAGTGAATGCGTATATAAATCGAGAAATATTTTAACGGGATTTTATATAATTTGGAAATAATTTACCGCTAAAATGGCAGCATTTAAAGTGGATTATAATTACCTTGGAAAGTCGGGAGTTAAAGTATCAAACATTTGTTTGGGAACAATGACATTCGGAAAATCTCAATTTGTAAGTAAACTTTGTCTCCTCTTCACCTGATACTAGTCAATTGTCGCTGTCCGATATAGCAATACTTTAACTTCATTCTTTTTCAGATACAGTAGTTTATATAACCGAAGTGAAAGCTATCCGAGGCCAGACATAATAGGGGTTTAAATCGATTTAACATCTAGCTAACCTCACACTTAACTACTATATGGTCATTGATCTGCAACATAATTTTATGTTCAGTAATAAATAGTCAAGTTCCACGACTGTAATTGGCTGTGTGGTTATGTTTAGTTCCCCTGTCCCTGTGCAGTTCATTGACTTGATATGATAGTAATGTTCCTCTGTCCCTATTTCGGTCCGTAGTCCCTGACTTTTTTGCCTGCCCTATAGTGTGTCCAACCATTCAATCATCCCCCCTCTTTGCCCCCTTGTATTCTCCATGGTTGTTTTTGATAGTCAGTCAGACAATCCCTTGCTCCCCCATTCCCATACATGCTTGTTCTTACATCTCAATCTCTCGTGTTTCGTAGGGTGCTGTTTCCTTGGGGTATGTGTGGGGAGGCTGTAACAACTTAATGTTTCTTCAATAATAGATGGAATGTTTTTTAAATTGTCGTATCACAAGCCATATTGATCAGACTGAAAACACAGCCATCGACAAGGTCGTCTCACACATGGGGCTCGGGTTCAGTTTAACACCCGTCAGTAGTAAATAGTCATCGAAAAACAACATACGCAGCTCCGTGACATCGCCATACTTAATGTACTAAATTTTAACACATCATATTCAAACGTATGCGTTGTTTAGAGAGCAGATGTATCATCATTTAAACGATCTTATTTCATTTATAAGTGACACTTAGCGTACACTAAGAAGAAATACCGTACACAAGTTGTTTTATGCAAAGTTTTGTAAAATTGAGATAATTTTAATATACTAAAATGGCGAAACTTAAGTTAGATTATAATTACCTCGGAAAGTCCGGAGTTAGAGTATCAAATATTTGTTTGGGCACATTGACTTTCGGAAAATCTCAGTATGTAAGTATCTGCCATCGAGAGTGATTAATATAAGTTGTAAGAACTTGTTTCGCAATCGATATAAACTACCTAAGTTTAAACTAAAAATTGTATTATCATGTTTACTGTTGCCGTCCACGTTGAAGAGATGGTCATGCAAAGTGTCATGTTCTGTTAGGGGTACTTAGTACCCTGCTTCCCAACGTCACATGACCACGCAACATGAATATATAATAATTTGGTAAATCAAATGCACAATAGCTTTAAACATTCCTGTGTTCACATATCATATGTCAGGCATCGGGATCTAAAGGTCACTACTTGGAATTAAAATCAATGAAATAGTAATATATGACTAATATCTATTGAAAACTGCATAAAACTTAATGCATTATCGCATATGAGTCCTGGGTAATAAACATCATATAAGTACTAGAAGGTCCTTGGAAATAAATGTCATGGAAGTACATGTACTAGATACTGTCATGATATATTTCATCGGGGTCATATCTCAGACGGTGACACACTGCATATACAGGCCAGGTAAAAATGTTATCTATGCTTGGTTAGCAAATTTACAAAGCCAGATATAAATTCGAATACATGTGTATTCTTGTTTACAAGGACGTGTACAATATGGGTTTAATTACCAGACGAAATGGTCACTATCCAGGGTTACCAGTATGACAATTCCAAGCCTTGGCAATGTATTACCATGGTTCTCTTTTGTCTCACACAAAATGTAAATCTACGGTAATTAAACTTTTTGCAATCATTGTGTGACTAATTATTACTCGTTCACACAAAAGTATATTAATTTGTCCTTTGTCATAACCGTCTACTTGACAAATAAACGTACTGGTAGCATTTAAAAATAGCAATGTCTAGTTGCATAACTATTTTGTCGTACACAATGGATCGACAACCAATCTTAAGACGCGCGTTTATAATCTTAATTTAATCAGCGACTTAGTCTCAAATACGGCCTTCAGAATGGTCTTTTTATTGACAGTTCCAAAATTGGTGGTCATTAAATTACCTTAGTTCTTAATTATTGGTTGTTGTGTGTCATTATCGATTCTTGCTTTTTTCATTCATGTTAATGGTGTGGTGTTGTTTCATTTACAAGTCCCGATCTTCCGAACTTGTTTTGGGTCACCTCCCAGCGTGTACCTCCTGGTCCGTTTAGTATTGCCTTGTCATGGGTCACCTCCCAGCGTGTACCTCCTGGTCCGTTTAGTATTGCCTTGTCATGGGTAACCTCCCTGAAAGTTTAGATTTTTATGAGTGTGGCCTTTCC
Organism: Mactromeris polynyma; assembly: GCA_032209605.1. Lineage (NCBI taxonomy): Eukaryota > Metazoa > Mollusca > Bivalvia > Venerida > Mactridae > Mactromeris > Mactromeris polynyma. The sequence goes on from JASFXZ010000008.1 coordinate 8,888,786, forward strand.
CGCTCTGCATCTATTCACTTTCACTAATTTCTCTAAATGAAAAAGGTTTAAAGACGATTTCGGTAACGATGGTTGCTCATTGATTTAAGCATGCACACCATATAAGAATGGATGGGAGTGTTAATGGTGTGGTGTTATTTCATTTACAAGTCCTGATCTTCCGAACTTGTTTTGGGTCACCTCCAAGCGTGTACCTCCTGGTCCGTTTAATATTGCCTTGTCATGGGTAACCTCCCTGAAAGTTTTGATTTTTATGAGTTTGGCCTTTTCTACTCTGCATCTATTCACTTTCACTAATTTTTCTAAATGAATTATATACACCAATTTTTTAAGAGCAATTTAGTCAAATGTGGAAGTGAAACTTGATCAAAAGAATAACAGCAGTGTAATGGATTGTATCGACATCATTGTTGGTTGCAATTTAACTGTTTATGTTCCATAATACAAAAGGAACGTTTTAGGAATGACCGGCAAATGTAATTTCTTCTGAGCGCTGCAATACATACTTAATGTAGTTGAAAATTTCTTGCTTCAAGTGAATATGTTGTATGTTTAATCTATCACAAATCAAATAAAAATAGTAAAAAATCACCTAACACAGGACCATAAAATATTCGTACATGCATTTCATTAAGGCTTCTGAAAACACAAAAAAAACATATATTTGTATATATATTCTGAAAATGTAGTATATCATACTGAATCCTGTACATACAATAAACGCATTGTACATCTTTTCATAGGGAACACCAACTCAAGCCGATGAAAAGCTGTCGTTTGAAATAATGGACAAATATGCTGAACTTGGAGGCAATTTTCTGGACACGGCAAATGTGTATGGTAATGGTAATTCTGAAATTGTTGTTGGCAACTGGCTTAAGAAGTAAGAATGTTTACATTATGTTTTACAATGTATATGTATATTTAAATGTATAATTCAGTTGTAATTTATTCTGGAGCTTGCATTTAGATTTAATCCAATAAAAGTTGTGAGGAAGTAATTTTGTTATTTAAATTAAAGTATTAACAAGCCGGGAAAATGTCACACTAACAATACAAGCAATGAACAACACGGATTTCATTTCAATAAGCCAGTATTTAAACGTCCATGTACCACTGGATATTTTGAATTTTAGACAAGACAGAAGGAAGTTCGTTGTGGCAACTAAGGTACGATTTCCTATGGATTCTGACGTCAATAGGGGCGGATTAAGCAGAAGACACATCATTGAAAGTTTAGACGAAAGCCTTGAACGTCTACAGACTCCTTTTGTTGATCTATTACAGGTAAAACAGTCGATTCTTAATTGCTTAGTCATTAGTCATGTGTTTTGTTTGTTTCGGACTGTACGCCGTTTCTCCATAGTAGTTCAGTAATATACGCCACAGAGCTGGAGGATAAATTACTTCATTCAAATTGTCACGGAAGAACACACGAACTCAAGCATCTTTATATCACGCTGCACCAATTATAATGTTAAACCTTCATTCAACTGTGTGGGACACGGCTCCACCCATTCATAATGTTTTAACTTTCATTCTAATGTGTGGAACACTGCTACACCCATTTATAATGTTTTAACTTTCAATCACACATGTGAGACAATGCTGCACCTAAATATTAGCAAATTATTATGTTTTGATTTTCAGTCACACATGTGGGACAATGCTACACCAATTGAGGAAACGTTGAGAACATTTGATGATCTCGTACGTTGTGGGAAAATCAGATACTTCGGTGCAAGCAATGTTTGTGGATGGCAACTACAGAAAATTGTCGACAAAATTGAAATGATGGGACTGAATCGTTGTATAACATTACAGGTTATTGTCACTCTGTTTAAATTTTGGCCTTATCTCCGATCGAAACACCATTTTAAGTAACTCTCTAAGAGTAATTTCAACACAATTGTCAAATATCTTGTAAAGTGATGAATGTTTTTGTAAGATTTCTGATATGTTTGATTGAAATGACAGGTTATATTTCCAATTGAATTAGAACTGCTTAATGTTAATTTAGTCAAACCTGAAAGAGTTTGCACTTTTTCTGATCGTATCTTTATATACAATTTATTTACGAAATGATTTGGGTTAACAATAAACAAGTGTACTTTTACATCCTGTATGTCTGTTATCCGTTAGATGTGTGTTTCAGCAACAATATAATCTATTGAGCCGACAGTCAGAGTGGGAGGAGTTTATGGTATGTGAAAATGAAGGTGTTGGTGTGTTACCATGGAGTCCACTGAAAGGGTAGGTGCTCCTGTCTCATGTTTGCACAATATTCTATGTATGTAAGTGAAATACATCGTAAAATAAATCCCAATAAAAGAGAGAGAATAAGTTGCTACAGGGAACGCCACATGCATAACAATGCCTCCCTCCACATACCTCCAGGAAAACAACAATCCTAAACTCACTATTCTTACATTTATGCTTCTTGTTTAGCCGATTATATAAACACAAACTTATCTAAGAAATGTGAAATTTATTAAATACATGTACCCTGAATTACTTACAGTATCTAATAATTTTAGAGGAGTTTTGACTGGCAAATTCCAACGTGACGTAAAACCAGACGCTAAAGACAGTCGTATTGGTTATATCCATACTAATGAATCGAAGGCAATGCAGGCTGCACCAGCATGGAGTGAATACAGAGATAATGAACAATACTGGAAACTAATCGAACTGATGAAAAGTATTGGAAACAAGCATGGTAAGTCAAGTCAAGTGTTGTGATCGTTTTGATATCGTTTTTGTCATTTCGAATTCTTCTTGGAGGTTAAACAATATTATTCTGTGTGTTCATATGTTATTTTCGATTTCCGCTTTGCATGCAAAACTCGACCATGCGTAATTATGATGAGATTGTTCACTTTTTCAGGAAAATCCATTCCCCAAGTATCGCTACGTTGGTTGATTCAGAAACAAGTTGTTAGTTCTGTCATAATTGGTGCAACATCAGTTAAACAACTTGAGGATAACCTTGGAGCTAGTTCTGGCTGGCAACTCTCCGACGAAGAGGTAAGGTCATGCAGCGTGTCAAATCACGCAGAAATTCCGAAGTGTTAACATTTACCTTTGCTTTTGACATACAGCGTAAGAGACAGAATGCTGCCGAATGAAACTATTCGTCACATATTGTAGCCACGTCTTTAAAAAATACAGTCACATGTGATGTAACAAGGATATACTTCATTATATGTATAGCTTTTATGCAGTTTACGCATGCCAACGCTTACGCTCTCGTATTTTGCTACAGAAATTACATTTTTGGTCATTGAATGTCTTGCGATTCAACTCAAGATGGTTGAAAGACTTATGTTTTAAATAGCACAGTGTTTATCAGAGAATAATTGATTTTAGAATTGTCGCTGTCTTTGCTAATTATATAATGACTTTAAGAGTATGACATATTTTTGTATTTCAGATGGTCAGTCTTGATGAGGCATATCCAAGAACCTGTTCTTATCCATATGCAATGATTTGGCGAACACCAAAAGATAGAATGAATCCATTTAATCGATCAAATAAATTATGAACACTGCATAAAAGACACTATATACAAAAATTGGCCATATTACGAGTTTTACAATAATATCATATGTTTCAGATGGCAAGTCTCGATGAGGCTAGTCCTAGGATGAAATGTTATCCATATGATGTTATGTGGAATCAACGCAATGACAGATTTAATCCATTCAATCGATCCAATAAACTGTGGAAATAACTTTGATAAAAAACCTTGACCATGTTGCAATAAGAACTATACTCCATAAAAATATGACTTCACAGTGTTTTTTCAACATTCTAAGCGATTGATATTGTTGATGCCTATGACAGTGAACTAGTAAAGAATACCATCATATATATAAATACTGTTGGGTGGTTTTGTTATGTTAATTTATCAATGTTGCAATAAGAACTGTACACCATACGGCTATCACATAATCAGTGTTGATCAACGTGTCTTTGTAATGGTAATTGTTTATGTCAATAAACGTAGAACTGGCAAAAATGCAATCAAATTTATATTATGTTTTTGTTGTGTGCGGATGAATGTGGCAGATAGGTATGAATGCCACCCAAACGTTAATAGTGTTGTTTTTAATCTGACTATAACAGTAAGCTACACTTTACACTATAAATATGCAATTTATTTGCACTATTTTCCGAAATATACGTCAAAAGTTCATATACAGTTTTTTCACTGACTTTCCATTTCGAGCATCCATCCTGCTTGGTCATACGATTGTTGTATTTTGTCTGAATTATTACAAGCTATATTTACACATACAATTTTGGAGAAGCGTGTCGCAACCCTCAAGATATACAGTTCAGAATGTGACCTGTGCAGTTCTCATATGATGAATTACACAATAAAATGTCGCAAAACTTTATTTCGCAAATGTCTTATTATATAAACTGATACTTTGTGAACAAAATCAAACTTTCAAAGAAATCGAAATATTACATCTTATGGTATTAATTGTGACATGTATAAAACAATACCCCAACTATTCAGTTTTTATAAGGCGACCTTACACATTAGCAAGACAACGGAAGTGTACACATTGATTGTTCACGCAAATATGCTCCAACAGACACAGATATACACGAAGAATCACCATGATAACAATCATTAAGCCTATGAATAAAAATACAACATATAAACTTTGTAATTCCATCGGAACCACATACATTGTATATTGTTTTACTACTAGCGTTAACAACTGAGAAGTAACGCATTGTCTGTCAAATTTGTTACATGTCTCCACTGGTTGGCAAACACTCACACTACAGTCAAATAGCGAAGAAACATGCATATGACGAAACTTGGATAAAAAACGAATGCAGCCTTTGTCATAATTATGTTATTTGGACGGTTGATTTAAACAATGTTGTACCTAACAATGTGATGTTCGAGATTTTGGCCGAACCCAGTCGACGGATGCTGTACATAATGAAGAAGTAAGGTAATATTTTGAGTATGGGAAATCAGTACGATTGTAGAATTATCAAGGTGGAATTTCAGTAATGCCAAAATGGACTTACCTGCAAAACAAGCAGATGTATACAATTAAAAACGACCGAAACCACATCGAACTCCCAGTATTTGTTATGACAGTTCCAAGGCTTTAATTCGCTGTATGGCTATTATTTCTTTTTGTGATTTTATGTATGTTATATTTCCCTTTCCCCTGTGCAATTCTTTCACTTTATATAGTATTCAAGTTATTTTCTGCCCAGTTTCGGCTAATAATTGTTGCCAGCTGTATTGACATGTCCTGTAATATTTTCCTTCCATTAATTTCCCCCTTCACTGTTTGTCCTCTTTGATTCTCCCAGTTATTCCTTATGGACTGCCAGGTCAATCATTGCGCCTATGTTCCTTATCGCATGGACCCTTTAACCACATCAAGTGCCTCATGTTTTATAGATTGTTGTTTTCCCGAAAGTATGTGTGGTGAGGCACTGTATTTGGTAGGGATGTCAACGAATAATTCGTTCATAACTTCGAATATTCGAATCCTGTTTCAATATTCGAATATTCGGAAAAATATACTTAATAAAAACTTAATGAAAAAATAAAAATAGTTTGTTTGTTGATTTATTTACCGACCCCGATTTGTGTAAGAGAGTAATAAAGGTTGCTGTTGTGTTGTTGTTGAAATACACGCGCTTGTAAAATGTCAGTGTGTATATTTGGGGGTGCTAATATAATTGTATATCGTTGGGGGTGAGGACGGGTTGTCACTTTCGATAATCCGTTAATTACTGACCGGTAGCAACCATTTGACTGGTAATAAAGTGAAAAAGTGTCAAATAGACTGGTAATAAACTGTTAAACTGTTAATAGAAGAAAATAGGTGTCTAATCGTCGGTAATTTTGTTGTCGATGAAAGGTGTAAAAGTAGGCAGTTAAAACCACCGACATGGACTTGAGTTAATGACTCGCTTTTAAAATCAAGTACTCAATATTCAAAAATAATAGCGTGGCGATGCATATACTTAGAAGACAACTTTGTGAAGACAAATGATTTTTGTCTCGACACTTCATCAAGATATTCATAAACACGAATATTCACATTCAGATGATGATCTATTTACTGCCATAACTTCATTCGTCAGAGTCTTAACTTCCGGTGAAAAAGAAAGTAGAATACACGCAGCACGTTAAATTGTCTAAGTTGTGACGATCGAATATTCAAATGTTCGTTCGAAAGGCTGAACGAATATTCGAATACCTGATTTGCTATTCGTTGACGTCCCTAGTATTTGGCGCTCCCTGTAGCAACGTATTCCTTCTCCTTGGCGTTTACAAGTAACATTTGATGTGAGCGATGTTGTAAACAGTCAAATTGGTACGCGAGAGGTTGGCACAGCATTTTTGTTGTCTGTGGCAATTTTGACAGGTCGATATTAGTTTTTTGTTTAGGTCTGTAAAAGGGTATTTTTCTTACTTTGTTACACATGTACCAGTGCGTAAAAGCCACATGAACACCATCTCCCTAGGCCGAGGGGTTAAGGCATCATGAGCGGGGGATTGAAGGTTCGAATCCCGGTAGATGTTCTTATATGGCCGGTTGGTGAGCCGCCAGCTAGTTAAATAATGGTTACCGTGCGCCTACTTGCCTGGTGCCTGGCCTTTAAAGGGTAGGAATTGGGAAGTAGTAGGTGTCTCATGAGTCAGAAATGGCTGGCCCTTTATAATAAATAAACACTTAACTTTACTTTTGTATAATTGAAAATCAGTATATATTCATTGATGTGCAATAAATATTACATCACAATTACTAAATTTATTATTTCAATATTTTGAATTTTCGTCAATTGCAGGATGTCTTTAGATTTCGGTGAAAATACGAAATGAATTATATTTGTATTATCTTCAGACAAGAATGAAGTCGGTTCAATCGGCCATTTTATTGTATCATACTACGGGTATATACATTAATGTCGAGGATGCACATTTGTACATATATTTATAAGGACTAGAAATACTTTTTATCAATAATTTGCGTCTATGATCGAATTGCCAAAATTCTCACAGCGCTAATATTCGCTGTGGTACACTGAGCACTGCTTTTAAGAATGTCACATGATGATTGATCTATATTGGAATGTTTAAAGGACGACTACACATTCAAAACACAGTCATTTACGCAGTGGCGTCGCGACCGCTGCCCCAATAATTCGGCAAGCAACGGTCATGCGCCTATCATAAAACTGAGATTTTTCATGATTTTGCTGCCGAAAAGTGGTAAGCAAATTGGAGCGGCGAAATGCACGGCGGATACGGACTTGTCTGTCACATAGTCCATGTACAGTGGAAATTCCCTAATCCGGAAACTCTCCAGTCCGGAAACTTCCTGTAATCGGACAATTGTCTTGGTCTCGTTTTAGTTCCTCCAATACGACAAATAAAAAATCCCCCACAGTCCGGATCCTCCCTACTCCGGAAGCCGAACGAATTTTTCTGTCCGAAATGTTATTTTACACTTAAAATAAATCTCCCAAAACCTGACGATAATTTTCCGCAAAAATACGTCAGATCGTATAATGACTGAGAGAAGGCATAATACTTTTTTTAATTGTCTCTATGAATATAGGCCATTAGACGTTATCATCGTATGCATTCCGTTTTGGCGGAAACAAGGTAAGACCGGGTACGAGGTGTACTAATTATGTAAACAATTGGAAAACATTGGATGTGAGCGCAGAAATTTCCCATTAGGTACACAAGTCACAATTCAATTTTACCGTAGATCATTATTTTACTATACGAAAAATCGTTTGAAATGAAGCTATGGTGCATTGTGTTCAAGTATGGCGTTTTTGAAAGTATATCGTACTAAGTGCATAGCTTGTCAGGTTTTATGGACTGTATATAACGTCGCGAAACTTTCATACTTAATTTCAGCTATGTTTGAAAACATTTGACATGTTGAATGATTCATTGAAATACTAACTTGTGATTGATATATCCACCGTATGCAGTGAAATTATCAAAATATAAATAACATTTAAAAAATAAAATATCTAATACATTTTCGGCATGGTATAACTTTGTTTCGTCGTTAGAGAAATTGTATACAGTTTTTATTAAACGATAGGCGTCTATAGCGGTGCATATCCTGAAGAATCGAATTTTCTACAATTTCTATAACGACTAAACAAATTATAATGATAATTTATGGAATAATTCCAATATCAACCAATATTTAACACAGCATGTATTTTGCATACCGCATTGCAAAGCTTCCTCTTATGAAAGGAGCATAAATATGTTGGTCTCTTATAACTTATGATTTTGGGCTATCAATTGAATTTCAAGTTTACCTAAATTTTGTAAAATATTGTAGCTTAAATTATTCTGCAAAGTCGAATAAAAGTGTTATAATGCAAAATTTGCAGTCAGTTTTTATTAAGTTTTGCAAAATCATATTTAATATTTTTGTATAAACTTGCATTCTCATTTTCTGTACATTTCTTTGTTATTAAAACTGCACGCAGTAAAAGTGTCATTAAATTTCAACTGTGCACCTTAGGGCCAACATTTTGACAATAAGAAATTTTAAATTTTAAATACTGATATTCTCCTGCCAGATAGCCATCTATGATAAATGATAATTACCCTCTAAAATTACATCAAAAGCATCTTTATATCTTCTGGCTAAATATTTTATTGTTTCTTTGTTCTTTGTAATACTGACACGTAATTAGACTTCCTTATAAAAAGGGGCTGCAGCTCAAATCGAGTACATTCGTATTTGCTATTTATCGTGTGCTTCGTCACAATAAAAGATTTTGAACTGCAGCCTGATTTGTGGAATTTATTTATTCCAGGTATGTTTAATTTACGTTTTCTTTACTGTTGTGTATATGTATATTTTTTTTCCAAGTTAACTAATTACAGTTAACAGGATATTGCATTATTCTGTTATTTTGTATATAGTATATTTTTATTGTTTCAACTTTGGGGTCCAAAGTTAACGGGCCGCAGGGAAGTTGTTATAATGCAAAATTTGCAGTCAGTTTTTATTAAGTTTTGCAAAATCATATTTAATATTTTTGTATAAACTTGCATTCTCATTTTCTGTACATTTCTTTGTTATTAAAACTGCACGCAGTAAAAGTGTCATTAAATTTCAACTGTGCACCTTAGGGCCAACATTTTGACAATAAGAAATTTTAAATTTTAAATACTGATATTCTCCTGCCAGATAGCCATCTATGATAAATGATAATTACCCTCTAAAATTACATCAAAAGCATCTTTATATCTTCTGGCTAAATATTTTATTGTTTCTTTGTTCTTTGTAATACTGACACGTAATTAGACTTCCTTATAAAAAGGGGCTGCAGCTCAAATCGAGTACATTCGTATTTGCTATTTATCGTGTGCTTCGTCACAATAAAAGATTTTGAACTGCAGCCTGATTTGTGGATTTTATTTATTCCAGGTATGTTTAATTTACGTTTTCTTTACTGTTGTGTATGTAACTTTTATTTTAAATGCCATCAGAATTTAGATTGCTATCACAATTCGCTGTTATAATATTTGCAAACGTTGTTACACCTTACTATTCAAATCGCATGTTCATCATGATTTCATTATGATCCTCAATATGCATTATAAGTAATTTGCATTAATGGAGTGTTATGTATTCTATGTTTATCCATGACTATTAGCATGCGCCAGTATGTAGCTATTCCCAATTTTTATGTATATTTCTGTTTGAAATTACCGTTACTTTGGGTTCAGTGACCTCCACTAGTCAAGCTTAGTGTTCTGCCAAATTATTGAGTTAATATCGCTTCTTCCCCATTTATTGGTTATTTGCTCGTAATTAATATATTAATTAATAAGGCATTTGCTACGCATGAATAGTCATGGATATCGTTATGTATTATCATACTTTTAGACATTCGTATTTGCTATTTATCGTGTGCTTCGTCACAATAAAAGATTTTGAACTGCAGCCTGATTTGTGGAATTTATTTATTCCAGAAAAATCCTACAATAATCCCCTTCTGCAAATAAGTCGCTCGCCGTAGACGCGCGAGTATATACGCACTATAGCGCGGCTAAAAACCCGTTATATCAAAAGAATGCATTCAGACATTATATATTACATCGCGATAACGCAAACAACCTCTAGCGAACTTATTCAAATTACTGAAAGAATGTCTGGTCTACGGACATTCAATGGAGGAATCCTCTCCAGTCCGGAATCTCCTCTAATCCGAACTTTATAGTTTGTCAGGAGGGTGTTCGGATGTACATGTACAACTGTCAAGTAATTATCACGAAGTGCGAATAACATGTGTCGCCAATCTTACCAATCAACAAATATTTGACCTGTCTATGGTGAACAATGAATGAAATGATAGCTAGGGACCACACATCCTGTTCGAGTGTTCGACCTATCTCTGTTCGAGTGATCTACTGTTAGATAATATGAAATAAGAAGGGGTTTCGCCGGGACTTAAGAACCTGTTCGAGGTATCTACTGTGATCGAGCCAAAACTGTTCGAGGTTTCGAAGGTATATAACTAATATTTATTGCAAAACGTCAGGCGTTATAGCAAATAAGCTCTTGGTAATAAATATCATAAAAGTACTAGAAAGTCCTGGGTAATAAATACCATAGAAGTACATGTACTACGTAATGTTATGATATCTACCATCGGGGTCATATCTCAGATACAGGTAAAGTTCAAATGTTATCTATGCTTGGGTAGCGAACTTACAAGGCCAGATATAAATTCGAATATTCTTGTTTACAAGGACGTGTACAAGATGGGTTTAAATGCGTATCCAACAAGTATCGCTACGTTGGTTGATTCAAAAACAAATTGTTAGTTCTGTCATAATTGGTGCAACTTCAGTTAAACAACTTGAGGATAACTTGGGAGCTAGTTCTGGGTGGCAACTCACTGACGAAGAGGTACGAGTACGCTGCTTGTGTCGTTACGCAACACTCCTAAACGTTAATGACCCAATCGAAACTTTATCCACATCTTTTATTTTCACTTTAACTTTTGTACAGAATAGATGTGAAATAATGTTGAACAGGGAGGGCCACATTTATAAGCCAGGACTTTACTCGACATACCTTGAAAGGGGGAGGAGGTTTAAACAATAGCGGACACAAACGTAGGTCATAGTAGTTAACGCTAATCAACATTCAGTTTATTACAAAAAATATCTTTTAACCGAATGTTGCTCGACGCAACGCAGCATCGTTGACAAAATTCCACATACAGCAACCTGGGGTGTACTTTTGCTTTTAAAGTGCTGCTGTCGCTGATATAATGATTCTGTTTATCGGACATATTTGTGTATTTCAGATGGCAAGACTTGATGATGCTTTTCCAAAAGCTCGGCCTTATCCATATGAAATTCTCTGGCGAACACCTAAAGACAGAATAAATCGATTCAATCGGTCAAATAAAATGTGATCACTTTACTTGTATGAGATATGTTATGGATACATTGACAATATTGAATTTTTGTTCTCTTTGATTCTCCTAGTTATTCCTTATGGTCGGCCAGGTCATTCCTTGTGCCCCTGTTCTCTATGTACCATTGAGCCTTCTCAAATATCTTTTGTTTTATGGATTGTTGTTTTCCCGGAGGTCTGTGTGGAGAGGCATGTATTATGTATGTGGCGTTCCATGTACTCATGTTCTCTCTTTTAGCGAATTTCGTGTGCTTCAGATGACATGTCTCAATGAGGTTAGTCCTAAGACGAAAGATTATCAATACGATATAATGTGGAATCAACGCAATGACAGATAAAATCAATGGATTCAATCGATCTAATAAAATGCGGTATTAACTTTGATAAAAATACTTGACAATGTTGCCAAAAGAACTATATTCCATAAACCTATGACTTAACATTGTTTTTCAACATTATAAGCAATAAATATTATAAATGCCTATGACTGTGAACTAGTAAAAAATACAATCAAATATATAAATGCTGTTGTTTTGTTTTATTAAAAGGAATCAAGACAGACAAAAGACACTTGGCAAAACATGAATAATGAAGTCGAGCGGGAAATGTCACATACAAAAAGGACAAAGAGACCTGAAGTCGTCACAAACTATTTTACAAATGTCTTGAAAACTGCAGAAAGTACATCCATGAAATTTATTCCAGATAAAATCATAGTGAATTATTAAATCTTACGATATCATAGGGTTTTAATAATTATTGACCTCAATTTCTGTATCAAAAAGTCGGAACATTCTTAAAATGTTCGTTTTTGGACGGTACCCGTCTATTGTAGTGTGGCAATTTGAGAGGCATACATCAATTGGTTCCCGTTTTCAAAACACAAAAAAGACAGGAACCAGCTAAAAACGTCCACATCCGAAGTTCTCACAACGAAGTAGTCCCAAAATTCACCCAACGACGTAATACGAGTATCATAAATGATTCAAGAAAAATTGACGTGTTTAAGTGGTTTGTTAACTTATAGGCTGATTATATCTAGTGCAAACGGTTTAAAGACGATTTCGGTAACGATGGTTGCGCATTGATTTAAGCATGCCCACCATATAAGAATGGATGGGAGAGGCGGAGAAACTAGAAAACAAACGTGTACAAATGATTGTTCACTACATTTGTTTCTCATGGGAACGAGCACTGACGATTATATAATTCAAATGCTTTTAGTTACCACCACTCTTAAATACACGCAACATCTTAGCACTACACTCATATTCATACTAATTAGTCAAAGATGTCAAAATGGGTGGTAAACCATATGTGTCCAACATTGCAAGGACCCTCATATGTACAATGCAAAAATGAAAAAACCGTGCAAAAGGAACACTAGTAGTGACGAAAACATGCATCAGAATTAGCATACAGTTACCTGTTACAAAATATTCAGTGCATTCATCCCTTGTACAAGACTTATTGTACAGTTTGCACCAGAAACTGTCGTGAAATGTTCGGATTGTCGGGAAATCAAATCTGCGAATAGAAAAGAAAACGACAGTGAGCTGCAAGTGCCACTGTCAGCACTAAATAAAATATACAAACTGAATTCAAGGTAGAATATAGTGATTAACTATGAAAAGAGGAAGCTTACACATCTTTATAACATTGTCATGCCGTGTATTACCTACCTAAGTCACCCTGAAGGTTAAAACGAAAGAAAACGCTATTTTTCACCTGATTGAACATAATAGAACACGTGGTAAAGGTATTAACATTTGCGATTAATCTTAATCACTAACGAACCCCTTTGGGTTCACTAATAAATTTCCAAAATTTACTCGAAAGCCGCTGTCCGAGGCATTCATAAAAGACAGGTGGCGTGTATGTCTGCGAGACATTTAAGTAGCTAAAAATGGACTGCACACTGTATTATTTTATGTTTATGCAACATATGAATTATTTCATTGTAAATATTGGGTATTTGCATATACAATGCGTCAAAATGACGCTCTAGAAACACCTTTCATTTTTAAATGTACTGAGTATATATGCACACTGCATATGTTCACTCGCTATATAAATCAAAGTGTGGCGATAACCATGCCACCACTACACAAAGACAGCTTTATTCAAAAACTGAAACAAAAAGAATGGACACATGTAACATAAGATGGTTATCACATTATGTTTTACAAAAAATGTTCCCCTAGGACACTGTTATTGGAAGATTAACTTTCCAAACAAGTTTCTTGTTTCACAGTCCATGCCTTTTGGAAATTTGCATATCTTCTTGGTTAATGCACATGATAAATAAGTCTTTATAAAAAGTGGCCCGATTACTAATTTATAGCGTGCATTGACCATGAAGATAAGCAAATTTTGACAGGTCAATAAAATTATACAATACTATAGTTTTAATAAACACATTACAAATAACGTTTCAATATTGTACTTATGTTAATAGATCAAGGAATATTTAAACGATGACACTGTTGCTCTCCTTCTGACACATTTGTCAATATAAGAAAAACACGAAAACATACAAACTTAACAAAATTGAATGAAAATTGCACGAGTTTTTATATTGAAACATATCACATATTCACATTTATTTTTCATGTAGCTTCATTATATTATTAAACATGTAAATCATTATTCATGATGTTTCGAGCATCGTCTGATTATGGCTGAACATCTGTTTTGAAATATATGGTGGCATATTACTGCCACCATTTAGCATGATAGCGTTCGCGAATTGTTTCGTGTTAACCACTTAATTATTACGATATTTATCTAGCTATCTAGTTAATATTCGTGTTACATTTTCGGTAAGATAAATATCATAAAACCTGAAACAGGCTTGAAAGTGTCCAGAACTGCCACCTCTTACCTTTTTATGATGTATTACACTAGATTTAAGTGGTAACACGAATCTTATCTAGTTGACCACTTATTATGATACTTAATAACTCAAATTCGCGAAATTCACTTAAGATTCGTGTTACCACTTATTTATATATGCATTTTCGGCTTATAGATGTAAGTGGTAACACGAATCTTATCTAGTTGACCACTTATTATGTTACATAATAACTCAAATTCGCGAATTTCACTTAAGATTCGTGTTACCACTTATTATTTTTTGGCTTCTAGATGTAAGTGGTAACACGAATCTTATCTAGTTGACCACTTATTATGTTACTTAATAACTCAAATTCGCGAATTTCACTTAAGATTCGTATTACCGCTTATTCATTTTTGGCTTCTAGGTGTAAGTGGTATCACGAATCTTATCTAGTTGACCACTTATTATGTTACTTAATAATTCAAATTCGTGAATTTTACTTAATATTCGTGTTACCACTTACATCTAGAAGCCAAACTTGCATTTATAAATAAGTGGTAAAACGAATCTTAAGTCAAATTCGCGAATTTGAGTTATTAAGTAACATAATAAGTGTACAACTAGATAAGATTCGTGTTACAGCTTAAATCTAGTGTAATACATCATAAAAGGGTAAGAGGTGACAGTTCTGGGCACTTTCAAGCCTGTTTCTAGTTGTATGATATTTATCTTACCGACAATGTATCACGAATATTATCTAGATGGCTAGATAATTATCGTAATAATTAAGTGGTTAACACAAAACAATTCGCGAACGCAATCATGCTAACTGGTGGCAGTAATATGCCACCATAGAAATAAAACACATGTACATGTATATCAAGACACATGACAGTCACGAAGAGTACAATGTTCTTGAAAAAATCATGGGTACATAACAGCTGCAACAATTTAAGTCGCCGCGGGGATTCGAACCCGGAACGAAAAGTTCTACTCATCTTTCCACTGCACAGCTCCGTATTTTACCGCTCGACTATCCCCGCTTCGATACTTGTCAAGTCAGTAACAGTTAAATAAATGCTAATGCTATTTTATGACACCCCTATTTGGGTACATTGAACTTGTCTGTCTAATGTTTAAAAAAACAAAATCTTATCCTGGGCGGATTGTAGCTGATAGACTTATCTAAATACGAATGCTGTTATTACTGTGCAACTGTGATACATGATAACAGTTAGTGAATGCGTATATAATTTGAGAAAAACATTTCATACAGGATTTTATATAATCTGGAAATAATATATCGCTAAAATGGCAGAATTTAAAGTGGATTATAATTACCTTGGAAAGTCGGGAGTTAGAGTATCAAACATTTGTTTGGGAACAATGACATTCGGAAAATCTCAATTTGTAAGTAAACTTTCTCTCCTCTTCACCTGATACTAGTCAATTTCGGTGTCCAATTAAGCAACACTTTAAATGCATTCGTTTGCAGATACAGTAATTTATATAACCGAAATCCAAGCTATCCGAGGCCAAACATACTTGTGATTTAAATCGATGTAACAGCTATCTAACCTCACACTTAACCACTATATGGTCATTGATTTGCAACATAATTTTATGAGATGTTATTAAACAAATTAAACACTGAACAAAAAAAACTTAATCACTATTTACATGTTATTAAGAACAAAAGCTAAATGGATTGAAGGAGCCGAAAAAAATACAACATATTTTGCAACTCTAGAAAAGAAAAGATCTAAGGAAAAGATAATAACCAAACTCACAGACAAAGGTTCAAATATAGTTAATCAAACTGAAATTATGAACAAAATATACTCATTCTATAGCAATTTGTACAAAAAAGACGATAACTTGAATGACTTGACAGATTTTTTCCCTGACGAACATAAACAACTAAATGACGAACAAAAACAAACATGTGAAGGGTACATGACTGAATATAATGTGGTTTAGCTCTTAAAGAAATACAGAATATGAAAAGCCCGGGGTCTGATGGTCTTACGGCTGAATTTTACAAAATTTTCTGGAGTGATATTAAAAAATACTTAATTAATTCTTTTAACTACTCCTTAGAAAACGACAACTTAACTGAACTACAAAAGCAAAGTATAATTACTCAACTACCAAAAAAAGACAAAATACTAACCGATTTAAACAATTGGCGACCAATATCCCTCTTAAATATTGATTATAAAATTGCGTCAAAAACTATAGCAAATAGAATGAAAAAAGTCTTAAATCAAATAATCAACAATGATCAAACTGGCTTCATCAAAGGACGCTATATTGGTGAAAACGTACGGTTATTAAATGACGTTATTGAAACTGTAAATGAAAATAACGAAGAAGGTATGATATTTTTCTCAGACTTTCAAAAAGCATTTGATAGTGTAGACCATTCTTTTCTGTTTAAATGTTTAGAATATTTTAACTTTGGCAAATCTTTTATAACGTGGATTAAACTTTTCTACAGGGACGCAAAAAGTTGTATTTCTAATAATGGACACTTCACAAAATTCTTCCAGATTAAAAAAGGAGTGAGACAAGGTTGTCCTCTTTCACCATACCTTTTTGTTGTATGTATAGAAATTCTTTCAATCTATAAAAACAATAATCAAAACATCAAAGGGCTAAACATTAATAATACCGAAGTTAAACAAACACTTTTTGCAGATGATGCAAGTTTCTTCCTGGATGGCTCCGAAAGCTCCTTTTTGAATCTAATAAAAAGCTTTGATAAATTTAATCAAACTTCAGGTCTTAAATTAAACGCATCAAAATGTAATGTTTTAAGAATAGGATCATTGTGCCATACAGATATCAAATTTTGTAAATCAAAGAAATTTAATTGGACTTCAAATGAAGCATCCACTCTTGGAATTCACTTCTCAAATGACACTTCCAAAATACTAAAACTTAACTTAGACCCAAAAATAGATGCCTTCCAACATACACTACATAAATGGAAAAGATGGAAACTATCTATTATTGGAAAAATTACAGTTATCAAGTCGTTTGCACTCCCAAAACTAGTATACCCACTGACCGTTTTAATAACTCCTGATGAAAAGAGAATAACAGCAATAAAAAATGCAATGTTTGACTTTCTTTGGGACTCTAAGCCAGATAAAATATCGAGAAATACAATTATTCAAACATACGAAAATGCAGGCCTAAAAATGTTAGATATTGATTCTTTTTTAACATCAATTAAAGCTAGCTGGGTTAAGAGAATAGTAGACAAAAATGATGCGAAATGGAATATCATCTATAACAAAGAGCTTGAAAAATATGGGGAAAACATATTTAAATATAATACTTGCTTCGCCGATGTTGAAAAATTAAATATCAAGTTCAAGTTTCTTAAAGAGATACTAGCATCATGGTCAACAATCAACTTTACACAATCTACACAAAACATATCAAAAGAAATAATATGGAATAACTCAAATTTAAAACAAACAAATGGCAATATGTTTCTCTATAAACCGTGGATAGAAAAACATATTATATACATAGAACACATGTGTGACTCCCAAACTAAACAATTCCTTACATTTGAACAGATGCATCAGAAATATGGTATCCACAAGGGCGATTTTTTAAAATATTTAACTCTGAAAGCAGCAATTAACAGACAATGGAACACTCAACTATGGGAAGATCAAAATAATATTCCTGAAACCAAACATCTTATTGATGAAATTAAAAACAAAATGAAACCGAGTAAAGTAATATATGATTTACAGCTAAAATCTAAACAAATAAAGAACAAGCAAACTGAAAAATGGAACAAAGAACTCGCAGAAAATGAAATAAATTGGAAACATATTTTCACTATCCCTGTTAAATGTACTGTTGATACAAAACTACGAGAATTTCAATATAAATATTTAATGAAAATAATTCCAAATAACTGCTACCTTTACAGATGTAACCTTACCAATACAAGATTATGTGATTTTTGTTCTATGAACATAGAATCTCAAAAACACTTGTTCTGGGAATGCAACATTACTCAACAGTTTTGGACCGGAATTAAAATATTTCTCACAAATAAAGGATTACAAGTAAGCAACCTAAATTATATGGAAGTGTCTTTTGGACTTGAAAACCCAAGTAAAGATGAAAATAAAAACGTTATAAACTACATTTTAATATTAGCAAAATACTACATCCATAAATGCAAATACACTAAAAAAATACCGGAAATCGACTCTTTTAAACTATATCTGTACAGGCGCATCGAGATTGAAAAAATGATAGCAACTATGCAAAACAAACTTGATAATTTTATCCTGAGATGGAATTTTCTCATACCACTTACTTAAAATATCATGCATGATTTTTGTTATTTTTGGCAGAATGGACGATCAAAATTTTAAAAGCTAAATTTTTTATTTTTTTATTTTTATATTTTCTACTCACACACGCTGTATATTCTTTTCTGTACATTATACAATTATAAGATAACTGACAACTTTGCTATGTACAATTGTATCATGTAATTATGTATGTTCACTGCTTTGTAAAATACATCCGTCAGTAATACATAGTCAGTCAAGTATGTTTACTGACAGTTCCAAGGCTGTACTTGGCTGTTCAGTTCTGATTTAATTGATGTTTAGATGTATGCCAAGTTCCCCTTTCCCTATGCAGTTCCTTGGCTTGATATGATAGTAATGTTCATTTGTCCCCATTTCGGTCC
Source organism: Mactromeris polynyma (assembly GCA_032209605.1). Classification (NCBI taxonomy): domain Eukaryota; kingdom Metazoa; phylum Mollusca; class Bivalvia; order Venerida; family Mactridae; genus Mactromeris; species Mactromeris polynyma. The sequence goes on from JASFXZ010000008.1 coordinate 8,907,834, forward strand.
GTAGTCACTTGGCTGTCTTGCTTGCCCTATGATGTGTCCATCCCTTCAATCAATCCCCCTTATTTGGCCATTTGGCTTATCCATGGTTGTTTTTGATAGTCAGTCAGACAAGCCCTTGCTTCCCCATTCCCATACATGCGTGTTCTTACATCTCAATCCCTAATGTTTCGTAGGTTGTTGTTACCTTGGGGTAGGTGTAGGGAGGCTGTAACAACTTAATTTTTCTTCAATGATAGATGGAATGTTTTTTTCAATTGTCGTATCACAAACCATATTGAACAGACTGCAAACACAGCCATCGACAAGATCGTCTCACACACATGGGGCTCGGGTTCAATTTAACACCGGTCAGTAGTAAATAGTCATCGAAAAACAACATACGCAGCTCCGTGAAGTCGTCATACTTAATGTACTAAATTTTAACACATCACATTTTCAAACGCTTGCGTAGTTTAAGATCACATGAGAGCAGATGTATCATAATTTAAACGATCTTATTTCATTTATAAGTGACACTTAGCGTACACTAAGATGAAAAACCGCACACAAGTTGTTTTATGCAAAGAAGTTTTGTAAAATTGAGATAATTTTAATATACTAAAATGGCGGGACTTAAGTTAGATTATAATTACCTCGGAAAGTCCGGAGTTAGAGTATCAAATATTTGTTTGGGCACATTGACTTTCGGAAAATCTCAGTATGTAAGTATCTGCCATCGAGAGTGATTAATATAAGTTGTAAGAACTTGTTTCGCAATCGATATAAACTACCTAAGTTTAAACTAAAAATTGTATTATCATGTTTACTGTTGCCGTCCACGTTGAAGAGATGGTCATGCAAAGTTTCATTATCTGTTAGGGGTACCTAGTACTCTGCTTCCCAACGTCACTTGACCACGCAACATGAATATATAATAATATGGTAAATCAAATGCGTTACGGCTTTAAAAATTCGTATGTTTACGTATCATATGTCAGTCATCAGGGCCTAAAGGTCTCTACTTGGAAATCAATTCAATGAAATAGTAATATATGACTAATATCTATTGAAAACTGCATAAAACTTAATGCGTTATCGCATATCAGTCCTGGGTAATAAATATCATATAAGCAGTAGAAGGTCCTGGGTAATAAATATCATGAAAGTACATGTACTAGATACTGTCATGATATCTATCATCGGGGTCATATCTCAGACGGTGATACACTGCATATGCAGGTCAAGTAAAAATGTTATCTATGCTTGGTTAGCAAATTTACAAAGCCAGATATAAATTCGAATACATGTGTATTCTTGTTTACAAGGACGTGTACAATATGGGTTTAATTACCAGACGAAGGCGTCACTATCCAGGACTACCTGTATGACAAGTTTAAGCCTTAGCAATGCATTACCATGGTTATGTTTTGTCTCACACAAAATGTAAATCTACGGAAATCAAACTTTTTGCAATCATTGTGTGACTTATTATTGCTCGTTCACACAAATGTATATTAACATGTCCTTTGTCATAACCGTCCACTTGACAAATAAACGAACTGGTAGTATTTACAAATAGCTATGTCTAGTTTCATAACTATTTTGCCGTACAAGTGGATAAATGTATCGACAGCCAACGTTAAAACGCAATTTATAATCTTAATTATAATCAGCGACTGAGTCTCAAATATGGCCTTCAAAATGGTATTTTTATTGACAGCAATTAATTCTTAATTCTTGGTTGTTGTGTGTCATTATCGATTCTTGCTTTTTTTTCATGTTAATGGTGTAGTGTTGTTTTTATTTACAAGACCCGATCTTCCGAACTTGTTTTGGGTCGCCTCCTGGTCCGTTTAGTATTGCCCTGTCATGGGTCACCTCCCTGTGTGTACCCCCTGGTCCATTCAGTATAGTTATGGTGTCCACTCCCTGTGTGTGCCTCTTATTTGTGCTTCGATTTGTCTGAGAAATTTTTATGAGTGTGGCCGCTCTGCATCTATTCACTTTCACTAAATGAATATTAAACACTATGTGCAAGTGAAACTTGATCAAAATAATAACAGCAGTGTAATGGACTGTATCGACATCATTGTTGGTTGCTACTGCTTGCGTTCCATAATACGAAAGGAACGTTTTAGAAATATGCCCGGCGAGTGTAATTTCTTTAGAACGCTGCAATACGTATATACTTAATGTAGCTGAAATGTCTTGCCTAAAGTAAATACGTTGTATGTTTAATCTATCACATATAAACTATCAATAGTAAAAACACACCAAACAAAGAACCATAAAATAACAAAATGCATGAATTTCATTGAGGCTTCTGAAAACATAAATATATATATATATATAAATATAGTACATATGATAAACGTATAGTACATCTTTTCATAGGAAACACCAACTCAAGCCGATGAAAAGCTGTCGTTTGAAATAATGGACAAATATGCTGAACTTGGAGGCAATTTCCTGGACACGGCAAATGTGTATGGTCGTGGTAATTCTGAAATTGTTGTTGGAAACTGGCTTAAGAAGTAAGAATGTTTGCATTATGTTTTACAATGTATATTTAAATGTATAATTCAGTTGTAATTTATTCTGGAGTTTGCATTTAGATTTAATCAAATAAAAGTTGTGAGGAAGTAATTTTGTAATTTAAATTAAAGTATTAACAAGCCGGGAAAATGCCACTCAAACAATGCAAGCAATGGACAACACAGAATTCATTTCAATAAGCCAGTATTTAAACGTCCATGTATCACTGGATATTTTGAATTTTAGACAAGACAGAAGGAAGTTCGTTGTGGCAACAAAGGTACGAGTAGCCATGGATACTGGTGTCAACAGGGTTGGATTAAGCAGGCGGCACATCATCGAAAGTTTAGATGAAAGTCTTGAACGTCTACAGACTCCTTTTGTTGATCTATTCCAGGTAAAACAGTCGATTCATAATTGCTTAGTCATTAGGCATGTGTTTTGTTTGTTTCGGACTGTACGCCGTTTCTCCACAGTATTTCAGTAATATACGCCGCAGAGCTGGAGGATAAATAACTTCATTCAAATTGTCATGAAAGAACACACGAACTGAAGCAAATTTATCTTTATATCACTTGCGGGACAACGCTGCACCAATTATAATGTTCTGACTTTTATTCTAATGTGTGGGACACTGCTACATCCATTTATAATGTTTTAACTCTCATTCTACTGTGTTGGACACGGCTACACCCATTTATAATGTTTTAACTTTCATTCTAATGTGTGGAACACTGCTACACCCATTAATAATGTTTTAACTTTAAATCACACATGTGAGACAATGCTACACCAAATATAATGATATAAATTTCAGTTACACTTGTGGGACAACATTGCGCCAAATATTAGCAAATTATTATGTTTTGATTTTCAGTCACACATGTGGGACAATGCTACACCAATTGAAGAAACATTGAGAACATTTGATGATCTTGTACGTTGTGGAAAAATCAGATACTTCGGTGCAAGCAATGTTTGTGGATGGCAACTACAGAAAATTGTCGACAAAATTGAAATGATGGGACTGAATCGTTGTGTAACATTACAGGTTATTGTCATTCTGGTTCAATTTTGGGATTACTTCTTTTGGCCTTATCTCCGACCGAAACACCATTTTAAGTACGAAATGTGTTACTTCTGTTTTGCAACATTACAATGTGGACGATTTTATAGCCAGGTTCCGATTAAGCAGACATACATTTGACCTGTAGGTTCGACTGTAGGTTGGTGATTTACAATAATATACATTTACTACATTCTATACCAATCGTTGTAGCTTAATGCGCAAAATATTTATACATGCATGTTCATGTTTCAAGTGGTGCAACATAACAAAAGGAAAAATGTAATCTCCAGTACATGAATAATTTTTTCGTTTTTATTAACGTTAAGGTATTTGTATTAGCTATCTCAATAACATCTAAGTAGTTATGTTTCAAATTCAAATATCTCTTTCAGAAACATGACAGTTAATGTTCGGAACGCCTCTATATAGTATTCAAACCTCCAAGTATATAGGTCCGTGATATCACACTGCAAAACTTGCTTGTATGAAAGGACCACAATTATGATGGTGTCTTATAACTCAATCTTTTGAATTATTTAATTTTCCTTATGACTCGGTAAAGCCGCGGTAATACGAACGTATTCAAAAAACAAAGAAAACCATTGTGTGTTTAGTTTGAATACAAATTCTTTATACGAAGAAGAAAATGTAATTTAAGATTTAAGCATTTTGAAATGCAATTCTAAAAAGGAAAATGTGAAAATATAAAAGGCTTGTTCTAGAAAAAATAAATTATTTTATTTTGCAAAACTTTAGGCCCAAGTATTACATTCCCTTCCATAAATTATTGAATTGTTTAAAATTATTTTAAGAAATTTTATTTTCACTGTTTCACACTAAAACAACACCACGATAGATCTCTGTCTCTGTTAAATTTGATGCTCAATAATCAGCGTTTTACAGACGCTTTCAACATGATAAGGAAATTGAAAGCGACTTTCTGATGTAGAGTGAAGAGCACAAGCTTTTTCTATACGGTCTCAAGGCCGATGAGCACTTCAGGGGTCCAACTTTTATTGCACTTGCTTCCGCTATACTGGTAGTATTCAAGAGGAAATCGACCATAAATCAATGTATTGTATTTGAAGTGCTAAAAGAATAGTAACCTCAAGACCTAATCAGTGGATATAATTTTATATTAGGAATAGAAAAAGGTCACTCCACAGCCGACTGGGGGGCAGGGCCCCCTCGGCCCCCCGGTGGATCCGGGCCTGCTAAGAGTAATTTCAACACAATTGTCAAATATCTTGTAAAGTGATGAATGTTTTTGTAAGATTTCTGATATGTTTGATTGAAATGACAGGTTACATTTCCAATTGAATTAGAACTGCTTAATGTTAATTTAGTCAAACCTGAAAGAGTTAGCACTTTTTCTGATCGTATCTTTATATACAATTTATTTACGAAATGATTTGGGTTAACAATAAACAAGTGTACTTTTACATCCTGTATGTCTGTTATCCGTTAGATGTGTGTTTCAGCAACAATATAATCTATTGAGCCGACAGTCAGAGTGGGAGGAGTTTATGGTATGTGAAAATGAAGGTGTTGGTGTGTTACCATGGAGTCCACTGAAAGGGTAGGTGCTCCTGTCTCATGTTTGCACAAGCTTTTATGTATGTAAGTGTAATACACTTATGATTTCTTCATGATGATGTATTCATTACCCAATTCAATTTCAATAAATCGTAAAATAAATAAAAGAAATCCCAATAAAAGAGAGAGAATAATTTGCTACAGGGAACGCCACATACCTTTATAAGAGAGTGCCTCCCCCCACAGACCTCCAGGAAAACAACACTACTAAACTCACTATTCTTACATTTATGCCTTTTGTTGTACGTTTATATAATCACAAACCAATCTAAGAAATGTGAAATTATTAAATACATGTACCCTGAACTACTAACAGTATCTAATAATTTTAGAGGGGTTTTGACTGGCAAATTCCAACGTGACGTAAAACCAGACGCTAAAGGCAGTCGTATTGGTTATATCCATACTGATGAATCGAAGGCAATGCAGGCTGCACCAGCATGGAGTGAACACAGAGATGATGAACAATACTGGAAACTAATCGATTTGATGAAAAGTATTGGAGACAAGCATGGTAAGTCACGTGACCCTCGTCAAGAGTTGTGATCGTTTTGATATCGTTTTTGTCATTTTGAATTCTTCTTGGAGTTTAAACAATATTATTCTGTGTGTTCATTTTCGATTTCCGTTTTGCTTGCAAAACTCGACCATGCGTAATTATGATAAGATTGTTCACTTTTTCAGGAAAATCCATTCCCCAAGTATCGCTACGGTGGTTGATTCAGAAACAAGTTGTTAGTTCTGTCATAATTGGTGCAACTTCAGTTAAACAACTTGAGGATAACTTGGGAGCTAGTTCTGGGTGGCAACTCACTGACGAAGAGGTACGAGTACGCTGCTTGTGTCGTTACGCAACACTCCTAAACGTTAATGACCCAATCGAAACTTTATCCACATCTTTTATTTTCACTTTAACTTTTGTACAGAATAGATGTGAAATAATGTTGAACAGGGAGGGCCACATTTATAAGCCAGGACTTTACTCGACATACCTTGAAAAGGGGAGGAGGTTTAAACAATAGCGGACACAAACGTAGGTCATAGTAGTTAACGCTAATCAACAATCAGTTTATTACCAAAAATGTCTTTTAATGTTGCTCGATGCAACAACGCAGCATCAATGACAAAATTCCACATCAAGCAACCTGGGGTGTACTTTTGCTTTTAAAGTGCTGCTGTCGCTGATATAATGATTCTGTTTATCGCACATATTTGTGTATTTCAGATGGCAAGACTTGATGATGTTTTTCCAAAAGCTCGGCCTTATCCATATGAAATTCTCTGGCGAACACCTAAAGACAGAATAAATCCATTCAATCGATCAAATAAAATGTGATCACTTTACTTGTATGAGATATGTTATGGATACATTGACAATATTGAATTGTTTGTTCTCTTTGATTCTCCTAGTTATTCCTTATGGTCGACCAGGCCATTCCTTGTGCCCCTGTTCTCTATGTACCATTGAGCCTTCTCAAATATCTTTTGTTTTATGGATTGTTGTTTTCCCGGTGGTCTGTGTGGAGAGGCATGTACTATGTATGTGGCGTTCCATGTACTCATGTTCTCTCTTTTAGTGAATTTCGTGTGCTTCAGATGACAAGTCTCAATGAGGTTAGTCCTAAGACGAAAGATTATCAATACGATGTAATGTGGAATCAACGCAATGCCAGATAAAATCAATGGACTCAATGGATCTAATAAACTGTGGTATTAACTTTGATAAAAATACTTGACCATGTTGCAATGAGAACTATATTCAGTAAACCTATGACTTAACATTGTTTTTCAACATTATAAGCAATAAATATTGTTAATGCCTATGACTGTGAACTAGTAAAAAATACAATCAAATATATAAATGCTGTTGTGTTGTTTTATTGAAAGGAATCAAGACAGACAAAAGACACTTGGCAAAAAATGAATAATAAAGTCGAGCAGGAAATGCCACATACAAAAAGGACAAAGAGACCTGAAGTCGTCACAAACTATTTTACAAATGTCTTGAAAACTGCAGAAAGTACATCCGTAAAATTTGTTCCAGATAAAATCATAGTGAATAATTAAATCATATGATATCATATGGTTTTAATCATTATGTGACCTCAATTTCTGTATCAAAAAGTCGGGAAATTCTTAAAAAAATTTTTGGACGGTACCTCTCATGTACCGTCTTTATAGTAGTGTGGCAATTTGAGAGGCATACATCAATTGATTCCCGTTTTCAAAACACCAAAAAGACTGAAAGCCTGGAACCAGCTAAAAACGTCCACATCCCAAGTTCTCACAACGAAGTAGTCCCAAAATTCACCCAACGACGTATAGGCCAGTCAAAATAAACAAATTGGGGGAAAAAAATGCTCAGAAATAATTTTTGTGGATTTGTGTCATATAAGGCATCACATTAAATATACTAAAAGTATAGGACAATGACACGGTGCAAAATGTGATTTTTGGGGTAAAATGGTTGAAAATTTAAATAAGAATGGGAATTTCTGGAATTTGCCAATAACTATGTCAAATTTTGCAAAAAAACTACCAGAATTACTGTATTTAATAGATATTGCATACAGTACAAAATAACTTAAGTATAGAAACATTGAACAGTGTTAAATGTGATTTTTGGGGTAAAATTTAAAAAAAATCACAAAAAATGAGCATTTCTGGGATTTGCCTATAACTATGTCAATTTTTCCAATAAAACTACCAGAATTACTTTATTGAATAGATATTTTATTATAGTACATAATACATAAAGTATAGAAACATTGTACCGTGTAAAATGTGATTTTTGGGGTAAAACCTTTAAAAGAGTAACAAAAAACATGGGAATTTTTGGAATTTGCTAATAACTTTGTCACATTTTGCAATAAAACTCCAAAATTACTAAATTTAATAGATATTGTATAACAGTACATAATACCTAAAGTATAGATACATTGTAACAAATGAAATGTGATTTTTGGGGTAAAACCTTAAAAAAAATGACCAAAAACATGGGAAATTTATGGAATTTGCCAATAACCATGTCAAATCTTGCAATAAAACTACCAGAATTACTTTATGTAATAGATATTATATAACAGTACATAATACTTATAGTATAGAAACATCGTACCCTGTGAAATATGATTTTTTGGGTAAAACCCTCAAAAAAATAACCAAAAACATGGGAATTTTTGGAATATTTAAAATACCTAAAGTATAGATACATTGTATTGTGTGAAATGTGATTTTTGGGGTAAAACTTAAAAAAATAACCAAAAAATGGGAATTTTTGAAATTTGCCAATAACTAAGTCAAATTTTGCAATAAAACTACCAGAATTACTTGATGTGATAGATATTATATTACAGTTAAAAATACCAAAAGTATAGATACATTGTATCGAGTGAAATGTGATTTTTGGGGTAAAACTGAAAAAAATAACAAAAAATGGGAATTTTTGGAATCTGTTAATAACTAACTCAAATTTTGCAATAAAACTACTAGAAATACTGTATTTAATAGATATTATAATACACTTCAAACTACCTAAAGAATAGAAACATTGTATCGTGTGAAATGTGATTTTTGTGACAAAACTTAAAAAAATAACAAAAAATGGGAATTTTTGGAATCTGTTAATATCCCGTTCATTTTAACTATAAAGTTTTCAGAATAGTTATTTTTAACTCATGTTTTATTGCAAAATCCATACTTTAAATCATAGAAATAGTTTATAATGCGGAATGTAATATTTATTTGAAAAATATATCAAAAAAGAAATAACTAAAAGTTGCAATTTCTGGTATATTTTGCCTATTCCTGGATTAAAAAAACAAAACAATGAAAGTCACAGAAATGACATAAGCTACGTGTTATCTCTCAATATAACATATGATAACATTATGCTATCAAATCAAACAAGAAATGTGGTTTTGAGGTAAAAGTTCTGAAAACATAAACGAAAATGCTATTTTCCGGAAGCCATATGAATTTGATCACACAGTTATATGATTATAATAGAAGCAATGTCGGTGCCTTAATGCAGCATAAGATATGCACAATGTATTAGTCAAATGCCAAATCTGGGCTGATGGCAATCTCACATCTGACTCCTTTGCATGTGAATCAGGCTGAACTACATTCAAATCCAACATTCTTGTAGCTACATGCTACTGTACGGCAGCCAGTTTGACAAGTGCACCGTACAACTATCATTATGTGAGCACGAGCTGGCGCTCTTCCAGTTGACACTGGATATAGTTTGTTACCAATTAGTTCCCAACCCCCATTCTAGCGGGTCCAAATCATCATGTCCTTTCCAGTCCTGTATTTTAGAGATACTCACAAACTATTGTACATAGATGCATCAGGCGTAGGTGGTAGTTTGTTTGGGGTCCACATAAATTGATGTTATTGCAACCTTTTCAACAAACGTAAAAAAGCATACGATGTTCAAACTTTGCCCCTACTCCCTTTCATATATGCAAACTAATGCTTGTTCCCTGACCGTGTTCTGGCCTCCTTAAAAACTACTTCTGGACTCGGATGAAAGTTGTGTGAAAAATATTATATTCCATCATACAATTCTTGGATGTGACACTACATCAAAATTGTATGGTTTGAACATTGTATGCAACATCTACGTGTGTTGAAAAGGTTGCCAAGACCTCAATTTATGTGGATTTATGTTACAAATATATATTACATTCCCCATCATAAACTGTTTCTATAATTCATATTATTGATTTTGCAATATAACATTTGGTGAAAATTACTGTTTTGAAACTTTTACAGTGAAAATGAACGGGAAATTATCCGATTACAAAATTTCCCTTTTTTTTTAGTTTTACCCCAAAAATCACATTTCACACGATACAATGTTTCTGTACTTAAGTATTTTGTACCGCATATAATTTATATTAAATACAGTAATTCTGGTAGTTTTGTTGCAAAACTTTACATAGTAATAGACAAATTCCAAAAATTCCCACTTTTTTATATTTTTTTAAAGTTTTACTCCAAAAATCACATTTCACAGGGTACTATGTTTCTATACCCTAGGTATTTTGTACTGTAATATTATATTTATTAAATACAGTAACTTTGGTAGTATTATTGCACAAATTGACATAGTTTTGGGCAAATTCCAAAAAATCCCATTTTTATTTAAATTTTCAACCATTTTACCCCAAAAAAACATTTTGCACAGTGTGATAGTTTTATACTGCTAGTATATTAAATGTGGTGCTTTATATGACACAAATCCATTAAAAGTTTGTCTGTGCATATTTTCCCTCCTATTTTTCCACTGGTCTAATATATGTTTGGCAAATTCCAGAAATTCTCACTTTCATTTATATTTTTACTATTTTACCCAAAAAATCACCTTTTTCACTGTATGATATTCTGAGCAGTTTCTGTTTTAGAGCAGTTTAATATCTATTAAATACAGTTATTGAGGTATATTTATAGCTAAATTTCGTTATTGAGTTATTGACAAACTCCAGAAATTCCCACTTTAATTTGTTGTTTTTTTCATCATTTTACCCCAAAAATCACTGTTCACAACATATTATGTGTCATTACTTAAGGTATGTTATGGTGCAACATAATGTCTATTAAAAACAGTTATTCTGGATTTTTTATAGCTAAATCTGATTTTGATATAGTCAAATTCCAGAAATTCATACTTTTTTTTACCTTTTAGTACATTTTACCCCAAAAAAAGCATTTTGCACCGTAGGATTTTCCTATACTTTTTTTCCTTACACAGCAGATATTAAACAATACATCTATGCCAAAATCATTTCTGTGCATTTTTTTTCCTTTATTTGCCTTTTTTCAGTAGATTGACTGGACTAGTAATACGAGTATCATAAATGATTCGAGAAAAATTGACATGTTTAAGTGGTTTGTTAACTTATAGGCTGTTTATATCAAGTGCAAAAGGTTTAAAGACGATTTCGGTAACGATGGTTGCCATTGATTTAAGCATGCACACCATGTAAGAATGGATGGGAGAGGCGGAGAAACTATAAAAACAAATTAAATGTGTACAAATGATTGTTCACTACATTTGTTTCTCATGGGAACGAGCACTGACGATTATATAATTCAAATGCTTTTACTTGAAAGCTTCTGTCCCAGGCATTCATAAAAGCCAAGTGGCGTGTATGTCTGCGAGACATTTAAGTAGCTAAAAATTACCACAAGACATTTAATATTTTCTGAGTTCATTAAATAACGCATAAAACAGATCTTCTCAAGTTGTTTTTTACTAATATAGGGTTGCTAGAAATGAACTGCACACTGTATTATTTTATGTTTATGCAACATATGAATTATTTCATTGCAAATATTGGGTATTTTCATATACAATGCGTCAAAATGCAATAAAATGACGCTTTAGAAACACCTCGCAGGTCTAAAACTGTTCATTTTTAAATGTACTGAGAATATATGCACACTGCATATGTTCACTCGCTATATAAATCAGTGTGTGGCGATAATCATGCCACCACTATACAAAGACAGCTTTATTCCAAAATTGAAACAAAAAGAATGGACACATGTATCATAAGATGGTTATCACATTATTTTTTACAAAAGTGTTCCGCTAGGACATTGTTATTGGAAGATTAACTTTCCAAACAAGTTTCTTGTTTCACAGTCCATGCCTTTTACCATTACTTATTATTAATTTCTATAGTTTTAATAAACACATTACAAATCACGTTTCAATATTGCACTTATGTTAATAGATCAAGGAAGATTTAAACGATGACAATAAATATCAATACCCCACCAACACGTACACGTGTTGAACATCGTGTAGCTTGATTATCGGTTTAGTTAGCCTTGTGTTAAAATATATATCTACTACTGGTTTATGTATGTACAATAAATGCTCGAAATGCATCGATAAACCCATTTTACTGTTGAACTTGTATTCTTTAAGTGTGTTCTATTTTATGATCAATTTATAACATTGTGTTGTTAAACAACGAGTTGTAGGTCACTAGCTGGTAAACTTAATACGAGCGCTCTTATTACTGTGCAACTGTGATACTTGAGAACAGTTAGTGAATGCGTATATAACTCGAGGAAAACATTTCATACAGGATTTTATATAATCTGGAAATAATATTTCGCTAAAATGGCAGCATTTAAAGTGGATTATAATTACCTTGGAAAGTCGGGAGTTAAAGTATCAAACATTTGTTTGGGAACAATGACATTCGGAAAATCTCAATTTGTAAGTAAACATTGTCTCCTCTTCACCTGATACTAATCAATTGTCGCTGTCCGATATAGCAATACTTTAACTTCATTCTTTTTCAGATACAGTAGTTTATATAACCGAAGTGAAAGCTATCCGAGGCCAGACATACTTGTGATTTAAATCGATGTAACAGCTATCTAACCTCACACTTAACCACTATATCGTCATTGATTTGCAACATATTTTTATGTTCAGTTTAACATCCGTCAGTAATAAATAGTCAGTCAAGTAAGTTTACCGACAGTTCCAAGGCTGTGTGGTTATTATTTCCTTTATGTTTTAGAAGTATGTTTAGTTCCCTTTTCTCTGTTCAGTTCCTTGGCTTGATGTGCTAGTAATGTCCCCCTTTTTACGCCCGTGGTCATCGAATTTTTTGCTTGCCCTATTTCGGTCCATCCATTCAATCACCCCCCCCCCTCATTATCCCCTTGTATTATCCATGGTTGTTTTTGATAGTCAGACAGACAATCCCTTGCTTCCCCATTCCCATACATGCCTGGTCTTACATCTTCTCAATCCGTAATGTTTCGTAGGTTGTTGTTTCATTGGTGTAGGTGTGGGGAGACTGTAACAACTTTTTTTTCTTCAATAATAGATGAAATGTTTTTTTAAATTGTCGTATCACAAACCATATTGAACAGACTGCAAACACAGCCATCGACAATATCGTCTCACACGCATGGGGCTCGGGTACAATTCAACACCCATCAGTAGTAAATAGTCATCGAAAAACAATATACGCAGCTCCGTGAAGTCGTCATACTTAATGTACTAAATTTTAACACATCATATTCAACCGCATGCGTAATTTAAGATCACATGTTTCATAATTTAAACGATCTTATTTCATTTATAAGTGACGCTTAGCGTACACTAAGAAGAAATATCGTATACGAGTTGTTTTATGCAAAGGAGTTTTGTAAAATTGAGATAATTTTAATATACTAAAATGGCGGAACTAAAGTTAGATTATAATTACCTCGGAAAGTCCGGAGTTAGAGTATCAAATATTTGTTTGGGCACATTGACTTTCGGAAAATCTCAGTATGTAAGTATCTCACGGCTACATAACGCCAGCTCCACCACTTATCGGTGGTGCAAAGAAAATGAGCTGTCGACACTTCCGTGGTGCAGCTGTGCCTTGTGTTTACTTCTACACACGTGAGTATGGTTTATATTTTATTTGATAATTTTATTAAACGGACGTTAAATCTTTATGTTACTTCGGGCGCAAAACATACTCGACAGCGCCACCACTACTCGACAGCGCCACCACTACTCGACAGCGCCATCACTAGAGCAACAGCGCCACCACTTTTATAAATATGTGCATTTTTCCTTTATAAGAAGTGCTTATAAGTTATGTTGTGTTCCGGCGTAACTACTATAAATAACAGTTATATTTGCATGCGCTAGAATGTTCTTACGGTGTGTGTAAGCAACAAAGGGTACTTGAAATGCTAGCAGATCTCAAAATATGCACAAGTCCGATTCGGGAGAAAAGCTCCTGGCACCACAGTTCGCACAATATTGAAACGAAATCGAAGCCAACCTGCTGTAAAAGTGTTCTTACACGGTACCACATTCTCCGATTTTCGAAATATGTCCGTTTAATAAAATTATCAAATAAAATATATATCATATTTACGTGTGTATAAGTAAACACAAGGCACAGCTGCACCACGGAAGTGTCGACAGCTCATTTTCTTTGCACCACCGATAATTGGTGGAGCTGGCGTTATGTAGCCGTGTATCTGCCATCGAGAGTGATTCATATAAGTTGTAAGAATTCGTTTCCCAATCGATGTAAATAAACTAAATAGGTTAAACCTTGAAGAGATGATCATGCAAAGAGGTATTATAAGTGAGGGGTATCTAGTACCCTGCTTCCCAACGTCACTTGACCACGCAACATGAATATATAATAATATGGTAAATCAAATGCGTAACGGCTTTAAAAAATTCGTATGTTTACGTATCATATGTCAGTCATCAGGGCCTAAAGGTCTCTACTTGGAAATCAATTCAATGAAATAGTAATATATAACTAATATCTATTGCAAAACTGCATAACACTTAATGCGTTATCGCATAGGAGTCCTGAGTAATAAATATCATATAAGTACTAGAAGGTCCTGGGTAATAAATAGCATGAAAGTATATGTACTAGATACTGTCATGATATCTATCACCGGGGTCATATCTCAGACGGTGATACACTGCATATGCAGGTCAAGTAAAAATGTTATCTATGCTTGGTTAGCAAATTTACAAAGCCAGATATAAATTCGAATACATGTGTATTCTTGTTTACAAGGACGTGTACAATATGGGTTTAATTACCAGACGAATGCGTCACTATCCAGGACTACCTGTATGACAAGTTTAAGCCTTAGCAATGCATTACCATGGTTATATTTTGTCTCACACAAAATGTAAGTTTACGGAAATTAAACTTTTTGCAATCATTGTGTGACTTATTATAACTCGTTCACACAAAAGTATATTTATTTGTCCTTTGTCATAACCGTCCACTTGACAAATAAACGTACTGGTAGTATTTAAAAATAGCTATGTCTAGTTGCATAACTATTTTGCCGTACAAAATGGATAAATTTATCGACAGCCAACGTTAAGACGCGCGTTTATAATCTTTATTTAATCAGCGATTGAGTCTCGATACGGCCTTCAAAATGGTATTTTTATTGGCAGTTGCACAATTGATGGCCATTAAATTACTTTAGTTCTTAATCCTTGGTTGTTGTGTGTCATTAACGATTTTGATTTTTCATTCATGTTAATGGTGTGGTGTTGTTTCATTTATCCGAACTTGTTTTGGGTCACCTCCCAGCGTGTACCTCCTGATCCGTTTAGTATTGCCCTGTGAAGGGTAACCTCCCTGTGTGTACGTACCCCCTGGTCCGTTCAGTATAGTTATGGTATCCACTCCCTGTGTGTGCCTCTTATGTGTGTCTCGATTTGTCTGGGAAAGTTTTGATTTTTATGAGTGTGGTCTTTCCCGCTCTGCATCTATTCACGTTCACTAATTTCTCTAAATGAATAATGTACACTTACCAATAGACGGCGATTTTTAAGTGTAATTTAGTCAGTCTATAATACACTATGTGAACGTGAAACTTGATCAAAAGAACGACACCATTGTGGTGGACTGTATCGACATCATGGTTGGTTGCAATTTATCTGCTTATGTTCCATAATACGAAAGGAAAATTTTAGAAATATGACCGGCGAGTGTGATTTCTTTTGAACGCTGCTGAAACTTCTTGCCTAAAGTGAATATGTTGTATGCTTAATCTATCACACATAAACTATAAATAGTAAAAAAACACCAAAACACAGAACCTTAAAATAATAAGATAAATCCATTTCATTCAGGCTTCTGAAAACATAAAAAAACATACATGTATATACATGTATATATATATTTATAATACTGCAAAGAAAAATCCAGTAATTCCATTGGTTAAAGGCTCGCGTATAGGATTCTATATACACGGCGCTGACAGGGTATATGACGTCCGAACTCATTTCCCCTTCATGCGCCTCGTGACCATTTTCGCTGACGGCTCGACTCGAAAACTTTTATCTCTTGATGTTCGCAAGTACTAGAAATTGACTAGTGATCTTCATAGATGATTCAATAAATATTGAACAGATTACATGTGTGCTTGTTTTAATATTCAAAACGATAGATTGTTTAAGGTTTGAGCCAAATTCAGCCCGATAAAGTCCATGTGATCAGACGCTTGAAAAAAATTAGAGTGCAAGCGCGCGCTTAACCATGTCTATTGAGGTACCTTATGGGGTAATGCAATTAATTTTCATGCAATATAACGTGTGAGTGAAATCAAACAAATTGATCTACAGCAAGTAATTCCCGATATATTTTAAAAGGAATACGTTTTAATTACTGATATTATACATTACTAAAACACTCTAAACAATTTTATGAACCAAAAAACAGCAAAAATGCACAGATCTAATTCTTAGATCTAGAGCTAGGCATTGAAACATCGCTTGTTTAGCTAAATTCTTATGAAAACACGGTTTTGCAGTATTATAAATTCGTTATACTGGTTGTGACAGGGTATATGGCCTCGGGTTATATGGCACACAGACAGGTTATATTCCCCCATATACCCTGTCAACAACCTGTATAACTAATAATATACAAATGTAGTATACCATACCGAATATTTTACGAATGATTAACGCATAGCACATCTTTTCACAGGAAGTACCAACTCAAGCCGATGAAAAGCTGTCGTTTGAAATAATGGACAAATATGCTGAACTTGGAGGCAATTTTCTGGACACGGCAAATGTGTATGGTAATGGTAATTCTGAAATTGTTGTTGGCAACTGGCTTAAGAAGTAAGAATGTTAACATTATGTTTTACAATGTATATGTATATTTAAATGTATAATTCAGTTGTAATTTATTCTGGAGCTTGCATTTAGATTTAATCCAATAAAAGTTGTGAGGAAGTAATTTTGTTATTTAAATTAAAGTATTAACAAGCCGGGAAAATGTCACACTAACAATGCAAGCAATGAACAACACAGATT
The DNA here is from genome assembly GCA_032209605.1 of Mactromeris polynyma. Taxonomy (NCBI): domain Eukaryota; kingdom Metazoa; phylum Mollusca; class Bivalvia; order Venerida; family Mactridae; genus Mactromeris; species Mactromeris polynyma. The sequence continues at coordinate 8,924,873 of JASFXZ010000008.1, forward strand.
TCATTTCAATAAGCCAGTATTTAAACGTCCATGTACCACTGGATATTTTGAATTTTAGACAAGACAGAAGGAAGTTCGTTGTGGCAACTAAGGTACGATTTCCTATGGATTCTGACGTCAATAGGGGCGGATTAAGCAGAAGACACATCATTGAAAGTTTAGACGAAAGCCTTGAACGTCTACAGACTCCTTTTGTTGACCTATTACAGGTAAAACAGTCGATTCTTTATTGCTTAGTCATTAGTCCTGTGTTTTGTTTGTTTCGGACTGTACGCCGTTTCTCCATAGTAGTTCAGTAATATACGCCACAGAGCTGGAGGATAAATTACTTCATTCAAATTGTCACGGAAGAACACACGAACTCAAGCATCTTTATATCACGCTGCACCAATTATAATGTTAAACTTTCATTCTACTGTGTGGGACACGGCTCCACCCATTCATAATGTTTTAACTTTCATTCTAATGTGTGGAACACTGCTACACCCATTTATAATATTTTAACTTTCAATTACACATGTGAGACAATGCTGCACCTAAATATTAGCAAATTATTATGTTTTGATTTTCAGTCACACATGTGGGACAATGCTACACCAATTGAGGAAACGTTGAGAACATTTGATGATCTCGTACGTTGTGGGAAAATCAGATACTTCGGTGCAAGCAATGTTTGTGGATGGCAACTACAGAAAATTGTCGACAAAATTGAAATGATGGGACTGAATCGTTGTATAACATTACAGGTTATTGTCACTCTGTTTAAATTTTGGGATTACTTCCGACCGAAACACCATTTTAAGTAACTCTCTAAGTAAGAGTAATTTCAACACAATTGTCAAATATCTTGTAAAGTGATGAATGTTTTTGTAAGATTTCTGATATGTTTGATTGAAATGACAGGTTACATTTCCAATTGAATTAGAACTGCTTAATGTTAATTTAGTCAAACCTGAAAGAGTTTGCACTTTTTCTGATCGTATCTTTATATACAATTTATTTACGAAATGATTTGGGTTAACAATAAACAAGTGTACTTTTACATCCTGTATGTCTGTTATCCGTTAGATGTGTGTTTCAGCAACAATATAATCTATTGAGCCGACAGTCAGAGTGGGAGGAGTTTATGGTATGTGAAAATGAAGGTGTTGGTGTGTTACCATGGAGTCCACTGAAAGGGTAGGTGCTCCTGTCTCATGTTTGCACAAGATTCTATGTATGTAAGTGAAATACATCGTAAAATAAATCCCAATAAAAGAGAGAGAATAAGTTGCTACAGGGAACGCCACATGCATAACAATGCCTCCCTCCACATACCTCCAGGAAAACAACAATCCTAAACTCACTATTCTTACATTTATGCTTCTTGTTTAGCCGATTATATAAACACAAACTTATCTAAGAAATGTGAAATTTATTAAATACATGTACCCTGAATTACTTACAGTATCTAATAATTTTAGAGGAGTTTTGACTGGCAAATTCCAACGTGACGTAAAACCAGACGCTAAAGACAGTCGTATTGGTTATATCCATACTAATGAATCGAAGGCAATGCAGGCTGCACCAGCATGGAGTGAATACAGAGATAATGAACAATACTGGAAACTAATCGAACTGATGAAAAGTATTGGAAACAAGCATGGTAAGTCAAGTCAAGTGTTGTGATCGTTTTGATATCGTTTTTGTCATTTCGAATTCTTCTTGGAGGTTAAACAATATTATTCTGTGTGTTCATATGTTATTTTCGATTTCCGCTTTGCATGCAAAACTCGACCATGCGTAATTATGATGAGATTGTTCACTTTTTCAGGAAAATCCATTCCCCAAGTATCGCTACGTTGGTTGATTCAGAAACAAGTTGTTAGTTCTGTCATAATTGGTGCAACATCAGTTAAACAACTTGAGGATAACCTGGGAGCTAGTTCTGGCTGGCAACTCTCTGACGAAGAGGTAAGGTCATGCAGCGTGTCAAATCACGCAGAAATTCCGAAGTGTTAACATTTACCTTTGCTTTTGACATACAGCGTAAGAGACAGAATGCTGCCGAATGAAACTATTCGTCACATATTGTAGCCACGTCTTTAAAAAATACAGTCACATGTGATGTAACAAGGATATACTTCATTATATGTATAGCTTTTATGCAGTTTACGCATGCCAACGCTTACGCTCTCGTATTTTGCTACAGAAATTACATTTTTGGTCATTGAATGTCTTGCGATTCAACTCAAGATGGTTGAAAGACTTATGTTTTAAATAGCACAGTGTTTATCAGAGAATAATTGATTTTAGAATTGTCGCTGTCTTTGCTAATTATATAATGACTTTAAGAGTATGACATATTTTTGTATTTCAGATGGTCAGTCTTGATGAGGCATACCCAAGGACCCGTTCCTATCCATATGAAATGATTTGGCGAACACCAAAAGATAGAATGAATTCATTTAATCGATCAAATAAAGTATGATCACTGCATAAAAGACACTAAATACATGGATTGACCATATTACTGGTTCTACAATAACATTTACATGTATATGTTCAGATGGCAAGTCTCGATGAGGCTAGTCCTAGGATGAAAGATTATCCATACGATGTAATGTGGAATGACCGCAATGACAGATTTAATACATTCAATCGATCCAATAAACTGTGGAAATAACTTTGATAAAATAACTAGACCATGTTGCAATAAGAACTATACTCCATAAAAATATGACGTTACATTGTTTTCAACATTCAAAGCAATTAATCCTATGACCGTGAACTAGTAAAAATTACATCAAATATATAAATGCTGTTGTGTGGTTTTGTTATGTATATTTATCAATGTTGCAATAAGAACTGTACACCATTAGACTATCACATTTCAGTGTTGATCAACGTGTCTTTGTGATGATAATTGTTTATGCCAATAAACGTAGAACTGGCAAAAATGCAATCAAGTTCATATTATTTACTTGTTTGAGTCGATGAATGTGGCATGTAGGTATAAATGCCACCAGAAAGTAAAGAGTTTTGTTTTTAGTCTGATGATCACAATGAGCTACAATTTACACTATAAATATGCCATTTATTCGCATTATTTATCAAAATATACGTTTTTTCACTGACTTTTCCATTTCGAGAATCCATCCTGCGTGGGTATACGTAGTTGCATTTTATCTGTCTTCTTCCAAGCTATATTTACCCATAACATTTTGGAGAAGCGTTTTGCAACTGTCCATATATACATTTCAGAATTTGGGATTCCCATATGATGAATTACACAAAAAAATGTCGCAAGAATTTTTATTTCGCAAACGTCTTAAACAAAACTGACGAAAGTGTGTAAAAGAAATTTAAAAAACATGTACTCTTAGTACATATATAATACATTGTGAAAAAACAAACTTTCAACGAAATCGAAATATGACGTCATATGGTATTAATTATGATAAGTATACAAATATCCCAAATATTAAGTTTTTATAAGGCGAGCTAGTTAACACATAAACAAGACAACGGACGTGTTCAAACTGATTGTTCACGCAAATATTCTCCAACAGGCACAGCGACACATAGAGAATCACCATGATAACATTCAATAAGCCTAGAAATAACTTGGATAGTTGATTTAAACAATATTGAACCTAACAATGTGATGTTCGAGATTTTGGCCGAACCCAGTCGACGGATGGCGTACATAATGAAGAAGTAAGATAATATTTTGAGTATGGGAATTCATTACGATTACAGAATTATTAAGGTGAAATTCGGTAATGCCAAAATGTACTTGATTTTCCTGCAAAACAAGCAGGTGTACACAATTGTAAACAGCACACACAACATCAAACTCCTCGCCGGAGTTAGCTCCCTTGGCGTTTACAAGTAGGATTTGACTTGAGCGATGCTTGGAATCAGACAAACTGTTACGCGGAGGTTGGCACAGCATTTTTTATTGCCTGGGGCAATTGTGACAGGTTTATGTAAGTGTTTCATGATGGGTACGTAAAAATGCTTTATGCTTACTGGTACAGGTACCAGTGCGTAAAAGCCACATATATGATTCGAAAGCACTATCATTGATGAGCAATAAATATTACATACCAATTACTAAATTTATTAGTTCAATATTTTGAACTCAATATTTTCGTGAATTGCAGGATGCCTTTAGATTTCGGTGGAAATACGAAATTAGTTATGTTCGTATTATCTTCAGACAAGAATGTATTCGGTCCAATCAACCATTTTTCTTGTATCATTCTAGATGCATTAGTAAGAGTCATGTGATGCATCCTTTTGTACATAGATCTACAAGGACTGAACATACTGTTTATCAATTATTACCTCTAAGATCGAAATGCCAAAATTCACGTTCAGAGCACAGTCATTAACAGCAAAGAGGTATTTAGGTCTTTGTTAACAGCTAGTTCATTTAATCTCATATTTTTCAAATTACCAATTGCAAAAAGCTTTATTTCTATGAAACATTACCGGAACAAACCCAATAACCAGTGTTTAAAATCAAAAGAAGAAAACTTTATAAAGGGAGACCACTGCGTTTATGATGGTTCCGCATTTTCTTAACTCGTGATCCGTGTCGTGCACTTAATGATTATGACACGGCAGTGAGTTTTATATTAGCGGTCCTAGAATGAATGAGTATGTCGAAGAGGATTTCGAGGATGACTGTGTTATTTTCGAGGTTAATTACTATTACTTTACCTCAATAATGTCCACCTATCTGGACATCCAAGAACATTCGGACTCGAAGGGCCAAACAATTGAGTAAAATCAAACGGCCCGAGAAAAATCATCCTCGTCTCATTCGGACACTAAACGTCATAATATCTCTAACGATTTTTGTTTTAAGCTTACGTATACTTCATTGAGAAAATATTTCCTAATGCATTATATAATGCATGTTTTATAATGTTTTCAAATACCTGAATTATTACCTGGCAACAATTAAATGTCAGATATCATATTCATAAAATGCCTAGCCGTCCGGACGTTTCACCCCCAAGTCATTTCACCCCCAATTTTAATGGACCCAAGACTTTTCAGACCGACTTTTTTATTTTATCATATTTGTGTGATTTACATTTTAATTTGATGTTGTTTTTTAAATTAAATTGTTAAGTTATACTTTAAAACCCCTTTATCTTCATGTTTAATAACATTAACAGTGTGATTTAATTAACACCCATTTGACTGACAGTAATTGAACGCTTGTCATCAACATATGGATGTACATTTATTTTAAGGACAACATTTTTATTAAGCAGTTTATTTTAATTGAATATTCTTAGTGAAACTCCACTCAATAAATATTTCAGGATATCAACTTATCAAGATCATTGTAAATTGCAAGTATATTTGAATCAAAAGTGTTCATCTAAAACTACCTGACTTAATGCATTAATATCTTTTAAACCGAAATAATTAAAATATTATATGTAACTTTTTAAAAATATTATTAATACAAAGGTAAAAAATTAAATGGCATACAGCTTTCCTTGTTGTTTAGTTTATATTCACACCTGTTTAATATAGCATACAGGTGCTATAGTAACTAAGTGGACCATGAAGGGATTTACTCAACAGTTATCATGACACGTGTTTCACAATCACACATAATTATACCACAAGTGTACTTAAAAATATGTTTGACACCTGTTATGTTTATTAATGTTATTTTAATAGTATGCTTACAAAGGCAAATGTTTTATACCATTTTACTTAAAGTAGATTTCAAGATTTATTTACACAAAGCATATTAACACATATTATATTTATTCAAATATTTGTGTGTTAAATATTTTGATAACATTCTGTTGATGATTGAAAAGTTCACATAGAACATTTTCACTTTTGATATTTTTCTGTATTGTATTGTATATATTAAACAATAGTGCACTATCAATTTATCAATCGTCTCTAGTCTCCTAAGCAACATTGTACAGTGTCTGCTCCAGTGAGACTACAATGTACATCCAATCAATATTGATGATTTCATATATGACACACACTACTGAACATTGTAAAATAAAATAATACTAAAATAGTGAAATAAGAATTATACAACTTCAAATGTATAATTTCTTACCTCCGATAATGGTGGACGGATGTTTTGGCCAATGGATGTTTTGGGATACGGACATTTGCCCCCCGGACATTTGCCCCCAAGTGTAAAAATGGCAAGGCGGACGTTTGCCCCCCAGACTAAATGTAAGCTAGGACATCTGCCCCCCAAAGAAAGTTGAAGCTAGGACAATTGCCCCCCCCCAGTGTAAAAATACAGGTAGGACATTTGCCCCCCAGTCTAAAAGATGCTAAGTTATGTGTTATATCTTACATGTTTGTTTTCTTAAAAAAAATGCATGTGTGCCTACCATTTATTTTTGTTACATATGATTCATTGAGATTGTCACTTGATAGGTAGCAGTAAAATGATAAAAAATAAGTGTTTCATTCAATGGCGTTTATCCAATTATATACATGTACCTGCACTACGGACTACCTTTTTAGACTGGGGGGCAAATGTCCCACCTGTGTTTTTACACTGGTGGGCAATTGTCCTAGCTTCAACTTTCTTTGGGGGGCAGATGTCCTAGGTTACATTTAGTCTGGGGGCAAATGTCCATCTTGCCATTTTTACACTGGGGGGCAAATGTCCATCTTGCCATTTTTACACTGGGGGGCAAATGTCCTAGGACTTTTTGGCCTGGACCTTTTGGCCAGCCATTCTTATCAAATAGGACTTTTTGGCCAAATCACTATTTTCCCTGCTATAACTCTATTAATATAAGAAACTTATTAAGCATAAGAAAACTATTAAGTATAAGAACATTATATTAATAATGTTTACAATATAAAAGTACTTTCACACATTTTTAATCCAAACTACAATGTTGTTATCTAATTAACAGTTTATTACAAACATATTACCTTTCTTCACACATTTCGTTATGAACAATTTCTTTTTCCCACAATTTTTTCACAATACCTTCTATTTTTAAATAAAACATGAAAACACTTCGTATTTTAGATATAGAGATATATTGATAATAAAATAAAATAAAAATTTGTCTCGTTATAACTGGCTTTTAAACCTGTCTGGCCAAAAAGTCCTATTTGATAAAAATGGCTGATCAAAAGGTCTTAGGACAAAACATCCGGGCCGAAACATCCGTTGGCCAAATCGTCCTACATTCCCAGTAACAATGCAAAATTTTACTTTTGAAGTTCAAATCAAAAGAAGCTGCAATACAAATTGATGTATAAAGAAGTTTATAGATTCTGCTGTATGTATATATATTGCATTTGCTAAAAATATAGCATTAAATTTAAATTGTGCATGGCTTACAGTTACCAGAACCATTGTGTGATCCCAGACCCAGCTGGAAAATGGCTCAGAAGTCTGGTTCCGCTATTCCCAATCCTTTATTAATCAGTTAGAGTCAGTCTAAAGAAGAGCAGCCTCTTTCCTGTTCAGTGGAACAGTAGATCACGCCACTACAAATGGAATATGTGTGTAAATGTTGATAATTTTTTTATCTCCTGATATGTTATATCATCTCTGTATTTAGGGCTCACCATTGTACGAAACTTTGGTGCAAACAGGATCCTTGGCTGAAGAGCTTGGAATTGAGTTAGGAACCAATAAATTCATCTCAGAAGAAAACCATAGCAACACTACTAACCATGAGACTGTTGCAACATCAAAGGTAATGTAATATAAATGTGCTATACTGTAAATGCTTTCACTTCCATTAATGCTATCAAATTTTTATCACTACATTATCATGAAAGGATCAGTACTCCCAACATATCATAAAACTGCAGATGAACCTTGCATAAAATATTTGTTGGCCGATTCCTTGTTTGTTATGTCTAACAATAAAAAAAACATCAACCTTTCTCCTCTTTCCAATAAATGGATGATTTTGTGAAGTTTAATATGTTGGTTTTTGGTATTAGGCATCTGAGGTCCTTTCTTGTTCCGTAAGAAAATAACATAATAGCATACGATTGTTTAGTATTTTATCTACATATATTCTAACTCACAATGGCTCAGATCTTTTTTTTCCAGCTTTAATTTTTTTGTTCGTCATATACAAAAAAAAACTTTTAAGTCTAGAACATTACATATATATACTATTGGATTCAATTATATAATGTCATTAATATCCATGTTATACTGCTTTATTCAATGTGTACACTGACTATAATTGTTGACATTATTGTATGTGCAATGTTTAATCTTAAATGAATAAATAAATAAAATAAAAAAATAGAAAATTATGGAAGCATGAAAAGCAGGATGCAGACAGGAATGTTAATCATGCAATTAATTTGTTTTGCATTTAGTATGACGGGAGACATGCTCATGTATTTATTTATGTCTCGCCACATTATCTGCTCCCCTGACCAAACAAGTGCATGTAGATCACTTGTTCAACATGAGAAATTACATCTGTATATATATCATATTTCACAATGTCTGTATTACCTCTATGATTTTAATTCAATTTTGTGTATACATTTTCTTATCAACCTATATCTCGCTTTTAAAATATCATATCCGGTAGTATGGATCTGTTTACCTTTGAAATTTATTTTCAGTTTTGGAGGATTTCTATATTTGGTGCAGTGTGTGAAAGATGTAGAATATGTTACAATAAAATAAAGTCATACTTGGTGCCAGACATACAAGGTGTTGTAAGTATATGAAATATCTTAAAGCAACTGGAAGATTTCATGTTAATGAAAGAAAAGTTTAAGTTTTCGTTAAATATCTGTTATGAAATGATGTTCATAACATGGTTATTACATGCTTGAAGATATAATGTTGAGGCTGAACTCCACACCTACTACAGGCAATGTTGCTTGTCAAGCTTTTCTGTTATACTATTTTATTCCTAGTAATACTAGCTGATTCAGCAAATAGATAGATGGTGTGGGTGTTCCATACCACTTGTATACATGTATACGTCTTATGTGCAATATGGTCAAATTACAAGAATTGTCACTTTGTCTGTACAGTATGAACTCTCTTGATTGTAATTTTATTATGTCTCCGCCAAAATACAGGGGAAAATGAGTTTGGTCTGTCCATCTCTTATCTGTTTACTCCCTGGGTGGGTTATGCTTATTTGTGCATTTAGATGAAATTTAGTGTGTGGTAAATTCATTGTATATGTTGATGTCTTTCAATGATGGAATAGATGTTGAAAGTTATATATGCTAAAAAATAACACATTTGAGTTGCGTGACATTGAGGGACATTGTCATAGGAAACTGCTCTCGTTCTGTCTGCAGTCAGTGACAAGGAATTTTAGTAAATCAATGGGAAGTAAAATTAGCTACCAATTCGGAAAGTTTTCATTGTTTACAATTATTTTTTGAAGAAAAAGAGGTTTTACAGTATAGGTACATATAGAAATAATTCGTTGAACACCTTTAGTGTATATTGTGTTTATTGCTATATTTCAGTATGTGAAGTATAAGACTGAGATGATAAAACTGTTAAGTGAGTGTTCATGTATTGAGAGTGACGACTTGGATTATCTTCAGTTTTACATAAACTCACAGAATGGTCTCAATCAACATAGTTCAACCATACAGATACCTTACATGTAAATATATTGTTTTTTTGACAAGTTTTATTTTATCAAAATCATAGATCCATGCAACTATGGACGCATCTAGTTTTTATATTAATTCTGTTGTTTCTTACTGAAAAATTTAACAGGATATTTAACCAAAGAGCCGAGTACTTTAATTCAAATAAACTGGTGAACCGAGGTTTATCCATTGCTTATACCTGTTGTGTGGTGCTCACATGAAATGATCTCTGTCACTGAACTGCTTGAATACACTGATCATAGTCATCTAAATGCTGATCGGCAATTTCTGTAGCATTCGTAAGAAACAGACTGTTCATAAGGAACGCTCGTTGCATTTGTAATAATGTGATTTATTTCATTCATTCTGTATCGGGGTATAGTCCTGATATCATAAAAGATCTACGTTGAGATCCACCTCACATTCAAATTTGTAAATCTTAAAATTAGAGTTTTATATTAGGTAGCCAATAAAAAAAAATTCAACAGATTTGCAATACTGTGAATGCATGATTTACTTCAGATAAGAAACATTTGACATTAGAAGAATCCAAGTTGAGAAGTTCTGTGAGACTGTACCCTGTTCATAGGATAGGTTATCTTCATGGCAAATCAACTTGCTTTCTTATTTGGCACACGACAGCTGTATCTACTTTTTTATTTATTAACATTTATGTGATATTAGAAATAATGTAAAGAACTTGTGAAAAATAAGAAGTATCTACGTTTTTATTTATTAACATTTATGTGGTATTAGAAATAATGTAAAGAACTTGTGAAAAATAAGAAGTAGTTTTTTTACACTGTTTATTTACACATAATTTTTTTTTCAAGTTTATACGAAGCTATACCTTGCCTGCTGGCGATCAGTTATACTCTGTGTACCAGTAACAGCCAGACAAGTCAAGTATGGAGTATACCCTGTGTGTTTCCATGGATACTGACAGCTGCTGTAATATTAAAATCTTCCATCTCAGAGACTTGGAAATATTTTCATAAAAGGAAGTGTAGAAACGAGATTACTGAACTAGAAAGATTCTTAAAACAAAATGAAAAATTTGTCTGCGTCGTGAAGAAGTGCCTGAGGTTGATTCAGGAAACAGAACTTATATCACGAGGATTTACACTGTAAGTTGCAGCTTAACTATTGTACATAAATGCAATTTTGGAAAGTTTGTGCGATCCATCACCATGTCTATGTTGTTATTTGATCCTGCCAAGTTAGTTTAGTTACTGTTAATTGAATTAGTGAAGAAGACCATTATTGTGTACATTATGTCTATTGGTCAATATTTTCAAGTTTTCATTGGCTGCCCACCTCACAGCTTATAACCGTTCACATGGAAATAAAAAATTGGTCTATAGGACAATATCATTCTGTCAACTTGGGTTTTTCAGCTGTTTAGGCACACAGTAACCATTATTTAACTGTCTGACGGCTCACCATAAGGCCATATCAGAATAGACTCCTACCAGTATTCGAACCTTTGACCTCCAGCTCCCAAGGCAAATGTCGTAACAAATCAGCCAAGGGAGACGGGATTTGTATGAGGATAATTTCAACAACTGATGTCTTTTTGGAAGATATGGCGGATGTAAAACATTGAGGGATTTGTGTTTTTTAATAGAGCTGTAGTTTATGTCCAGGATTTATTGTTATAATGCTTTGTGTTATTTCTTGTTTGCAGAGTAAGTCAAAGAAATCCGTTGTCTCGACTTGAAGGTGGCCAGAAGAGCAATATCTCTAGACAATGTCCAGTATTGAGAAAACTTATATTTACTGATTGTAGAGATGGTGTGTTATCCTTCAGGGATTTTACCAAAAACCTTATAGAAATGTATCCTTCTCAAATTACAGCTCATGTTCTTCCGGGGTGTCGTTTGACCCTGGTGTTGACACCTACTTTCTGAGCACATTTACTTCCCGATTCCTATTCTTTAATGCCAGGCACCAGGCAGGTAGGCACACGGTAACCATTATTTAACTAGCTGGCAGGTCACCAACCAACCATATCAGAACAGACCCCTACCGGGATTCAAACCTACCTCCCACTCCCAAGTCAGATGCCTTAACCACTTGGCCAAAGGTAATAATTTACAGCTTGATTATAGCGCCTGCATGTGTAAGCTTTCAATTGATACTATCTTTTCAACTTTAACTTGGCATAGAAATACTAAAGTTTGTGTTAAGGTCAAACTTATATGTTTTTATTTCTTTGAATGATCATAGCATATTTGTAATTAATTTACATACAGTCGGCTCTTGTTATGTCGAATTTTTCGGGACCGTAGAAAATAGTTTGTCTTAATGAAAATTCAACATAAACGTCGGGTGCCTTACTGGCAGCTTCGTAAAAAAATACAAGTTTGTGAAAATTGCTTAAATTGCACTCTATGTTCTTCTCATTCAGAACGATGTGTGTAATAATATATATGTGTGTGTATAAGTTGCCTCTTTTAATTCAACCTTAACATTATTTTTGACACCCATTAAGTTGCGAGTTGGATGTTTATGGCAGTTACCTTGCCTTTGAACCATTGCAGAGTTATGGCCCTTGTTTACAAATTGGCCCAGATAATGAAGATAAACTTTGTGATATTACAGATGGCTTTGCAGTTGCTGCATTGAAGGTAAAATGAAACAATGTTATGATCATAAAGATTTACTTTATTAATGAAACGACTATTGTAGTACATTGATGCACCAGTTTATTATACCCCCACAAACGAAGTTTGAGGGGGTATATAGGAGTGAGCTTGTCGGTCGGTCTGTCGGTCTGTCTGTCGGTCGGTCTGTCGGTTTTCATGGTTTCCGGACGATAACTTATGAAAGGCTAGACAGATTTGAAAATTTTTTGGTACACAGGTGTAACATCAGAAGATACAGGTCAAGTTCGATATTGGGGCTGGTGGGGCCAAGGTCAAGGTCACTGTTACTAAAAATAGTTTCTCTTGGTTTTCATGGTTTCCGGACGATAACTCATGAAAGGCTAGACAGATTTGAAAAATTTTTGGTACACAGGTGTAACATCAGAAGATACAGGTCAAGTTCGATATTGGGGCTGGTGGGACCAAGGTCAAGGTCACTGTTACTAAAAATAGTTTCTCTTGGTTTTCATGGTTTCCGGACGATAACTCATGAAAGGCTAGACAGATTTGAAAATTTTTTGGTACACAGGTGTAACATCAGAAGATACAAGTCAAGTTCGATATTGGGGCTGGTGGGGCCAAGGTCAAGGTCACTGTTACTAAAAATAGTTTCTCTTACTTTCACTTACTAGCAAATGGTTTGTTTTTAGTTGTAAACGACTTATCTTTCTGTGAAAATAACTGTTATTTCTAGCATATTGTTTGATATATTTTGCATTGATTTAGTTCCATTTTGCCCAGCTTTTTGTGAGCAATTCTATACAAGTTCAGTTTTTTATTTCACAGGAACTGTTGATTAGTTCTTACTGTTCTGTTGGCAGCATTTTTGGTTTATTACATTCAGATACTAGCAAATGGTTTGTTTTTGTTGTTGAAGACTCGCCTTTCAGTGAAAATAACGGGATTTCTTTTAAAATCCATTGAAATAAGGCATAATATAATGTTATATCCAGGTAGTTTGATTATTTGATTAAATCTGTGAAACTGCAGTCAAGGACAATGGAACAAAATGTCTTGATTGCGAATATAAATTGTATCAATTTAATACGCTTTTTTGCTATATTTGTTCGAATTTGAATGCAAAATGTTCAGATCTTGGGAGTTAAAATCAAATATATTGGTGTTACTAGTTCATACTCTAGTCGAATGTATCATTATATTTCTTTGTGACAAAGTGCTATATATTACTGTTCATTTTTTCTATTTTATTGATTTTGACCTGACTCCCATACTGTGGTATTCATATCACTTCCGAAATATTAAAATGTACACAATTCTTATTATAACCCCACTTCAAAATATGCAATGGGGGCTATATGGGAATCACCACTTGTTCCGTCATGTCACATAACATGGTTTTCCATGAATTATTTCTACCAAGCCTAGTTGTGTATATTGTCGGCACATTCTGATTGTGGTCCTGTAGTGATAGATAGTGATAGATAATTTCATTGTCTTGACTGGCGGCCATCTTTGAATTTATCAAAAATATATCTGACAAAGCGGTATTGTGGGGGTATTAATCACCTTCAGTGATAGCTCTAGTTTGTTTCAGTGGTATTTTTTAAGTATCACTATGTGCTTTCAAGAACTTTTGATTTGTCTATTAAATTGCTAATTGATTACTGCTGTAGTATTTCGAAGTATATCAAGTAAGTTAAGAAGATTTTGTTTGAGGCGTAATAGTTGTTTAACTGATACTTCCTAAGTTATTGATGTTTGCAGTTTAATGTTCAGAGGTTAAATATTTTTTCAGGGAATAAACCATTTATTTTGCCTACATCAGTCAGAATTTATCAAGAGTTTAGTCTTGATTCTACAAGATAATCCATCTCAAGGTACCTATCTTACCCTGTACAGTAAAAACTGCGTTAATCTGTAAACTTGTCTTGTGCATTATGTATATTATACACTTAGCTAAATTTATAATTGGTCACATGGTCAAGGGGAAGAGCGCCTTACTCCTGATCCGACTCCTGATCGGTTGTGAGTTTGAGCCCCGCAATGAGCAAGGTTTGATGACGAACTTCACAATCAATAAATTTGGCGCAAGTACTGGTTGGTAGCCAGGAAGCAGTCATTGAGAGTGATTGGTATGTATGTTGTGAGAGCTTGTTTCACAATCGATTTAAGTTTAAATAAGTTTAAACAAAATAATAAAGAAGACTGTGTTTTTATTGAAGGGAAAATACCTTGTATGAATGTTTAATGACTTTTAATTTAGGGTTGTTCTTTTTGATCTGTGGTAAATTTCGCCTGAGGGTCTAATTGGATTAATATTCTCATAAAAGTTGTGTGCAGAAATTATTTATATGACTGTGTTTGCCTGTTGAATATTCATTCATTGATTAAAAATTATCAATAAAACCCAAGTGACCAATTGGAAAGTTTATTCTGTGTATATTTTTTGTTATAATACAGTTATTCCCATTTCATGTCGAACATACCTACTTTACATTGACACGAAATTTGAGATTTGTTTGGGGTCAATCTATTGACCAGAGTATTGGTTTATAATCTGTATCTTCCATTGAGCTTTGATATATTTCTGTTGACTTTCATAGCCCAAATTTCATGTTATGATGAAGTAGAGCAGACTGTCATTTAAATCCTCATGCACTGCTTTCACTTTCTATTCTTTTTTGCAGGAACAGAACTGTTACAAAACAATATCAAACAGTTGCTCAGAGACATTAGTCTACAACTGAATGATTGGACTGTGTCACTACAAAAATGTTATGATTTTCATAGCTTTGACTGGATGAAGAAGGAACCAGTCAAGAGAGATCCTACACTTAATTCGGATCAAGATGCTATTCTGGTGGCAGTACACAGTCTAGATCTTCATCTACAAACTGCAATTACAAGGTGGGTAAGGAACCAGTCTACAAGGCTTGTGCGGAAATTATTGAAATACTATCACTTTTTCACAATATTTGCAACGTTTTTCGTTCAAATTTGGTACAAGTATGCAGAAACCCCTCATAAGTCAAAAGAACGAAGAAATAGTGAGGATTGTGATATTGATGTATATTATTAGTTATACAGGTTCTTGACAGGGTATATGGGGGAATATAATCTGTCTGTGTGCCATATAACCCGAGGCGTCAGCCGAGGGTTATATGAATCACAGACAGGTTATATTCCCCCATATACCCTGTCAATAACCAGTATAACAAATTTATAATACTGCAAACCGTGTTTTCATAAGAATTTAGCTAAACAAGCGATGTTTCTATGCCTAGCTCTAGATCTAATAATTAGATCTGTGCATTTTAGGTGTTTTTTGGTTCATAAAATTGTTTAGAGTGTTTTAGTAACGTATAATATCAGTAATTAAAACGTTTTCCTTTTAAAATATATCGGGAATTACTTGCTGTAGATTACCCCATAAGGTACCTCAATACACATGGTTAAGCGCACGCTTGCACTCTAATTTTTATTTTCAAACGATCTCATAGACTTTATCGAACTGAATTTTGCTCAAACCTTAAACAATCTATCGTTTTGAATATTAATACTAGCACACATGTAATCTGTTCAATATTTATTGAATCATGTGTGAAGATCAATTGTCAATTTCTAGTAACTTGCAGACATCAAGAGATAAAAGTTTTCGAGTCGAGCCGTGAGCGAAAATGGTTACGAGGCGCATGAAGGGGAAATGAGTTCGGACGTCATATACCCTGTCAGCGCCGTGTATATAGAATCCTATATACGCGAGCCTTTAACCAATGAAATAAGTGGATTTTTATTTGCAGTATTATATAGATGTATATACACATTTGTTGAAATTGTCGTGGGTAGTAGTACCTGGAGCATACCGTCAGGAAATAGTCTATATTTCGTATTTCAGTATCAGTTATAATTGTAGCGCAAAAATGTATTCTGTCAAAGTCAGAAGGACGAACATTCATCTTATTTACATTCATCTTATTTACAAAATTTGTTGTTTCTGAAAAATTGTATAGTGGCAATGTTAACCTTGATTTGTTTGTGTTTACAATGTTTGCATGTTTGCTGAATTCCTTCAGCATACTTTTAAGTACATAGAAAATATTGCCAGTTATTTTATAGCTTTTCATTTCATGGAAGGGCATCAACCACAGCAAACTTTAGTAGTGAAAAATATGTCTTAGATTTGCAGTACTTAATTCTATGACTCGCGTAGGATCATTCTCATAGTATTGCTGTTGTATTTGAAAACCGTAAGTAAACAGCCTGTAAAGAAATTTCTATATCTGCTTGTTTAATAAGTAAATACATGTATTGCTTTTTAAATATTTTCAGAGTCCGAGCTGTGTCAGAGATGATGGAGAAATCATCAGGCGATACTCAGTTTCTGTGGAAACCAGATGAATTGCTCAGTAAAATGCAACCAATCAAGGCTGAGCTTGAATCTTGCAAAGGATGCTGGGAGGAAAGTTTGTGTAGAATTGAGAAAGCAGTTGGAAAATGTGATGAAGGTGAATTACTACATTCCTTTTTATTGAGTGTCAAAATTAAAATCCTAGGGTGAGCTATTTGGATCACCAAGTGTCCATTGTCCATCTTCTAATAAACCACTGGATGGATGGTGAACAAATTTGGTCTGTGGTCAAATTTTTCTAAAATAGCATGAATGGGATGCACTAGAATTATCTAACATTCAGTCAGAGTAGAACTGAAGTGGGAGAACTTTTCACTGCTTGGTGGAAGGTCAAAGGTCATCTAACTTGTTATTTGGCATCCTGTCATTGACTTACATCCAGTTTGTGTCATATGTTTTGCTCTAATGATCACAGAGATCTCTGGTCTAGAAGAGGTGAAAGGAAAGTAGTGTTAGCAAAATTAAAGTGAAAGAAGTGTGTGAATGAAATCTAGGTCAAGTTTGAAACTGGGTCATCTAGAGTCAAAAAGTATTTCAAATTATTGAAAGTCCTTGTTAACACTATAGAGGTTACACTTTGTATCTGATCTATATGAACCTTGGTCAAGATGTTTGTCTCAATGACATGTAGTTGAAAAGTAGAAATGGGTTATTTTGGGTCAAATCTGGGTCACATAGTCAATTCATAGAAAAACCTTGATAACACTATAAATATCACATGTTTACCCAATCTGCATGACACTTGATCACAATGTTTGTCATCATGAAATAAAGGTAATTTTGGTTCAAATACGAAGTCACTAGATTCATTTGTAAAAAAATCTTGTTAACATTCCAGGGATCACCCTTGTTATTGTGAAAACTTTAGTACTTTCTTTTACCCTACCAGCTACATTTCGTGAAAAATCATGAACGTTGCGAAAATTGCAGAATTACTCAGATGAGCGATACAGGGCCATCTGAGTCCTGACTCTCTTGTTATGTAAGGTTTCTTAGGATAGTCAGAAGGAAACATGGCAGATTGGTGTTAGCATATTACTTATATATGTAATTACACATAAATTAGAATGTGTGTGAATATTTCAAATAGTTGTCCCTAATTTCTCCACAGTTTTTGATGGTTGGCCAGACCATTCCTTTAACACCATTTTCCATTCATGTTTACCCTTCTCAGTCCCTAATGTTTTGTAGAATGTTGTTTCTTTAGGAAATGTGTTGTGAGGCTTTGTCTTGTGTATGTTGCGTTCCCTGTGACAACTTAATCTCTCTTACAATGTAATGATAAGTTAAGTGTGGAGAAATCTGAATCCATGATGATTAATTGATACGTTTGTGTTTATTCTGCTAGGTGGTACTTTTAGTGATCTGATGAAACCTGTTCCAGTAGATGATGCTGAAGAGGTGGATATCAGAGTGAAGAAAGTGGAAGATTACATAATAGAGGATCAGGTATTTCTCATGTATTGTCCTGTATGATTCATTGCTGAACTTCAAGGTACATAGTCATATTGGTGTTGACAACATATCCTTAGTTATAAATATGAGAAAATCGGTTGTAAATGCAAAACAATGGTATTTGCTATCCTGATCTATGCACCAAGTTAGCACTAGTATAGGAAATACTTGTACTGGACTCGTGTTTTCCAGTTTCAGGAAACTTCAATCTTCTCTAAATTATTAGAAAATAAGACTATGTACCTTTATAACTTTTTTATTTTCATTCTGTTTCTTGTGAATTCGTTCATTCGTAATGTAGATGTACAAATTTAGCAGGTTTAACTAGTTTTACTCACATATCAAGGTAGCATTTGGTCTGCAATGGTATTTAAGACACATGGCATTTGGTAATATGATGGTAATACTCGGGAAGCAATATATTTATGTTCATGTTATAGAATAATTTTACTCCCTGTATATTTCAGGTGTTTGAAGCTTACACAGATTCCAATGAAATCCAGGCTGATTATGATTGGGAAAAACCTCTGACAGCAGAAGAAAAGGTATTCTGTGTATAGATATACTATATTGGTAGCATCGCTGGTATTCTGTGTATAGATATACTATATTGGTAGCATCGCTGGTATTCTGTGTATAGATATACTATATTGGTAGCATCGCTGGTATTCTGTGTATAGATATACTATATTGGTAGCATCGCTGGTATTCTGTGTATAGATATACTATTTTGGTAGCATCGCTGGTATTCTGTGTATAGATATACTATATTGGTAGCATCGCTGGTATTCTGTGTATAGATATACTATTTTGGTAGCATCGCTGGTATTCTGTGTATAGATATACTATTTTGGTAGCATCGCTGGTATTCTGTGTATAGATATACTATTTTGGTAGCATCGCTGGTATTCTGTGTATAGATATACTATATTGGTAGCATCGCTGGTATTCTGTGTATAGATATACTATTTTGGTAGCATCGCTGATATTCTGTGTATAGTCATACTATATTGGTAGCATCGCATCAGAGATGTTACCATAGTCATCATGTATTATAAGCTACGGAATTGCTCTTTGTCATGGGATGATGTTTTTACTCCTTGCATATGTCCCAAGATATTTTTAGAGCAACATGTTTTTATTATTCATTGACGGGTATGCTTGTTCAGTATGAGCATTCTCATTGGTCTAAATAGATCATTCGACCAATGAAATTGCTTATGGATACTCTGCTTTAGCTTGTCTGATCGAAAAAAATACTTTAGTATTAGGGGTGTATCTACTGTCAGCCAAAATTATGTTGTTAGGGATGCACTGGTACTGTCCTCTAATATCAGGAATGCAATTAGTATAGAATTATAGTAGATCCACATGTTCAATCATTATTTACCAACCCCAATACTTTAATATTTGCTTCAGGAGAAGAAACGGAGAGAGAAAGAAGAGGCTTTACGGATGCTAACAGAATTGAAGTCGGTGATTTCAGTTCGAGCTGTTGAAACAGAGAAGAGAGAAAAAGCAGCCATTTTAAAAATGCATCCTGAACTTCAAACTGATAAATCAACTGAAATAAAATCAGAGGTCTTTACTGAAGATGATTCAGATAAAAACTTAAGTGACCAGACACATCCAACTGTAAATACAGGTAGTGTTCAACTAAATGATAAATGTACAGATATTGGAGAACACACTGATATTAGTAAATTATCTGCTGGTCATATTGATTTGTCACACAGGAATATTGATTCCTGTTCATACGTAACTAGACAAGGTGTTCGAAGATTACGGAAAAGTAATATGTTAGATTTAAATGATTCTGATTCAGACGATTATCCAGACAGTAATGTTGAAGATTACAGAAGTATTGAAGAAGATGATGATGTCAGACCAAGACTTGGTCTTCCAATCCAAAATAAGACTGAACACTTCAGTAGTGATCTAGCTGACAATAACTCGGATAATGAAGATGTTAGTGATGATTTTGTGCAATTTAGACTCCCAGCTCTTACTTTAGAAGAAAGACTGGAGAAATTAACTGGGGCCAACTTTGATATGACTGCTGACTTAGCTTTAAAAGCAGCAGCAAAGTCTAGAGAGTTTGGTGGGATGGATGAACTTACATTTGGAGGCGATGTTTATGGGGAATTGTCTGATGATAAAGAGAGTATAGATGAGGATACGGACATTAATGAAATTGATGATACTTTTGATAATGTCATTGTTTATAATGAAGGTACACTACAATGATAGTCATTACACTTTTGAATGTTTGTTTTGTTTCTGATTTTCTTATTTCACACTTTAATACTACATGTAGTTTGGTCGGACCTTGTCTATGGTTGGTCATCCTACTCATAAATAGTTATTTTCACCGCGGATAAAATATTTTCACTCCACTTACCTATGCTTTATAAATATCAAGATATCGTTAGTACACTATATTACTGTAACAACTATGAAGCTTTTCTAAAATGCTGCGCCATTTGTGGTAATATATCACACATAGGTAATAGATACCTGAACTATTAATGTGTTTGGGTCTCGTAAAGTTTCTAAATAACGAATCGCCAAAGTCTGAATAAATCCACATATTATTAGTTATATAAGTAGTTGTTGATGGGGTATACAGGGGAGCGTGTGGATGACTCATAGGATCAAGATGTGTTTGTGATCCTTCAAATATCACATGAACAACTTGCTTGTAACACATAAATAATACTGCAATTTTCACTTTTTATATGAGCACTCTATGATGATCATTGACAAGAAGTGAGTTTGTATCTGAGCAACAAGTGGAATCGATTTATTAGGATCTTAACATTCCGTGAAATACATCCATCGGAAATTTGAAATTTACACAAATTATTCCTATTTTACCTTTGCATCAATCAAATAAGCAACACTGTGATGCCATGGTTACCACGCCCACTGCCATCAACCCGACACCGGGTCAAGCAGTCCTAGCACAAGCCTTATAATGCCGAGCATAGGCCAGGGAGCTGCTGGTACAATTGAATGTCTATGATATGTCACAACCGTGGTTTGAACCTGCGAACACCTGCATCATTGTGTGCCACCATTGTTTCATAACAAAAAGTGGTGAATGCTTTTTAGAATATGATAAACGGACACATGTATTTTTTAAAAATTCTTTTAATATTTGCGGAAAATATAGTATTTTTTTATGAAACAGAAACAGGGCTACAACGGAGTCTAGACAACGGGGTCTAGACATATTGAAAGTTGCGCAAAATGGAAATTCACATTATCAGCAAGACGAATATAATGGTTTCAAGAAAGGTGGTCAAATTAGGAATAGGTACATGTTTGCATTGTTTGTTTATATGAACTTATCGGATGAAAGCTTAATATTTCTGAATAAACTATCATGATATTTGTTCACTGACAACAAGTAAAAGTAACAACAAGAGGAATATACTGTCAATCTGAATTTATTTAACAAATTGTAAATTTTATCAGCCAACCAGTGCTGTGTCTCCTGAAAAGAGCAGAAAATGTAAATAATTAATACATGTACAAATAATCCCATCATTCACCCTCAAACACGTCCGAACCATACTTTATATCAAAAATAGAGATTAGAAGAAATGTCTTAAGGTTTGACATCCTACCGAAAGGGAACATTGGTACAAACATTGGTACAATAGAATGTATTTGCTAACTATGTACATACCTGTGCATGCCCTGGCAGCTGTGCAATTTTGAGTATCGTCTACCTCTCCACTACAGTATTCTCCACCAAAATGAGGTTTTGGGTTCGAGCATGTACGGATTCGAGTTTGGGTACCAATGCCACAGGAAACTGAACAAGGGAACCAGCTACGCCACTCCGTCCAACCACCATCAACTACAAACATTGGAATAAAGAAATAAGTTGTTTTAAAAATTATATTTTTATCTATAGACATTTGAAAGAGTGCATGAAAGTTAAATCCATGTTTGTTACATTTCAGAACTTCACTCAGTAGTAACTGGTAATTAAACCTGTGTATGTAGCATCATATCTATATAAATTATAAAATAAAACATGAGATAGTAGAATTTTATAATTATGAACAAAAGTGTACTCATGAATTCCACAATTTGTTTGTATGGTTCATATGGTGATATGATATTATTTCTTTCATTTACATAGAGTAACCATTGTAACTGAACACGGCGAAACACTTATTTTAGGGATTTTTTTAGTTATAATAAAATATATATTTTAATAATAAGCAACGAAATATTTACATATTATATTGTATACGGTATGTGTCACAATGAAATATTACTTCGCTCTAACGAAATAATTATTCGTTCTTATGAAGTAATTTTTCGTTGCTGTGATTTTTAAATTTGGGTTATTGGCTATTGTTGTAACATAGTACTAATCACGCAAATATGTGAACTTACTCGGACATGGAGTGGACGCAGAACACGACTGTGTATCCTGGGTATCGCCAGCGCAGTATTTGCCTTCACCATGTGGTACCGGGTTCGAACAATTTCTAGATCGTGTGATCACACCATCTCCGCACGTGACCGCACAACTTCCATAAGCTCCCCATGATCCCCAACCACCATCAACTATACAATTTAAGAGTTATAAATTATTACCAACGAATGTCGAACAATGAAACAGCGAATAAATCAATATCTATTGTACTATACATATACATGTGAATTTATATACCGTCGTTAATCAATTATGACAATTATACAATAAGAATCTTTTAGCAGAGTCACGTTCCCGCCTAAACTGTAACCCTCGAGCCTGATATTTCTATCCGTACCGGAAGCCAGTGAAATAGTGATAAATTCCAGCACCCGTGTATACGCGGGAAATCCCGGTCTGATATGCAAGAATATAAGAATCTTTCCCTGGCTCTGATTACTTTAATGCTTTAATACGTTTTATATAGAAATCCCAACTAATCTAATTATAATGTTCTATAATTTTTGTGATTGAAGTTATAATCGGAAATCGGCGAACCATACCACCTATGTATGACCATGCGACATTGGGGACACTATATCATCGTTTTCATCGAGATGGAAGAGTATACATACTTGTGCAGTTAGTCAAGTCAGGCGATATCGTACAGCTAAAAGTTTCTTCCAGTTCCCCGTCACAGTAATCCCCTCCATAGGCAGGTCTCGGGTTTGTGCACGTACGGAACCTTGACTTTACCCCTGTGCCGCAGGTGGATGAGCAAGCACTCCATGTAAACCAGGCCGACCAGTTTCCGTTAACTGAACGTAGATTTTTCAAACTGATTGTCAATGTCGGGCTAAGGTCTCTATTTATGATTGTCCAGATCGCTTATTTCAAAACCTAATTACTGTTTTATTTATTAACAGTCAGAGGTTAGTACATGTATTGCTTTTTTGAGACAAGTAGAGCTACTTGTCATTTACATTTAAGTCAAACAGCCTATCACCGTACAAGGGACATTTTTGTAATATCTATTAAATGGAAATATTGATATCAACCAACTATGTGTACCAAGTAAGCCATGTGTTTGATTCCTGAAAATGTGTGACTAACTTGGTGCATGGTATAGTTTACCGCATTTGTTTAAATGTAAAAGATGCCAATTGTCAGTAAATAGCTGCAACATTGAACCATCGAACGTTTCCCCCTCGAAGATGCTCTATTGACAAACAACTATTTATTATCATCCTCCATTCGGTCTGTCAGAATCTTTCCCTCCTTTGTCAGAAAAATATTTATAAATTGTTGAAATGATTTTGTCCGTTGCGTTGATAATGTTGTGGAACATAATGGATTGCAGTAAAAGAAAAACAAATGTTAAGAAATACCTGGACAAGGATCCAAGTTGCATGGTTCGGCCTCAATGTCCTTGCCTGGACAAATCTTGCCATTATAGAGAGGTGGTGGGTTTGAGCAGCGCCGTATCCGAACATGGTATCCTCCGCCACAGGACGCGTCGCAGTCGGACCAGCTCGCCCAATCTGTCCATATTCCGTCGACTGTTTTTTTTTTAAATTAAAGCAGACATATTCAACACGAGTTTAATAAGCATTTAAACAGATGAACTGTCGTTTTGTTGAACCAGACACCGACAGCAATGCCATATTCTACCTTGGAAGCTGAACAAGCTTAGAATTATACACCCATAGTATCACATTAACTGAGACGAAGACATCTTCCTCGGATGAAATGGTTAAATTCATAAACCGCATTTCCAGAATACATGTCAAAAGAGAGAGAGAATAAGTAGCTACAGGGAACGCCACATACATAAGACAGTGCCTCCTCACGCAGACCTCCGGGAAAACAACAATCCATAAAACATAAGGCACTTGGGGAGGTTACAAGTTGTGCTATATTGGACTCGATTTAAAAATGCAATCGTCCAACAGACCATTCGGAAATGATGGCGAGAGAACAAGGTGAACAAATCACGTAAAACTAATTTGCGCAGAGGTTCTATTTCAGCATCAAATTGGTCAGTGGTTCCTTTTTAGTGGAACACATTTGCCCAGTAAGTACTAGTATGCTGAAACCATCTTTTAAGAGATAATAGTCGCGAGAACACAAGTATAAACTTAATTTCAATCATTTATCTGGGTTAATGAAAGACATTATATATAAAGCATAGAATACGTCACATTTCACTTACTAGGACAAGGTGTTGCTACAGTACAAGCTTTTGTTTGGTTACTCTCGCCTTGACATGGATAACCGCCATACTGAGGGGCTGGATTTATGCATGCGCGGTTTCGCATTCTGTTTCCACTCTCACAAGTCGCTGAACATTCTGACCAACTTACCCAATTTGTCCAACTACCATTCACTATAAAATAATTACAGTAACGAGTACACTTCACTACTTGGGATTTTGACCCTAGAGCTTCAGCCAATATTGCATTCATACACACCATCCCTGTTTTATAACCATTTTATTGGATTTGTTCGACTACCCAGTAGCTAAATGTTATTACAAAACAAGATGTCAGCACATAAGTAAACCGCGTTTTACCATCCGTAGAAAGCAGTTTATGACAACATTATTCGTTTTTATAATCAACGTGCTTAGGGTAATTTTTCATTTTACAGCTATCACTAAACTTTATTTACAAAACGTCAAACATCGATATTTAAATCCCCAAGGTCATATTCATTCTTTGAACATCGCCGACAATCTTCAATACATTTACAATTCCTAAGACCTGTCGTCCACTAGGCCCCCGAAGGGTTCCCGAAAGCGGAATTCACTAAATCGGGATGTTTCGGCATGGCTTCGCGATGTTCTGGAACCCTTCCGTGTCCTTCCTTAACACTTCTGGAAACCTTCTCGGCACTTCAGGGCCAATCGGGATAGAAAAAACTTCGGCATTTGGACGCCGAATGCTTTATTCGGGACGGCTTCGGGATCTTCGGCAAACCATCGGCAACCATTCGGGACGTTCGGGAACCAATCGCCATTAACTCGGCATCTTCGGAAAGCCGTCTGCTAGGATTCATAATCTTTTAGCCATCCCGGGCATCAAACTGGCCGCGGTCAAGTGCAGGATACTGCATCCTGATAAGGATGTACATGCATATGCAGGCACTGACGATCTGGCGGACCACCTCTGGACGTTGAAGCATGGTGTTGGCCAAACACTGCCACCGAGCAGAAAGAACGCAGAACGCGTTCTCCACTATTCTTCAAGCCCTGGAGAGTCTGTAGTTGAAGATCTTCTGGCTATGGTTCAAGTTGTGTCGCTTGTATGGCTTCATAAGGTTGGTCCTCATAGGAAAGGCGTCATCCCCTACAATAAAGTAGGACATGTCACTGTCATCATTGGTGATTGGCGAAGGTGGCGGGAAACCAATAGAATAGTCATCCATACACTCCTTCAATTCAGAATCATTAAAGATCTGGCAGTCTGACATGAAGCCCATGACCCCCAGGTAAACTTATAGTTTGCATTGACTAACGCCAGAAGGACTATGCTAAAGAAGCCCTTGTAAGTGTGATACAAACTTCCCGAACCCGGTGGCTTCTTAATTGCCACGTATTTGCCACCGAGGGCACCAAGAGTATGGGGCATGTTCCACATTTTTTCAAATTGGGCGGCCACTTCACGCCAAGCCTCTGGAATATTGAACTTCATCTTTATACTCCTGAAGCAGGGCAGTACACACTTCTGGGACAAAAAATGACATACACTTTCCGCAGCAACACGGAAGTCATACGCCAAGGAGGCGTACATGTCCCCAGATCATGTACCTCAGCGTCATCGCAAGCTTTAGGCCAGCAGGAAGGGCGTTACGTAACCTGGTGTCCTTTTTCTGAATGCGAGGCGTTAGACGCTGGAGTATGTCGTCAAACATTGTTGGCGTGATCCTCAAATACTTTTTGAAGGAGGTGACATCTTCATCTCGGAGTTCCTGCATCAATGTATTGTACTGTCCATACTGAAGCCTCCTGTCGTCTGTGAGCCAGGGCGGACCCACCATCGATAACGTCTTCTTCTTCTCTGTCTCAAATACAATGCCAAGTCAAGCATGGCATCCATTTCAGCTTGGATTTGAAACTGAAGTGCAAGGTGAAGGTCTCTAACATTCATAGTGTCCCACTAGCAACTGATAACAAAATAGTAGTTCGGCATCGTTTATATACTCCGACTCTCAAATCGTCAACAGTTCAGCATTCTATCGCCAACGATTCGGCAACTCTTCAGCATGTTCTGCAATGTTACCGCAACCTTTCCGCACGATCGGGAAACATTCGGGAGCCAATTCCGGAACTGTTGGCATTCTTCCGCGTCGCATTCGGCCACTTGGATAGGTTTCGGCGTTTATACCGCAACCTTTCGTATGCCACTCCGCGAATACATGCCGAACGAGCCCGATGGCAAAACTTCACCCATTTATTGATTAATGATCCCGAAAGGTTCCCGAAACTAGCAAAAATTTATCGGCAACCCTTCCGCAAAGCATCGGGGCTGTAGTGGACGGCAGGCAACGTCGAATCTTTAACGATATGCACGTCGAATATACAGCATACCAGACCATATGACCATTGATATTGGTATTATGTTATTCTGTGACACATTCATTAAGAAGCTTTTATAAAATAGCACAGCACCACTTAAAATAATATTTCTCTCAGTCGTTTTGAGAATGCATATCTGAAAACTATAATGACAGTTGCCTAACTTAGCTTTGTTGTTCAAATATTAAGTAAATTTCTTCAAAATATTTATATTTCCAACATGACAGGATCCGTATAGCTCGCTACATGTAAAATCCTCATCCGACTTTAACCTGTTGTTGGCATAAAGCTATTTATGTTCATCTATATTGAATTGTTTTATTTATATAGATGTACTAACCTGGACAGTTGGAGAAGCAAAGACCGCTTTCATATGCGTTACCATAACAGGAGCCATTGTTCACCGAAAATGAACAGTTTCTGAACCGGAAGTGAACAGAACTACCACATGTAGTACTGCATTCTCCCCAACTGGCCCAGTCCTCCCAAGCACCATCTAGGTAAACGAGAAATAACTATCAAAAAAGACCAGAAATAGTTGCGTTTTTGATTTTCTATTTATTAAAAATATTTCAAACGAAGCAGTGCAATCGATTATAATAACAATATAATCAAGCACTTTTCCGATCGGATACGGGTTTGCCCGAGCATGGTCTGCCAATGCAATGTTGCAATTTCCCCTTAGTGTATGTCCTTATTGTTCTTGTTTCTTCACATCAACATGTATACTGGTTGTCCTGATTACCAATGTGTTAAGTTTTCAACCAATGAATTTTGCGTAAAAACTTCGAAATTCAAAATTTGCAATATAAGCGAAGTTGTTTAAAAACTATCACATATCGTAGAATAAGAGGTATACTGAACTTCTATATTGTTTTCCAATATATGTTGCCTGCAAAAAAACGACATTTTCTTCTTGAAGAACCAAAACATTCTTAAAACTATGATGTAAACAAATGTGCGACGAAAACTAGCATAGTAATCGGACATTTTCATGAATGACGAGGATATGGACAAAATTCCCATATAGATGGATTCTGACAGCATAATATAATTTGTTGCATTGAGTAATGTTGGTCATAAAAAGAAACAAAGCAGTAATATATACCAGAATGTTCGTCCAAGTCTGTAATTATGCATGATGTGGGCCTGACGATCTAAAATGACATCCACGATGGCCGCCATACCTTACCTACTTCATTTAAAACGTTATGTTTAAATTAAAGTTTATATGAGTACTTATCAGACTTGTTCAGGAATATCAACAATTCTTTCAAAATCATACCGTACCAGAGATGCCTTTGAAACCGACGAACATGATAGGCGAACTATTCAAATGATTACCTTTGCAGTCTACATACTGACACAAATGTAATTCTGCATCGTCTCCTGTACAGTTGTCACCACCAAAGGCAGGAGTCGGGTTTGAACAGTTCCTCATTCTGTAATTGTTGTATAATAGTCACAATGCGTCCACTGCCTTTTCATGTAAAACGCAATGGCACTCTTCTGACAAAAATGGTCAATCTGTTTGTTCTTATTGTATTTGTAGAAATTTGTATAATCTTTCAGAAAATAAAGATACAAATTCCAAAAAAGGACGATTTTAGCGTGAAATTCCTATCCCCATAGTAGAAACATTTTTGTCACTTGTAAATGCTTTACAAAAGATGCGTGTGATTTGTCATTAACATCTTTACTATTAATTGTTATTTCATCATTCGTAGAGTATCTAAAAACCCCATACTTTTTTTACAAATGAAGAAATTCATTTTTTCAGATACAAAGTACCTTTTTTAAACAGTTTTGATTCAAGTTCTCAATTATCTCAACTGTCGACTTGCCAGTCCATAAAACACCATTCAATTGCATATATTCAGGTATGATTTGTACATGATCATGGCCTTCTCAAGACATTCCTCGCAGTGAGGACAATAGGTTCGCGCTGGAACCCAAACATTGCTAAATATCAGAAGTATCAAAAGAAGATATTTAATTGCTTAGTAACTAGCGATGAGACTAGGTTTATTTTATGTATGTGCTCGCAAGATGCCGAGATATCCTGACCTACGAACAACGGCCGCTAAGAAGATTTATACTTCATATTCTTTATGAAATAGTGGACCAGTTGCACGGATTGCTGTTCCAAACGTTCGATGACTCTTAGGATGGTTCTACAGAAATGTTGTACATGTACTAAAAATGTAGCAAAAGTCCGTGATGAAATCGCGTACAAAGAATGGTATTCGAGATTTCTAATCGCGCCATGATTATTCCCCACCTCATAATGTTTCATAATTTCTGAAGATGAAAATAGTTAATGTAGTACCTAATCGTCCATACTTGATTTGGCCCACTTGGACTTTTTCCTGTCCCAAACAGGAAAAACACCTTACCGGACGACATTATGACACAAAAAAAGCCTATAGGGCCTGTGGTACGTCCGTGTTTGTTATGTATAACCAGAGAGGCATATGCATATCGATTCAGATCCTGTAGGAGACGATTGAAACATTGTGTTTTGACCGAATGAGAAGAATTTGAAGGTAACGAACAAGATTCAACATAAAAAATCTAAGAATTCCCAAAGATTACAAAATTTCTGTAACCCATCTCATATATTACCTTGTTTGATATACATCATAACCACAACTTTGGCTACATTCACTATAATCTGACCAGTTTGTCCAGCCTCCATTTCCTATGGAAGAAGTAGAACATACGTAAAGTATTCCAATGTACATATTATACATCACACAATAGGTGTTTACCTGCGCCATATCTCCATATAGTATTTGTAACTTGTGTATCTTGTTCAAAACGCTCAATATCGCCATACTGTTTGTTTTTGTCAACTTCACTCAAGACTATCCGACATAAGGTTTGATCGTTCATAATCAATATGTGTACAAACTCAATTACAAAATGTCCAGCACTTGTAGTACATGTACTATTATGTGTGTAGAGCTATTTTTCTTGATCCCGGTCAATTATTGAGCAGTAAGAAATCTATACTGGCCATGTTTAGAGTTTTTACGTTGATGTACATACTGTACTAGACATAAAAAATCAACATTGAAACTACCGTAAGATGTTCTATAATATGGCTACTATGTCACCTAATTACTTTCCTGTCCGATTTTGTTCTGAAAGTAATTCTAACATGTTGAATACTTATTGTAAATCGCTACTGAGAAATACAACGAATATGATATGTTTTATCCGAAATAAGAATGTATGCATACTTGGGCATTCTGTGACGAAACACTTATCAAATGTTTGGGAAGCGCCGACACAATTGGAACCATTATAGGCTGGTTTAGGGTTGTCACAATGTCTTGTTCTGTACGTGACACCGGTATCACAGGACACCGTGCACCCTCGCCATGCCTCCCAGCCGCCCCATTCGCCATCAACTGCAAACATAATCGACAAATGTATTAACCTCTAAACCCAGAACGAGGGTCTACATGGTAATCAACCTTTATATCGACCGTATATAAATATATCGAAAATACGACTTATAATACATGTATATGTAATTATTATTTTCACAACATGGTCAAATTCCAATTATTATCCCATGTTTCATCCGTATTTGATATTTCTGCATATATTAGGCATGAACATTCGTGTGTATTATAGAACACAATATTCACATTGGAACAATTATTCCGTGAACGATAAGGAATTTCATTTTGGCCACTATAAGATGTCACTCCATAATCAGACAATTTGCCATAAATTCAACTTACGTTATTATATATATATATACATTGTAACTACAACTTGAAGCATCCAATATATATATGTATAAAAAACTATAAATATATTTTTTTCATTTTCGATACAAATCATTATTGACTTCTCATTTCATGATAATCATTAACACAAACGGCAACATATTATATTATATGCACGAATACAATATATTTAATTGAAATTCAACTACCACCAAGCACAGAAGCAAACCAAACTTTGTCCTTGTGACCGACATACCGCCAAAAGGTTTGTTTCAACGTTCGTGAAATCTATGGTGTCTGTTGACAGTAACAAGTGTTTCTTTCGCGACTGTACAGAAACAGCATTATACAAACGTTATACCTCAACAAAAAACACAAAAGAGAGAGAATAAGTTGCTACAGGGAATGCCACAGACAGAGCCTCCCCACACAGACCTGCAGGAAAACAACAATCCATAAAACATAAGGCACTTGAGGAGGTTCAAGGGTACATACGTAAGGAAACAGAGGCGTAAGGAAATACACGTCTTCATATCAAATATATATGCCTCGTGTATGCTCAGCCAGAAATACATATCGCAACTCATTTTGCAATTGTCATAACAAGTTCTTGAAATTTCTAATGGTATTAAGCATATCGTTAGACTAAATGCCTCGTTAATAAGAACATGTTGTGTCTGATGATATGAATTATTTCACGACTTCAGTCAGTTCTTGAATACACACTACACATAGAATTCATTAGCGAGAAAAATGTTATATAACAAACAAGAAAGTTGATTACAATACCAGATTGTTCTCGTGCCGTATCAGAGACCAACATTCAATACTGTCAGATATTTAGTCACACTATTTCATTTCATGGATTGCGACTTTCTACCGTTCTAGAAAATGAGGCGATATCATAAAATGATAATGTTAATTTACTTCATTTGAGAACAATTTCCCGTTCTCCAATCAATCAAGTGAAACAATTCCTAATATACGCATCTAAGTTGTATTGTCATGTGTTTATCATTTACATATATCTATATTTACCTGGGCACAGAGGCTCCATACATGTTTTAGTGTCGTAGTCAAGGCCTGAACAGTTAAGTCCTAGTCCGAAAGGTTCCGGGTCATCACACATTCGAGATCTCACGTGATATCCACTCCCACAGGAGACGGAACAAGTTGTCCATTCCCTCCAGGAATTCCAACTACCATCAACTGTAAAAAGAAATTGTCATAACAAAGTTTAATACATGTACAACCATTTCTATTGGCTGCCAACTTTTGAAATATTGGTTTTACGCATTCAATTTAAGAGAGCCAGTTATACAAACATTAAACTTGATTGACTAATGGGGTATAAGACGGAGCATAATTGAGTTTCCGGAGATGTGATTTGCTTAGCGGTTTTAGTGTAATTTGATTGATACGAAATGACTCTGGGAAAACCTTAAATAGACCATAGAATGACATCGCGCATGCACGAGTTATACAGGTGCGTATACCGAGTCTTCCTGCTGCCCTGTATACGGTGCAGACGTATCTCAGGTCAAGGACATAATGACAGTCACGCTCACTTCTTTCTAAGGTACGTTGACCCTTCAACTTAGTTTGATTGAGTTAACAACACGATTCAAGACTGTCCCCAGAAATAAAAGCTCACGCATTTCAATTGGTCGATCTCATTTTATAAACGCACACAAATCATACGCTGTCCCTTTCCCATTTACATGTTTGTATATTCAATTACCTGGCATTACGGAAACCTTTTCACCCGGGGAAGTATATCTTAAATTGATTTATATTTTCATCGGCGGAATAATTTAACCTTTAATAGTTAACAGGTGAATAGTTTGTTTTCCAACCTGCCAATGATTTCATGGCCTTTCAGCCAGGCTGAGGGGGTTCTTTGTTACCCTGCCAAAATGTTTGTATATAGAAATGTATGGATGGTTCAGTGATGAACTGCATTTGAGTTACGTTAATTAGAAAGCATTACTTAAAATAAAGTCGAGTCTACATTTGGTTAACTATAAGGTACAAATGTGATATGAAACAATTCAAAACATTAAATACGTCATTGATGTCCAAGAAATATATGTTTATTTGCATGGCAGCGGGAGTTCATAGAACTCGATTAAACTGGATTTTTACTTCTCCCAAACATTAAATCAAAATGTGCCAGGTCCATTAACGACATATACTTCATTTTTTGCCCTGTCTATTCTGATGCCGTTTTTATACCATATATATAGTCGTTTCCTATCTGAGACAATCTGCGTACAGTAAACCTCAATAAAAAAACCTCCATTGGGACCCTTGAAAAAGTGTGTTCTTAATTTTGAGGTGGTCTTTTTATTGAGGTGGCCTTTAAGTAAGGTTTTACCATATTTTATATAACCAAAAATAATTATTGCTAATAATGACCTATTCGGGCTTTATGCAGAATATCTAAAATATGTAAATAAACTTCAAACAATTTCCAATGTCAGCTTCGTTTAAATACAATGTATGTTGAAAACGTATGCCGTCAAATATGACACATGGGGCAATCAGCAGCGGAAGTATGCACATCCATCCGACAGAATGCTTGGACGTTCAATGTCAACAGTGAGCATTTTATTAATTTCTGTCCTAGTTGCATAGAATCTAAAGTTTTTGTATTTTCTCAGTGAAATCGGAATACAGAGACCACCATTGGTTTTGAAGAAAGTCGGTCTTATTCATGATGTGGTCCGAGTACTGATTTGAATGCGAAAGAAAACAAATTTCAGAACGCAAAGGAGTTATATTGAATCGATATCATCGATGAGACGGACCAAGTTTTAATGTCAAATTTATCAATGGTGATGTTGTAATTGTTCAAACACTGGCAAAACTCAACGACAATTCGAGTGATTTACAACTAAAGTTACCCAACAAATGAGTGCATATGTAAAATCGAACTTACCATCGGCACTCTGTACAACTAACAGCGCATTTAACATAACCACACACACAAACATCCACTGTCCCGACATGATTAGGATCTTCTGGAATATCAAAGACCTTACGTGTCTATTATTGCAATTATTACTTTAGCAATGTCCTGCATATTTAAAATTGAGGTACTGATCGTTAGATTCATCTCCACGGACACAATTAAGCGCATCAAAGTAATCACGTTCACACCTATTGGTGTACCAAAGTCATCAATGTTTCACAATAAGGCCTACCATGGTCATCGTTTCCTAAAAAGTTGATGCACCAAGGTAACCATCGGCTGCTCGCATGCAAGAGAAGCTATCTGAAAGGGGCTCCAAATGGGTTTTACAAAAAGTCACGGCCCTCGCTGTCGATCGCCATCGGAGCCAATTTGCGCATTTGTGATGTAAGTTGGGATATAATTGCAATTGGCGAATTCGGCGATTTCCTGCTTTAAAATTTGGAATATTATGATGCAATGCGACCGATTTATACATTAATTACATTAACCGCCCTTTCAGCAGCCTCGTGTGTACAACTGGCACTATAGATATATGCGGAGTTTATCGCCTGTCAATTACCTTAACAGATGAACCGTGCGTCTGATATTTTTGTATTTCATTTATTTACAATCGTGACAAACATTTCACTTGTTTTACAATTTTAAGGTTCTACCATAATAACTGACCATTTGTCTTTATTTCGGTTTGAAAATCTAGCATTTCTAGAACAAGTCAGATTGATA
Source organism: Mactromeris polynyma (assembly GCA_032209605.1). NCBI lineage: Eukaryota > Metazoa > Mollusca > Bivalvia > Venerida > Mactridae > Mactromeris > Mactromeris polynyma. The sequence goes on from JASFXZ010000008.1 coordinate 8,959,417, forward strand.
ATCTCTTGGAAAAAAAGTTTTTTCAATGAATATTTATTCTTTTTCGCATTTCTGTCTTATGTCTTAGTTTTATTCAATATTCCATGCAAACCATCTTACCAATTTACACATACTTGGATATTATAAAACTATTTTAAGTCTAATTCACAAACGTACTTTTTTGTTTTACGTTTTTGTCAACGACGTAGGCAATTTTAATTGAGTCTAAGATTTTGCGTAATTTTCTAGGTAATATTCAGATGGGTTCCACCTTTCAAGTATATCGCAGATACAAATAGAACAAATAAAGTAGATCTACTCTTGTTTACAACCTGTAAGAAACCGCACGCGGAATGTGGCGTCCTCACAGTACTTGTACGTTGACTACAATAACATGTGGACGAATCGGAGGTAAAATAAGTGCTCGTGGTTAAGCTTGATATATATAGGCAATCATTATGATATTATACACAAAGTCCATCATAATGCATGCAAAACTCCTACTTTTAACACTGTAGTTACAGTTTAAACTGATTGATAAAACTACGAACGGAACCATACCCCACCCACTGGATTTAAACAGAGGTGGCCTTGTTTACATTTAACTACTGATTACAATGCTAAATGATAGCATACATGTACAATTACAGCGATATTCTTGCTATGAAATATTGTCGTATGTACTATATGACGACAACCTTATTAATTTATAACCATATAAGTCTACAACAAGTAGACTTAGGATTTCAGATTTACCGTCATATGTCTAAGTTTGAAATATAGACTTAGACATTTGTTTAATTGAACCAATTATTGATAAGTCTAAGTCTAAACATAAGTCTAAGTTTTAGACGGGCCTAGAAACGTTTATAAATAAGGCCCCTAAAGTTCGCTCTGACGTTAAATCCGGTCTTTGTTTTCATTCTTGCACGATGTTAAGGCGATATAGGCAGAAGGAAATAGCCATACCTGTATTCGCTTTTTTGCAATAATTATCAAACTACAAGAAACTTAGCAAGATGAAATGTATACTGTTTTATCATTATACAGTCCTTCAACTAGCACTGCTATTGTTTTGTAAAAAATGTTGAAAATAATTAGAGAGCACACAATGAAATAGGCGTTATCGTGCAGTTGTCAGGACAGAAGCATGATAAATCGTTATAGATGGCCTTTATACTAGGCAGAAAGTGGCCCCTGCATAAATACTACAAGTTCTACATGTTTGACCTACTTAAAGCTACTCAGTTATAGTGTTATATCAAGAAGTGCTTCGTGACATTTGCCACTTGTACAACGTGGAGAGAATAATGTCTGATAAATGCATCGGTCGTTGAAGTTTTAAACCAATTCTAATTAACAATATTTTAAAATATCCATGTCTAAATAAATGCCTGTAATTAAAAGAATTTGCCTCAGATTTCCACAACTTGTTGCGCTAAACATCGTCGTTCAGACAAGAAAATATTCTTTGTGATAAGTTTCCTTTACAAATTAAATTTAAACTCTAGGTCATAAAACGGGTCAAATGTCCAAACTGGTAAAAAAAATCAACATACAGGCATATTTAAGCATTGAACATCTAACATACAGTATAACTAGTTAAATCTTCTATAGAAACATACAGGCATATTTAAGCATTGAACATCTAACATACAGTATAACTAGTTAAATCTGCTATAGCAACATACAGGCATATTTAAGCATTGAACATCTAACATACAGTATAACTAGTTAAATCTGCTATAGCAACATACAGGCATATTTAAGCATTGGACATCTAACATACAGTATAGCTAGTTAAATCTGCTATAGCAACATACAGGCATATTTAAGCATTGAACATCTAACATACAGTATAACTAGTTAAATCTGCTATAGCAACATACAGGCATATTTAAGCATTGAACATCTAACATACAGTATAACTAGTTAAATCTGCTATAGCAACATACAGGCATATTTAAGCATTGGACATCTAACATACAGTATAGCTAGTTAAATCTGCTATAGAAACTACAGCAAGGTCTCAATTCATACAGCCAACATTCATGTTTCAATATTGCAGCAACAAAACGAAATCACTAACAAATTTATTCTGCAGAACATTATTAACATCCATGTCTAGTAAAACGTATGACGATCAAAAAGAAGAATAAGTCACAGGCGCTAAAATAACAACCAAAGCAAAATCAAGATCACAAACAGCAGCAGCACAAAACCTTTTAAATCTAAGACGGTGCAAAAACAACATTGTTTTATAATGCGGCTTTTAGTCACAGCCTGTGCCATGTAGAGACTATTGCAGCTATTATGGGAGGAGGAAGATCCCAGAGCGGACACCTGGATAGAACCTCTTGCCTTCCGTAAGTCAGGTGGACAGCTTTTTAACTTACTCAATTCTATATCCCGCGTGGGATTCGAGTCTGCAGCGGCGAGGGGCAAGCGACCATAACCAATCTAACACGGAGTCCGACAAAGATAACATTTACGTCAGTAAAATGAAGAAAAACATTCACCACGTGACAAAAACATCACCTTTACTTTAGTGTTATTTCAATATGTCAAGGTTATTTAAATCGGAATGAAACATCCAAACTCATATCCTGCCATTTTGAACCAGACTTATCTCTATTAACCAAACAGTAGGAATTTAGTCCGATTCTATGGTATGCATTTCGGTATAAATTATGGTCAGGGTTGGTAATTTATCACGACGAATACATCATAAAAGTATGTATAATTGCTATGCTCGCAATGTTACCTAAAGCAACCGCATCTTTGAAACAAACTGTAGATCATACTTTAAATGTTTGTTTGAACTGGTTTAAACTCACGTTGCTGATACTTAGCACATTGGTTATATCGTCACACAGAATTAGCGCAATAACTACATACCAAAACAATTGCCCGGCCCCTATCATAATTTTACTTTCTTGTCGATTCCACTAGATTACTAAAAATGCATAAATATAAATATTTAATGTTTACGTGTTTGGTAATTTCTTGCTCTTTTACAAACTGCAATAATACAATTACAATCAATAATACAGCTTACATATCTTCAGTATGTATTTCTGTAAACATATACATTTGCAGACACATAAACAATATTAATATATTTTTGTATGGTCGAACGAAGTATCCGCCTGAGTGAGAGTTTACAAATTGCTTATTTAATACAACTGACATACATTACACCGTAACAATATGTACTAACTGTAATGGCTAAATGTCACATGCAATATTAAACAAAGTTCAAATAAGAAATGAAAAATTGTTTCATGCCCGAAGTATTGGTTTGGCTTGTTTGGGGGTTTTACGCCGTTTCTCACCAGTTGTTCGGTTATACACGATGGTCAGTTGACCTAACCAGGTCTCCTATGGTTACCAGCAAGTTCATGCTCCTCTGCAAGCATGTCCCAAGTTTAAAAGGATTGTGAAAGCAGGGGCAAAGGGCCTCACTCACATATCCATGGTATAATATAAATCATGGGAGGAGAAGGGTATAAGAAAAACACAAAACTGGTGGGACATAGGGTACAATACAGCACCGTAAAACAATTACGCCTCCCGATGAACTTGGAAACAAAACAGCTTCATAGACTTGAAGTGTCAGTAAAATCACTGGATATGGTCTTAAAATAGTCAGACGGAATACCAAAGTTCCATGAATTTGACCATTATACTGCCAACACCCCACATTTAAATATAAATTGCCTAAAGACGTGAAAGCTAACCCAACGTAACAAGAGGTAAATAATAAAATCATGAATAAAATAAAACCATATGGCGCAAAACACGAGGACACAAAGCGACAAGCAAACCAACACACTAGACAGAACGTCAACATATACCTAATGACGTAGATGGGTCAGAACGAAAGAAAATATCATCAGCGACCTGAATACTTAAATCATTGACAACTGCCAGTCAAATACTACCATACAAATTATACATCATACAGAGTCTGCATTTATCAGCATCAGACGTGAAGTTTAAAGCGGACAGCGAAGCTGTTACAACGCGGTTAATACAAACGGTGTCAAAAAGCTACGCGAAGGTCAAAGAAACAGTTTTGATTGAGGACACGTTACAAAGCTTAATAACACATACACTAAAATAAAATCTGGAAGTTATTTCAAGAATAAAAACCAATTGGAAAAAACCAGTGCCTTCAATAAATTGAAATTAATTTACCTGTCTTTGTGGTTGGTCGAAACTATCAAGACAGACCTCTGCGGAGATTTCATGCTCCTGATAAGGCGATTTCTAACATGATCTATATTTGGCACACTACAAACCGTTATCTGAATTTATGGTTGATTTGCATAGGGGCGTATATCGTCTACAGAAAGTTTGCAATCGGGGCTGGTAGTGTAGGTAGGGGCTGGTATGCCATTGGATTTAAGAAGTTAAACTAGTGATTGTGGACTGAAAGTGCCATTTACGTTTTATATATACTCTTCGCCTGTGGCTAAATGCTCTGCACTAATTGACTGATATCGTTATATTTTGTTTATGACATAAAATAATGTGCCTAAGTCATCATAAACAAATTGTTAACTACAACTACAACTACAAATAGTTTATTGCATTCAAAACATATTTACATGTTTTATAGCAACTATACAAAAATATTTCTGACAAACAAAACGCATAGATTTTCTGAAGAGCACATGATGTTACAGTGCATGTATACAAACAAAATATATCAAAATATGAGCATAAATTATTCAATTTCTAATTAGATTGACGTAGAATATGTACAATGTAATCACTGATGGGGCCGTCACACCATAACGTTCTGGTCAGCGTTCTATGACGTTTGAGGAAACGTTGGTAATCGTCCGTGGTCGTTGGTATAGCGCCAGAAGAGCGTTGTGTGAACGCTGGTGAACGCTGGTAATCGTCAGTGATCGTCGGTGATCGTCGGTGATCGGCGGAGAACGCTGGTCCGAAAATAAAGTTTTGAACATGCACAAAAGTTCTCATGGAGACCAGCGTTCTTCAACGTTTAACTTTAAACGCTTGAGAACGCTGGAGAACGTTCGTGGAACGTTGTACTAACGTTCTCCGAACGTTGCACGCGTTCGGCTATTGTTAGTCAGTCGTTACCCTAGCGTTACTTGGTTGTTATTAATCGTTCACAATCTTTGCTTTGCAGTGAACGACTCACTAGCGACCTGTCAACGACCACTGAACGGACCCCTAGCGCACGCAGCGTGTGAATAACGTCAAACGAACCCACACGCCAGCAACATGCTAGTCTGTCGTTAGTCACACGTTATTCACACGTTCAACACGCTCGTCTAACGTTGACTAATCGTTCGTCGCGCGCCAGTGACACGTCAGCACACGCTAATAGTTTTCAGGGGTGTCTTACGTGGTCGCTGGTACACGCTCCTCATGCGTTAGTCACACGCTAGTCATGCGTTAGTCACACGTTAGTCACACACCAGGTGTGTCCACCTCACAATAGAACGCTCGAAAATTGAACGATTAAACATTCTTAGAACGTTCATAGAACGCTGACCAGAACGTTATGGTGTGACGGCCCCATAAACAAATAAAATTTAATTAATTGCATATTCTTTAAATGCTTCATCTAAATGCAAAAAACCATACCATATGTTCCTTTCGTTTACAAACAATTATTTTCGTGTCTTGACCACTTTGATTTTATGATTGTTTGCTTTGTATCTTTGTATTTGCATGTCTTCTACTAATGGGGTGGTTGTGAACTTTGTATGTGGCATTTCCTGCGCGACTTCTTCATTCGTATTTTTCAATATTTTATTTCTCTCTGCACACCATGCTACACCTTTATATATGTGTAATCGCATTCCGTCTATCTAGTCCTCATGTGTTATCATTCAATTGGGTCATATATTAACATGTTGTGGTATACGGTTTGTCAGAGAGTTGTAAGGTTTTGCATTCGCTAAATAATTTCTATAAATACATGACCTGACCAGTATTTTGTTGTATACCTCTTTGCTCCATTTTCAAAGATTATATAATGTTTATTACTTGGTTAAAATGTAAACATTAATGTCCTAATGTCGCATTGCATATCCCTAAACATGTACCACTACATAAGGATACCAAATCAATTGCCGTGTTTAACGGCTAATTAAGTACCTTTCACATCATTTTCGATTCCATTGAGACGTTAACTTCCAAAAATCATAACGCTTAACTAAGTGGACAAACTAAGTGATCTTGGTGTTCATTACGTTATATATCTCCAAAGTATCGTATATAGTCTGTGGTATATACCGTTCGCCATCATAATTGAATATTATTTTTTTCTAGTGTGTATCCATGTTTCCGTCGTTCTTCACTTTACATCAATTAAGTCTTTCTTCTCCTTTAGGCCACCATTCTTAACAACATCATTTTAACAGCATGTCGTATATAACTCATACCGGGAAGTTTACAGCTATATAGAATGGATCTTATCAGCAAACACAAACAATGCTGTATACATCCTGTAGGGACAACTTGTTGTTTCACTCATACACCGAGTGAAGCTTCTTTCATATGTCTGTCTATGGAACGTATTCACCACCTCCTCTCACTGTTTCGTTTTCAACTGAGCCTCTTCACAAATTGCTGTTACATTCTGGCTTTTGTTATCAAGTCACTTTCTATACTTATTCCTTGTACACGTATGCCGGAAAGTTAGGATTCTATTTTTCTTGTAAAAGCTTAGTGTCTTAGTTTAATTTTAAATTCAGACTACACGATTTCATCTTTTAAGCCTATTCTATTCATAACATCAATGGTCAACAAGTACAAACGTTGCTGCAGAATACCGCAAATAGAGGTTGCACGCGATCATACAAGTTGAGCAAAAATGAGATAGTCAAAGTTAATAAGTTGACCTATATTGCCAAAATTATTGCATCAACTTTTAATGCCAGTAATTTTTGATGTTATAAACTTATAATTGATTTCAGTTGTGCAAAATAAGCCTTTATTGCAAATGTATATGCGATGTATATAAATTGCAACTAAATAACACAGGAATATGAGAAAGATAATTTGGTAGAAAATGACTTGGCCGGTTTCAAATTATTGGTCTAAATGAGATAATTAATCAAGCATTTAAATAGTAAAAAATTAACAATTGTATAACAGCAGGTTATTTTTTCATAAGTATGTAAACAAATACATTTGAAGTTGTTACTTTGTGTTTTGTAATCTTTTAGGGCCATTTTTTTATTAATTTGTAATGTCCATCCCTTCACACTGATATCAAAATGTAAAAATACCAAGCAACAACTAAGCAAAAAGTTATATTTTTATCAAAGGGACATGTTTCTATATGTATAAAGGAATCCGAAAAGCAAATATGATAGAAATACAAGAACTACATATGGAAATCAGGCCTTTCAATATTCCGATTTATTTTTTCCACTTATATACTCTGTTCGTAACTTCTAATGCAACACATTATTTTTTGGCACTTTAATGAATATATCAGAAAACCAATTATCTAACTCCATGGAAATAAATGTTTTTACCTAGTTACGTTGTAGCACCAAGTTCAACTGCCTGTTGCCCACACACATGTCTGTTTTTTTTCATTTTACATGAATCTTTGCTTTAGCCGCATTATAGAACCTTTTGCATTATAACTGATGGAAATTGCATGATGTCGTGTGAAAAGTAAATCTGTATGATATAACATGAATACTGCAGTTGGTAAGTCGTGGTCTTACCGTGTAATTGTTGAGGCGAATTAGTACTAGTAATTCGTACTGAATGAATTCAGCATGTCCTTGGCACAAACACATCACACACCTCAGGCCATCCAGCTTTGAATAGATACCAATAATATATATACAATATGCTCTTTCTCATAATGTCATGTCACAAGTTGTATACTGAGAATGTAGAGAATGTATTTTGTTTGGATTTCAACCCAACATTTGCAGCCGTCTATAATATAAGCAACCACTATTATCAATCCTTTGGTTAGCTGCTTGTTTTATGTGTTTAACTGTAGTATTACAAAGCTTGTTGAGAAAAATCATAAGTCTCCACAAATGGTACTTTTCCCAACCTGATACATTTTTCACAAAAGCATGCACATACAAACCTAGATGAAACAAGAGCTTAGCACTTGTGATTAGTATATAATACATTTTTTTGTACTAGACTAGTGCAGATAGTGCCATATCTAGATAACCAAGTTGAAAAAAACAATACACACACTTCATAACAGTGATTATAATTTTATTTAAATAGAACTGCATTTCAAACCATAATATTCAACGATGATAGACAACTGTCTACTAGTTTATGTAATACTACACAATTGGTTGTTTTACTTAGTCAATCACAGATTGTATTTATTTCAGTAACAAAATGGTAAATGAATTTGAAATGTACAAGGAAAACTTCAAAAGTATTTTCCAAGAAGTATTTTATGACTCGTTGACCAATGTTTTTAAATTTGCAGCATATTTCTTTTTGGGCCCAAGTTGACTTCTATAAAGCATCTTTTGAATATATCATGAAAACCTGAAACGATAAAGTAATATTTAACATTATAGCAGAAAAAGTGTAATTAATGTAATTGATGTGTGTAAAATGCCTCAAATGCTGGAAGAGGGAGGAGTGTAGTGTAGTGGCCACCTGGTAAGCCGTACTAGTATTTAGGAGGTCTTTGGTTAATGTCCAATATTGGGTCCAGTTTTTCCCCTTGAATTACTAAAATGGTGGCAACGGTGTTTTCCAGCCCACAGTGGCTGAGACTAAAATGCCTGAATGAGGAAGAGTGTTGTGGTGTGGAGTAAGACAGCCGCCCACGGTGGTTGAGCCTTAAATGCCAGAAGGGGGACGGTGCTGTGTAATGGGGTTATAGATAAGAAGACAAAGTGCAGAAGAAGTAGTATCCACAAAAATGTTATGCTTACACCATTATAAGCGCCGAATTCCAGACATTCCACCCCCAAGTCATTTCCTCCCTAAGACCTTTCACCCCCCAATTTTGATAGATCCTAGACTTTTCACCCCCATTTTTAGTATAATAATTTTTGTGTGAATTACATTAGTTATATGATGTTTGTTTTAAAATCAGATTGTTTCTTTATAGATCAACAATCTTCATGTTTAATAACTGTGTGATTTAATTAACACCTTTTGACTTGTTAAGAATGATGTGATTTAATCAACATCTTGCGGGGCTCGAACTCACGAGCTTCGGATCAGAAGTCAGACGCTCTACCCTCAACCACTGCGCCTCCCTAAATCAAGCATCTCTAGTCTCCTTATCAACAGGGTCTGGCCCAGTGGGACTCCAAGTACATCCTTTCAATATTGATTTTAAAAGTCAATACTTTACTGAGTAGTGTATATAAACATTTTTATGCCCAGGACAATGTATAATTTCATACCTCAACAAACAATACAAACTTTTACTTTTGAAATTAAAATCAAAAGAAGCTGCAATAATGTTTGTTAAATGACTGAACATCAAATATAGCTTTAAAAGTAATTAAAGACAATTTAATCAACGTAATCAGTTTGATATATGTTCACTTAATTGTATGCATTTTTCAGTCAAATTTCTATAATTATATTTAAATACATTTTAGAAGTATTATAATGCATGCTAACTTATAAATTAGATTTATCATTATATTTATACATATCATTTTATATTATCGAGCTTAGTATTCCTTTAGTCTCAGTAATAATACATGTATTTAAATTGGTTAACATCTGAGGGTCATTTCCAAATATTGAGGGTCATACAGGAGTACAATTGCATTTTTTATAAGAACCTTTGTTCTACTGATAATAGTGGTTATACAATTAATTACTTATAACTATTCTCTCTGTCAATCTTTCTTTGATGTCGAATTTCTTGCGAGGACTCGGACAACGTTGCGCTTCAAGCCGCTATGAAAAGTTAAAAGAGGTAAAAGTAAAGCCAAGAATTCAAAAAAATAGAAGTAGAAATGGTATAAAAATGTTAGTGCTATTAACACTTTAAAAACAAGTGAGAAGGAAGTAAAGGTGATATCTTGAAGGTTGTTTTGTCACAAACATATGTCTCCCAAAATCAATTTAATAGGATTAAAAGTAAAAATACTGCAAACATTGCAACTCAGTCAAAAGTTATCTGACCAAAACATGGTGACTTTAAGCACAACTAGACTTGATACCGAAAAATCCTCTGAAGTTTTGTTAAAATCTAATCAGTGGTACTGGAGATGAAGAGCAGACAACTTCTCTATAACAACTTTATGTAGAAGAACAACAAAGGGTCATAACTCAGTGATAAATCATCCGAGCGGAATTTGCTAATGATATGTGAAACTAGAGTTGATGCTGTCAATCTTGTGAAACTTCATTGAAATCCATCCAGGGGTCAACTTTCTCTATGCCAACTGGTGTATTGCTTAAGGTCAGAACAAAACGGTTTTGGTAGTTTCCGCGGTAAATGTTAATACAGCTTGAGGGTGTAGTTTACATGTATTACATGTATATTCTTACCTGATGTATACCTGTAATTTAAACAAGTATTCATGATTTTTTACGAGAAATATTGTATAGATAAATAGTACATCTTATTTCACGATTTATCAAAATGTATGTACTTATATAACTTGTTATTGAGAATCATGGCCATAATGCCTAACTTTCTAAATAAAGTATCTTTGACATACTGGATTGATCAATAAATAAATAGTCATAAAGGACAGCCAAAAACATAACCTGCCTATGGTCTTTGTCAATCATAATGGCCTGCCTCTTCAGATCTCTCTTTGGCAAAAGTTTCCATTACACCAGCCCTGCGTTCAGTTACGGCTATCAGTGGCTAACGTTTTGTGTTGTATCCCTTGACCACTGAGCACATTGGCTGCACAACTTTGCAAAACTTTTTAGATCCAGGGGAGGTAAAAACAAAATGAATTAAATTAGAAAATTTCATTTGCACCGGAGTTATTGTTCTTATCAAATCGTTTATAAATACAAATATACGTCAGTTTGTCTGTTTCTCTCAACAATACTTTCAGAAACTGATTTATCTGCAAGAACGGCTGGCGTTCATAGTTTTCAAAAGGAGAGATGTTAAAGAAAAAATCCAAGTACTTGAAATACAGTAGGAATGTGATTTTTGTCGAGCTCGCTTGTGGTGACTACGACATAGTCGCCACAAAAGCGGTTCATTGCGTTCGTCCGTCCGTCCGAATTTAGTTTGTCTGTTACTCTGTCATTTATTGTCAGATTTTCAAATTACTTGGCACAAATGATCACAATGACGAGGCCGTGCGCTAATCCCACGTCAAAACATCAAACCTCAAAGGCCAAGGTCACACTTTGAGATGAAACATAAAAAATGTGTCTAAAATATCTTAACCGGAATAGTTCACTGTCATTTGTTGGATGATTGCAAATAACATGGCACAACTGTTCACCATGATGAGACTGTGTGTCACGCGCAAGACCCGTGTCAGAAGCTCAAAAGTGAAGGTCGCACTTGGAGGTCAAACATCAAAAATGGGTTTTCGGAATATTACACAGTCATTTATTCGGGAATTTTCGAATTACTTGTTCACCATGATAATCAGGTGTGTCTCGTGCAAGACTCGTGGCTGTAGCAAAAAAGTAAAGGTCACATTTACAGGGCAAACATTATAAACCGGACCTAAACCATCTGGTCCGGAATATTACACTGTCATTTATTGGGAGATGATCAAAGTACTAGGCATCAATGTTCACCATGAACAGGAGTGTCGTGCACACGACCCTACGCTCCGACACAGCGCTTTGATTCCACAGCCGTTACATTCACACGCGGCTTTATAAGGCAGAATATTTTGGTATTTGATCTTTTTAACCGCTCTGATAGAGCCAATGATTTAGTCACAGTAAACGTTATACGAAATTTCGTCACGTGGTTACTGAATTTATAATAGACGGGTATTTTTCCTTGTTAGAACCAATCAAATGTGTACACAATATAATTATTATGGCGTTTCGTGTCGAGGGAAATTTGCAACCTACCAACTCGGTTTTATTTCATGTCATTTACAGAAGGCAGGGGCGCAGCTAGCCCTCTATTCATGTGGATTCATAATTGTGTTAGGGGGGTGGTCCGGGGGCATATCCCCCCGGAAAACTTTGAAAACAATAGTGCAATCTGGTGCATTCTGGGCATTTATTTAGTACTGGAAAATGGACAGTTTTAAGATCATAAATCAACAAATAAACCCTTTACTCGGCAGATTTTTTCCTCTAAAATAGCAAACAAATACAAGCCCCGATTATGTTAATAATACTCAGATTGTCTAACAGAAGTCTAATTTTCTGTCCTTTTTGCCAGCGAACTGTATTATTATTTTCAATGTCAATGTCCATATGTCTGTATGGTAGGTTGTTAGTGCCACCGGTATAAATTGGGTAAACGGAAAATTCTTGCGTCAATATCCCAGCTCGATTTCTGAGGATTTTTAATGCGGAGGTGGTCCTCAGGGGCTTTTTAGTATAGAAACGGCAAGGAACGTTTGATATGAGCATGTAGATTAGTCAAGTACGCATACTGCAACTTTGGCTGAATTTTTTTATTTTTTTTTTGTCAGAATCAACAAGAAACATTTGATATGAGCATGTAGACTAGTCAAGTACGCATACTGCAACTTTGGCTGATTTTTTTTGTCAGAATCATGTGAATTCAGCCGCTTACTCGCGTATAAGCAGCTACGCCCCTGGAACGCAGTGTTTCGTTCTTTCATCGAGGATTGTACTGATACGTTTCGCGACTTTTTCAAGTACATGTACCACAACATGCTGAGTAACGGACATTTTATAAGATATACACAGATTCCGAAACAACTACTATATGAATGCCCTTAAATGACTACACATTTACAAGCATCGAAATAAGTTTGGCACGCCGACGAAACATTAGTCACTTATGTTCGATTTATTTTGTTTTCCTAGCTATTTACCTTGTCTCAGCGCTATTGCTATGACAGTTTGGCGTTCCCTGTAACAACTTATTCCTTCTCTTTTACTCAGTGCACAGTCGCATTATCTCTGTTTACACATGTTTACTGTCCTTCTACATTTAAGAGATAAGCGAGTCGTTGCACGCGGCTTGCTAAATGGCTGTGGGCGCATTTCGAATTGCCTGTCTAAAATAGAAAATATCATACAAAGCAGAGGATTATTATGAACGTATCGAAATAAGCACCCGATGCTAATAGAGGAGAGTAACAAGACTCGTGTACATAGCTCAAATGTCAAGGTCACACTTAGAGGTTTAAGGTAAGAAAAACATCTTTTCCAAAATATGACATTGTCAGTAGTTTGAATTAATTTGCACTAATGTTCACCATGATGAGACAATGTATCATACGCAAGACCTGTAACCGTAGCTCAAAGGTCAATATCACTATCAAAGATCAAATTTAAAAATGGGTATAAAAGATATGCACTGTAAAGCAAGCACTATATAACCGTATTCTCTTCATCCCTTTACAATTTGCGGGCTCGAAATTTTGCCCCATGCCTTTGTATATACATGTAGTTGACTGATGTCAGCCTAAATTCAAATTAACAATTTCAATATAAATGATGCATTAATGATAAAACTACTAAGATCAGTAATTCCCACAGCATATGGAATTTAATCCGTTTAGAACTTGCTAGATACACTGCATTTAATGATTAAATAGGGGAGGAGCTTAAATCTGAGCTTTTACTTGTCCTTGGACAGGTTACTTAAACACATTACTTGCCCAGCCTAAAAACTACATCACGGCTTGTTCGTACATGTATAAATGTTTCTTTAAAACTGAAAATATGGACTCATTTCTGCAGAGGATTTTACAGACTGAAGCATTTTAATGATGGGAAATATGACCATTGTGTTACTTACATTGTGCAGAGTCAAATCTATTAATAGATGTCATTCTGGCACTATTTTTGTCCATTTATTTTTTAGCGCATTAGTAGCTTTATATAAATGTATATTCTTTGAATTACTGAATTATTTTCAGTGAAATACGTAAACGCCAAGAGTTCCATACTAAACTGTTTCTCGGAGACAGTTTAGATGGTTGTCGAGACTGACTCAATTAAATCTCTTTGAACAAGATATTGGATGGCGCATGAATGTGTGGGAAGGGGCTAATTCCCAGAGCAGTATTTAGTGGTGGCATATGAAGATGATTATTGAAAATAATCACGCTTCGATGAAACTATATTATATCTATTTTATTACAAATATATATAATTAAATGACAGTTTTGCGAATATGATCAAATTGTGTAATCTATTACCATTTTAATGAAATGTGCACATCCAATTTTGTTCTTGTGTCATTATTAATGTTTAATTAAAGCCGACTTGTTTAGAATAGGACCAACATACCAACACCTGTCTCATTGTTTTGCATTATTTACTGGATTCTTTTCCCAATTAAATTCGTATAAATATAACAAAATGTGATAAATTAAGATATGCTAGCTTACAGTTATTGTTTATGTCTAAACTTCATGACTAGTGTCTTTCAAAATAAAGCAAAGTTGTTTTTTTTTGTCTAGATTATTCCCATGTTTATAATATGTTAAGATAACTGACACATTGTTTGACGTAAATATACAATTTATAGGCGAACTAAGTAAAAATATCGCCATATGTGTTTCCTTATTTAGACTTAATGTAAATATATTATATCAGTTGACTGCTATGAATTTAATATGTTAACATAAGGTACATGACACCATACGATGTTAGTGCATTCGTTGGAGCACAGGACTGCCAACCTGTTAGTCGTTGGTTCGAACTTTCGGCAGAACCATGCGAAAGTTTTCCGTTACAATTTAAGATGATTTGACTGAAGAAAATGCATCGGAAGTTATTTGTCCTTTTCCTCTGTTTACGTTGGAACGTTCATAATTTTTGCGGAAGAACAAGTTAGTACTGGTTGGTAACACAGGAATACCGGTTAAGTGAACTTACCACCGCATATAACTGACATAATATCGCAAGAACGGTGTACAAGTTCTACACAAACATATACATGTATGCTTAACTGAGAGTACGTATATAGCCCTAGCGGGACCGTTGGTAGTTGATTAAAACAATCTAATACATTTGTACTTAATAAATATTTAACTATGTCTTTTAACTCCTAAAAAGGGAACCATAAGCAAGAACAAAGTAACGGTTATCTGATTGAGGTGTGTATAAAACTAGGAATATGGTAGTTAATCGTAAAATTCAGTTGCGGTTCATAATGTTTTACGACCCTTTGTTAAAAAAGGCAATATTAAGAGCAATGTGTGACTAGGCTAATATTACTTTCGTAAAATTGATATTTGTCGGTTGTACGAAGATTTTCAAATGACATATGAATTTCCTACATGAAGTTCAAATGGTTATTGTTTATTGAATATAATACAGCATTTCCGCATTCCCAAGTACAGATCTAACAATAGTTTTAAGTCCCAAAAGGTTTTCGATAGAGGCTGCTGTGTTAAGATAATCGCGTATTTGAATAAAACTGATTTCATAAGGGTTTTCTTAAATAAAAGCATGCAGGAAAATGATACACAGTATAGCTTGATGCCGTTTTAGCCTGGGATTTTTTCTCGCCTGACTGCATCGATGACCATGCAACTTATAAAATCAATGATCGGGGGACCATGTCGTCTTAAAATCAGTCAACGACTGCATGTCTATTCCCGGCGAGTGCTCAATTATCTATTATAAATGGCTATATTGTGAGAAATGTAAAGTCGTTAAATGCGAATATACTTTTTAAGATAAAAATCCTAAATTAATAGATGTGCATATCCTAATGGTTTATAGCCTCAATGCAATCCATTTAAAATGTTGTATGTAGAATACAATACAAGAATTCATGAACGTATATGAGAGTGTAGAGCTGAGTATTGAAACCTGAGTATTCTCTGCTGGGTTATAAAAGTACGGTGTTTTACGTGGTATTAGATTGTATCATGCCACTGTCATGACAACTTTATGATAATAGCTGTCTGATAACAGTTTGTGTTCACGTGTCATTGGTTTGAGTACTATTATAGCCTCACCCATAAATTACCGACTATTATTATAACTGTCTCATTGAATACGTCATGACATTAACCTAAATAAATCTAAACTGGAAGTATGTGCCACATTTCCAATGTCTGTTTATTCCATAAAGATATATCTGGCCCATGTAAACATTAACTATTTGGATGGGCATCACCAAGTGTTGTTGCTACATTGACTAACAATTGCAATTTGTAATATCGCTTCAAAAATTATTTTTCTCTTGTTACGCACGAACAAAAATAAAACAAATCCTTTTTTAATATAACAAACTGTTTTCGACAAATACAGAGAAATGCATTATTAGTGTTTACTTTGATACAGCATTTTTATTGATGACTTAACTGTTTCATATAATACATCATAGTTCATGCTTGTTTAGGTAAAAATTACCACATACTGGAAATACAATTACTTTATAGGTTTACAATATGGTGGTGTGTAGACAATCTTATGCAAACTTTCTTGAGCTTTGTACATTGTAGCATCAATATTCTGTAAGTTCTAAATACGTCAACCTCTAACATTGTAGCATCAATATTCTGTAAGTTCTAAATACATAAACCTCTAACATTGTAGCATCAATATTCTGTAAGTTCTAAATACGTCAACCTCTAACATTGTAGCATCAATATTCTGTAAGTTCTAAATACGTCAACCTCTAACATTGTAGCATCAATATTCTGTACGTTCTAAATACGTCAACCTCTAACATTGTAGCATCAATATTCTGTACGTTCTAAATACGTCAACCTCTAACATTGTAGCATCAATATTCTGTACGTTCTAAATACGTCAACCTCTAACATTGTAGCATCAATATTCTGTACGTTCTAAATACGTCAACCTCTAACATTGTAGCATCAATATTCTGTAAGTTCTAAATACGTCAACCTCTAACATTGTAGCATCAATATTCTGTACGTTCTAAATACGTCAACCTCTAACATTGTAGCATCAATATTCTGTAAGTTCTAAATACGTCAACCTCTAACATTGTAGCATCAATATTCTGTACGTTCTAAATACGTCAACCTCTAACATTGTAGCATCAATATTCTGTACGTTCTAAATACGTCAACCTCTAACATTGTAGCATCAATATTCTGTAAGTTCTAAATACGTCAACCTCTAACATTGTAGCATCAATATTCTGTACGTTCTAAATACGTCAACCTCTAACATTGTAGCATCAATATTCTGTACGTTCTAAATACGTCAACCTCTAACATTGTAGCATCAATATTCTGTACGTTTTAAATACGTCAACCTCTAACATTGTAGCATCAATATTCTGTACGTTCTAAATACGTCAACCTCTAACATTGTAGCATCAATATTCTGTAAGTTCTAAATACGTCAACCTCTAACATTGTAGCATCAATATTCTGTAAGTTCTAAATACGTCAACCTCTAACATTGTTATCAGGAGAGGCGATATTGTCAAGGCGACTAGCTAAAGCTCGCTGTCCGTACGATATGACCTCTCCATGGGGCTTTATTAAATGTTCTATTTGTTGTTACGTGTGATAACCTTATATAGTTTAATAAAACTTGACGAAAGTGTACATTGGGTAACAACACTTATTCAGACAAAAGCTCATTCGTTTAGATTGAATGAATACAATAGGCTGGTAAATATAACTTTTTGCGAATGGAAGTCTTAGTCTGTGTCTTAAGATTTTTGTGAATAAGGTCCCTGATAACATCGTTCTCACTGGACAGATAGTTTCTATGTAAACTTGACACTTATTTATATTTATATGGAAGTGACAATGTTTCCGTACACATGTAGTATGCAATTTTAAACTAAAATGTATTTTCGGCGTAGCTGTATACATTTGATTTTGACCTACATTTAAGACCAACTAAATGTTGTCCTCGAAGCGTGCTTTTTAAAATCTGACCTATCATATTTTCACCCAAAATGCACCAAATTAGGTTTTCGTTCACCAAAGAGGCACCAAACGGGTTTTCGTTCACCCAAGAGGCTCCATACTGGGTTTTCGTAAGTTATTCGAAAATTCTCTGCTGGATATTGCATAATCTTTTTACGTCATCTAATTTTTTACAAACCAGAACGAGGCAGATTTCCCAGAGGCACGAATCTTATGAGAAAGTCTCCAGACGACCCAGATCACTGACCTTCTGTTTTTAAGCACATGGTTCATTGCAAAACATATACAAATGTTGCTTCAGACTTTGTAATGGTTTACAATAATATTTTTTAGTTTAAAATGAAAAATATGTAAGTAAACTGTGTACTAACTGAACTTGCAATGACTTTGCTTAGGGGCACGAGAAAACAGCATAATAATATAAATGACCCTGATAAGACAGGTCCATGATGACAGAATACATAGATCCGAGTTTTTGTAAGAATTTATGTTTCAACATGTTGCAAAAAGCATTATTTCACTTAACATACCGGAAGACATCATTCTATCTACGCCGTTTATCTTTTTTTAAAGATATATCTGTTATTACTGTTAACCTTTTGCAATCTCATTGTAGGCTCGCCTGGCAGCTGTTTGATACCAATGTAGAACAGGTACTTGCCTGTTTTATTGGGTTTATTGAGGTCTACACTGTGGTCAGTTGACCTAACCAGTTTTCCTGAAATACTAACCAGTCCTTACTTGCCCTTCCGATCACATAAACCGGAGGGGAGAGGACAACTGACCGTAACCAATCTCACGGACGGACATGACATATATCGCCCAGTATTCGAACCGGACAACACGGGTGATAGCTCAGCGTTCTACCAAATGAGCTACGCGGAGATTGGAAATGCTGGAAATAAAATATTTCGACATCAGAAACCACGCGACCCCCTGACATCAAAAAGTCCAGGCTTATTCACTCGAGAGTTTGATTCCAAAATATCTGAGCAATGTATACCCAAGACTGTTTGTAGAATATGCTGGCTCTGGAAATCTATTTAATTAAAATGCTGATCTTATAACTCGCACATTTTCAAACAACAATGTATCGAGAGACGTTTCATTCGTGTCAGATTTACTGAGATTGATGAAAAATGTCTTTCGCTGAACACGTGTATCTATTTGCTGTCATGCTATTCGCCGGCAACTTAACATTATCGCACGTTGCCATTAAACGCATGCCAAGTGTTTTATCAATAATACTGCTTGTTTTTTCTACACAAATTTTCCTCCACATGTATTATATAGCTTTATCCTTTGTATGCTGGAAAAAAATATTTTAGTTACTACATTTTTTTCATTTGTTATTCTATAATAGAAATTATACTACAAATTTATCGAGCAAATAACTTTCCACATAAGCAATTATGAACGATTTTGTTACTCCACATGTCTTTCCACAAATCTTCTGACAATTGTTATTATGAGCCCATAGTTCACTAATGTACAGCTGTGAAGTACACGGTTATCATATTCGTTAGCGTTCATAACATGTCCACATTTAACGACACGTGCTTTTGAAGTCCAACACAAGATCCCAATACTGCTTGGTGCGATATAGTTACAATTTTTAGTGGAATTTGCATTATTAAGCGAACTCTAAATGAGCGCCGCTGTACGATTTTCAACATTTTCGTCAATTACAAAAGAGGTTTGGAAATCAAATGTTACATGACTTTTTGTTAGACATATTTTGGATGATGACGTTTTTGAGTCATGTAGAGATTAGGCATATCCATGTAAACATCACATGGTAAAGGCTTAGCTGTAAGATCACCAAATAGACGACAGGCGTTCTAAAATACATCATTTATGGTACACATTTTGATATTTGTGTGTTTTGTTTAAATAGCTGGTCTTTTATTTCATTAAAAGCTGGCTTAACCACCAAAATCATTCACGATGCATAGTGATTAAATGGATAATTTTCCACTTTGGGATTTGGTGATTAGTATTCCCCCACATTCGTTTATATTATTGAATATCACAAGTTTGACTACAACTAGCCGCGGGGTTTAAATAGTGAAACTGTCATTTAAAAAAATCAAAGTCACGTTGTTTTCGAAATTCAGTACTATTTTAGCACACGTTATTAGCAACTCACATGAAAATAATAGATTCATTTGATATGTTGTCTTTATCGGCGCGTGCGTAACACATGTACAACATAACCAATCGGTTTATGGTAGTCGTAATTTCATACGCCTACGTTCCCCATTGATCCATGTATTGTAATAATCACCGTCCTGTCGTGATTCGTGACTGGAATCCCCTAATGTGTGTACCGATTGACATGTATCTTCTGCCCTTAATAGATGTAGGTCGTGCAATTGGTGGTATTTATACAATTATGTAGATGCCTTGAGATGACATTTTAGCATTGATGTATGACAGGTCGTTTTTGGGGAATGGTTTATCAAATCATTCTTCTCTCAAATATGGTAACAACTATATCACACAGACGCAGAAATTACATATGTCGATGTCAGATTAGATGTAGGAGAGAATCCGATGATGTATTTAACATGGTATCTGTCGAGCCTGTGATGTTTGTGAATTTCCTTGGTGTTTTATAAAGAACTCTGAAATCTAGCTGGAAATACCACATGTACACCACAAAGTCACCATAGACGCCCAAGAAGACATGCTAACATTCGAACATGTAAACTATTACTCTTGAAGAAAACGAGACACAGGACATAAACATAAAGGAGGGAGATAACGTAGGAGTAATGCATGATGGGGGATGTACGACCCAGATCAACCATATTTAATTTTTTTCTGTGGTCGACAAACTTTGGTTGATCTACGACCTACGACCCATGTCGAAAAACTTTGGTTGATGTACGACCTACGACCCATGTCGAAAAACTTTGGTTGATGTACGACCTACGACCCAGGTCGACAAACTTTGTTTGATCTACGACCTACGACCCATGTCGAAAAACTTTGGTTGATGTACGACCTACGACCCAGATCGACAAACTTTGGTTGATGTACGACCTACGACCCAGGTCGACAAACGTTGGTTGATCTACGACCTACGACCCAGGTCGACAAACTTTGGTTGATCTACGACCTACGACCCAGGTCGACAAACTTTGGTTGATCTACGACCTACGACCCAGGTCGACAAACTTTGGTTGATCTACGACCTACGACCCAGGTCGACAAACTTTGGTTGATCTACGACCTACGACCCAGGTCGACAAACTTTGGTTGATCTACGACCTACGACCCAGGTCGACAAACTTTGGTTGATCTACGACCTACGACCCAGGTCGACAAACTTTGGTTGATCTACGACCTACGACCCAGGTCGACAAACTTTGGTTGATCTACGACCTACGACCCAGGTCGACAAACTTTGGTTGATCTACGACCTACGATCTACGCGCCAACATCTAAGATATTGACTGCTTAAAGGGCATACTAATATGTGTAAGATATTTCCATGATGATTTTGAGTTGTTTTTATTTTCATTAAAAGCATTGGTAAAAATTGTGTTTAGCTTCTTGAATAATGGACTGAGCTATATTTCTAAGCTTTTCAATTTTTTCAAACATGTGCAGCTTTCTGGGATAAATATCAAGAATGATCTCCCTTGATTATCGGCTTTGTTTAAGCCATTTTGTCTTACTTGAATTGTCTCCCTTCCACACGAAAATGACATCTGTCAGACTGGTCAATAATCAATAATCGATAGTGGCTCCATGCTATAAAATATACTCGAATTTAATGTCTCTTGATCATTATCCTTAGCGACTAACTTAGCCACCCCACTCTGTTTCGACAGCATGTTGAAATTGCATCGGGCTATAGTTTGACTTTATATATTATTGGGGGTGTATAGAACAACAATGACTTGAAAGTGAAAATTAATAATACATGTACGTTCATTTCCTTCCGCGACAACTAAAAGTTCAGTGGAAACAGAAAATGTGCTGCTAATTTTTAAAATAAATAATACATTTTTGTAAGTAAGTTTTTTTATATCGAAAGTATGTGAAAATGATTACTGGTATTGTCGCAGACTATTTAAAGATAATTTATAAGATCAGAAAACTAGCTTATAAGAACAGCAAGAGTATTTTGGTAATACATGGCTTACAACTTACATGATAACTATTGACGTCTGTGAATAATTAAAAAGCAAGTTTTGGCATTTATACTGATCATTCTATGAATACTGTGTATATATGTGTAACAAATGTCAAATATCGTGCTTTTATTTTTTATTTCCGTTATGTAGGTTATATAGGTCCTTTGTCTGAATAATTGCAACATCTCTATTACAATATATATATATACAGGGATCGAATTTAGCGTGTTTCATATAAATAGCATCACTTTAAATATTTTCACTTCAGTATAAAGTTAAACAGAATCATCGCCAAAATTGTATTGATTGTAATCAAGTTTTACTGTGTTAAAGTTCACACCTTTACAGATAAAAACGTCAAGCTGTATATTGCCACCCAATATAACTAACCATAGCCTACCAATATTTCATCTCGAGGCTATTCTATAAAAGTCCTATATTTCTCCAAATTCCTCCGGCCTAAATGCGCTTTCGGTGTTAATTAACAGTTTGTATAATCGCTACATCCGGACTCGTATATCACTTTAATCAGATGCCGTGTTTAGAACCCAATAAAGGGTAAACAACAATATCTAGTGTATTCGAAATTAAAACAGAACAGAACTGCACATGACTATGCTCAACAAGAATCGTTAAAAACTAAAAGGCTAACATGAAAATAATCCACATTACAGCAAAAAAGTGCTATCGGAAGGACATATTGTGAACACTAACACTGTATCTAACTCTATAGTGTTTAAATTAAAATATAAATTATTGTTTTAGCCGTTCCTAATTTCAATGTGATAAAGTGACCATAAAAACCCTTAACTAAGGACAATGAGGAAGTCATAGAAACATAATATTTGCATCACGATAAATATAAAAAGTTTAGCCTGTTACGTTAGTTTGCTTCAATTCAATTATTTTTTTTCTTTCTTTTTCAGATTCAATTTCACTCGATTTCACTCATTTCTTGCAATACATGACATAATGAGGTAAACAATTAATTACAAAGATACATATAACAGGGTAATCATAATGACAGAATAATATTTAAACAGATTTGATTTATAACGGTTTGAAAAGATTTTCCCTTCATCATTCAATAATTAAAATAATTCAATAATAATTATATTCCCCGTGACAAGAACGATTCTAAATCATATAAAATGTTTTATAAATCATATAAAATGCTGTATAAATTATATTAAATGGTGTATAATATTAAAAACCAATCATTAACAACTAGCCTTGATAGTTACAACAACAACAACAACAACATAGCAGACGAGAATAATGAAAGAAAATCGAGATTTTTTTAGTACATTACCAACTTTATCAAAGAATGGAAGCAAGAGGAAATGGATTATTTAAAATTATAAAAACACCATAATATTGTTAATTTAATCAAGGAAAACAGACATAACTGCTAAAATGTGTTTACCTCATGGAGAATATGATTTATTAGCCCCTAATTTTTTGGAAATGGACAATTTTACGCATTTTTACTCTTTGTTCTATGTAATAAAAGGCGATACTTTTAAAATCAAATTGGAAGCAAGAAGATGTTTAGTTAGAATAAATATTTTTACACTAAATGAAAGAAAGGAAATTGAAGAATATTGTCATAACTGCTAAAATATTCTAGTATTAAGATAAAGTGTTTAAGTTTACGTATAAAAATAATTTCCCTATAAAATCTATTGATCAAAACTGGTAGAGCTGGAAACTCGATATCGATTTTCGGGTCATTTTCAAGGGAGACAATCCAATGCGATAAACCAGCTAAAAGGCACGGAAAGCTGCGTATGATTGATAACGCTCTTTCGTTTCGTTTAAACATAAAAAACTCTGTCACGTTCTTTAATTGCATGAACAGACTACTCACAACCTTGCGAATCGTAACAAACAACTGGATCTGTCAGAGATATTGCGAGACCGGGTCGCATATATGAACAGAACATATCTTTATTATAACTGCTGAAACGTTATATTCTGGTCGCTTTATCACGTTGACTCACCTACGTAACAGCAACAATTACTACTCGGCGTAATGGGGTTCATTCACAGACGATCTTCAACCGCTTGAGACAAAATCGTGTTCCTGTTCATGCACATATTTTGACAGCTAGTCTCAGAGCTTCCAGATTGTCCATGGACACAACGTCATTTGCATTATCGCGCAACTAGTGGCAATCGATACTTTTATCGATGATTCGCGGTTTACCGTGAGTCACATAGATGGCATAATACGTATCTATCGCCGTAGATATGACATACTAGCGGAGTGTTTTATCGGAAGAGACATATTTGGTGGTGGCAGCAATATGGTCTGGTGTGGGGATAATTGGGAATCTGGAACAATGATCTGATCATTATCCAAAGAAATCTCAGTGCTCAAGGCTCAATCAATGTGTTAAACAATACAATGATACCATTCATTCAAAATAACGGACAATGCATGACAATGCAAAGCCTCACAAAGCGCGTATAACCACACAATTCCATGCTCAAAAACATATTATCGTCTTGCTCTGGCCCGCTGTATCCTCGGACTTGGAGGTCTATGGGGTATAGCAAACATATGGGATGAAGTGGGACGGAGGGAGAGGTCCACTCATCAAATTAATGCCAAAAAGGACCACCGAAATGCGCTTCTGTTAGAATGACAACGTGCACAAAACGCGCCCATACAACTAAGGTGACGTATTCTTCAATACATTGGTAACTGATGTTTTTTTATAGAATCACTTACTGCACTCAATCAGCACTTTATTTTCTCCAAATGTTGTTCGCTCATTTTTCTCGAATATTCATTTCGACCACTTTCCACTTAGTTGTTCATAAACAATATCCTTTGACTGAATTTACCAATAAATTACACATTACACAAACATATTATTATTCTAATGAAGCATATACATTTATCAACAAAATATAAACTTGTTTTTGAAATATCCTAAAAAAAGGGATCAAAGTAACGTCTGGTGTAAAAATCCACCCAAACTCTTCGGCCACACTAAGGCCTTTATCAAGAGCAAAGAATACAGCTTGTTTTACATTTGATGCGTAGACTTACAAGCCGATTGTAGATTGATAATGTGTAATAGTGTGTTCTTATTATACATTTGTACCTTTGGAGTCGATGTAAAGTTTTCGTTTTGAGTCAGTGTATTATTTATATTTAAATGGAATAATTCTCATTTACTGTCGATGACAGTGTTAGGCGAACATTATGATTTCTTAGAAAATATTGTTTGTCAATATTCTTACACGCTCTGCCACTTAAATTCTGAGATGCCTCATTTTATTATAAAGCGTGGTCAAATTTACATTGAAAGGGCAATTGCATCTTTGTTTCATATATACCACTCATGTATGTTTAAATGGAGTTTATTCAGTCATAATATATGTTTATATTGAAGCACTCTACGTTACATAATTACCACTCAATAGGTATAATAATAATTTCAAACATTTAACAAGGACTAACCCTTATATCACAACACTTAGCTTCGCGTGACATTTAAGTGATGTGAGAGAACCTCACACCAAATACTTTTGATACAGAAATAAACTTGATCAGAAAACAGAACCCATCTCCAGTACAAAGGTTACACTTGTAAGATTAAATACGTCTTCCCGTGCATAGTTTGAATCCTTGTTCTTCTATTTGTATTTATGTTCAATATTTATCTGTCATCAGCGTGACGCATCTCGGGGTCATTTCCTCAAAATAAAAAGGGTTTGGCAATATCGGTACCGAGAAGGGATCTTGTTATAGCTAGGCGCGGCGGTGAAGCTAGTTCGATCCCGATTAATATTCCAAATTAAATCAACAGAACAACTTAATAAAACTGCCTCGGAAGTTTTCCTAATACTGCTTTACTGTCGTTCGTTGTCCCAATGAAAACCATAAGAAACTAATTAGTTAATTTATAAATATCCCTATCTCGGATATTAATCAGCATGCTCTGGATAGCACGTGACAAGATAAGTGATTGTCTCAGTGTGACGTCATTCATCGCGTTGACAGTTTCGTTTTATTTATGCACTAACACTCCCTGTCATATCTATTTAGTGCGATGTAACAATCGCCAATCATGACCAGGCCATACTACAATTTTGTATACATATCACATCAATGTGCTCTGATATCAATGGGATGTGGACATATGATATTCGCACTGTTATTAAACCGAACATTACGCTGTAGGCCACAACTTTAATATAGGTGTTCATGCTTTGTTGATATCGTGATTGGAATGCGTTTGAAACGATACCTTTTCTATAGACTTGTTAAAATGTTGAACACCAGACGCAGGTCTGTGATACGAATACCACACGTCTACACTTACTGCTTGATACACACACACAGAAAATGAAGTAAACAATTTTGAAAAATGTAAAACGATAGGCGTAACTGTGAAAGTCACTGTAACTGCGAAGACTATACAACACCAGCGTATAAGTTTGAAGCACACCATTTTTGCAAAGTAGGCCTAACCATATTTGTGTGTCAACACAAAAAGTCATCCTGACAAGACCTTTTAGTCAAATGTATATATCTACTATGGGATTTTCAACCTCTTTTATAAGTGTCGTCATTTCAATAAAACGCAACATGTGATGTCACTATTTGCAAGCAGGAAACAATATTTAGAATCTACTCCATGATGGTCACTTCGTTTTAATATTGCCATATGGAGCTTATATTGCTTACTGACAGTACATGATGACGTCATATACGACGTATTCAGAAAATGACGTCCCTTTAAGAAGTTATTGGAAATCGTACAGCGGCGCTCATATTAACAAAGAGATATAAATGGGTCACTAATTAAAGTAATCAATGAATAGCTAATTTAATTTCGGTGCAATGTCTGACAACTCATCGCTCTATCAACTGAACTAACCGGTTAGGTTCAGACCAAGTTATTGTAAACAACGTGACCGGAATGTATTGACTGATCTTAACCTTTGGGTGTTCGCTATTAAATTTACGCCATGATAAAAACCGAGACGTAAGTGCACATTTGTTTTAAAGCATTCTTTGCTTAAAGGAACGATCTCCGTCTCCCGTGGCCGAGTGGTTACGGCATCCGCCTTTGGAGCGGGAGGTCGAAGTGGAGCGGGAGGTCGAAGGGTTCGAATCCCGGTATGGGTCCTTTATGATATAGTCGGTTGGTGAGCCGCCAGCTAGTTATATAATGATAACTGTGCGCCTACCTACCTGGTGCCTGGCATTAAATGATAGGAATCGGGAAGTAGATGTACTCATAAAGTAGACGTCTCATAAGTCAGAGCTGACTATCCCTTTAAATAGGGGTGACACTATAATAAATAAACACTTTACTTTTTATTTCATATACACCAAAATACAACAGAAACGCAAATATTACATAATTATGTCCTTTGTTTCAAGATGGAGGAAATAAATTGATACGTTCTATAGATAGCGCTGACATTCTTGTGGTGTTTGTTTAAGGATAAATTGTATTTGAGTTTTTACGTACTTTATTTTTATCTTTCGTGCAAGCGGATTAAATCGTGATAATAATGTCACCCTTTGTTGGTAATAGAACTTTAAGTTACATAAACGGCCGATGTCACGTAGGGACTTTTTCAACTATGACGGTGGTGGAAGACACCTAGTGTTATGGGCACATTTGGACACATGCACAGGATAACTGACCTTCCGTTAGCCAACTGATTTGAAATCAGCGACCTTATCCACTCGGCCACAAAGGCCGCCGTTTACAAAAGCATTTGCGTTCCTTTTTGTATAGATAGTCCGAAATTAGTCATGCGATCATCCGGGTTCGAGTTCCATTTGAGGAAGGTCTTGTCCTTCAGTGACATGTGTCTATGGTCATTTGTTCCTCATGAAGGGAATGTATCTAATTGGGTACTGTGTGATAATTAATCCAGGAAAACTGTTTATGTCAACTGGACTTCACGGATAACTGAAAGAGTATTGAAACATGGTGTTAAATCCAATTAAACATACAACAAAACTTGGTCTGTCATGGAAACGAACATCAAGATAATTACATTAAATAAGAGGTTGTTAATATCGAGTGTATATGTCCGTAGTTGATGTGCTGATCTTTTTCTATTGAATATATTATGTTAGGGGTTGCCATGCTGATATTGCGTCAGGCTGATTAGCAGTTGTACTTTATACCACGGCCTTTGTGGAGCCCGAGAGCTTGATTTGTGCTTGCACAATGAATTGTCAACAAGCCGATACCTTTTTAATAATGACATAAATATTTGAACCCATCTTCACAACATCTTTACGCTCATTCAGAATATTTATACTCGAACAAGTCAAACACTAGTATGTGTTGAAAGAAAAACCTAGCCTGCAACCGCTTTCCCATTAGGACAAACCAATTCGCCTGAGTATGTGTGATACTGTTTTGTGTTATGTCAAAATTACCTGGGTCCATCTTGTAAAACATTTGCGATTTAAGACGGTGACTGATATAGAACTTCGTATGGAAGTTTACAAATATAGGATATTGTTTCCAGTTATTTGTTTATATGTCATCTCAACATCATCTTGTTCAGTGTTTATTCGGGGAGGACAAATGTACTTTACACTTAACATTTGTCAATCAAAAGTTCATTGTATTTAGGTTACACAGTACTGTTCCTGTGTTGTGTCGGTTATTTTTGCAACCGATTGAAAGACTCATTCAACACTTAAGCTAAATGAGAAATGTCCCATTAAGAGATCTCATTATGGAACATAATTGTCACATATTTGTCTAATTATAGACATAATTGCTTCGTCCAATATGTCGATATTCGTACGGTTCCATCACGGATGGGTCGGCTTCATAAATGCTAATAGCAGAATTGATGAAAACTGTTGTATGGATTTTAGAATAAGCTTGCAGACTTCTTCTATCAATTTTATAATTGCCAATGTTTGTGATGATCGGCGAGGTGTTGTATTACTGTATACCTAGTAAGGCATAGTGGACGAGTGATACACATTGGAAGGTCGTGAGTTTAAATAGCAGTTTGGGCAAGATTGAATTTAGAACTTCTCAATGCCTCCATTAGTTTTTTTCGAAAAGGGACTCTCTTAAATCATATTATATATGTTCGTTGATCTTCTTGTAACCCTTCATACGACCCGTTTCTATACGAATTGAGGCAACACCACATCTAAATTCACTAAAAGCAGATGGGTTTTTAATGGCATAATTAACTTACAAAAGTGTTCACTGTCATATTCCGACTTAAATGTTCTATATAGCTGAAGTTTATTCCGTCCTCTACCTACCTACTGCAACCATTTGATTGGTTAAAAGATAGCCAAAAACTCGATTTGATTGGTTGAAATGTGGTGTGGCCCAGTAATGGGCCAATCAAATTGATTGGAATTACATTTAGCCTCAGGTTAGTATTAGACTATTTTTGTACAATTGACTACAGAGGGACCAACAATACCATTTGGCGGTGAACTGGTACGTTATCGAGAGCTTTAATACAAATTGTGATAACTTGTTTCACAATAGATGTAAATATATAAGATTAAACATAAACCTAAATTTCTGAAATTCCGTGTCGACATGTATATTCCTACATGCAATGCTGTATAAGATCGAAATGTTGACGACTTTATCAGGAAGTTGCCTGGTCAGTTTTGTTTAATTGGTATAAAATATTACGTTTGTCGCGTTCATGGAAAAAAAATTCAAATATCCCTTTATATAAAATAGTCCATACACATTTTGAAATTGATAAAATCAACGTATCACGTTTAGGGATATAAAACCTCCATTCCGCAGTATATTGTAATCGACATGTGAACGAATTAGACACATTTTCCTATTTATTTGTTAAAACTGAAACTATATAATATCTAGAAAAATGTAATATATAACATACTAGTTTGATTTGCCTTCCAAGTAAACAAACAACTTCCTGTATTTACGCATAAGTAATGAATTCATCGTTATTTTATAAATAAATGTATGCTTATTAAGATCAAATAATGCTTTAATACGTTCCCATGGCAACAAACACAGTAAATTCATTCGGAATATTGTCATATTAAAACAAATTCACAAGATATTGTTTTTGGCATGCTCTTGAAACTCGTTTTTTATTTAAAATGTTTTCATTTTAAGGTGTGTTTGGTAAATTAACAAAATAATCCTTTTTCTGCATGTAACATACGTTACTCTTCCATCTCCAGTAATAAACATTAACTTAACATGCGTTTTCTCTCATGCTGATTTTGTCATTGAAGCAAGCGTCTGTGGTATTGGGTTCACTTAAATATTGTAATTCTAAACCACAAATATTCAGAATATTGCGTGTCGCAGTTAATTTTGTTCATATAAATGCGTATGTTTATCGCCTACTTATATTTTAAAAGAGCTTCAAATAAACTGAGAATACAAAAGCAGGTAGATATATTTTGTGTAAGTTTTCCAGTCAAGGTACCGATAGACTCACTAGAAGATAGTAAATCAATTACATGTACACCTGTTTGTAGCATGTCGTTTGGATTTAATGGTACGTGTACCATTTTCTCAAAGTTACCCCAGTAAGAGTCATGTTTAGCATGTACAAAAGTCAACGCAAAACGGAAATCGTACTCTGACTCACTAACACTTACCGACGATGGGAATCTAGATAATCATTTACTGTTGCTGATTGTAATTGAAATAGGAATGTCAACAAGTGGTCAAATATCCGATTACTGATTACCCATGCGAATGTTCGCGAAATACATATTAATTATCAATACAATTACGGAATACTAATGAAGACAGCTGTACAATTTCCAATATCTTCTTTCAGTGACGTCATTTCCCGAAAACGTTACATGTGACGTCACTATGTACTGACTGTAAGCAATATTTGCCCCATATGGCAATGTGAAAACGAAGTGACTATTGTTTCCTGCTTAAAAATTGTGACATCACATGTTGCGTTTTCTTGAAATGACGTCACTTACAGAAGAGGTTGTAAATCCCATAGCAGCACTATCATGAGCTGTGCCATGACACAACATGTAGATATATTCAGTGCCCGAAAAGTCCGTTTTCAGGTTGTTACAGGTTCAAACAGATATACTTTTCAATTTGCATTTGATACGAAATGTATTAAAATTGGACGTCTACTTTTCTTTTTATTGCAATTACAATATGAGGAGCAAGATGCAAACGTAAGCTACAAAATGATGACGTCGCGTCAGAACGTACATATTTTGATTCTTTGAATCGACTTCTGCTCTTTGAATGAACAAAAAATGCAATAAATCTACTTATAAATATTTACTCGTTCGATCAATTCTATAAATCGCAGTCCAAATCATCTTTGTACAAAGTGCTTACTTTGTGACTGGGAAATATTCGACGTCATAATATGTTGCTGTTCAGTAGTTTTACTGCTATTACTTCTACCTCTAATATCACATGGATTTATATTAAATAAACTGCTTATTGATGCGTATAAAATATTACTACATATTTACGACCGTAATTGCTATAATATAACATATTATAACGAGAGGCAGATACTTGATTCTAGAAAATGAGGCGTTTTCTCGCAGTATCTCCTAACTGAAATTATTGTGGATTTTGAAACTTTGCAATACTATTTAAAGACATAAAATGTGACCAGGCATCAACAACTTTGAATTTTGACACAATATCACAGGAGACACAATGACGTCTACAAACACAGCAATGGGATATCACAGGAATTATTTTACCTGGAGAAATACGATCAACCGTAATAATAAAACCATAGACTGAATCATTTTTCCTGCCCTCGACGTCATATTACAGACGTCACTAATGACGGTGTTGTCATGACGACGCTCATTTAACGTTTGGTTTCCTTTGCATAAACAAGCTCCAATAATTATTTCGAGAGTAACATAATTTTGTCTTCCCCATTCGAAAACAAACATAGGCTAACGAGCTGGAGACTGGAATATTATACAAGAAAGATGCGAATGAGTTCTGTTTTACCGAAACGTGTTCGGATATGATTGACTGTACGTTAGGAAGGTTGACCGAAGATTGTCAAAGAATGCTAAAATTGACATTCGTTTGTATCCCTTATTTAAGTAAAATAAGCCCCTGTGTTATTTGTCTTAAAATATTTAAATTTGGTGACGAGACAACGGGACATTACTCAGTTGTTTAAATAGCGTTCTTCTTTAAATTGACATCAGGTCTGTAAATGGCTGTCCAGTTTATAAGGGAGACTACTGACATGTACAAATTGGCACAAGTATTATGATATTCAAAGTCTTAAATACAAAGCTTCCAGTGAATAGCCGAAGAACATGCTAACACTGAAAGACAACCTATTAACACTGAAATACAAAGGACATGAACTGGTGTTTTCCTAACGAAAATACCGTTTATAAGAGAGGTTTCAACCTCCCGTCTCATTTTACATGTGTATATGCATTTCAAGTCATTTTTTATCAATTAATAGTCGACTGAATGTCGGATGTATTAGATTTAAAACTGAAGCATATTTGTATCATAAATTAAAAAGAAAAATATGAAATTCGTTAATGAAACGATGAGCTAGTTATGTAAGCCACTTAAAATAATTGGTTTTGTAAGTGAACACTATACGTCAAACGTATTCATACAAGTGATAGTGCAAGGCTTGTTCAACGCGTTTTTTTTCATATTCTAATTACATGTATTTGTCATAGAATTTCTATAATAGAATTGCTGCGAATGGTGAGCATACAACGTCATATTATTATTGAAAACTATGTAAATAGAAAATAGCTACCTACTTGGTGAGGCACTGTCATTATTATGTATGTGGCGTTCCCTGTAGCTACTTATTCTCTCTCTGTTATAGATTACGGGGTAGTAAATCTTCCTCATGCATTACCGCCTTACAAAATCGTGCAATGCGATACTTCTTAGGGGTTTGTAAATATACCCCCAATGCCATTGTCATAGGTGACATGGCCTGGCAACCTCAAATAAGTCGACGATGGGTATTTTCAAAGTATTGGACCGGACTGTCTACTATGATGTCTACCAGAATGAACAAACGCTATGCACTGTGTGCGCATGTTAAAGCTACTACAGCAATGTAAAACATTGGATGTATAAAGTTAAAAGTCAAATGTCTTCCGGGAACTTCAATCAGTTTTGTAACATTGATGTCTGTATTCCTGTACATTCATTTGTAGATAGTATGGTTCAAGAACACACAGTGTTAGTTATAAATGACTGGTCAGAGACACTTAATCGTGTTGAAAGTAAATCGGGGAGAGGCCATAATAAACTTATTGTTCGTTTAAAAAGAATTTGTCAGGAAAATTGTGTCAACTTATTTTACCTTTGCGTCACTGATCTTCATTTAGTCAATTTCGCGGTGATGTAGCACCGATCAAAATAGAGATTGTGAGATATGCAAATATAAAACTTGAAGATCGTAAATGTGACGTTTGTAATGTTATGGAGGACGAACTTCATGTGATATAAGAATGTTGTATGTACAACGACTTAAGATTGCACCTATTTGAGGAAGCATAGGTATCATAATAAGTATAATATAGACAAACTCGTATAATAAATGCTCTTTACGTATCCATCGTTGGTGCGTGTATGTGCCAAAACCTGCTTTAACATTGTAAAAAGACGTAGCTTATATATGTATAAACAACGCCTAACGTTTTCTTACTGCTATTTTTGCAAATTTTACATATTCTGCGAATCAGCTGCTAATTAGTTCACTCTTGATCTGATCGAGGCTGATTAGTATTAAAAACAATTGTTTTTAGACGCGCATTAGCGACCATTTTGTACTTCAGTATCGTATTGTGTTTTGTTTTATTACATCTTTAATATACAATTAGCCACCAATCCTCAGTTTTATCTTGTAAATAGTGTTGTATCGAGTCTGATATTTATTGTACTGTGATAATAGTCGCTTATATTTCATTCTATTCAGAAATCCTATTTACCTTTGTTCGTTTATCTATTGTTTTTATTCTATTGTTCTATACGAAGAGGAGACTGAAATAAAGAATATACGCAGAAAATAGCTTCATTCTTGGATAAAAAACTGTCGAAACTGCTGTCAGCTAGTTTGCGTCCGTTTTAATGAAATACTACATCTGTATTTTAATTGCATTTTCTTAGAAGTGGTTCTTTATTGACAATGATATGCGCTTCAAACCGGACACATTTAAGTTATTTTAATGTTTGAGCCAGTTGGTTACTCAGGCGTTGATCAGACATTTATGTAACACGATTCATGATTATGATTTCACATTGTTTTACGATACTGAATGACGAATTAAGAAATTACCACCGGTATTCCGTATATAATACAGACATACAGTCAAATATTGCGTCTGAATACAAATGAAGCGGCGAAAAGTACAAGCCGATTACATAATTGCTTATAAGTATTCATATCGATTAGCGTATGTCTTAAATATTATGTAAATAAAGTATTAGCTAATGACTGTTTTAGTATTTTTCACAAACGACAAGTTTATTATATACAGCAATTAATGTATAACTACATCTAATGTAGGTCGAAATGTCATGGCATATAGAAACTTTATCATTGTCAGTAGACAATGTCGACATAAACACCTTGTTAAAACTAACGTTTTTTAAAATTGATTCTAGATATAGTCAGGCTAACATGACAGAAGAAAGTGGAAGAGTAGAACTCCTTAAGTCACCATTTAGTCTTGTTCAATTTCTAAAGAAAGCAAATTTTAAAAAAAAATGTTATACATACTCCAAAGAAAAATGTAATGTTTTGCGGATACATATTACATTTCAGTTTTTTTAAACATACAGAACACAACGTCTAGACAATGAACCAACTCTTGATTATACACGTTTGTGTACCTTAATTGATGTTTTACTGCTTGTCAATACAGTATTCGTGTATTTATCATATTGCACGAATTATATATTAGTGTCAATGATTTAAACCCCCAGTATTTTATTGACAATTCCAAGGCTGTAAATGTATGGTTATTGTTTCTTTATTTGTTAAGGTGTATGTTGGGTTTCTCTTCCTCTGTGCGGTTCTTTCACTTTATATAGTGTTCATGTTATTTTCTCCCACTTTCGGCCTATTGTTGTCAGCTATCTTGACTTGTCCTGTGATGTATTCCATCCATTAAAGTATTCCCTTTGTTTCTCCTTAGTTATCCCTTATAGTCGACCAGGCTATTCCATGTGCCCCTGTTCCATTACGTATTTACCCTTTCGCTTCCGCAAATGCCTTATGTTTATCGACATTTGCTTTCCCGGAGGTCTGGTTGCAGAGGCAATGTCTTATGTATGTGGCGTTCCCTGTAGCAACTTATTCTCTCTCTTTTTTAACATCAAAATCATTTCAAATACTCTGATCTAACTTCAATAATTCTACAGCGCAATGCACCTCTCTCCTTCCACCATTTAAAGCCAAGGTTATGCAACCTGATATTGCATTTTAATTCAACGATTACATTTACCCTAATCAACTTGACATTACACAAGCCTCCTAGTCTTATGCATTGTATCTGTATTTGCTTTTAAGCATACTGTAACCGCATATGCTTATGAATTATATTTTTATTGTATTGTACAGTTTACGCAAACTTTCGCTGTTCCCCACCTTGTTTGTTTGAATCGTTGGCGAGAAACATATTCCTCAGCATTGACAGAGTGTTAGCTTCATTCGCTGCTCTCCACTCATCAAATGAGCTGGTTTTTTATTACTGTTAAAGCTAGCAGCCTTGTAATTTGTTTCCTTAACATGAGTGTATCCGATATCTGCCAGAGTATTTAAAGACCGTGCGTGGCTTGTTCGCTATTCATTTATATTTTGGCACTTAACTGTTAATGAAGTACTGTGTGTTAAGTTTATTGAAAAGATTGTGATTTGATTGACGCAATAAATACCTTAGTTGAATAGTGACCAGATAAAAGATAATTAATTAACCTGACCGAAGATATAAAAGACTAACAGAGAAAATATACAGATATCAGAGTGAGCAAATTTTTTTAACATTAAGTTTTGTTGTCGTGTTCACTTTTATACATAGTCAATGTAAGTATGTTTGCTATTATATGCAAATACTTTTGTAATAATGAAAACTAAAATACTCAATAATATCATTGATTTTTTACATTTAAAAAAATATATTTGTAATTTTTATTAAATTTAAAACTTTATAGCATTTTAATGGTTTTCAGGGCAACAATGCGTCACGTGATGATATTTTGGATTCTAGTCGGTGTGGAATTGGCGCATTCAAACGATGTACTCAGCAAAGGTAAAACGTTTATATCATGTTGCGATGTTTCATACATTATTGTCTGATTTTATGTCTCTCCACGTTTCTTAACTAGAATTGATTCAAAATATATTTATTGATAGAATTATTGTCAGTTCGCTTGGTGATAATTTGAATGTATGCGCGTATTTTTTTGTTGTCTTGTACGTTCATGTTTGCATTATATAGTTTCGGATTTGACGGGTCAAAAGAAAAAGGGGGCTGATAATTTAACAAAAACTTAAATATTCGGCGAAATCTATAAATTCTGTTCTGTTCTGTTCATCGTGGCAATGGCCTTTGTACGAGTCATTTCAAGCTTAAATTCTCCATTCGTTTCTTGTTTAATACTATGTTATATACACTTCGTCCTCAAAAATCTCATAAGCATTGTATAAGCCACATGGTGACATCAGTAGTACGGTCGCTATGTTTGATGTCACCGTTTGCTAAACTCGTCCGGGGGCCTTATTTACAAACATTTTTAGACTAAAACTCAGAATTTAAAATGTTAAATATTCTTTATGCTCTCACGTTGTGATTACAGAAATAGATTGTTATATAAATTGGCTGAAGTGTAGAGTCTAAGAGTGAGTAATAACAAATTTTCAGACAAATTTTCGTTCACTTAGATTCAATGAAAACGAAAAACTGGTACCTAGAAGTTTTGCAATATTTAAGTCTGAGTTTCAGACTTTAAATATTTGAAAACATGTTTTATTAGAATATTAAAACTTTATTCGTAAAACAACGACGACCCAATGTCATTGTTTGAAAGTATTCGTCGTATAAAGCCGGGGACCGTCGCTTAAGTGTTACTTTAAATGGTCTTTGGTTTTAATTTTACCTTTTACGATAAATTATTGTTGTGTCCTGTGGTCCGGTGTAGCTCCATATTCATATTATCGAGTGCGTTCATGATGTGGTGTTGTTTAGTTTCATTGTCCTCATCATTCCGACATGTGCCTCCTGTTCCGTTCAGTATTGTAGTATGTTCCCTTCTTGTGCGTGCCTTCCGACATGTGCCTCCTGTTCCGTTCAGTATTGTTGTATGTTCCCTTCTTGTGCGTGCCTTCCGACATGTGCCTCCGGTTCCGTTCAGTATTGTTGTATGTTCCCTTCTTGTGCGTGCCTTCCGACATGTGCCTCCTGTTCCGTTCAGTATTGTTGTATGTTCCCTTCTTGTGTGTGCCTTCCGACATGTGCCTCCTGTTCCGTTCAGTATTGTTGTATGTTCCCTTCTTGTGTGTGCCTTCCGACATGTGCCTCCTGTTCCGTTCAGTATTGTAGTATGTTCCCTTCTTGTGCGTGCCTTCCGACATGTGCCTCCTGTTCCGTTCAGTATTGTTGTATGTTCCCTTCTTGTGTGTGCCTTCCGACATGTGCCTCCTGTTCCGTTCAGTATTGTTGTATGTTCCCTTCTTGTGTGTGCCTTCCGACATGTGCCTCCTGTTCCGTTCAGTATTGTTGTATGTTCCCTTCTTGTGCGTGCCTTCTTTCTTTTCTTTTGACTACATTGACTTAAGAGGTTCAGATTTTTGAATAAGGTCTACAATGCTGTGTAGCTTTTCACTTTGGTCAATTTCATATCAAACATCACCGTACCCAAACCCCGCCCGGTTTGCCCGGTTTGCCCAGTTAGTAGAGCGCTGGCCCTGTCAACCGGGAGGATCAAATTCAACTCCCAGCGGGGCAGGTCATGTCCTTCTGTGACATTTGGCTTCATTTGTTTGTCATCCACATATCATGCATGTGGAGAATTGAACGCTTCTTGCGTAAGGGCAAGTTAGCTCTTGTTTATAGATAATTTCAGGGTAAACTGGTTACTTCAAATGAATCGTTAAAAATGGTCTCGATCCATGAAAAAATAAACAAACCTCATACTTGAGCGGAGTGAGAACGTAACTAACGACCTCTCTTTTTTAATGAACTGGTAGACAACGTCACACGATTGAATAAGTAAAACTTCCATAACTGTTTTTAGGACATGACTTCAAGATTTATGTGAAGTAAAAGACACTATCCCAGATTAATTGTGCTTAGTTTCAAAAATATTATTTAATGCTTTCTGTGGCATTGTAATGGCCGTGAGCAACAACATTAATTTTGTAACAAAGTGGAAAATAAGTGATGCATTCATTTCGTTGCAAGGATATCGACGAATTGAACAAATCTCGTAAATTAGGGGAAATCGAAAAACTATCTGACAGGTATGATTTTCAAACTGGTAAAATTGTCACAAAATACGAGCAAGCGTTAGATAGACAGAAACAAGACCTTATAATAGGACTACATGACGGTGGCTTAGCAGGTTTTCGTCTATCATAGTTAACTAAATGATTTTAATAACAGCGCATGCAATATTTAAAACATTAAGACGTTTACAATCGTTGCGAAGGTAACTAACATCTCTTATAAGGATATTATATTCTTCATTTTCTACAAAAAAGTTGGAGCCAATCAAATGAAATATTTACCTATAAACATTTCCATAGTATATTCTCAAACTGTAATTGCATTTTTGGGCATAAAACAACTTTCATTTCGAAGAACAATGGCATTAAAGAAACAGACAGTTTGTTAAAACTATACAATGTGTTAATTGTGCTAATTTAGACGATCAAATAATTGCACAACCTTACCAGTTTCATTTAGTTTATATAAATTAATAATTTGACTCAATATGCTAAATGTGTCGATCAATTAATTGCAATTTCATATTAATTATTTTATTTCAAGTAAAAAACATGTTTTTCGTTAATTTTCTTAGAATACATTTTTCCAATAAACAACTCCATATTAAAAAAACGCCATTATAATTATCTGTAACGAACACTCAATGTGCTAAATGTGACGATCAATTCATTGCAATTTCATGGTATTTAGCAAGTTATTTCGTTAATCATCTAAGAATGCATTTTGTTCAACAAACAAAACGCATTTAACAAAAAAAAAGATTATAATTATCTGCAAAAATCACTTATTATAATTCTCACTTGTTGATGACTTCATGGAACGAATGGTACTATGTAAACTCAATTCTCACTTGTTATGCTTTGAATGTTTTAATTTTAAAATGAAAAATAACATCTTTTTAAACAAACTAATTTCCATTTACATATAATGTCAGCTTTCATAAGGAATGTCAGTTACATTGTTATTAAGAAGGACGTCCAACAAGTAGGGATCGAAGTAGTCCAGCCACGGACGTTACGTCTCTATACTGTCGCTGTACGAACGACGCGTGTAAAAGTCGGAGTACAGAGACACATATGCGGGGCTAGGATCGAAGTATCTTGAAATCAGGGGGCGAACGTGTCTTTAAATTGGGGGTCGAAATTGCAAGGGGTCGAAGTGTCTTGAAATCAGGGGTGCAAGGGGTCGAAGTGTCTTGATAACAGGGGTCGAAATAGCATGGGGTCGAAGTGTTTTGAAATCAGGGGTCGAAATGGCAAGGGGTCGAAGTGTCTAATGAAATAACTGGGGGAGAAATGTACTGATACCTATGAATGCATGCTAAAACTTTCAGACAGAATATTTCACTATCGCGTCCGTTTTAATTATTTTACAGTGTTCCCAGTAATACGTAGAAAGAAATAAACACGCAAAATGCATTTTCAATAGTTAGTGTAGAACGAAATCGAACAAATTAAGACAAGCCCAAATGCTCATTTAAGAAAAAAATCCAATTTTAAGAGAAAAACATGGGAATGACTGATTAATGTAGTCAAGTATCTGATTCTGCCTAGTCTTCCATCCTCAAATATTCTGGGTGAGGAAAATGTCAGATCGGTGTTGATGTCAGAGGCAATCTGCCTTTCGGTGATTTATAAGTTCAGTAGTAGTATCTTTATTTTCATCTCATCATTGCAAATACACAATAACACATACACTGTAAAATAACATTTAAAACAGCGCAATGCGATTCCATATGGAATTATAAGAGATGGACAATAACATATTAAAAAAAGAACACTATACATAATCTGAGCACAATGCTCAAGTATCCTGGAAGTAAAATTATACTTATGAAAAGGTCCACGGATGTCTAGTTAGCGCAGTTGTATTTATATTACAGAAACTTTATTATGGTGTATATACAATCAGAACAATGGAATAATTAACAATATTAATCAGTTTGAAAGAAATGTGGCGGTTTCTAAAAAATACTGTCGTGAATTATAAAACATGTATCGCTCAGGTGAAAACAGCTATTGCAGATTTATTCCTTGTATTTCGTAGCCCATTGAACCACAGTTCAGGTCATGTAGATATAAGAACGTTAATACACCATTGTTGTTGTAAGGACCTTCTCTACGGATGTCCAGCCTTGTCTGCTGTACTTCTTTCATACCGGACATAATTGCGATATATTTCATATGTACACTCAATGGCCAAAATAGAGTTCCCAAAATAAAGATTTTGTCGAACGTTGTAAAGTATCAGTATGTTTGAGGGTAAATAATTCTAATAATATATACTCGACTGAAAAACGTCATCACAGTGCATGATTTGGAACGGTAATCTATAACTAGTACTACGTTTTTGTTTTGTTTGTGTTTTAACGGAGTATGTATCTTTATTTGTATAGATGGAAATGTGAACAGTGATAAATGTATTCATA
Organism: Mactromeris polynyma; assembly: GCA_032209605.1. Classification (NCBI taxonomy): domain Eukaryota; kingdom Metazoa; phylum Mollusca; class Bivalvia; order Venerida; family Mactridae; genus Mactromeris; species Mactromeris polynyma. The sequence goes on from JASFXZ010000008.1 coordinate 9,000,439, forward strand.
CTCATGATCAACATTTGTGGCCTGCGCTACCTACATATTTTGCAACCCGTCATTGGATCTTCAGAACGCCAATGCCCTATGTCATGGCTCAAAACTAGCAAATAAAAGGAAACCTGAAAAAAATCATGCTGGTCATCTCTAAATCCCAACCTTAATAAAATAAAACATATATGGTGAGATCAAACTGTTAATATAAAAATACTCACCGAAATACAATCGAAGCCTGATTTTCATGGAATGGTGCTGGAAACCTGAGAGTCTATTTCTGTGACTACTTACAATATTTTAGCAACAAGTGGTAAGTCTATCAGATGTTTTGTTAAAACACGTCAGTGAAAGTATCATATTAAAAATGACATGACGTTGGGAACTCAATGTTGACCATAGGGTGAATATTTCGCTTCACCTTTGATACACTGTGTGTCTATGTAAAAAACAGCAAAAAGAATAATGCAGAGTCATGGATGATTTTGTAAATGCTGTCAAAGTAATTAAAACGGAAATATGAATCGTAAATAACATGTATCACTCATAGGGTATTTTGTGTGATTTACGACAGTCTGGCTGTATTCTTAATTACAATGATTCAACATGTGGTTTTATTATTACGATTTATCATATTTCTCCAGGTCAAATAATTCCTGTGATATCACATTGCTGTGTTTGTAGACGTCATTGCATCACAATTCAAAGTTGTTGATGCCTGGTCACATTTTATGTCTGAAATAGTTTTGCAAAGTTTCAAAATTCACAATAATTTCAGTTAAGAGTGACTGCAAAATATGTCTCATATTCTAGAGCGATAAAAGCGGTGATACAGGCAGCAATATTTCTGTCAGCAGTAGGAGCGGTGATACTGGCAGCAATATATTTCTGTCAGCGGTAGAAGCGGTGATACAGGCAGCAATATTTCTGTCAGCAGTAGGAGCGGTGATACTGGCAGCAATATATTTCTGTCAGCGGTAGAAGCGGTGATACAGGCAGCAATATTTCTGTCAGCAGTAGGAGCGGTGATACTGGCAGCAATATATTTCTGTCAGCGGTAGAAGCGGTGATACTGGCAGCAATATATTTCTGTCAGCGGTAGAAGCGGGCATACTGGCAGAAATGTACTTCTGTTTGCAGTGTCGTTATGCCTTTTACTTTTGCGTGTTTGATAAGACAATGTTTGAATTTTAAGCACGAGGCAACTACACTTATTCAAAGTACATGAACCTTTCCACAGTGGATACCTTACGGGGAATTCAAGAATTAGGCACTTGTACATAATTTATGTTATATTGCCTAGTGAGCTGCTAGAATGGTTTGAATGGATTTACGAGCTTTGTTTTCAAAGCTGGGAACTTCACATCGGTTTGAATTAATGACATTATCAGAATCATTAAAATCAGCTTTCCGAAATTATTGAACATTAATTTCGTTTCGGTAAAGATTTATTCGTTTTCTCTGGTTTCTTCGTTGCATTTTTTGTTTCAGTTATTATTCTATATTCCAATCCTCCAATAACAAGTGAGCCGCAGTAAACATATTCTATTTAAGCAGTCATCCAAGCCGTCCAAGTTATTCCTTTGTCAGAATACGTGTCCATTAATATAATTTGACGTTAAACGGATAATTAAGGTTAATGTAATTATATATGTCAACTAACCATGGATCGCGTCGATTGGTAATTGCTTTTTGATAACTATAAACGGTAGTCGAGAACTAGGGATATCAGATGATCATTCCTTCTTTAGCAGGAGAATTTATGTTCAGACGACTATACGGAAACATAAATAGAAAAGAGATGAGTGTAATTTGGTCCTCTGCATGTTATAGCATTTTTCCAATTTTGGACAAGTGATAAGCAATATAACACGCAAGCATGAACTTAAACCGAAGAAAACATTATCTGATATATTCAAGCATCTTGGGCGCTTAAAAATAAGACATTTTGTCCTTGGCACCACAGTCTGTCCAGGGTCCCAGACAAAGTTCATTTTCATAGACATATAAAGCATTTCCCGCTTAGTTGCTAGTTCACCGGACAATGTGTGCTTAAAACTTTGCGTCATAGTTCGGTTGACGGCAATAAATAAATCAATGAAATATACATAGCACATTTAAGATTGCACAGTTTTAGAAATATTTGCCAAGCGTCAAGTTATACCTTTAAAACCTCGTATAATTTCTGCATGCCATTCAGATATAGCGAAATAAATAATGGCATTGAACAGTTAGTTGCATTGCATTCTGCCTAGAAATATAATGCTTTATTTCGCTCTGGATTAGATCGGTCTATAAAGATTATTAACAATATCTAACAGTTTAAAATCCACATGTTTCTGATCTTATTACGGTTAGAATTGGTTTCAAAACCTGAAATTAAAAGTGAAAATTATATTCAGTCTTTTTAGGCCAGCAAGCATAATTTAATTCGATCGCGAAGCTTAAAATATTTGCAACTTATTATATTTCAATTTAAGGTACACAAGTCCATGTACGTAGGAATTGCAGAAATCGTGGAAACAACAGGGAAACGTCTTTTAAGGAACATTGCTGAAAACAAACCTTTTTGCGTTTAGGCATTTTTATAATTTGAACAAAATTGTACGATTTCAAAAGCATGACAATATATCTACATGTATTTCTATCCAATAATCCCCCACACATTTTATTGATTCAGGGCTGCGTATTCGTGAATAAATAATGGATCAGACATTTATGCTTTTTCTCAAAATAGCGTTTTAAGCCAACGGTCGTCCTTTTATGTAGATTTTAGCAGACAATCGCACTTGTTTGCCTTCTGTCGTTATATCGGTAATATTGCTCTCGTCAACAACTTCCTTGTATCAACGTGCTCTTTATCTTCCATTTGATGAAAATACATACTTTTTACAGCTCCTTGATGACATAATTAATAGAGAAGCCTGACAGTATGACCTATTTGTAATCAAACCGAATCAGTGACCAACACCCAGCCTCGTAACACAGTTTTTCTTGATTTTTGGAATGTTAAAAACACGACGTTATACCGTCTTATAAGCTCCGAAAAGTATTTGCGACTAAGAGGTCTACAATTTATGTTCTTTCATTGATTATTTGACTAAATCTTAAATCTATTTTAGTCTACATGTTGTGTTTGTCATTCGTTCGTTGCTTGCTTATATTCAGAAACATAAGAATATTACTATTTGATTTGTTATGGTTTTATGGCCATAGAGAATAATCGCACTGCAGCGAAGCCGGTGCTAACACTGTATCACTTCATTCAAGAGTTTTACTTCCTTTTGATTTGATAAGAGAAAAACCTCCTCAACAGTTAACTGCAGTAACGAAGAATGATGGCTTTGTTACACATGATTTAAAACCTGTGTTATACAGCGCATGAATTATTACGTCCACTTTTACCAAAACGCCATCATTATGTGCTTTGATATGTGTGTATTTCCCTGACTGATCAATTGAAGGAAAACATTCCTAAAAGCATATGCACTGATTATTATTAACTCAAAGTTTTGAATGATGTTATCATTATTACATTTGCTACTGTTAAAACATTTTAAATCAAACGATTACCAGTTAATTTGACCAAGCGATTACATTGTTGTCTATTTGGTTTGGGTTTGGTATACTTGCAACGATTTTAATGTCAAGATATCATAATAGATATACAAAAATAGAAATGCAACGAACAATCACTCTACAAATAAAAAGGGACCATTGATTCAGTGTTTAGATACAATATGAAAATTACCAAATGCATACCAAGACGCCAATTGTGGTCGGAATACATGAGCGGGTAAGATGTAGAAGTATATTACACACACCATATACACCTGCAGCAACATTATTACCACTTTCTTCTATGTCATCTTTGGTTGCTAAGTAGAAAATGCTGATTGTATGTAAACATTGATTGTATTACGTGGATCCATGGATTCTTAATCAGACATGGACATTCCCCTGTCTCTGGATTTCTTCCTTAAAGGAAATTGAACTAGCCAGTCTCTTTTGTACCAGAAGTTCCAATTGAAAGGAAATTAACAAGAGAATGGGTTGTTGATTGCTCCGTTAATGGCATGAATGTTCAAGTTCTTGTTTGTCATGCATATATCTGCATAATATTAAAACACAATGAAAACAACTCGTAGATTGGTATATATTGACATACTAGTATCGTCTATCCATTTTCAGAATGTGTTGTCCAGTCAAGTTTCAATAAACAATGTCACGTTTTCACAACATTTGGTCTGCATGTATTAACAGTCATTAACAAAGGTTTAGAAGTTTAGCTGAGTGTTGTTGTTTTACAATGGCGCTATAGTTTCACGTTTCTCTTATGTTTATTTATCATTCCTTGCTTTAGCTCGTGTGTATGACTAGTTGATTGTATACGTCCAAACTACACTTATAAGATATATGGCGCCAGTGCCTACATGTAAAATACCTCATTCATTCACATCAACTATATTAGCCATTCGGCAATAATTCGCCTAGGCCATTCAAATTAAGTAAACAAAGACACTAGTGTGCAGAACAGTTGTAACTTGTAACAGAAAGTGCAATAGACTTAACAGGGTGACACGATTGTGACCGGACTTAACATGCAACAAATTACTCAAAATAAATATTAAGCGTGCAACCTGTACAAATATAATGTATAAAAAAGATTCTGTTCTTATTGAAAGCTTCGAGATTAGAGCTGAGGAGGCGACATGAATTATGTGCTTACGGAGGCCAATATTGCATTTATTATCTTTTCACAGGCCATTGCAATGTCACTTAGCGAACTTTCTTGCATTTTATTCCATAATAACCGATATTTCCTCTTCAATTGGTAGCAAAAAACACCAACAAGAAAACCTCGTAAATATAAATGTCTACAAACTCAAGTACTGGAAACGAACTACTTTCCTTAATTGATTACAAATGCGCGAGCAGATGTAATATACAGAGAAATAATACGCAAGCAATTCAGCTACTCGATAAGTCATTTATTTATAACCCTTCGTTGATTAATTCAGCACTCGAAACAGCCAATCAGAACACACATAGATAACACTGTGTCATAGTTTGATTAATTGACAACCCTGCTCTGGCTATCCCAAACTAATAAACGATATCTCGATGGAAATAAGTTGTATGACATCGTAGACAGACGAATTCATGACAAGGCTTATAGGATCCCATGCTGGGTCAATATTTCACACGACTTTCCCTTAAAATAAAATTACTATCATCCGAGATTGAAATGTTCATACTGCTGTCTCGATATGAATTGATGAGCTTGTTTCCAAAATAGACGAAAAACTATTCGTGAACAAAATTAAACATTTATACTATTGAATCGTAAAACAACGGTATTTTATTTTCACATAATGAATGGAGAAGTTTTGTATGAAATGCCACGTACAACGGCCACAGTCATCTCCAAAGCACAAAGAGACATGTAATATAAACACGTTGATAATTACAACATCAAACGGACGCACTATAAAACAAACACGATGAGTGGTGATTGGAGTACCACCTTGGAGCGGTCTGTGGCAGACACAACACTGGGGATTTAAACCTGGTTTAATGATGCACCAACCTTACTTTTGTCTCGCCACTTTGCAAATTTAAGTATACCAGACAAGAATATATAAATATGCAAAACTTGTGCGGAATGGCTTGGTTGTATAATTACATTGGATTGTCAGTTAAAGCCATAAAAATGACAACGGAAGTAATGCAAGTAATAATAAATAGGAAGTACTAAATGTGTCGGTACTGTAACGTGCAATACTGCTTGATCGCATCGGATGTTGTTAAGAAGGACGAGTACATAGTCATTAGTTTAAGGAAATGTTAAGTTGTTACAGGGAACGCCACGTATACAAGACAATGCCTCTCCACACATATCTCAGGGAAACATCAACAAACGAAACATTAGGGAATAAAGAGGTGTGAGTGTAAACATCTAAACTACGTATGTGATTTATTTACAACAACATAATGCTATGGTAACCTTTAAAGATGGAACATTAGTGCTCGCCGTGGAGTACTGGACTGTTAGAATTGTTATAGTTGAAAACAAATTATTTTCAGCGAACTTTTGATCAAATTCAATCACTATGCTGCTTAGGTCTCATTGAAGCTTAAAATCTCTTAGAATATTTTCAATATCCATTATATATCCACTATATTCAATTTATAGTTATATCGTGAATAAAGAAAACTTTATAACATAATTTTTGACAGACAAACCATTAACCTCAACACACATGTTAAACTATTGCAATAGCATCGTTAAGCGTATATTGGCAATCGAAAATTATTGAGTGAGTATGGTATTTCTAAAAACAAAAGAAGAAGCCATATACCACGGGAACAACCACCACTAAAGTATCCCTAAAATTCACGCATCAAAATCTTTGTCTGTGTCTTTACGAAGCAGACGTATTGCAAGGTCGCTTTCCATTCCACTCGATTTCGTTATGTTTTGTTCCTTACGTTCAGCAACACATAAGGCATTGTACACAACTTTTATAACTTCATTAAAAGTTGTAGACATCTAAATAAAAGACGTATCACTAAAATCAACAGTACATTTTATACGTCACTTTTATTTTGCTTTAACACTGTTTGTGCCTTAATTCACAACGTTTGATAGACCAATACCTAATGTGAAGTTGTAAATAGCAATACCAATCACGAGAGAATACCAGAGCCATGGTATTAATGTAGATAAAATAGCCACGAATTCTCAATCTCAAGGCTAAAAAACTTAATTAGCTTATTAGCTTAAGTATTAATTGTGGCTTCTGAAATATATCCTCGTAAATACATAATGAAAGCAACGCGGAAATCGCTCACAATGTAGACATGTCATGGAATCTTACTCCTGGTGATTAGTTCAATGATGTTAGCGTTGCATGTCTGACAAAAACAAGATTTATTTCATTTTGCAACAAGATGAAACATAAAGAAGTAACAATTTTAGTATATGGTTTAATATCACTGGCTGTTAGAGCCTCTTACTGGGCATAACGACAGAGGCAAACAAACCAGAACATGTACTATAATGCGGATAAATGTCGAATGTTCATACTTTTTACCGGTCCAAAAAGAGGTTATGACGTTCTTTTCATTGAATATCCTTTTCCGGAATAAATGCTATTCAAAATAAATGGATATGTGGAAGGTTACTTTTGCTTTCTTTTTCGTTTGTCTATTCATATAGTAAAATGCCTATGTACTTAACTGATATGCGAAAATTATGGGGCATTTATGTTATAATCATGACAATGGGGGGTGGGCATTCTATTCAACGTAAACATATTGGCAATAACACTGAAACCATAGATTTAAATAGGACATCAAATAATCTGTAATAAATATGTCCAAATTTACCGTCCAGTTATTGCACAAATTTATTTTGAACATAATCACGTCTGATGTTTCTGTCATATAGCGAAACTGCTATTTCTGTTGTTGTTGTTATAGTTTTGCTTATTACACTCAAACATTTGATATGTTTCATGCAAATAAAGTACAATGTTATTGTAAAAATATGATTGACATTGTAACAAAATGGTGTTACTTCCATGATTATTATCTTTTAGCATAGTTTAGGAAATTACCCCCCGTTATCAAAAGTAATAAAGTATGTTAATGTTTGCGATACAAGCACATTTAAATATGATAATTTCAAGAAATGATATATTGGCATATATCATTTGGGAGCTCTAACCTGGATGAATCAATTATAAAATTATTGTTGGTCATCTTTTTTTCAAATGAAGAAGTTCGGAATCACTCATTGATTCCGGTAAATGTTGTAAAGTCAGCAGATATATTTATACATCCCCTGACAGACGTTTTGCGTATGTATATCGGAAAACTGTTTTTCATCAATAACTAAAGAGTCAGTAAATGTCCCGGTTGCTGTGTTCATGTTGAATCTCAGTGACATCAAGACTGACTTCATCCGATGTTTGTACGAGATCAGTAGATGACCAGTCTTGTTTCATAAACTATCCGTATATTCAAAATAAAGTTGAGTAATTTATATTATGATTTTCCATGTTGTGCTAGACTCCACATATCATTTGTGGAATTATGCTGCATATAGAAATAATAACTGATTCTAAAACATCGTACCTTGCATTCAGTCTCAAATAAATACCATAGATTGACAAACCGACATTAAGCTGGGTTTAAACTTCATTGCTTTATATTTCAGACACAGAACAACCCATGGTTCAAACAGCTCAAACTAACAACCCATCAGTAACGAAGCGATTTTGGTGGCATGCGCCTCAGTCACATTCACGTGAAGACCCTTACAAAAGAGGTAGTAGACCAGACAGATTTCGGTTCTTTCACCAGGGTTTGGGAAAACGAACAATGCCAATAGAATCGGCTGAACTAAAGGAACACAATGATATCTTGCCAAAGAACACGCACGCGTTACAAACAATGAAGAAATTTATCAAAGATACTGTTGCAGACTATGCCATGCAAAAAAGATACGACACTAACAATCAGGTTTCCGCAGACCCTTTCCTGGAACGAACGCCAACATATAGAACATTGGAAAGTCTGAACTATCTCTACGGCAACAAAAGAGCACCAGAAGTATTTTCAGAGACATTATACCCAATCCAAGCAGGAAAACAACAACTTGAGGTCACGTTAGACAGATCACTTAATGACAAGCAAATAGATGAATTTGGCTACGATATTGGAGTGGAAGATGAAAACGCCTTAGATGATTATGATACTGAAATTCAAGATGTTAATGACATTCCGCTTAAATCCGGGGAGACTAAAGTAACTAAAACTCCATACGACCTAATTTTTGGCTCACCTGACCTGGATAATAGTGATCTGTATCGAACGTATGGTAATGAAGATGACATTACCGACAATGTTGCTGATAATGACGCTGTTGTTGAAGACAAAGACACTTCTAATATGAACGAGGGAAGAACTAAGCGCTGGTGGGCTGCCCAAAAGTTTAGACGATTTAGGTCTGCCAAATCATGGGATCGGTTTGGAAGTAGAGGAAAGCATATCGATCCAGCACTGTATTTTATCGGACTAGGTAAATGACCGTAACAAGGTTTAATAAAATTCCCTTAACCACCCATCCTGAATTCAATTGTTAATGAATCTATTTTCATAAATACATGATATAAACACAGTTTTACTGAATCATTTATGAGCATTTATGCAAAAAATGACGACAGACCCCTGAAAAAATATTTATAGGATATTAAGAATCCAATTTAAGAGCGTCTCGGTTCATTAAGAGGGTGATTAATGGGTTCATACCACACCTGTATCGGGTTTCATTTATGGGAACTTGTTGATATAATTGACCTGCTGAACAGATTCAGAAATATGATACGAACAAGTGCTAAAATAAGACATCCAATAAATTCGATTAAATGGGGCGATAATAATAATTGTCTAACAAAGACAATATCGATGACAGCCAGGAAAGACATTTGTATGTCCAGAAAATACTAGTTTATATAAATCTGGTATTATAATGGCTGTTAGCGTTTATGTTTTGTTGGAGAAGCTGGACGATTCCTGGTAAAAATGCTTTCAGCAAAGACTTGTAAACTTTTTTCTGGCAGATGAGATTTTAAAACATCGTTTCGAAAATCACTCGAACACTTTTCTACTTGGTGCCGTCGAATACTGACATATTTTCCAAATAAACAGAATTAAAACTATTGGAGCAAATTTGTTATATTTATACGGGTTCCTTCCACAATTCTTAAAATACTTCGTGCTATGAGGATTGTGCCGAAACATCCATCCGTAATGGTGTTGAAAGAAAGATGTTAAACAAAATAAAACACAGTATGACCATTCAGAAAAGTATTTCAGTGTTATATAATAATTGTGAAATAAATAAAAATAAAATTTCGATAGAAATAGTTCGAAAAAAATTATATTTGAAAATACTTCAGAGACACAATAAATAATGAAAGTCATAAGACGTTATTCAAATTAAAACAAATATTTGCATAAACAATCGGCTGTTTGTGTCTTAAAACTAACATGGGAAGAAGCCATTACGCGTTCGTTAACTTAATTATGGCATAAAACATTATAAAGGTAGCAGGTATGAAGTCGTTATATCTGCATCTGAGATAAAAAATGAATATTTAACACACAATAAGATGTGTTCCTTTGATTTGTGGTTGAACTAATTGGCAATAGCCGCAAACATCTTACAATAAATTTTAACTTGATAGCTAGAAATACATAATTGTTTCTGTAGCAATAATACATCAAAGGACTGAAGGTCCTGGGAGGCGCTTCCAACGCAAGACTGCACGTTGTCCATATTATCGTATTATAAATTAATACGCGACTTTTCGGATAAATTCATTCGCCAAAAATGACACCAATAATCCAGAAAGAAAAAACGTTTATATCAAGACTACTGCCATTACACAACTGATCTATCACTGACAAAATCAGCCATTATTCTCATCAAATCTGTAATAAAATTTGAGGACTTAACAATCTTGTGCCGATGAACATTGCGGTACTGCGAGTAAAACCATTTAGTTGATGTTGTTAGCAATGAGACGCCAAAGCGCCTCAAAATAATGCTTGAAAAAGTTTGATAGCAACATTCCAAATGTGTCGTGTTTTAAGCAGAAGGAGATGGAGATGTGCGCATCACAGTGTGTATCTGTATTAAGCTTTTAATCCTGAAATATGAAAATTGTGAAAACTCGGTCTCTGGGGAGAATGCAAACTTAAATACGTCATCACGAAGGATTTTACAAATCTAAATACAAACAAATTTTGATATTTATTCTACCAACAATCATCAGCATAAAACAAGTTCGCTCAGTCTTCGTAGTTTACATTTGACAATAAGTCAAACGAATGGGAAATCATTATTGTCATTGAAAATATTTACCATTTCTATTTTGTTTCGTGGGTTTTAAATGCAACAGTTAATAAAATTCAATAACAATTCCAGTTTTGCAATCTATGAGTAAACATTTATGTCGAAGCAGCGATGGCCTTTTCATATAGTTATACTTGGTTGGCATTCACAGTGATACAGTTCATCTAAGTAATAAACTGTTCAGAGTTCATACGGTAGACCCAAGATACCTCGTTTGTAAAATTTTCAGACTTAAACAGAGCACTTACATCGAACTACAGCCATCCATTAGACAAACGGAGGGCTTTCCCGTCCAGCAAAAGCTGTAGTCACGGCGAAATAATAAATAGTGGCACAAGAAAGGACTCATTCGGAAAAGAGGGATTCCTGACATAAATCTTTAGTGCAATTGTTTTGGAGTCTCAAACGGTTTGGAGAACCGCTGGGCATATAGCACAGCTTATAGTTCACATTCATAAGTAGTTTATTAGATAAACTCTTTTCTTCGTCCTGAAAGTTTGGCGATGACAACATTAAACAGCCTAGGTTTTCCTGAATAGAACTAGTAGTATAAATATTAGTATTGGATGAGCATGCACTGACTAAATGTAATATGATATGATGAAAACTTTTTAACACGACTGCTTATGTACGAATTACATTTAAATTTAATACATGTTCAGTTCGTATGCAAAGGTTTCGAATATCTTTCTCGGGAAATAAAATGTCGGGTTATGCGTTACTGAATCGGATGCAAAAAAGCGAACAGAGGCACAGCATGTTCCTCGTGCGAGTAATCCAATTAACAGTTTGACATGACGGGTGTTCGATTACAGTGTCGGATGTTGAATCAATTTAATGCCCTAGAATGAGTTGTTGGCGGGCGTATTAAACAAATAAAGAAATTGGCGTGTAATGTAAGATATTTTCTATATATTCTGTACTTCAGTCTCATCTATGCACAGTACAACATCATAACAAACATTAAAATAACTACACAAAAGTACATAGCCATTCTAAATAGAATTAGAAGAGACTATAATCATAGTACAATAAATATCACATTCGATTCAACAATATTTGCAAGGAAACACTGAGGATCAGTCGCTAATTGTATATTTAAAATATAATAAAACAGAACACAATACGATACTGAAGTACAAAGGGCGCACATTCACATCTAACAATAATATGAGAAATACATCATATCGAGAGTTAAACAATTAGCAGCTGATTCTGAGAATATGTAAATTGTCAACAATAGCAGTAAGAAAATGTAAGACATAATTTACACATACAAAAGCTACGTCTTTGTAAACTATTAAAGCAGGTTTTGGCACTTATACGAATCAACGATGGATGTGTGAATAGCATTACTAGTTTGTCTACATTAGACTTGTTATGAAAGTTGAATCTAAAATGGTTGCTTGTTGAAATAGGTGTAATCTTAAGGCGATAAATGCCTTTGAAAATAGCCATATTTGCTTCTAAGCCATATATTAGAAACTATATAATATAGCAAGATAAAATGTATACTGTTATACATTCTTTCAACTAATACTGCTATTCTTTTGTAAAAATGTTGAAAAGTAATGAAGTTATTAGAACTATTGGTACTGCCAAATTGTACACGTTGGTCCGGTAAATCAGGCTAATTGCACTAGAGTCAATTTTACGAAAGAAACACATGTATTCATATAATCAAATCTACTTCATGCCATCGATATTTTTTCAAAAAACGTAAAATTAAGTTTTTATTCCAAAATGACAACAACCGAAACAAGCGGTGAGTACGAACAATCTAGTTTTTTATATTTTTATTGATATAATTGCGAAAAAAACTCGATAGTATAAGCTAGTATACTTTCACTCCTTTCCAAAACTTTTGATATTAAAAATACTTAACAGAATTGTGCATTTACCGGAATGTAAACAATATCAAAAGTCATTCTACATGTATAAATTTACTATACAGTGTATAGAGTTAATCCATAAATGTGTATATTGATAAACGTGTCATAACACATGGAAATTCGTTGTACATACAACAGTCTAGTATCACATGAAGTTCGTCTTCCAAAATATTACAAACGTTACATTTACCATATTCAAGTTTTATATTTGCATACTTATAAGTACGAAGTTTATTGTGGCCCACCCCGATACACTTACGTTACGATAAAGTGTTGACAAGTCCTTAATAAATAACGCTTTGTGTTTTTAAACTAGACTATCAACAAAATGAATGTACATGAATAGAGATATCATTATTACAAAACTGATTCAAGTTACAGACAAATAATTGACTTTTAACTTTATTCATCCAATTTGTATATAATGTAGTAGTTTTAGCATACGCCCAAAGCGCAACAAGTTAGTTTACTCTGCTAGGCACCATCCTAGACAGGCGGTCCCAATACCTTGAAATAGCTTTCCATTGTCGAACTATTGGAGGTTGCCATGCCATTTCTTCTATGACTAGTAGTTCTTTGAGCTGAAATAGGACGGAAATGTACTACCTTGCTTTTATTGATATTAATCGACATATCATTGACATTACACCGATTCAAAAGAGCACTCGACAAGGTGTTCAAATTTTCAGCATTTTCAGCAAACAAAACAATATCATCAGCATATAATAAGATACACACGCACTCATCACTAATAGATATACATATATTAAGCGACTTGAGATAGACAGCTAAATCATTTATGAACATATTAAATAGTAAAGGGGGAAAGGACACAGCCTTGTCTTGAACCACACTGAACTTCGAACCAGTCAGTGGTAAATAAATTAACCCTCACACAAGAAGAAACCGTTGAATAAAGCGCTTTTTATAGCAGGGAGCATTTTACCACAGTCCCCATTTTCATACAATATAGTTTTCACCTTTCAACTGAATCTGATACGACTAATATTCTTCCGGAGGTGTCGCCCATGTGGGAAACCGGTGGCGACGATAAATAAATGCAAATACAACCTTTCAACTTCCCGATCAAAATTTTTCGAGCTTGTATAAATAGGTACGATTGTTAAAATAAGGTGTTTTTTCCTACATGTTAACTCCAATGTCTTTGTAATGTCCCTTCGCACATTTGCCCCCTTTTCTTTGTCCAGATCTGACTTGGAATTTTCTGATAAATCAAAGTGACCTTCCTTTCTCTGCCTTTTTTGTTCGTCATATCTGAATGTATACTCCACGCCATTCAAAACGCAACTAAACATTGTCCGCGTCAACACACTATAAAGAAATAATTATATCTTAATTATCAGCATAATTTCTTAAACCTAATCAATTATGAAATATGAATACTAGCGTCAAAGATTGATTTCTTTTTGATGAATGATTGTGTTAATCATCTGTAACAATAAAACGCGTTTAAAACTTGTAACAACGCGAAGGTTAAGTGAAATCGTTTTTAATGGCGTTAAGTATTTCTTGAAACCATTCAGTTCTGAGCATATTTTATATTTTATTAAAATAACATTTATGTCGAAAAAAGAACAATCAGGTTTACCTTCATTGTTTCATCAGTTCGAGAGGTTGCTTAGATTAGTTTTACTATTAGATTTGGGGAAACTGTTAAGATTTAAGTTCCACGGCTCAAATTCCGAGTTTATTATGATCATGTTGCCAAAAGTGTTCATTGAACACGTTTCATGTCTGGTCTTTAGTTATAAGATTATAATAATTCCCTTGTGACATCAATCTAATTAATTGGGGATATGCCGGGACTTTGATAAGATATTTGATATCCCAGCGGTATTAATAAAAAAGGATGCTAATAACTTAATACAGGCTCAAGACAGAACCTGCTGAAGATTTAACGTCTCTTATTGATACATGCTTTTCATTGCAATTCAAGACGTGTCTTCCAAAATATGTTTGGACAGAATATCGATACGATATTTATTACATGTAAACGTATTACGCTCACAATAAAACATTCCAAGTCAGACGAATTTATGGTTCTACGTGGCTGGAAAAAATGCCGAACTTATGGCAATTTCCGATTCTCGATAGTTGGGAGTAAATATCAGCCGCAACATTTCCATTTCAAATGCGACTGTGTCATATTCGCGTGTAAATCTGGATGTTGTCAGATCGAATGTTTGAGCGATGCCAATGTTCACTGTGATTATTTGATGAAAGTTTAGACGTTCGTTCCAGCTCCATTCAGGGCAATTGCCAGTTAAATGCAGATTATAGAGTGAAAACCGCAGTATATTGACAACCGCAATATACTTACAACAGCAGTATATAACAACTTTCGAAAATGGCATTGAAATAAACGAAACAACAATACAACAACAACACAACCCAACACAACGCAATACAATACAATTCGTTTATTTAGTCATTAAACATTTTACAAAGTTTTTTGCCACTTATATAAACGGTGAGAGAAAAATGACAACAACATATAAGAATCCAAGACTTAGTTAAATTATTTGAAGTAATTTATTGTTTATACTAATTAAGCACGTGCATACATACTTTAATGATAGTGAACGGCAAACTAATCGTTTACTAAATCGTAAACAACAAGAAATAGAATCTGAAAGTATTTGTATACAGAGAAAATATTGAACAACCGCGGACTAAGCCCATGAATATTAAAATCGCTGTAAGCTCGCTAGTAGTAGCAAAGGATTTGTGTGGTGTTTAAAATCTCTGATCATAGTCATCATCAAATGAGAATGGTTTTGTTCAAATTCATAATTCAATCACATATGTTTTAGAATGAGGAAGTGTGCCTTTAGTAATTGTTATAATATTTTCTAATAATGTACGTATTAAACATTTTACATGAACGGTTACGAACTCTATTACAGGACAGGATAATCAACAGCAGGCAAATGAGTCTATGAAAGCACCATGTTGTTAAATATTCGAAAAATGGCCATGCTACTCATGTATAATGTATTTGCTACTCATGTATACTTTATTGTCGTACATATTGCTTTGGACAATTATACAGAGTCAAAGTATGTTACACTTGGTCGGTCAGCTGAAACGGAACAGCACTTGACTTCCAATCTGGAAATCTTCAGATTGAAACTAAGGCGAACCGTTTCCGTGATAATCTGACCGGCGTTAATACGGTGATGTAAGTTTATACTTCCGTCACTCATAGTTCCCATGGAAAACTGCTTGAATAAACGTCATTACAAATGAGAAATCGTGACCACGTGTTACAGAAAACTGCAAAAAATCACGTCGAACTAGTTATCTACTTTTTTTTGCTTGTTCATGTTTTTATGGAGAACACGCCTGAGTACTTCATCTAATGTTGATTTAACTGCTTTCAAATCAGTATTTTGTCTTTATATGTGCAATTAATTTTTTACGTGTCTTACTGTCTAATAGTGAACCATGAATTCTTAATAATAATGATTAAACGTGATTGATTCCTCGTATGAATTTATAGTTTATATATATTATGTTTTTTATAATTGCTATGTATTTCTCATCGAATGAATATCAGCAGACCTGATTTAACCTCGCGGGAGAGATGGCGAGACCAGAAAACATATCACAGTATCAGATGGCAAGACGTTGTGACAAAACTAGTAACAGGGAATCCGGTTCGATGGTCGAGGGGGGAGGGAAGCGGTTTAAAGTTGATATTTTAGAAGATTCAGTGACGATGAATATATAACCTTAGATAAAACTTACGATCGCCTTAAAAATGATAACATGACAAGATAAAATTGACATTCGCCTTTTCACCTGTGTCCAGCGGGGAGTCTTTTTTTACTATGTTCGTATTAAAGGTAATAGTTGGATAAGTGCGAGGTTGGGCGCATCCTTTAACCAGGTTTCACTCCCAGTGTAGTTTTTGCGACTGACCTTTCCAATGCGGTACTCAGATCTCCTGCCTTTATTTAGGCTTGTGTCTAATGTGTCCCTTTCGTCTTTGTAATTGTTTACATGTCAATATGTATTTTCATAGCTCCTTGCTCTTTGGGTGACTTTGTGCTTAGTATATGACATTTCCTGCTGGACTTCTGTATACAGTCATCTTCGACATTTATTTGGATTTGTATATTTAGGCCGTTACACATGAAACCTTTTGGAGCGTGAAAAAACAAGTGTCATGTTACTAACAGTACTAAAAACGGAGTTAAAACAATTGGAAACGTTTGTGCAGAGAAAGAAGTACATTTGTCTGTGTGATTACAAATAGTGGAAATAGTTTACGTCTACAAGAAAATGATACGCATTACTAAATACTCTCTCAAATAACACTGTAGATAGTGTTGAGAAAATATATCTAGGTGTCTTGATAATCTGAATAATAACCTTTCTCGCTTGTCTTTAATAGGCACCAATGTCTGTAATTGTAAATGTTCATACCGTTGGATTCGTCTTGTGTGACAGCCTGAAACACCTCTATATGATTATTCAACTCAAGTAAGCGCTAGCTGCCCCGCACATGTCTCCATGATTGAGCGACGTTTTGTAGATGGTTTTCTATAGCACTCAACTTAAGGATATTCAATCATCAAGCAGTAAATGACTATGTAATGAATGTGTGATTTCACGACTGATACAATAAGTACTGATGAACTATATTAAAACAGACTATACCGACTACTCTCACTACGGAGGTATTTTTTATCAAATTTCCTACGAAGTCTTCTGCCCTTACGGGTATCTGAGTAACTATAGTGTAGCATTATCGAATTACCAGCAATCGTAACATCTTGCCATTTTTTTATGTTGCACAACAAATCGTAACCTCAGATGTGCTTGCTTCGTATTGCGCCGACCATCTTTTTTCAAATTATTTCTTGTTATATTAAACAACGGTATGTCCAGTATGTCCGCTTCCATCATATGTTAGTATCTCTCGTCAGACCAAACAAATCAAGGGATTTAAATTTCTTACAGTTGTGTAGTTGATTTTTGTTTTCAATTGTTTCATGATTTTCTGCATCAACTGATACTATGAGTATTAAACAAACACAATTACAAGACTTTACTCTGCTTTTGAACTCTCCATTATGTTAATTCGTTTCTGCAAGTTGCTTATTGTTTAAAAATAAGAATCGTGCTTATCGCCCTTAAAAGACCAAGTTTATCTTTTTATGATAAACTATTAAATTGTTTACTGCATAGATATACCTATTTATTCAAAATCCGTGTCAGTTCGCTTGTGTAATAAACAAAATGAGACAGGAAACCTGAATTTCAGAATGTGTAGCTCAAGGGAAAATCACAGCTGCAAAACAGGGCTTCTCCGCATTGATCCATTTCAAATTAAATGAAGGGGGAAATAAAAGTGGAAAAGAGTGACACAGGTAAGGAACCATAAAAGGACAATGGAGGAATACGGGAAACAGCAAATGACTCCTTAACAATCAAACACGGAAGGAAACTGTTAGTATCAATATTGTGGGCTTGAACTAGTTTGACGTTTGCCTCGTATTGAACCGCTATATTGCCAAAAAAGGCATGGCAATTAAATATAAATTAATTTAATGCAAGTTGAACTAATAAAGTAAATATACAGGGAAAACGAAGAATTAAACAACAAAACTACACAAGAAGGAGAGCGAATAAAACAAATACAGTCAACAGTATAGAAGGAAGAGACTTAAAATAAAATAAAACTAAAGAGATGCGTATCTTAATCTGATTAAGAGTAGAGAAATAAGAAAATGGTTCACAAATTGTATAACTAGTGCACATAGGTTGCAAATCGAAGCTGGCAGATATAAGGATGTACCAGCAGATAGATAATTTAAGGTGTGCGCACCTAGAGAAATAGAAAATGAAAACAACTGTGTTACTACTTGCATTGCATAAGACATTTAAAACATTTTACGATAACACTAAATTTCGTTGAAAGAGAGAGAATAAGTTCCTACAGGGAACGCCACATACATAAGGCAGTGCCTCCCCACATAGACCTCCGGGAAAACAACAATCCGTAAAACATAAGGCACTTGAGGAGGCTCCAGGGTACATAGGTAAGGGAACAGAGGCGCAAGGAATGCTATTTAATGCTATCCTTTACTGGTTCTAACGAAACATACTCAAACACTTGGTTTTATACTTTAATGATAAGAACTGGTCTAATAATATTAATTCATACATTTTTTATTAAATACATTTTCTCTTATATTCATATAGTTATATATACAGAAAATGTATTAATTATATACAGAAAATGAAAATATGAGTAATCACAAATTCGGTTAATATAAAGAAGAATGACATATATTATATATATTGTGTGTGTTTTGGAATAGCAAGGTGCGCTAATGGGACTAACTTAATCATTATATCCATTCAATATAAATTCATACTTCTAATACGGAATTCTAATTTTTGAGATTCTTTTAATTTAACACGTCTATAACTTCAGTGTTATTTTAATGAAACGAAATTGACCATGCTAACAAAAATATGCAGAATTCTTAAATATCACGTAATAAATGCCCGGAACATGGACACATACAAAACAAGGGGAATTCTGGAAGATCGGACAGCTGTATTGTATCACTGGCATATTTGAACGTATTTGGAAGATTTATGATGTCTTGGTAAAACGGAACATTCAGAGTTAAAATTTAAAATCTTTCAGTTCGTTCACGTAAAAAACTCAATGTGTACCCAGTTTTCGACATTGTATCAAATGTCATGTTATGTATACACCAGTTAAAATATCTGATTGTCTTTATCAAGAACAAACTAAAACTGACTGATACCCAGGAAATATGTTGACCACTGATTTAACCAGTCTTGTGCAAGGGAAGTAACTCTAACTGCGATTTTTTACCCAATAACGAGTACATTAACTTTATTCATTACACTTTTTATATTTACTATTTAATTTTGATTCCGTCCGTCCGTTTTTTCCTACCCTTCAGTTTGATTGCGTATCTCGCTAATTGCTGTAAAGTTTGTCCCGGTTCTACACATACGATGCACACAAATATTCTTTTAAGTATTTTTTTAATATTAAAAGTATTTTCGGAAAGAAGAGAAAGTATACTAGATCATGCTATCAAGTATCTTTTTAATTATACAAAGAAATATATAAAACAACTACTACATTGTCTGTACACACCCCTTGCTTCTGGAGGTGCTATTTTAAAATAAAAGCCTTAATTTATATTTTTTGAAAAAAAGTAGAGAGCTTCCTTTTCTTTGTATCCATGTACTTCTTTTGCAAAAATAACCATTGTGCAATTAGCCTGATTTACCGGACTACATGTTCAATTTGACAGTACTAAATCTTCAAATAACATAATTATTTTTCAATTAGTTTACAAAATAACAGCAGTGATAGCATACATTTCATCTTGCTATATATTGTAGTTTCCAAAAAAATATCGCTTAAAAGCAAATGTGGCTATTTTCTAGCGCATATATCCACCTTAACCGAATCAGCAGTTAATTAACCAATAACATGTTTGCTGCACCTATTGATATTGAAATATCTTTAATATATGATTGCTTTGTATCTTACCAGTTAAGATTTGTCGGGAAGATATTCTACAATTAACAGATCACAACAGACTATTCATAGTTGAGAACAATTTGGTTTTTTGGCGTGACGTTTTGAATTACATTGTACTTTATTCGCCTTCGCAATACATTTACAAGGACGAATGCACGCTTGAGCATTACAGGCGTTGTTTTCCTAAATATTTATGATATTATGATTTATACCACTTGGATAATAAGTCATTTTATCATTGAATAGTTCAAAATGTTCCTGAACAAGTACGTATGCATAGCTTTCTTAACATCATTTTTCGTTTTAGTTTGGCTTCATTTTGCGATCTTTAAAGCAATACAAAATATTCATTATAAGATAGATCGTGAAATCATTCTTATCTCGAACAATCCTAGTTTGCACTGTAACGTGCGTGAAAAAAAATCGAAAACTAGAATAGGTGTGCTTATACCTACAACGTCTCGTGGTATGAATATCAGCAATATTCGATCCATCAGTCTGGTGAATATATGTATCAAGTCATTACGTGATTCCATGGAAACTGATTATGAATACACAATATACATTGGAGCCGACATGAACGATACTTTACTTTCATACCAATATTATATTGAAGGATTACACACACGTGTAGTTATGGTACGCGTCAACGGTAATACATTCACAAAAGCCGTAAATACTATTGCAGTGAAGGCGGTAGAAGATCGAATGGATTACTTAGTGAGAATGAATGACGATATAAAATTCGTAACAAATAACTGGACAAGTTTGAGTATTGAATCACTCCAAAATAACGAGCCACCAAACATTGGCGTTGTTGGACCTACGTGCAAACAGGGTAAAACTACAATACTGACTACTGACTTCGTGCATGTATCACATTTTTACATATTTGGCTTTTACTATCCTCCCCAATTCGACAATTGGTGGGTGGATGATTGGATAACTCGTGTCTACCAACCCTTACGCTCAGAAAAACTATCTAATTGGGAAGTCGTTCATACTAGGTCGCACGGACAAAGGTATAGGGTAGAAAAGAAACAAAGGGAGATGTTAGAAGACTTGGTCAGTTGGGGAAGTCAGACCATTGCCTTGTATGTCGAAAATTACCTTCGTCGTTCCCCCGTCAACAAAAGCTAGATGGCACGTAAATCATACTTATGGATCGTGAATGATCTATGAGAAATTCTGTAAATTCTATGGTACGGTTACTTGATCAGACTTAATTACTTAAGTGGTGTTCCCTGTAGCATTATCTCTGTTTAAGTACAAAATCCCTTTAAAATGTTGGTTTTCATTTGAATGTTCTAATGAATTATTATATTAAATACAAGGAATGAACAAGGGTATCGATGGAATCCATGGATGCTCCCCAACAGGGCTTTGTCAAGGGAGTGACAGATGGCTTTGATGAGTTGATGGGAGTGGAATTATAACAAATGGTTAATTGTGACTGAATGAAATTGGATGGAAATCGAAGGCAACTGTCTAAATCTGAAGAACAGAGAACATTACTTTCTAAAACAGGAAATGGAACTTTTTGAAGTATCTTAGTTTTTAAGATCTTGTTCGCTCTACTGGCCAAACGCCAGAGAACTTATGTCATGGCAAATTGTCCGTCGTGTTTCTCCTAAACTGCTTGGCAAATTTGGACTTAACTTCACAGGAACGTTCCTTGGTTGGTCCTCTTTCAAAGTTGATCAAATGGTTAAGGTCTGTTGCATAAATAGGCCCAAGGAGCTAAAAATATATTTAAAATTGTAAACTTTCTTTGAAAACAATTCTTGTCCAGAACCATAATGTCTAGAATTTTCATATTTAGTATGTAACCTTGTTTAGTGGTCCTCTACAATGCTTGTTCAAATCATGTCCCTTGGGTCAATATTGACCCCGCCCAAGGTCATCCATTGCATAGATTTTTGATAGGGAATATCTTTGAAAATCTTTATTCCAGAACCAAAAGACCAAGGGTTTTGATTTATGGAATGTAACAATGTCCTACCAGCATTGCTAAAAGTATGCCTCTATGGTCAAATGTTTCCTACAGTCTATATATACGAAAATCTCCTACAAAACCGTACGGCCCAGGGTTTGATATTTGATATATAGCATTGTTATTTGGTATCTTACGAAGATTGTTCATATTATGCCTTTGAGGTCAAACTCCGCCCTGCCCAGGGGTCACATGTTTTCTTTAGGGAATACATTCGAAAATTGTATTGTCCAGAAAAATGTTTATCAAAGGTTCATGTGCATAAGGTAGCCAATAGAGTGTCCAGTTTTCATGGACCTCTTGTTTTATTGTATAATAGATTTTTCTTAAATATTTTATTGATATTAGTTTATTTTATTAATACCAATTAGTATGTTCATTAACACGAGTACGGTAAGGTTATAGACATTTTGGAAGTATGGTAATGTTACATGGACCAGAATTTGCAATAAACCGCCTTGTATTGTTTATGTAAATAAGGGATCCGGTACAATTTAACGTTTTGAACTAGAATGAAAATTTATCCAGTCAACAAAGCACGCTGCTACAATATTGAGTAAAACTTCCGAATAAAACCTGGTTTCCTAAGCTGTTTTCACCTCCATATATTTATACCGTTTTACAACGTAGTGTCTGCTATTGACTACATCTTTGTCTTGAATTGGTGTAAGTTGCAGCTTATTTATTCAAAAGAAAGATTGAGGTGTTACAGAGAAAGGCCACAAACACAGGACAAATTGAACACAGTACTTGATACCATGAATATTGGTATCCCTTCTGTAGCTTGTTATACATTGTTCATTTGTTTTAACTTGTATATGTTCACGTTTTTTATGTTCAACTGTTGTTGATTCTGGTTTTATAGCAAGATCACCATTGCAGAGTTTCTTCCTCCATACACAACAATATCGCTCATCAGATAAATGCACCCGATGCAGATTGTTATGGATGGGGCTACTGGTCAGCAGTCAATTTATCTGTCGGTAGTTTCCGTAAGTGATCGTAAATTTTCCGATGATCACCGATTGATAACTTGTATAGGACATTAACATGTAGCTTCGGTCTATCTTAGATCTATGTATCCGATAAACGGTGCTGAGCTGTGGAATGGACTGAGAGTCACAGACATAACAAACATCGAGAGATTCATGAAACTCGTTGCTAAGTCGATCCAGCACCTACCAAGTCGAACCAGAACAGACAGTGCTTTAGCAATGCTCGGATGGCGTCCCTTAATGGCTAAAACAGTTTAGTAATGTATATGTATAAACATACCCATTTCCCCCGATGTTCCTTTTCCTAGTTTGTTTTCTTCACTGTATTGCATTTTATATATGTTTACATGTATGTCATGTTCTCTTTGTTTAGTGTTGTTGTTGTTTACTGTCATGTCATGTACAATCACTTAAAAGTGGAAATAAAGAGTATATATAACGCATCGTGGATTTGTATAATAATTTATATTTACATTAAAATATAAGGTTTTCATCTAAGAAATATATCCACCATTATTATAATATTAATAATAATAATTCTTTATTTAACGAAGGTAACTCATTTAACAATGATATGTTAATCTTCCCTGAGGCCTTCAAAAACAATTCATACAAAGACAAACATACAATAAAACAGTAAACTATAGATATATTTAATAAGCAACTATGCATTCAATGGGAAATTAAATACATTTGATTCCGGTATCTTATTTCTGTAAAGTTAAAATATACGGTTTGAACATTTGATCTTAAATGTGTCCAAATTATTTGTTTCCTTAATATTATTTGGCAAATTATTCCAGGTAATAAGACCAGAATATTTAAATGTTCTTTTAAAGAAATCAGAATTTGGTCTTGGTACATGAAGATGTCCTGATGTTGTCGAGCGAATAATTATAAAGATCAGTTCATGCAGTGAATTTATTAGATAGATAATCAGGTGCTAGACCACTCATGCACTTAAACATTAAGACAGCTTGAAAATATTTTACCCTCGTAAAAATGGTCATCCATTCTAGCTCTTTAAACATTAAAGTTGATGGAAAATTCAAAAGAAACGTTTAAAATTAACCGTGCAGCACGTTTTTGGAGCTTATGAATCCTTTCCAGATTACAGTTTGTTGTTAGGCCCCATACTGTACAACAGTAGTCAATTATTGGTAATATATAGCTATTGTAAAAAACGAATAAGACCCTTTAATGGTAAATAATGTTTCAACCTTTTTAACAAGTATATTCTGCTTGAAACAATTTCACATTTTTTATCAATTTGATTTGACCATGATAGATTTTTATCAACATAAATTCCAAGAAGTATTTCAACTTCAACATTATCTAAGGAGATATTATCTTGTGATAAAACACATAAACATTCATTGCAGTTTTCCAGTTTTCTCTCTGATCCCACAAGCATATATTTTGATTTCTTGTTATTTATCATCATATCATTTCTTTACACCATTTAATAACATTTTCGAAGTCATTATTTAAACATATGTTTAACTTTACAATAGATTTAGATGACAAATGCAATTATTGACTGTTTAACAAGTTATTATCTTTACGGATTTTTTGTAGCAAGAGGTCCTTTTGTTTTGTTTCGAGACGTTTTTACGTTATGGATCGGGTCTGCGGGACAAAATTTGATGAGTATAAGTACAGGCCCAGATCCACCGGGGGCCCAAACTTGTCATCTTTTTGATAATATAAGGATGTTGTGTCTATTATAATCATCCAAAAGATTTTATAATATATGTCAAAAGTCCATGTGGTAAAAATTATTTCTTAAAATTGACAATTACAGTCTTTAAAGCAAATGATTTATTGTGGGGAAGGACATTACAAAATAGGGACAGACATTAATTTACACTATTAGAATTATTTCCGAAATATTCAATAAATCCTGTAACACATACTTCTATAAATTGCAGAAATTATACGTATAAGATAACATGATAAAAATCAGAAACAGAGGCAGAAACAAGGCCAGTGTTGGGTTGGACAACTTGTATAATGTTATGCAATAAACAATAGTGTCCCCTGCGTGCACTATCTAGATATCAATCTTATTCAGACCCCCTAATCAGCATTTCACAGTGTCTGGCCCAGTGGGAGTCCAATATGCATCCGATCAGTTTTTGCTGTCACCATCAGACGCATATATACAAATTAAGTTGAGAAGTGTCAATTATTATTATATGCTGATGGACGGAAGTTTACCAATGGGTAACGTCGTATAAAAACATTCAACTGGCTCCGTTTATGTTTATGTTTTTGTTATCCCGGTGGCGAGGGTAAACTAGACTGAGTTTTATCATCCAACCATAGTCACTAAAGTTTCTGATCGAACTACCTCTACGTTTGCTAAAATTGCGGGGGTCATCTCAAAATACTATTGATTTTAAGATTAAACATGAGCATAGTCTGGTTTAGTTATGTTCTGTTCTGTTTTAATTTCGAATACACTAGATATTGTTGTGTACGCTTTATCGGCGTCCAAACACGGCATCTGATTAAAGTGATACATCCTGATGTAGCGATTATATCCAAACACGGCATCTCATTAAAATGATACATCCTGATGTAGCGATTATCCAAACACGGCATCTGTTACTTAACACCGAAAGCGCTTTAAGGGGGGGAATTTTGGTAAACATAGAACTTTTATAGAATAGCCTCGAGATAAAATATTGGTATGGTAAACTATATTGGGTGGCAATATACAGCTTGATGTTTTGATCTGTAAAGGTGTGAACTTTAACACAGTAAAACTTGATTACAATCAATACAATTATGGCAATGATTCTGTTAAACTTTATACTAAAGTGAAATTATTTAAAGTGATGCTATTAATATGGAACACGCTAAATTTGATCCCTATATTTATATATATTGTAATAGAGATGTTGCAATTATTCAGACAAAGGACCTATATAACCTACGTAACGGAAAAAAAATAAAAGCACGAGATTTCATATTTTTCAAAATAACAGAGTGTTCATAGAATGATCAGGATTAAAGCCAAATCATGTTTTTTAATTATTCACAGACGTCAATCGTTATCATGTTAGTACTTTTAGTGCTATTTTAGGTTGAAAGCCATGTATAATTATTTAAATGTCCACTACGACAGATTACTAAAATAATCTCGTTGTTCTTATAAGCTAGTTTTCTGATCTTATAAACTCATCTTTAAACAGTCTGCGACAATTTACCAGTACATGTATTAATTTTCACATACTTTCGAGATACAAACTTACTTACAAAAATGTATTATTCATTGTTACGAATAAGCAACACATTTTCTGTTTCCATGGAAAGTTTAGTTGTTGCCGTGATTGAAGATTTATTTCTAATATCACGTTCAAGTCATTGTTGTTCTATAATAATAGAAAGTCAAACTATTACCCTAGGCAATTTAATCATGCTGTCGAAACACATTGGGGTTGCGGACAAGTTCGAATGTTGATGTCAGTGCTAGCTCTAGGTTCGCTACTAGGTCTGTATTCAAATATTTAGAAAACTCGAATAACGATGTACGAGCTAGCTCGTTATTGGGCTCCAGATACGTATTCGCCGCGGTCAAGTTCGAATGTTGATGTCAGTGCTAGCTCTGGGTTCGCTGCTAGGGTCTGTATTCAAATATTTGCAAAACTCGAATAACTTTGTACGAGCTAGCTCGTTATTGGGCTCCAGATATGTATTCGCTGCGGACAAGTTCGAATAACGATATCAGTGCTAGCTCTAGGTTCGCTACTAGGTCTGTATTCAAATATTTAGAAAACTCGAATAACGATGTACGAGATGGCTCGTTTTTCATCTCCAGATATGTATTCGCCGCAGTCAAGTTATAATGTTTTTGCCGAAAAATCAATTGCATTCTCACATTCCCGTCGTTGTCCCGGAATGCCCCCCCCCCCTCCCCCCCCCCCAGGTTTAGAAGCTGGATGTCCCCGTTTGATCCCGGATTACCCCAGTAAATTCCCAGGTCGTGTCCCGGTGGCCGCCGATCCAACCCGGTATAGCCCCGGTCATGCGCCGGTGGAGCCCCAGTGGCCCCCGTTGGTAACCGGATAGTGGAGTACTCCCGACCACCCACAGATTAACACGGAATATCACAGTAGAGCCACGGTAGAGACCCAGCCCTGCACCGGCGTATATCGACATTGTGCCGGACATGCCCGGATCACGTCGGTTCTGGATATTTCTCCCGGTGTCTCCCAGTTGTATTAAACATTTTAAAACGTCCGGGACGGTTTGCCGGATCGAGCCGGAACAACAGGGCTCATTACGGATCATACCGAATTTCTACGGTGCCGCCGCGGTTGCCTTCCCGGTTTGACAAGGTTTCTCCCGAACCATCATCCGGGACGTACCGGGGCGCCAATCCGGGACAGTGAGAATGGGGCTTAAGACAAGTAAAACAAAGTGACCATATACCACACGGGACATATTGAACAATTCATGCACGTGCAAATCGAGTTTCACGTTGTTGACGATTAACAGTGCAAACATAATCGCTAAAATTCATAAATCCTGATAACACAGGTCAAGGCTAATATTACCTATCTACTTTCTTTACACAATGATTTCTTTAACACAACAAACAATATTTGTACAAATCGGAAATTTCTTTTTTTGTTCAGTGTAGAATCCAGTGCTAGCATAAATGAAAACATAGTTGACGATATTGTAGAAAACATACTTTCAGCTTGTATCACTTTTACAGATAGTAAGAAACGAACTGGTGTAAATCGTCAACCTTGGTATGATAGGGAATGTGAAAAACTAAAGACTGAGAGAAATGAAATGTTAAGGAGCTTTAGGCTTTTCAGAAATGATGAAACATTAAGGCTTTATATCGAATCTAGAAACAGTAACAGAGATACATGTAGACATAAAAAGAGTGCCTATGGTCAAAGGGAACTTAAAAACCTAACTGTCAATATAAACAACGCAAAGGCATTTTAGTCTAAACTCAAAACAATGTATTGCAAAGAGGATTAAAACAGAGCAGTGGCTAGAACACTTTGAAACACTTTCTAATAACAATATTACTGATGAAAACAACCAAGGTATAAATATTGAACTTGATGAACCTTGTGATGAAATTGAAAATTTATTATTTAATGAAGATATTGCATGTGAAGAGATCGTCTTTGCAATCGCAAATATGAAAGCTGGAAAAGCTGGTGGCCCTGACTCAATTAAATCTGAAGTGTTCATATATGGTGTTGATATCCTATTGCCAATTCTATATAGACTGTTTAACAAAATGTTTAAAACAGGGACTTTCCAACAGGCTTGGAATGAATCCATAATTGTAACTCTGTATAAAGGTGGTAGTATTCACAACTACAGGGGAATAAGTCTCCAAAACTATATAGGAAAAATATATACGAGCATTATAAGCAGACGATTAGCCTTCTATGCACATATCTACATGTACAATAACATAGCAGAAGTACAGGCTGGTTTTCGCCCTGGCTACTCTACAGTGGAAAACGCATGAATTTGAATACAGCAATTGAAAATGCTTTGTCAAAAACTAGACGCAAGTTATGTGCAGCATTTTTCGACTTTCAGAAAGCATTCGATTCTGTAAATAGGAGAAAATTATGGTCTGTTCTTAAGAAAAATGGTGTAAAAGGTTATTTACATAAATCTATACATATACAAAGAAACAAAGTAAATGTTAAGGCTAAAGTTAAATGCGAAGAGAATTTATACACAGACTGTTGTGCATGCCCTCTGGGCTTAAAACAGGGATGCTTACTCAGCCCAGTGCCTTTTCCCCTGTTTATTGACGAGTTTTATGAAATTTTGAAAGACAGTGGAGTTAGTGGAATACAGTTACACCCAGATTTGACTGAGATATTCATCCTTATATATGCTGATGACATTGTTTTAATTTCTGATACAGTTGTAAAGTTACTTTCAAGTTGTTGTGATGACCATTTTGTACAAGTAAATGTTAAGAAAACTAAAATTATGGTATTTAAACGGGGTGGTAAAATTTAGAAATACGAAAAGTGGTATTATAAAGGGAAGTATGTGGAAGTAGTAAATGCATTCAAATATGTAGGTTTAACGTTTACTGCTCGACTATCTTTAAACAGAATGTGTTAAAGGAAAATGTTAAAATTGAATTACCTTTGTAAAAATGTTCACATTGTTACACATGTTATGGGCCGACGGCCTTCGGCAAAAATGTTAATAAACTAAACTATACACAAAAGATAAAATATTATTTGTTGCATCTTGTATTCTTTTCCTAAGTTACGACGCATGCAAACCTTTGAAATTGATAGATACATAAACTTTAGTTTCCCTACTAACATGCTACAAACTGTCCATGGGATGAAAGTGGTAGATGATTCGATTTAATTGTTTTACCTTGGGTAGGATTAATTGTAATGGAGTCTTTTGAAAAATAATAATGGCACGTGTTTAATCAAATAAAGTGTACTTTACTTTTGAGTTACATTTGAACAATTCCAGAATTAAACCTAGCAGACTTAACCTCAATCAATGCTGAATATAAAAGTAGCAAATAAGAAAGTCGGAAATTCAACGGATATTACTGCCACCAGTTAGCATGATAGCGTTCGCCTAACTACTTAGTATGTTACATATTAAGTGTCATTGGCAAACCATAATTAGATAACCCGTTAGTGTAATACATCATAAAAAGGTAAGAGGTGGCAGTTCTAGCCACGTTCAAGCCTGTGTCTAGTCTTATGATATTTATCTTACCGAAAATGTATCACGAATATTAACTAGATAGATAGATAATTATCGCAATAATTAAGTGGTTAAAACGAAACAATTGGCGAACGCTTTCATGATAACTGGTGGCAGTAATATGCCACCATAGGTAAGACTGAGTCACATCCAATCTACGCATGCGTATGTACCTTTCAAATTGAAGATTACTGAAACAGTTTTAATTTATCGGCATTTATATCATTTGCAGTTACATCGGAATCCAAAAGACCGTTACCCCTCAACTTTGTTTAATGAACAAAGAAATATGCCTGTTTCTTGAAATAGTGGTTAAAGTCAAATTACAGCCAGGGTCATGAAGCACTTGACTATTTCAATTATCACGATGGTGGAAGATCACAGGTGGACACACCTACAAAGTCTGCCTATACGATGGGATTCGAACACTTAACAATGGGAGCAAGTGTTATGATGTCAGCGATCATATACACTCGACCACGGATGCCTCTGAAATAGGAATATAAGTTACATAAGTTATTTACAACTTCTATATTGATATTTTATTACCAGACATATCTTGGTAAAGGGAGGACTTTCGAATTTAACACCGGTAATTTGCATAAACGCAAATACAATGGTGGCGAGTGGTTGAAAGGGAATTTCGTCAAAAGTAGGATTTAATTATTTAGCAGTTCTATATATAATTGTATTTTTATTGTTTATTCTTTATTATGTTGAGTATTATTCGACCTTAAGTTACTAATGACAGATATCAAAAAATGCTTATAAAGCACCGTCAGGCTACAGAAAAGGCTTAGAAATGGTAAACAGATCTGGGGATGAGTTGACACGACTTCGAACGTAACGGACATGGTCCTGAAATTTATAAAAACGAAGTAGAATTTGATGCATTTTAATACATGCAGTTTAATTGTAGTATAACTATACGTGAATGGATATGTTAGTCATGATGTTTACTGCTTAATAATTATTTTACACACACAAACGTATTATCTACGATTCTAATCTCATTTAGCTGCTTATTTTGCACGAAAAGCTTCGTTCATCGTATAAGTCCCCTATCTACACAATATAAGTCTCCTCTCTACATCATATAAGTTCCCTCTCTACACCCTATAAGTCTCCTCTCCACATCATATCAGTCTCCTCTCTACATCGTATAAGTCCCCTCTCTACATCATGTAAGTCTCCACATCATATAAGTCTCCTCCCTACACCCTATAAGTCACCTTTCTACATCATATCAGTCTCCTCTCTACATCATATAAGTCTTCTCTCTACATCATATAAGTCTCCTCTCTACATCATATAAGACTCCTGTCTACATCATATAAGACCCCTCTCTACACCCTATTAGTCTCCTCTCTACATCATATAAGTTCCCTCTCTACACCCTATTAGTCTCCTCTCTACATCATATAAGTTCCCTCTCTACACCCTATAAGTCTCCTCTCTACATAGTATCAGTCTCCTCTCTACACCCTATAAGCCTCCTCTCTACATCATATCAGTCTCCTCTCAACACCCTAAAAGTCCCCTTTCTTCACCATATAAGTCTCCTCTCTACATCATATAAGTTCCCTCCCTACACCCTATAAGTCTCCTCTCCACATCATATCAGTCTCCTCTCTACATCGTATAAGTCCCCTCTTACATCATGTAAGTCTCCACATCATATAAGTCTCCTCTCTACACCCTATAAGTCTCCTCTCTACATCATATCAGTCTCCTTTCTACACCATATAAGTCTTCTCTCTACATCATATAAGTCTCCTCTCTACATCATATAAGACTCCTGTCTACATCATATAAGACCCCTCTCTACACCATATAAGTCTTCTCTCTACATCATATAAGTCTCCTCTCTACATCATATAAGTCTCCTCTCTACATCATATAAGACCCCTCTCTACACCCTATTAGTCTCCTCTCTACATCATATCAGTTCCCTCTCTACACCCTATTAGTCTCCTCTCTACATCATATAAGTTCCCTCTCTACACCCTATAAGTTCCCTCTCTACATAGTATCAGTCTCCTCTCTACACCCTATAAGCCTCCTCTCTACATCATATCAGTCTCCTCTCTACACCCTATAAGTCTCCTCTCTACATCATATAAGTCTTCTCTCTACATCATATAAGTCTCCTCTCTACATCATATAAGTATCCTCTCTACACCATATAAGTCTCCTCTCTACACCATATAAGTCTCCTCTCTACACCATATAAGTCCCCTCTCTTCACCATATAAGTCTCCTCTCTACATCATATAAGTTCCCTCTCTACACCCTATAAGTCTCCTCTCTACATCATATAAGTCTCTTCTCTACATCATATAAGACTCCTCTCTACATCATATAAGACTCCTGTCTACATCATATAAGACTCCTCTCTACATCATATAAGACCCCTCTCTACACCATATAAGTCTTCTCTCTACATCATATAAGTCTCCTCTCTACATCATATTAGTCTCCTCTCTACATCATATAAGACCCCTCTCTACACCCTATAAGTCTCCTCTCTACATCATGTAAGTCTCCTCTCTACATCGTATAAGTCCCCTCTCTACACCATATAAGTCTCCTCTCTAGATCATATAAGTTCCCTCTCTACACCCTATAAGTCTCCTCTCCACATCATATCAGTCTCCTCTCTACATCGTATAAGTCCCCTCTCTACATCATGTAAGTCTCCACATCATATAAGTCTCCTCTCTACACCCTATAAGTCACCTCTCTACATCATATCAGTCTCCTCTCTACATCATATAAGTTTTCTCTCTACATCATATAAGTCTCCTGTCTACATCATATAAGACTCCTGTCTACATCATATAAGACCCCTCTCTACACCATATAAGTCTTCTCTCTACATCATATAAGTCTCCTCTCTACATCATATTAGTCTCCTCTCTACATCATATAAGACCCCTCTCTACACCCTATAAGTCTCCTCTCTACATCATATAAGTTCCCTCTCTTCACCCTATAAGTCTCCTCTCTACATCGTATCAGTCTCCTCTCTACACCCTATAAGTCTCCTCTCTACATCATACCAGTCTCCTCTCTACACCCTATAAGTCTCCTCTCTACATCATGTAAGTCTTCTCTCTACATCATATAAGTCTCCTCTCTACATCATATAAGTCTCCTCTCTACACCATATAAGTCTCCTCTCTACACCATATAAGTCTCCTCTCTACACCATATAAGTCCCCTCTCTTCACCATATAAGTCTCCTCTCTACATCATATAAGTTCCCTCTCTACACCCTATAAGTCTCCTCTCTACATCATATAAGACCCCTCTCTACACCATATAAGTCTTCTCTCTACATCATATAAGTCTCCTCTCTACATCATATTAGTCTCCTCTCTACATCATATAAGACCCCTCTCTACACCCTATAAGTCTCCTCTCTACATCATATAAGTTCCCTCTCTTCACCCTATAAGTCTCCTCTCTACATCGTATCAGTCTCCTCTCTACACCCTATAAGTCTCCTCTCTACATCATACCAGTCTCCTCTCTACACCCTATAAGTCTCCTCTCTACATCATATAAGTCTTCTCTCTACATCATATAAGTCTCCTCTCTACATCATATAAGTCTCCTCTCTACACCATATAAGTCTCCTCTCTACACCATATAAGTCTCCTCTCTACACCATATAAGTCCCCTCTCTTCACCATATAAGTCTCCTCTCTACATCATATAAGTTCCCTCTCTACACCCTATAAGTCTCCTCTCTACATCATATAAGACTCATGTCTACATCATATAAGACTCCTCTCTACATCATATAAGACTCCTCTCTACATCATATAAGACTCCTCTCTACACCATATAAGACTCCTCTCTACATCATATAAGACTCCCCTCTACATCATATAAGACTCATGTCTACATCATATAAGACTCCTCTCTACACCATATGAGACTCCTGTCTACATCATATAAGACTCCTCTCTACATCATATAAGACTCATGTCTACATCATATAAGACTCCTCTCTACATCATATAAGACTCCTCTCTACATCATATAAGACTCCTCTCTACATCATATAAGACTCCTCTCTACACCATATAAGACTCGTCTATTCATCATGTAAGACTCATGTCTACATCATGTAAGACTCCTGTCTATATCATATAAGACTCCTCTCTACATCATGTAAGACTCCTGTCTACATCATATAAGACTCCTCTCTACATCATGTAAGACTCCTGTCTACATCATGTAAGTCTCCTCTCTACATCATGTAAGTCTCCTCTCTACATCATGTAAGACTCCTCTCTACATCATATAAGTCTCCTCTCTACATCATATAAGACTCCTCTCTACATCATATGAGACTCCTCTCTACATCATATAAGACTCCTCTCTACATCATATAAGACTCGTCTCTACATCATATGAGACTCGTCTCTACATCATATGAGACTCCTCTCTACATCATATAAGACTCCTCTCTACATCATATAAGACTCGTCTCTACATCATATGAGACTCGTCTCTACATCATATAAGACACATGTATACATCATATAAGACTCCTCTCTACATCATATAAGACACATGTATACATCATATAAGACTCCTCTCTACATCATATAAGACACATGTATACATCATATAAGACTCCTCTCTACATCATATAAGACACATGTATACATCATATAAGACTCCTCTCTACATCATATGAGACTCCTCTCTACATCATATGTGTATCAGCTCTACATCATATGCGTCTCCGCTCTACATCATATAAGACTCCTCTCTACATCATATAAGACTCGTCTCTACATCATATGAGACTCGTCTCTACATCATATGAGACTCCTCTCTACATCATATAAGACTCCTCTCTACATCATATAAGACTCGTCTCTACATCATATGAGACTCGTCTCTACATCATATGAGACTCCTCTCTACATCATATAAGACTCCTCTCTACATCATATAAGACTCGTCTCTACATCATATGAGACTCGTCTCTACATCATATAAGACACATGTATACATCATATAAGACTCCTCTCTACATCATATAAGACACATGTATACATCATATAAGACTCCTCTCTACATCATATAAGACACATGTATACATCATATAAGACTCCTCTCTACATCATATAAGACACATGTATACATCATATAAGACTCCTCTCTACATCATATGAGACTCCTCTCTACATCATATGTGTATCAGCTCTACATCATATGCGTCTCCGCTCTATATCCTACAAGTCTAAAATTAATGCGGCCATGTTTTGTACATTGCAAAAAGTGTTTATGCTGGACCAGGCAAGGCATGGAAAGATAAATATCTAAACTTGTAATGAGCTATTGAAGTTCTTCAAAATATACTGTTTCATTTTTAAGAATTATGGTTATGTTTTCTTGGTTCGTGTTTGGAATGTTGTTCCCACCAGCATAGACGAAAAAGTTTGGAGCCTTGCTCCTCATGATAGTAAGTTGAGTTCTAAGGCCATTGTAGCCTTCCCATTCAAGGAGGTTGTTCTTGTCATTAGGCCGGACCCCCTGATGGAATTGATTCCCAGCCCATCTATCTAGAGAATCACTGATGATCCATACATCTGTAACCAAATTTAAAGACGTATGTAACGCGGGTAGCATTTGGACACACATTGACCCGTCTGTTTTTACTAGACAATCTCTAAACTCCTTGATGAGCTAACTCTGATGCACGGCCAATTTGTTTTGTTACGCTACATTTGTACCTTATTCCTTAAAGAGTCTCCCCATATAAACAAAGCCAACAAAATTGGGAACTATTCCAACACTGCAATGTCTTCAGTATGACCGACTGAGTGCCAATCGTGTGGCCGCTTTTCACATGCCCTTTTCCTGCAAAAGAAATACCAAAACCTTACGAATAATGTCCGCGGGATATTTCCAGCTTTCAAATTATATTAATCTTTCATCTTTCTGGTATATGTGTACCTTAATACTGTTAAAAAGATCAAAACTTGAACCCGTTGAACAAAAACTCTGCTTCTGATGAATCATAGTCACACAGGTCAGTTTCCAGTTCTTTGATGTGTACTGGAGAGGGGGCTAAAGTAAAAATAGATTGGTTAGAATTTTTTCCACGGGCTGCCTCCCTTGTGATGCTTCTCTGACCACCTTTTGATGATGCTCCCCTGAATGAGCAACGAAAAACAGTGTGCGTGGTATTGGCCAGACATTTCCAGCGGCCATGTTGAGGGGATGAAAATGCTGAGCAAACATGAAGATACCTGCATAATTTCCAGTTACAATAGCCTTATTGTAGTCAATGCAGGGAGGCGGGGTAGCACGTGATGACGGGCTGGAGGTAAAAGCTTTTGCTGGAGGCCTAATTACGCCTGAAAAACAGCGCAACAATGTCGGCATAATGTTGGACCATGGTATAAACTTGCCGCAGACGGAAATGCTAATCACAAATATGTCAGAAAAATCCTCCGTGCTTTTGGGTCGCCTCCCTCATGACAACTGTATTGTAGTAGATCTTGGGACTGGCTGGGATGTGCACTAAAGTATATACTACTGTATACCTGAGGAAAGCATCAGGCCATTGGTCAATGTTGTTGACTTTCACTGATGCTGACCTAGACTTTCTGACAATGTGCCCATTATCATCAACACTGAGAAGTGACCCGTGGTGTAGATCAGCCATTTCCAAACCACCCCAGCAAAATAGATAGATATTCATGCTGTTTAATTTTAGTTTTAAGCTGATCTAGGATATGAGCATCTAAAGTATCACCGCCACACCGAATTATTCTAGGATCATCAAAAGAAATATCTGGACTTCCTTGTTGCATGGCTATTGATTGAGCGTTGTCTGAATATTCTGAGGGCAATTCTAAAGATTGAGAAATAATGCTTTCAAAACCATAAATTTTACATTGCCTTTAGCTGGTTGTCTCAGGTTCTAAGAGAACCAGGTTTTCATTTGGCTCTGGAGTTGTAGACCGTGTCTTCTTTATTCTCTTCCTCCACCAAGCATTCTCTATGATCAGTTGATGCTTCAAAATACATGTACTGTCGATATTCTTAATTTGTTGTAAAGTTTTAAAATTGGTCTTGAAACAAATGTTCTTGTTAAGACAACAGGAAATGCAAGGGAAGTAACCTTGCAGGCCTTTCCTGCAATTGTCTAGGCATTATACGCCTTCATCAATTCGAAAGTTTTGCTATCTTTGATAAAGCCGGTTTAAAGCAGACAGGTCAGTTTATTACTTATTAATGATTATACATTCTTATCTTTAATTGGGTACGTACGACATAAATGCGATGTATCTTATAAATGAAAACAAGAGCGCTAAACTGTCACAAAATACGCCCGTCAAGTCAGAGCTCAGAGTTAAAACAAGACAAATTTTAGGTAATTTCTAAAATCAAAGGGTGGTAACTCCCGGGTGACATGAGCGATATGACTGGTTATCGAACTTGGCCGAGATAGTATGCCCACAAACATTTTCACCTAGTTAGGTGAAGATCTGACGAAAACTGTTTGAATTAGAGAGCGGACAAGGCTAATTTGGCCAATTTTGGATAATTCAAGGGCCATAATTCCGAAGTACCTGGGGCGATGTGGCTGGTTATCGAACTCAGCTGAGATATTATGCCCACACACATTTTCATCAAGTTAGGTGAAGATCGGATGAAAACTCTTTGACTTAGAGAGCGGACACGGCTAATTTGACCAATTTGGGATAATTCAAGGGCCATAATTCAGAAGTGCCTGGAGCGATGTGGCTGGTTATAGAACATGGCCGAGATATTATGCCCACAAACATTTTCACCAAGGTTGGTAAAGATCGGATGAAAACTCTTTGACTTAGAGAGCGGAAACCATGTGGACGCCGCCAGCCCGCCCGCCCGCCGCGGGTGTTCCCATAATACGTCCCGTTTTTCAAACAGGCGTATAAAAATAAATACTAGGAAAAGTCTGATTGGACAATGCCAAAATATTCCTGTCTTCTGTTACATTTAATTATGCACTTTATTAAATTTAAGTGGACATCAAACAAGCAATATCTACCGAGCATGTTATTATTTTGCATATATTTATAAGTCAAAATCTAATGGAAATAATGTGTTACTCATTTACCCATGTCAAGAATATGAGTTTGTAAATCGAAGTTATAAAACAGAAGTCAAAGATCATTAAGTCTTTATAAATGTTTGTTTAATCATCTGGATCTACATCTATTATCTTGATAACCAGCCCAAAACCTTTTCCCGATTTATTTGCGCTGTTTTTCAATGGCTATATGTCTGATACACCCTGAAATATGTACATATTATATACAAACATCATTATAATAATCATTCATGTAGAACTTTATATCCTAGCTTTATTGCTTTAAAACATTTCTGTATTTATGTGGTTGATATTAATAATGCATGTTACTGGCATATTTTAAGGAGTGCACTATTTCATTTCAGATATTGAACTAAACAAAATTGTAATACTAATGTTTTCAGACTTAATAAGTTGATCACCATTGTAAGATGAATATATTTTAACTCATGCTTTGTATAAAATATGTAATATGTAACTTGAATATTCCCAGTATACCAAACTGTTCATCTTTAAAACAATAATAACAGATTAAAGGCATACATTTCCATTAAAACGGCGGGGGACATTAGTCCCATACCAGATTGACAGTAACTAACAAGCACGAGACAGTTATCACCTAACCTAAGTACTTCGGACGCAGTTGGTGTTTTCCCATGACTGACGACAAAACCATAACGTAGCAAAGAAGGCATCTGTAAGTGGCCCTTATCTTTAATTGTACCATTGTGACATGGGTCTCTGTGTCATACATGATATCAGATTATATAGTCTTTACGCTTGCTATTCATTGTTGTTTAATAAGTAAATTAGAGAATTTAGAATTGTAAACTCAAATTGTGTCAGGATAGTCATATACGTAGTTTGGTGATTGTGTCAATTACCTAATGAGCAATGTGTGTCACTAACTTGCCATATAAAATGCATGATAACTCTGGTGTACTGGTCTGATATAAAAGTTGAAGGAGTAGTGTGTGCCACAAACTTGCCATTTAGAATGCCCCGATTTCAAATAAGACACGGGCCGTAACTCTAATGATACTGGTTCAATACAAAGACTAAAACCCAGGTGCACATCATCTCATCCAAATGAATATATGTGTAAGGGATGGTGACTCTATGTCAATTACTTAATGAAGGAGCAGCGTGTGTAACCAACTATCCATATCCTAGCTAGAATTTCATGATTTTGACTAAGTCAAGGGCCATAACTCTGTGTACTAGTCAGTGTTGGAAACTTAAACCTAGATGTAAAACTCTCGTCCAAATAAACATTTGTGTGAAGTTTGATTACTCTAGGTCAATTTGCCACAAGATTTTCGAGAGGTACAAGAGAAAATCTAATGCCCACTGCCCCGAGCTGGGAGCATAAAATGTGTGTTACAAGTAAGAAACTATGTTATTTCGTCTTAAATATTTAGTCTATTTTAAAATATCATCTTAAATTGATGTTTGTTTTTGGTTTTACACCTTTTCACAACAGTATTTTAGGTATATATGGCAGTAAGTTGACCTAACCAGTGCTCCTGGGATACCAATCAGTACTTACCTGCTCAGAGTACCTAATCAGAGTTCTAAAATGGAGGACAAATGACTCTTGACACTTCATCATCAGTCAAATGGTCACAGAAGAACATAAACTCACCCAGGATTCCAAAACCCACACACACTCTACCGACTGGTATTTACAATTGAACAAACTCTCAAGTGTTATTTGAAATGCAAATCCTGGTTACTCCAGCAGGAAAGCTTCGATGTTATAAAGAAAAAAAAACATTTGGATTTTAATGTTTACTTTTTCTTTGTACATCATATCAACATGCATATTGCAATAATATGCATACCTCATAGTAGCTTTAACATAAACATACTTAACTTCATACAGTGAATTCTACCACAATTAAAGTATCAAAAATTGAAAGAAGATATTTACCAACAATACTATTCACTATTAACTTAAGTGTTGACCAATCCAAGAGCTAGATCATTAAACACAGTTTGGTATATTGATTTTACAGACTTGATAGAAAAAATATATGCAAGTAATGCAGCTATGGTCATACAAACTTTACCATACATACATATATAGCAAACAGTAGATAAGTATGAATTATAGTTAATTAACGAGTATAGACATACATACATACAATGATTACAGTAATGGCCAACTAGTACATATATATGTATAACTGTGTGAAATAAAGAGTGTGCAACTTCATATATACAAATATATTTTTAACCACATCGTATAAGCTCCAGATGTTGGAATTTCAACCTATTTTAATTTAGGTTGGACTTTAGTGTATAAGAGAATGGTTAATCTCCCAGTCAGCATACAACTGACCATCTATCTTTATCTCAAATAGCTGACACAAGTGAGATAATCATGAATCATGTTCATTTTTAATCTTCACCCAAAGACTTTTCTCCACATAACATGGGTGGTAATAAAGGTGCTTCAAGTGTTCAGAAATTAAATTGAAAAAAACATTAACAAAATTATGGGTTTTAAAACAAATACAGTGTTCTACAATGGTAAGATAACTCCATCAAAATGCAAAATGCTTTTAAAATAAACAATATTCCCACAAAGAAAAAGTACAGTAAAGCATTCACAGATAACGTTAGTGATAATGAGCTGTATACCTAGTATACATATTAATGAAAACACATTAAGACATCACTGACTTTAAAATCTTTGCTCTGTTAAGTCATAGAAGTATTAGAACTAGAGAGATCAATTCAATTTTTCAAGACATACAAAGCTGATTTACAAGATTACATTGTCAATCGAATAATTGTAACAATTTCAAAATCATTATTTAAGAATTCTCTCAAAAACAACATATACACACATACAAGCACACCATAAAATATAATGCAATAAAAGCTTGCCCCGCAAAGATCAGTATAAAGAAATTGAAGACATTAAAGAACTCTGAATCTGACACACACAGCATACAAGTCACACACAATCTAATTTATAAATATACAAATTTTCACATAAAGGATTACAAAACGAGTATTTCAGTATTTTGGTCAGTCTATTGGGTAATATAGCAACAAGAAATGTGACTTTCGCTACCAAATATTAAGTCAATAAAGGTTAGATAATAGTTTTCCCTAGCCAACTTAGTTGCGGACATTTGACACCCTGTTGAACTTATTCAAAATTTGAGACAAACTGGCCTATGCTGAAGGATACACCTTCAAGTTCTCAATCTAGTGTGTTTTGATTTTGCACTTACAATTAATTAGTTCAGCACAAATCCCTCAAAAATAAAAGACAATTGGACTAATCATGCACACACACAGCTGCTTGATTGACAATATGTTTCATCATCATTTTAGAAAAATCAAGTAAGACTCTGAAGAGCTCAGTCCAGAAAACTCCTTCCTTCGCAACACTTTTGACAGGGAAGAAATGAACTCTGCAGTAATGTACATAGAAATTTCTTCAAACTACTATTAATTATTCATTTTCAAAATCTAGTAATAGCATTTAAGTCATATAGACGGAGATGTTTATATGTTTAAACTAAAACCCCTGTAGAGAAACACCTTTGGTATGGTACTAAATCTGTTGATTTACTACAAAACGTCTAAGGCAGTAAGGCAGACACAGTATTATTGAGACTTTTGAATAAGTTATGAAAAAAGTTTTGTACGACAATGGCATGACTTGGCATGAAATGTCAAACTAGCTCATACAAAATTCATCGATTGCATTGCAAGTCCAAAGGCAAAACTCTTTTTCATAAAAAAATTCAGGAGATGGATTTGCTATTTTGTACTTAATATCTTGAGCATAAATTATGATGAAACATTTATATAAAGGGGTTCAAAAGAAAGTTGAAGCAATTCTATTTACATATTGCACGTTTATTTAACTTCAAGATAACAATTCAGTATATAAAATTAGCATCAGACAAAATATTGTCATCAAAATGTACGGATAACTGGTGACATACTATAGAAAATCGCACTTTTGGAAATTCAGTACAAAGAATAGCAAAGAAATGTATGTGAATATAGAACATGGAAATAACAGCCATTCAAGTTATAACAGGGTATAATATACCTGAACAACCAAGACTTTAAACTACCACAAAATTTGAGTGCATTTATTTGTATTAAATAAGGCAGGGTCCCATGGTTTATCACCACTGTCATACAATAACACTTACAGGAAAAGTTATCAAAATATATGTGCGCGTTCTTTAATACATCAGGAAAATTTCGAGAATGAAACATAAAATGGATTATATTTGTCTACAAACATAACATAAACACAATGCATTGTGAAAAAATAACATTATTTATGTTTTTAGTTTCCTGACTGTACTCCTTCATCAGTCTACACTCTAAGCTATACATGATTTATTATTTACACCACTTAAAAGCAATAACTTTGTATGTATACAGTGTAATTTACTGCACTGAAGATTTATATGCCAAAACAAACATACCACATTTCTCCCAATTTAACAAGCTAAACACCTTTTTGATCACCCTTATCACTTCAATCTATGACTTTGAAATTTAATGTTATGTCAATGAATTTAATATATACCGCTTGCAATAAAACTACTATCATAGGAATTTGAATCTGAAAAAATCATAACACAGTTTGTGACGGCTATCAACATCCACAGCCTCCTTGATTCTGCTTATTTTGATCATTATTCAGTTTTATCTGGTCGGGAAACTCGTTGTACAATTCCACATCTGTTTCTTGGGACAGTGCATTCTTGGCAACGGTTTGGAAAGCTTGTTCGACGCAAATAGCCTCTTTAGCACTGGTCTCAAAGTATGGAATATCACCTTTTGAATTGCACCAACCCTGTGCTCTCTTAGCAGAAACCTACAATATAAAAGTAAACATAATAATGCGTGATTTAGTTGAAAAATGAAGCGTTAAATGTTATAAGCAGTAAGCATTTAATTTTGTTTTGAAATCAATTTCAAGGGTAGAAACAAATCATTGGTATCACATATCAATCCCACCTGGCATTTAGCATTCAGTGTTCTCACCAGGATTTGAAAACAGGTGTCCAAAACCATGCTTTTTGAGTTACAGTTACAGTCCTTCAATGCAATTTCAAAGACATTTCCCCAGAAACAGGAGTCCCATGGAAAAAATGGGATTCCAAAAAGTCAAATTAGTTGTCTAGTGAGACACCGGACATTTACAAAGAATCAACTGAACGTACGCCAGAAATTGTGAACATAG
This sequence comes from Mactromeris polynyma, assembly GCA_032209605.1. Taxonomy (NCBI): domain Eukaryota; kingdom Metazoa; phylum Mollusca; class Bivalvia; order Venerida; family Mactridae; genus Mactromeris; species Mactromeris polynyma. The sequence continues at coordinate 9,043,885 of JASFXZ010000008.1, forward strand.
AAACCCAAGAAGAACAGCAAGTCAATGAACTGCCAATGCAATTTAAAATTAACCTTATAGTGATTTCATGAAATGTACTGAATGGAAACCAAAATGAAACAAATCGGGTTTGTAATATAGTTATTCAAAAATCTTATCTGTTGGCTTTGCAAACCTCATTCTGACATATGACATCAGAAAAACTGAACAAATTGAATGGCAGATTACTAGTTCAACCACTACAGAAACAAGATCAATGTCATTATTTACCAATTAAGTTAAGTCAATGTTCGGATAATCCATGAACACAAGCTGGCCTTTATAAATTATATACTGCAGTGATTAGGCAAATTGTGAGAAATATGATCAGAGTTCTTTCTTTATTTCAGAATACAAAATAACCCATTAACACCTACCGCCCTGTTATCCAAATCAATTTTATTTCCAATAACAACAAATGGAAAGTTTTCTGGGTCCCTGGGACTTGCTTGTATTAAGAACTCGTCTCGCCAACTGTCTAGTGACTTAAATGTGTTTGGCATAGTAACATCAAACACCAGAACACAGCAATCAGCTCCACGGTAAAATGCCACTCCCAAACTCTGAAATCTTTCCTGGCCTGCAGTATCCCATATCTGCAAAACAAAACAACATACTGAATAGGTGGATAGTCCTGCAAATTAAAAACTTTCCCAATCAGAAATGATTGCCATTGGCCACGATCAGTATTGTTCAATAAATGGTCCAGTATGTAAACAAATATTTCAATGAACTAGGAAATTTATGCTGGCTGATATTTTTGCGACTTTACAGAATTCATGAAATTTGTAAACATGACTATGTTGTGACCTTTATCATTTATCTGTACATGAACTACAATTTATAGTCTAATCTATAAAAACAACTCTGTCACACCTGATAATGTACAATGCAATAAATTGGATCACATTATACATTGACAGACAGGTTAGAAACAAGGTAAAACAATTCCCTTTAACTTCAGTCAAGCTTGCAATCACAGACCCATTAGGGGAAACATATCAAAATATTACATTAAAGATGGCAAAATGCATGCATTCAGTTATAGTACCGACAATAATTAACATGATACTTGATCCCAAAGACTGACATTTATAAGCCATTTGAAAAATGACTGAGACTAAACCTCAACATACCAGATGTGTCTGTAAATTAATTCCATTTATAAGTTCTCCTTATTTTCGTTACAGTCAGGAAAAGATTAGAAAGATGAAAGCACAATCACAAATACAGATACAGAACAGCCATCTCACTGAGAGTGGGAAAGACAAATAAGAACTTTTACTTATTGTGAACAGCAAAAAAAGTTTTTCATACAAAAGCCACGCTTTTAAGGTACTTATTAATTTTGCGCTTAGCTTCACTAGGGACTGAATCTCAAGGGTCATTTTGATAACTTTTCACCAGATTTTACAATTTTATAGCCAAAATACCTATAATTTAGAGAAAAATAGACCCTTCAGCCAGAATCCTAAGGGTCAAAATGTGGCTTTTTGGAAATTCCAGGGTTCAAAGGGTCAACTCCAGGGTCAAATGGAACCCCTGCTTCATGTACAGCAGGACAAGTGCAATAACACAAACAAGTATTGATAATTAAAACTTGTACAGCGAGGAGAATTACCTAAGTCACTCTAACGGTAAATTAAAACTTGTACAGCGAGGAGAATTACCTAAGTCACTCTAACGGTAAAGGCTTTCATATTACATTGTCAACATGTTCAGCCCTGAATAAACAAGGAAGTTAAATCAAGAATAAAAACAAGTATGCAAGTACTTATCAAGGTGAATTGCAACTTAAAAGAGATCAAGCAAGTTTAAACATGTTTTATGTTTGATTTAGTGGTCTTATCAAGTAAGACATGACGAGCAACAGGAAATTTATACTTGATAAATAAAACTCAACATCCTTAATGTGAAATACTATATTTATAATTATTATTAGATAATGATTTGATATAACAAGGGGTTAATGCGGAAACAGAATTAAAGCCGGATTTTTCATTTTGACACTTAGGCAATTTTGCAGTAGGATGTATGTTTATAGAGGAGTAAGTAAATGTTGCTTTTGACTTCCATTTATTGTATTGAAAATGGAGCATTATGTTACTGTAGATATGATTATAGGATTTGGCCTAGTGTTTGACTGGAGATGAACCATATTTACCTTTGTCTTAAGATATATCATGCAGACATATATTCTGACAAAGGTTCATGAAGTTTGGAGCAAAACTGTTGGCCTTATGAAAGGAATAAGAATCTTAAATGCAAAATTTTACCTGCATAGTGACAAGACGGTCATCAACCATCACTTCCTTTGTGAGAAAATCAGCGCCTATTGTGGCTTTGTATTGGTTGCTGAATTTCTTGTTTACATACTGGTTCATCAATGACGTCTTCCCGACACTGAAATACACAAAAGGTTGCTCATAGTTCCATAGAATAATGGAATCATACAAACATATTCCACTTCTGACTCATTTTCCATGGACATGCAATGACAGGTTCGTGTAGTTGAAAGGTTTTCAAATCACATAATTATAATTGACCAAACAGTTATCTATCTTAGTCAGTAAAGATCCACTATTCTCCATGAATCCATAGTTTATTTCAATTTATATAAATTATACAGCTTTAAAAATATTTACCATAAAAACATGGAATCCATGTTTTTATGGTAAATATTTTTAAAGTTGTATAATTTATATAAATTGATGGATTGGATTCCATCTAATTTAAGGAAAAATGCCGAAAATAAGTCTTATTAAAGTAATTCTTCTGTTTTAATGTGATGTTTCTGATGTTAGAAAATACCCAACCCTACCACTTCGTTCACAAATTATATCAAGCATGGCAAAAAAGTCAGTAATTTTGAAATTCTTCAGTGTTGTCAATAAAAACCAGCCACCAGCTGAAATTGCGGTTCAAATAGCATTTGGGCCGGTACAAATTTACAAATGTTGCATTTAGATCCCCTAGACACCCCTAGTCGGTTACTTTTCTGCTTGGGCTAGTTCAACCAGACCTTATTGACAACACTGTTCTTAATGTTTATAAGTCAAACATTTGTTTTAGGAATTACCAACACAAGAACAAATTTTCAATTCAGAAATGACTATGATATTTACCCACTGTCTCCTAGTATAATAACTTTCAACAAAACCTTCTTTCTGGACGCCATGCTTCAACTGTAACAGATCTGCTAATAAACCTGAAATGTAAAATAATTAATAATATCTTGGGAACTATAAAACACTTTTTAACAGAATCATGAAAATGTTAAGATGTAATTAGTAACAGTTTACAACTCATGTCAAAAATGCAACTTGATTGTTTAAATTGTGATGAAAAACCTCGAACTACTTGGTAAATCAGAACAATACTGCTTGGGTATGACTCCAATAAATCCAGAGACATATTTATTTACTAAGAATCATTACAATTCATGTAACTGATAACAGGGTGACTTTAAATAAACCATTGTTATTGTTAAGGTGTCAGCCTGAACAAAGGCAATTTCTTGGAAATGACTAATTCAGTGATTAAATCACACCAAACAAGAATACAAATCCAGATGTCAACATTATAACATATTTACCTGAAGTCCGAAACTATATAAATATATATTACTATGAAGCTGATTATTTAAACTCAATTTAGACATATATCAGAATTATTAATATATGCTATCAGACAACATGCTGCAAGATGATGACAAGTCATAACAATCATACAGACATGAGTGAACAGTTTTTATACTGTCAGACTAAGGAAATTCTTTATAAAAAAAATATTTGCTAACACCAATTTGCTTTAAGTATACCAGTGACTCATATTTCCACAGTAATTAATGCGTCATTTAAATATTAATTATGTTTCATTCACCCAACTACTACAAGTAGAATATTTTCTTTTCTATCTTTATAACATGTATTGCTATAGTTCACTATACCCCCCCCCCGACACTATTTATTACAGTCATGTACGACTGTGTTGATGTATCATTGTATGACATAGATTTTGCAGGGAGTGAGGCGTATAGGTCCAGGGTAGAGCCCGGACTCCTTAAGTTTTAATTCAATCATATTTATTTTACACCGATTGTGAAACAAGTAATTACAACCTAAATAAAGTATGTACTTAATACCATTGAGGACTGCTTCCTGCATTACTAACCAGTACTCATGACAAATTCTAGACTGATCATACCCTGCTCAATTCGCTAAGGCGCTCTATCCCTTAACCACTAAGCATCCTTCAGAATCTTAGGGGCATGGATTCGAAAAGCCACATCAGGGCGAGGTTAATGAAAGTGAACTCTTCACAATCCCATTAGGCCCGAGTGCTAGTTAGTGACCCAGAAAGTGGTCATTGACTGTGGTTAATATAAGTTGTTAGAACTTGTTTAACAATTGAAGTAAGATAAATACATTTACATCGCTAAATACAACTATGTGTACAACACTAAGAGTCTAAAAAATATATAATTTTCACTTTGTCAGAGCTCAGATGACTCAGAGTCAGACTCAAAGGGGTGGTGCTAGCTGATATATAAATCTGCGCCAAACATTTAATAAAAAACAATGCAAATGTAGATTTAGAACCCTCAAACTTAAATGCCCAACACACACAATCTGTGCATATTTAAAAGTACCAGATCAAACTGATTTACATATCAGCACGTTCATTGTCAACATCTTCTGATTCTGAATCATGTGACAGCAACTCATTAATCCCAATCTTCAATTCAAAATCATGTAAAACATAAACATTTAATCAATAAAATTAGTATATTTCAAGTAATCATGAGGCAAAATAATTGTACTGAATAACATCGTAAAACTAAATTCGTGAGTGACATCAGCTGACAAGTTTTTTGCGTTTAGAAAATGCGAAGGCACAATCGAATATCTGACTGTGTCCAAGTAGAATTTAACGCCATAATCAATCGTTATTTATGTATTTAATGATTTGTAATAACATCGAAGTATGTGATATTAAATAAAATGGTTAAAACTAACTAAATTCCTGTAGAGATCAAAGTTTCACATCTATTTGGTCCACCCTCAGAACAATATGGCCGTAGATCATGTGATTTGTGATGTCATCGACTGGTATCGCAAATTGTTCAACTTCGCCGTCATATATCGGAAAAAGTACGAAAACCCGTCAGTTGCACGGTGTATCATTTTGGCGCATGTAAACAAATAGTAACGAACTAAATTTGCACGTGTTACGGTGATTTTAGGGCTTTCTTGTCATTTTAAGATGGCTACTTCTCAAGCGTCTGGTGATGATAGGGATTTTGATTCATCTAAACTTGGTACGAAGGAATAGTAAGTATTTAATCTCTCCACATAGAGCTGCCCTGCGTTCAGTTACGGCTATCAGTGGCGAACGTTTTGTATTTTATCCCTTGCCCACCATAGCACATTGGCTGCACACGGGAACCAAATTGCAAAACGTTACGAAACGATAGGGCTCATAGCCGTAACTGAACGCAGGGCTGGTTGGTTGTATGCAAACTGAGAGTGTTGCTACGTAAAATATTGCTATTTCTAACAAGCTTTAATTGTTACTGAACCTTTAGTGGCCGTAATTATCAGAAAAAAATGCGGCTTTGTTCAGTTACATAGGCATTAACTAAGTGCTGCTGATTATAATCTGTTGAATTTAATTCACCAGACTAGATAAATCTATCTATTTAAATTTAATTAATTTATAAGATAATGAAACTCGTGCTATATTGATACTATAGGGACCTAGTCCTATAAATATGACCCAACATTACTTATTTCATATTTTGACACGTTTAATATTGTGGGCTATCTTGGGACCTTATATGATTCTTTTCCTGTGCTGCTATTACTGGCCTTGCATTCTGTTATATTTTATTAACTTGAAAATACCCATTCTGACCTCTTGCAAGTACGAGTTAAATCACATACGACTACTAATTTGATATGAATAATATAATTCAGATCTAGATGAAAAAATAAAGACAATTTGTATTATGATATTGCTCGACACAATTAAATTTGGAATTATAGGATCTTGAGCAAATAATTAGGATGTTCAGAGCATTGTTTTAGTTTTTGAATTGTTGCTGTTCCCAAAAGTTAGAGGTATGGCATAGATCTACGAAATGCAAGATCATAAAATGAGCCTTACTGATTAATTTGTTCACACTCTTCGTAATTTCAGTTGGGATTCAGCATATGAAAAGGAAGTTGAAAGTTTTGAAGACGTTGGTGATGTTGGGGAGATTTGGTAAATTTTGCAGGATGCCATAAATGAATTCACTTAAATTAATGTTTAAGTAAATTTTATTAATGAATTAAAAATGACCACTTCAAAATCCTTGAATCCTCATTAGGCTTTTTAGCATGTGATGATCTAGTGCAATCAGACTTCAATTAATCATTAAGTGTTTACAACTTGTTAATAAACTTAATTAAACCAGACCTGTTTGAAAAAGAAATAGTATAGAAAAGATGACTGTAAATGTAATGTACTAAAGTGTTTACAATTAACTGACCTGTAATATCCACTGTTGTCAGTTAAACAATTTAATTAATAGGGTTTGTTTTATGCATAATACATGTAGTGTGCCTTTGAATCTACTGTGTTCTGTAGGTTTGGAGAGGAGACAATGGTGAAAGTAGCTAATTGGCTTGAGGATTGTGATGATATCTCATGTGATGACAGTATTATAGATCTTGGATCAGGCAATGGGATGATGTGTATTGAACTGGTATGTAATAATTTTTGTCTGTATGTTTATATTGAATGTCTTGTGTTTGGAATTAATTGGTTTCTCGCAGAAATTCACATTCGTGTATGTTTTTTGTTCATATCCAGTTGACAGAAATTTCAGCAATCAAGTTTTACTTGTATGAGCATTCACTTTATATGTCGTATAAATTTTTCTACAACATTGTGTGAGATAAGAAGGCGTGCAGGGTTTTATGAAGCCATAGAATTAATGTCTATGAAAATCAGCATACTGAACTATACATGTATGATGCAGAATGTTAGTTACTGCTACCTTGTTGAAATATTTCAGAGAAAGAGGGGGTACCAGCAGTTGACAGGTGTAGATTATTCGGACCTTGCTGTAATGTTGGCTAAATCTGTTGCAAAATCAGAGGGATTTGAAGATATTGACTTCGAGGTATTGCTGGCGTCTTGATGTTCTCTTTGTGGAGTTTGATATGATTTGAACTTTCTCTTTAATTTTATTTTCAAATTTTTTCATTGCATGTTATGCCATTTTTGGAGGATCATGTTTGCTCAGTAGACTTTTTGCTTCGTTTTTGACTGGGTTAATTTGACTAGAGAAAAAATTGTAGTTATGAATTATTATTAAAGTTACCCTGGATCTGTTGTGAAGTCTTGGCAGAAAGTTTGACTGATGGATCACAGTATATTGCCCTGTTCATGTTAGTATGTTTCTGTCTTCATTTGAAGAATATCAAATTCTTGCATCATGATTGAACTGCGGGTCACTCAGTAATATTCATGAAAAATGAAACTGTTACTGGTTTACTGTTCACTATGTACATAATGTAGTGATAAAGTGAATGTGGGTTTTGATTATTTTTTCAGTTGTTTGCACGAGCATTTTGCGTGAATTTTTTTATTTGATTCTAGTAAAATCATTGGGTCTGACAATAATCATGCTAGCGTCTTGTTTTGATTAATTGAATATAAAGTCAATGTCTCTTATGATAAAGGAAAACATAAAAAAGGATATGTATAAACTTGGAGAATGTAAAACATTTAGTTAATATAAAGCTGCATGAAAAATTCATTAAGTAATAAATGTAAGCATAAAGGGGTGTCATGTTGGAGTACAGAAGATTGTCACAAGTTCTCTCCCTTTATCCCTTATAGATTTCTTTCCCTTTATCCCTTCAGTAGTACACTCCTGTGTGTTGGAATATACACAAGGTTAGATTTCATGTACTGCATTCATGTAAATTGAAAGCAAGTTGTTTATTTTGTAGAGTGGCGATCTAATCACGGAGGAGCGACCTAACCCTTGTACATGTTTAACAAGAAAGTATAAACTTGTACTCGATAAAGGAACCTATGATGCTATCAGTTTGATGCCGGGGGATTCCCTGTTACCAAGGAAACGATACACACAAACAGTCAAAGAATTAATGACAGAAGATAGTTTGTTTTCAATAACCTCATGTAACTGGACGAAAGACCAACTTCTAGATTTTTTCAAGGAAGGTACAACTCCGGGCTGTTTTCCTTTCAAATCCTAATGAATTGTATTCTTAATAATTGTGTGTGTACAAGTAAACTGATGAAATTATTTCTTTTTTAAATTTACTAAATGGTCACAGATAGCAATGATTTTGAAAAAAAAAATTCTGTTCAAATTCTACTGTTATATATTCACTCATTTTGCAACTTGCCATTTTTCTATTGGGAGGGGTAATACAATATTTAACCAGTTGGAACCGCTTAATGAAGACATATCTCCTGTCATCCAACAGTCTTCATATAGTCAGTTTTGTCCTGCATCAGTGTGCAAGCCACAGGAGATTGTCAAGAGTTCTTTCCCTTTAATTTCCATCTAGAGTTCACGCCCTTTGCCCCTTCGAAATATTTATACCAAGTTTACCAAGCCAGCCACAATGCATACTGCGAGTGCTTTTGGTCCCAGTTGGTTCAATGATTAACTTTGAAAAACATAAATGTACTTGAACATTATGTTGTAATCTCATTGGGCATAAAGCACCTCTGGTATTAGCAACATTACACTTTATGCTCTGTATTATCACACTGCAACATGTCAAATTAAAAAAAAATGTTTAATTTCAGATTTTATGCTCCATGTGCAGATACCATTTCGTACATTTCAATTTGGAGGTCAGACGGGAAGTACTGTGACTAGTCTTGTTTTCAAACTGAAGTCCTGATGTTATTTATCATTTGTCAATAAAATTTGTTGAACACATCATCAACTTCCATTTTTTATAATGTAGCTCAGTCATCCAATCTGAATCTGATGGATGAAATTCGTCATTTAGCAGATATTTGTATTTGTATCAGGTAATGTTAATACTTAGAGAACTATTGTGCATTTCTTTCAAACATTGGAACCGACTAATGCACATTTAGCATACATTTGGTGCTGTATCGCTTAGCTTGTTTTTTCAGTATGCCAGATACAAATTGTTCGATTGATTATCCTTTGAACCTTTTGTCTCTGCATAAAGCTTACAAGTCCTTTAATCATCGTGTAAAAAATGGAAAATGTCGGAACTGCAAGAGGACAAGCTAGCAAGGTAATCAAACGAGCAATTTATATTGTCACTACCGATGAAATTATACCACATTTGTGTGCTTTCCTTCTAGCATTCAACAAATGCAAACTGAATGTACTGCATAGGATCTTATCTAGCTCCGACAGATCTTAATAGTACGCCACAAGTTACGATTTGCATTGTGTACCAACAAACCAGACATCAAGTGGGTAAAAAATAACGAACACTGGATGACAAAACAACATTTAATCAAAATAACAGCCGTTCCATACAAAAACCTCTAACCATCGGGCCTTCAGTTATCCAGCTCTTATCTCTTTATTTACCATTCATTAAGTTTTCTTTAAGTAATTTAAGTAATATTTCATATTCTATAAAGACAGATTTTGCATAATATTGTAACACAAGTAATAATGATATGCATACTATCCTTATTATACATTCCTACTATAGTTGTTTGTTTCAATTTATTGTTTGTTGCATATTAAGATGCAATTTGATTATTATAGTCCTTTCCTAGTCTTTTTTCGTAGAAAAAAACCTACTTTCTGATACATATCACTATATAAAGTGTATGAAACGCTGAAGAAAAATACAAAATGTACCTTAATACTAACTAAACAAAGCAAAGGGAAGATAAAAGGAGAAAAGGTTACATCATAATATAGAAAAAGTACATCATTGCTTGTTAGTACTTGAAGTTGGCATAAGGGTCTTTCAATTACAAAACTTGGGAGTAACAGACTGCCAACTCGAGCAGATTTAAAAAATCAAATGGGTTACAAGTCCTAAAAGATACCCAAGGCAGATATTGAACTAATTAGAACCTTTTTAAAAAATACCAAAATCGTTGTAGACAAAACTGAGTTGATAGTTTATCTGTACAACGTTCTTTTACAAGTTGCTTGATCATAGAGGCAATATTGATTAATTGCCATAAAATTCATCAGAATTGTTCAAGTACCAACAGTTAGCATGGCTCCTAAAAGTTTATAAGTAACACCACTCCGTTAATGATGAATAAATGACTTTAATTTATAATAATTGAACATTGAATACTAATAAAGCAAAAAGAAAACACTGTGCAACCACAAACAAGACCATAAAGCAGCTTATAACACTAAGTTTACAATTTCTTATCGTGTAAAACATGACAAGTGCCTAATAATGACCGAGACGTAGTGCCACGTCCAATCTCAATTTACCACAGTTGACAAACTGCAATGCTACCATCTTATTTAGAAGTAGATTGTCACAATACACATTGCTTTTAACATCATGAATTCCATGCATTTAATTAAGAAATAATCCATTTTCATCAAACTGTTTAGAAATATCTACCAATCGATAAAAACTTGATGATACACAAGCCTCACTACATTTACATTCATATCAAGGGAATATTTGTTTAGCCATGCTATGAAAGTATCTGCTTATTCTGTCTCGGATCAAATTCAACAAAATGACAAACTCAAAACAATGGCAAAATTCCAGGGAACAAACATAGTCACTGCCAAGAGAGTTGACCGTTATAAGAATAATTGCAACAGGAGCAAAATTTATAAACCAACTTGAAATGTTCAAATACTGTATTACACAAAACCATTTAATCTACTTCACCACTGCAGTAAATCAACTGTGATTATGAGTAGTAAATTTTACTTCCAACATTAAAATGATTTTTTATAAACATGAGCATCAAATTTCACAATTAGTCTCTAGTAAGTGACTATTAATGTGATAGGGTTCAATTTAATGGACAAGATACAATTTTAATGATTAATTCAAACATAGCATTGCATTTATTTTCAATACAATTACTGTCTTTTTAGCAGTGAAAGAGCATGCAGGGAAAAAGTAAAAAAAAATCAAAATTTTATTTCCTTGAATTAATTCGAGATTACGCAATGCTATGTTTGTGATAACACGAGTTTACAATAACTGTATACAATTTATAATATTTAAGTTTACAGACTATTATATGAAATACAACTGAACTTCAGTAATACATAAAAAAATTTAAAGGTAACACAAAAGAATGTGTATCAACAACTTATGAGCCAACCATTTAATTCAACCAAGGTAACAGATTACCGATAGGGGTATAAGCCCAATTATCAAGTTCTATACAATATGTATATATGAAAAACTTTATAGAATTCAGAATTAGCAACTCTTCACTCAAGTTTTCTAGCTCCATAGCTCAAATAATGAGTATCGTTAATACAGGTTGCCGTAACAATAATTATACCTTAACACAACATTCCAAATTTGGACAGTGTGAGGCAAATTGACTTGCACCTCGAGCTCACAATTTAGAAAGTCCCAGACTCAAAAAGATAATAAACACGAACCTAACTTCTGGAAAAACAAAATTAAAAACATATTTATACGAAACAAGATCTATGATACACAGTTTATACAACAAAAATTTGGGTAAAGGAGCTAATTACAAAATATTTAACATCTTTCCTAAGGCTGTGAAAAAGCCAGTATAATTGTTTTATTTCTCATAATTTATACCAATGGACAATTTATCCAAACAAATATAGCTACCTTTACCACTATTCCACTGTCCATTGGTTAAATAACAAAGAGAACAATAAATACATTCAGCAAGTGTGGTTGCACATTAATCCTAAGGGAACAGTAAGAACTGAAAAGATCTTACAATATTAACACTTGTGTTGGAATACGTAATTTTCCTAGCACTGGAGATAACATCTTCTTAATAATGTTATAAGATAACACTAGAAATTGTGAATTTCTAATAACTCCACAAGCTGGAAAGATCTCCAAGTCACAAAATGAGTGTTTGTGACACACATTTTATTATCATGCCTAACTTGAACACGATATCTCATTTATATGCCATAACAGGCGAACATGAAATCATCCATATATATGGATTTCAATTCGGAGGCCACATAGATACATTCCTATTCACAACAGCGTTAAAGGCTATGCCCTTTGAAATACAACTCTGCCTCCTATAATCTAAGGAAAACCTTGTAGGCAAGGTTCCTATCTCATTATATAAATCCTATTGGCTTACTTAGTGCTCATACTGAGAGTATAACATGGATACATTGTCCATGTAAAGTCCTATATTCAAATATCTCGCTGTACAGGTAAGCAATGCCTGCTGTATATACCTACCCCATCTATCCCAGTAAATAATCTTTGAATATTTGTTCAAAACAACATCTTGAACAAGAAAACTAGATTGATGTCGAACTATAACAATCCTTCAAGTACCTATCAAACATATATGCCCACCGTACCTCCATGGTAACATCCTGGCCTTTAAGCAAAGTTGACGATTGTATGCATTCTGTGTTTATTTGACCATCATTTTCTTTCCACATGCTAAGACAAGTCTCATAACATTAAAATTGAGTCAAACTTGAACTTCCCCTTAAAATAAAGCATCACATGTAAAAATAACGCACTAAAACTTGTTTCCGTGTTTTAACGAACAGAATGCATAAATCAAGGAGCATTAAAAGCCAGAGTCACACGGAATAAAACCCAATCCACCAACATTCCATAAAACATCTCGCGTGTGTAAAGTCACAAATCGCCTGGTATTAACAATACCACTTTATAGAAAAATGAACAAATATCAATGTATAAAAATAATAGATTTGTAAAAAATATGATCAAAAATAAATCAACATCGGCCAAGCTCTTTAACAGGCCAAGACTGCAGAAATCTATACATATGTCCCTTCAAATAAACAGCACTTTATTCAGAATATTCTGCAGTTTTGGTCTGTAACTAGGCTACCATAGAAACCAAACCAAACAAAGATTTGGTTTCTATGGTAATACTGGCATCACATACAGCTGCTTGTTTCCCCGTTGTGAACACAAGTCCTAGAATGTCTCTGATAAACATGTGTAAACATACGATAAACCATGAATCTTAAACTATCTTAATATGCCCAACACGACACTCAATCCCCTTATAAATAAATAAAATAATAAATGCAGCATCTCTGACATGCAACATCTAAACTTGTTATAAATCATTTTCTCTAAAACTGTCCCAAGTCGATACTTAATTTTGAAAAGAAAAATGTTTATCACACTTAATAAACTGATATAATGAACTGATATTTACTTACTGACAGACCAAAATACAATATATATATCATAACTTGCAATAGCCTATAATTATAAATAATAAATCTTTAATGAAACAAAATATTTGCAACATTGTCAACTGCTTAAACAGCATGAAAACTTAACACTGTAAATGTACAATTTGTTACACATGTCTATCATAGTTGTTCTAGTATTGGAGTAGGGCCAAAATTTGGCCTGATGTATGCTACACACTAAGCCTCAACAGTAAGTTCCGATGCAGATTTATCCGTGACATCTTCGACATCCTCGACATCCTCCTCAGGGTTCACATCTCCATTCTGCATCAACTGTTTTCCTATTGCACCTGTATTTTCCACCTCTTCCTCATCCTCCGCATCTTCAAAATTGTCGTCATCTTCATCATCTTCAGCTTTCTCTTTATCTTCGGTTTCCTTAGCATCATCATTGAAAACTGTATCCCTGGAAAACACAAGATGGTACATCTTGACAATCTTCACATGAATTTTAGAAATACTGAACATGCTGTCAAATAACAAATTTTCTACACCATGATGCCTACTGAAGACTCAATAGTTTGAGATACAACACTCTTAGTGGGCAATGAATTAGATTGGTTGCTATAGATAAACATACTATGGGTTTGTTGAAACATGCAGTCAAACTGAATTGTACAGCAATTTGCAAGGAATATACTAATTAATTGTTGGAATTATTGCAATATGTTGCTTAAGTTTTGAAATATATTGTGGTACGCTTTATGCATATTATGACACCCCTCATACATGCTATCCTAAATTACGAACAACCCTCTGAAACAAAAACTTACTTATCACCGACAGCAACGGTCATTCCTCTCCCCTTAGCAACCTTCTTCTTACCACCAGGTTTTGGTCTGGCCTTTACTGCTGGACGTCTAATACCCCGTACTGATCCTCTACCCATACGACCATAAAATTGTCTTTCCTGCAAAAAATTGCACAAACAAGACAAGACTGTAAATACAAATACCTCTAATAAGTGTTTTTCAATTTCGCTTTCTAGAACCAAGAGTTTTTTCCTGACCATGACAAACTGACCAGTAATTCCATTTGTTAGAAAGTATGTCCATTATGTACAATATTCGGTTAATTAAACATCATTACTAACTACTTCGACAAGTTTACAAAACATAACGATAAATCTTTCTTTGAATTGTAGCTTATTTACTCGACCTTATTGAACTGACAAATAAATGAAAATATAACAATGATGTGCTAGTTAAACTTACAGGCATTCTGTACATTGGCATAGGCATTCCCCTACCAGGCATACCTCTACCTGCCAACATACCACGCCCTGGCATTCCTCGACCTCCCCTCATGCCACGTGGAGCCATGCCACCGCGGAAGAACATTCCTCTTCCACCACTGACGCCTCCACCTCTGTAAATGTATCAAAAAATTTGTAAATGTACCGTATATTACCGGTCACAAGTTTTTACTAAAAAAAATCACCAAAAGCCACTGGTCGACTTATGATTGAGTAACAGATGAAGACGTATTTTCAACTCGAAAATACGATCACGTACCGTCCCGAAACGGGCAGTACGGATTTTAGTCACACCAACAGCTGAGGTTGTTAATTCGAATTTGTTTACGATAATTGATGCCACTTTAATCCCTCCAGGCGTCATAAACACACCAAGAGGTGGGTATTTTACTGTTTGGCCCTTTGTGAGACCCTTAATTGAGCAAATAGCAGTCACATGCTTTGATTCTTCGCTAATCTGTTATTGTTACACCTTACTCATATTGACGGACAAACAACAAATCGTAATTCGTATAAACTTTCTATTATCTGACCAGATTAGTCAATCATACCTGAATTAGAATGATGAAATGCCCATAGGATTATTTTTTCATCTTGCCCAAGTCCCCCCTCGACTTATGGAAGGAGTAAGCATAAATTCCCCTTTTTACAGACAAAACTACACCCTCGACTTTTGGCCGAGATCGACTTATGGCCGGTAATATACGGTAACCTTGAACAAAAACTACTTCATAACTCATAAATCATCAGCTTTCAAGGTCTGAATGTTTTATTCAAGTACAGTATAATGAATACCTTTGACCGATCTTTCATTACTTTATAATTAAATGAACTCATTTTTCAAATAGACGTGTCTATAGGACTGTACATAGATGCCCACATTATGATTTTTATAAGTCGAAGAAGGGCCTCAACTCAAAGTTGGTGGATTGTGGCTGAAATCAAACTTCAGCTGTATTTTACTTTTTGAATAGAATCTATCCATCCTTTCAAGAGTTACCCATCAGAAACCAATTTTTGTCACACACAAACGCATGGACAGGCAAAGCTCACTTCCATGTTACATTGATATGCATACAAGGAAATGTAAAGATTTCCATGAACATAAAGCATACATCAATTATCTTTGTGAGTAAGATGAATAAACATGTACAATGCATATGGCTTGTAATGTGAAACATGAATGTTCTAGTTACCTTCGTGGTCCACCTACAGACATAACTCGAGGCTGCATTTGGTTATTTCCTCGTCCCCTTGATGCTGCAGACAGATTAGGACCCCAACTGCCAACAACCACACCAGCAATCTCTAGCTGTCCACCACGACCATCAACAGGAGATCGACCTGTAGTAAAAACACGCCACAACATTAACTATATATTTATACAAGACAAGGAGTATTGAATGGGGAAAACAAGTATTGTCCTTGAACAAAGTTATCCAGTTGCAATGGTTAACAAAATGTCAATGTGTTCAATTATTTCAAGCCAAGATTTTCATTAGAGAGATCCACCAAAGTATCAGAAAACATTGTATAAGATTTCCTTCTTGACAATACTGAAAAATTAAGAAAATGTCCCCATTCAATGTATACTGCTAAATATCAATTATTATTGAAAATTCATTGGCAATATTACAAATAAATGTAAAATTACACTAATATGTTATCGCAAAAACATCATTCAGTTATCATGAACAAAGATGAATTAAACAAATTAATCAACATGGGAATACATCTTACATATTTTCATGAATAAAAAGAACCGACATAACATTGAGAAATTCAGCAATGAAGGAACAATAGCAAGCAGCATTTTAAGACCAGGAAGTTGGTTTCCCAGACTGACGTCCACATTATTTATCAAATACTTGTCAGAAATATGCGAGACATTCTATATAAGAAATCATGTCTGAGCTGTGTGGTACCAGCATATTATCAATAACATGCAACACATTCATTCAAAATATAGAACAAGAACCAACACGATGCTAAAAGAACAAAATATTGTAAATCAGAAAATGAGAACATGTCACCTGGAGACCTTCTGTCATAGCCTAGGTTAGAATTTAAAACAAAATGCTAGTTCATTATATAGCAAGCGGAGGGTTAACATACTGCAAGGTTGTAGATCATTTCATTTTTTTTTGCAAAGATTGAGCAAGTTTTGTAACTGACAATCGCATGAGAAGTCACAGGAAAAGATGAGGTATGAACAGGTAGTAGATATAAATCCGTTCCACAGACATGGAAAACAATTATGTGTAGGATAGTGCAAGTCTGTATTGGAAAACAATGATGGTTAAGGTAATAATCATTGGTTCATTTACTTACACAAATCTGTTAAAACACAATAAATTAAGAGTAAATTGCCAAGTATATAAATCATGATCAAGTGATTACTAAGTTTCATATAACCATACTTTGGCGTTTTTTGTATGCATCCCCCACTTTGATTTTAAAATCTAAATACAAATATGTTAGGGTCTAAAATGCACACCAAAATGGCCACTAAGATCCTTACTCTGTTTATCTGACTTTCATAGCAAAGAAAAACACAATTATCAAATTGATACAATAATTACTTCTAATACCGGATGCACACAAAAACAGATTGTATTTACGTAACCCAATAGTCTGGGTTTCAGTATAAAATCAGGACAGTGTGTTTCTCAATTCAAAACTAATACTTGCAAGACACAAAACTACCAAACAAATGTCCAACCAAAACCTGTTTTCTTCGCTAGTCAGTACATGCACTACTTCAAAAAACAAAATTTTGAATTAGGACCAGAAAAAATGCATTTTGGACCCCATGAGATACAAATTTTCACTCAGTGGGTCAATTTCTGTCGAACTGAAAAACTCAGCTGATCTGGGACAAAAATACTGATGCATACTATAGACACCAAAATATGGTATTCTTAATTTCTTGCAATATGATGCAAAATTCAAAATCTAATGTTGGATTTATTATGCAAGTTCTGACTAAAGTGCTTAATAAAATCCAGTTATATACAAATTCAGTGTATGACAAACATTTCAAACCAGTTGTTCAAAATTGAAAGTTAAGTGTCTTTTATGTTTGCAGTAAATAGCGAAACTATTTTATGTGGTTATGCCAATGACTGCAAGGCATAACTATTTTGTGTGAATTAATGTGGAAAAAAGAATACTTTTCACATCAATAAAATAAAACAGATCAGAGCATGCGAGTCATCACAATAGTACCTTTTCCATTACCATCAACTCAAAGCAAATTGTGAATTATTTTACAATAGGTTATAATAGAAAATTTATCAAACAATCGCAGCATAATGTGTAGCATTATTTACTGCATGTAACAAGAATCATACAAAAGCACTACTTATTAATATACCAACATCTCAAAAATTAACAAAACCACTGAAGATAATTGCCAATGTCAATACGAACATGACCAGTTAAGTCAGTCACAGAAAAATATGTAAAAACCAAGATCTTTATTCCTGATTTTACAAGTTCAAATATAAATATTTTTCAAACTATGACCAGTAAATCTACGACTATAAGTTAGCAAATTCATCCACATACTCATCACAAGCAATTATAGAATAATTACCTAAAATGCCCCTGCCTCTGCCAGCATTTGGAGGTCCCATGTCTGGTAGCCCCATAAAGCCCATTCCCATTCCTCTACCTCCCTGTTCAGGACCAGGTGGAACCCTGCCCATACCAGCAGGTCTGTACGGGAAAGGTCCACCAGGAGCTTGCCCATAAGGCATAGGGTAACCAGCATACACTGCTGCAGACAAGAATGGCCTAGGTTTTGCAAATTCAAATTGAAGATTTTCCATTATGGCTTGTCGAAGTCGCTCCACTCGCAGAACTTGTTCAACCTAGAATTGAAAACAAAATTGTATTCAATTGACGACTGAACTTTTAAATTACGACACTAACTTCATAAGAAACTCTAGAAAAACATTGTAAATCCACGCTTAACTTGCTTTTTACATTGATTTTTAAACGAAAGTTCTAAATTACAATATCAATCACTTTTGACAACTGCCTAACGGGTAACCTAAAAATTACACCTCAATCAGTGATTGTCGTGACCACTGCAGGACTAACCACCATGGGATTTGATCCCAGGACCTTCAGATCAGGAGACCAGCGATCTATTCCTAAACCACCATCAGGTTATCTCTTAAATTGGTTCCTATAAAGATGGATTCAGCACTATCCACAATGATGTGTTAAAAACAATAAGAGAAAGAGACCGGGGTATATTGTCACTCAAACTTAGATGAAAACAAAAGGACAAGACAGAAGAGGAATTAATAACCTACCTGACCATCACACATGTCCACCAATGAGGTATTATTGTTAGCTTTCAGTAATTTGAAATGAAACAATTTTCCATCAAAGAACTGCCATGGACAGACCATATTCCAAGGTACTGGAGCACCACATACATCATTAGCAAACTGGGCTACTTCTACACCAGACATAAACAATGCAGCTAGAGCTACTCCCCGTGGTTGAACTGATGGCAGCTGAAAGATTTTCCAAATATTATAATAACAAACAAGAAGGCCCTTATGGTTAATATGTCTTTTCTGAAGACTGTGTCAGAAAATTAAAAAGCGACTTCTTTCTTGTACAAACGTTAAATTAAGCCTGGTATACAATAGTAAGGGATGTTAAAGTGCACATTTTCTGGAACATTTTCATTTCCTCCATTCAAAGCAGTACATTTCAGCTCAATATCTTAATATTTAGAGTGTTGGCAATGCAAAAATTATCCACAATTTTGTGTTTTTTCTTGTATTTATAATATGCAGCACATGAATGAGACCGAGCTTAAAATGAAGATAGATATTTATTTTGATGTGGTTACAGACCCCTTTGCTTCCCAAAGTCATAGTTTCACCACTACTGCTATGATGCATAATTATGTAGAAGTCCAGGGGATAATTGAAATCAAGGGACGGGAGGTAGAGAGACAAATTAGTTTGATAACTATAACAACTATAACTGCTATTGAGTACAAATGTAACAGTACATAAGATAATATTGCAATTAAGAATGATCAATGAAGGTGAACCAACACAATTTTACCTAAATAACCATACCATAGATCACTTGAGAAAAAATCCATTCTTAAACTCGTCAAAAATCTGTAGGACATAATCCAACATAATTTCTCTAAACATTCCATGATGACTGATCAACAAATGTGGCTTCTATTACGTACATGATTAGAAAAATAGTAAATCAACCTATTCAAGGGCCACAAATCATGGGCTATTCAAGCAGTTATACCAATTATTTACCTTGTCTAAGATTTTGTGACAATAATACACTCTACTTGACATAGCTGGATTAAAAAATATGGAATGTACTGCATTATACTCAAGCATGGAACCTAGATAATGCTACTGTAATTAAACACTGTGTGTCTGTCCGTTTATCAACTAGCCTAGTGAAACATACACACCTTCAAATCTTGCATTGTCTGTACATCGTGCAATAAAGGTGACACACTCATTGCTAAAAATGCATCTAGTTCATGCCTCTGTAGTATTCTTCCAAATTCTAACATGAACCTGGAAAAGTAAATATTTACAGTCAGACTAAACAAAGAATAACACAAGATGTTAATGCAACACAGAAACAGTAATACACTCATCCATAATGTATTATTAAATTTACACACTGACGTATCAATTAAATAAACATCTTTTGGCATTTCAGTTCAGAATAAATTGCTACGTTATGAAACAACTTGATCTGATGGGGGTTTTCAAGTCAAGGTTGACAAAATATACCAGCATACTGAACATATCTTCAATTTCTTTCGAAAGATATAACTGTAGTATTACCTCAAGACACAGCTGAGAACCAGCAAATGTTGTGGTACATAGTTGGTGTTCAACATCAGTGGGGTATCACTGTGCAGTACAGTAAGGAAAGCTCTAAGTCTTCTAGTTTTATCATCAGATTGTTGTCCGAGCCACATCCTCTCAATGCTAGGTGCTTTCCAATCTACTGGCTTAGCCATGACTAGGTCAAAACTTGGTTTCTGACTTCCAACTCTCCGCACAACCCATTCCTTGATAGGAACTTCAAATGATTTTGGTGCAGCACCTGATGCATCCACTGCAATAAAGAAAACCAGATTACTGCCATTTATAATGTTAATAGTTCATGAACAAAACCAGCTTACAGAAAACATACAAAACATACGTTAACAAATTATGAAGTTCACTGATTTAGCTATTCAAATAAAACAAGTTTCAAAACTAAGGCAACAAATATGAATTGAAATATTTGGATCTTGACCTTATATTCAACACAAAGTTATATTGATCATCCAAGAAAAAACAGCAGGCAATACATAGCAATATCAATCCATCGCGTCTTTAAACCAAAGTCCAGTCGAACCTCGTTCATTTGAATTCATCAGGTCCAAATGTTTATTTCGAATAATACATGGTTTCCAATAGCCCATTTCAATTTGACGTGCGCAAGAAGATACAGAGGGACCCAATATCTATTTCGAATCATACAGAGAATTTGAATAAAAGGTTGCTGAATAAACGAAGTTCGACTATAATTATATTGGTAAGAAGTCTACCTTTCTCTTTGTTCTGGTTATCATAGACAATTTTTAGTTTGTTCAGATTGAGTAGAACACTGTAAACTGTCTGTCTGATAGGACGGAACAAGTCCATGCTTGTTGGTAGCTCACGGTTAGTCTCGTCTTCCAGGGTTACAACCATCTTTATTTCACCCTGTTATAAATAAATGGATACAAAACAAATTAAAATAACAGTCACCGAAATGGATCATTTTTGTATATATAATTTGTATCAAGAGATTATTGACAACTACAAAATGTATACACTACGTACCCAGGTAATATTATTACATACTCAAGCTGGTTTGTCATGAAAACACAATATACCCAAATAAATAACATTACAAATATAGACGTGGAACAAGAATTATATTGCATTCATGAATGATGTTCCATACAACCACAGGAACAAGTTTCTAATATTTAAATCAGAAACTGCACAAAATAATGAAAGCAGAGTATATATCATGGCCTTTAGATGGTCAGTTTGGACAGAAACTTGTGCAATTCAAAATATGTTCATTCTTATTACCTGTATTATGATGCATATTTCATTGTTATTTGATCATAATAATTCTTACCTAAACAGATGTTATTGTTATTGTTTTAATTTAACTTTTAATATTAATTTCTAAAATAGCTGTTCAAAAGCTGACATGTCAATATAAATAATGAGCATTTAGTTTCATGCTTATAATTCTAATATGTTAAGATTTTATCAATTTCATATAAAGCCATATGTTTTGGCATGTGACAAACTTTCTTTGTGATATTATCACTTATTGTTTAGTTGTCAATGTTTGAAACCTTACCATAAATAATTTTGATTGTTTAAATTATTAAGAGTAGACAGTCACTTCCTAAGGCAAGATTTACTCAATATGTCAAAATATCTTGACTAGGTATATAAGTCTTGGAAATATTTAATATAAAAAAAACTTAAGAAATAATAAGAAATTTGAATTTAGAATTTGTACTTTGTGTACAAATAATAATAATATCACTTTGTGTGAATTTACTTTGTGTTAAAATATCTAAAAGAATACATTTGTACTTTGTGTACATAATTAACTTTGTGAATTAGTATTTACTATAATTGTGAACAAATCAATATAATTGTTATTGGACGAAAATAAAACGTCTCAAATTACTTAGAACTTTGTGTTCATTTAAACGTTAACAACAGCGGTGGTAGCTTTTAGACATCGGCATCATCCAGGGAGCGGCTTAAACAGTTACAAACCACCACGGACGTCCAAAGACAAAAACAACAACGTTTCACTGCTTCATAATAATTGGTGGAGAAGAGTGGTAAGATTCCTGTACCTCATCATCGCAAGCGAGAGTATTCCCCATACTTTTGAAGACTGACAGCCGGGACCAGAAAACAACAGGATGCCAATGGATTTAAGACGAGATACGTCGATCCTAAGAGTAAGGCAATTCCCGTTTTGTGGTAGACCAAGGTCTGCAGTCAACATTTTTCAAATGCTGCAAAAGCCAGATTGGCAGAGGATTGGATCCGTGAAATGTGGACGTTGTGGTGAGTCACATGATTTTAATTATATGTGTAAAGCTATGCACCGGAGATGCTACAGATGCAGATCATATGGTCATTATTCAAATTTCTGTAAAACAAAGATGAGCACCAATGATCTACCACCAGAAGCTGACAAAACAACAACACCTCAAGAAGAAGACGCATCAGAAGATGAAAGATCTTATGTGTGTTGTTTAATGCCTTTCAATAGTTTAGATAGTGAAAATTTAAAGAAATTGTGTGAATATAATTCAACTATTGAAAGTTCAAACAAAATTAAAATGTTACAAAGCAAGCTAGATCAATTATCGAAAGAAATGAATGAAATGAAGTGTAATCCTTCCTCTGAAATTATTAATGTGATACCAGAGCCAACAAATTTGAATGAAGTGGAAATATCTGAAGATGAAATAGAAACATTAAGAATTGAACTCCAGCGAGAAAAAGAAGACAACGTTAATATAACCTCAAGGTCCACAGAAATATACGAAATCATGCTGGACGAAATCAAGAAGTTGACAACTTTGTTAAGTCAAATCTTCCTTTTTATAAATACTCATGAACATCCTTGGACAATGATACGCTATTATGAAAATTTAAAATTCAACTGTGAAAATTGCGGCAGTACTATGTACCATGAAGAAGAACACTGTGCAGTAAATCAATTTGCAATTAAATTTGAAAACACATGTAAATTTTGTAACAAAACTGGGCATCTTTCAACATTCTGCCCAGAAAAGGGATTTTAATATCATATGTCATTTTATATTTTTACTTTCGGGTCGAAAGTTAACTTAGTTGGGGAGAGTTATTATGATGCATATTTCATTGTTATTTGATCATAATAATTCTTACCTAAACAGATGTTATTGTTATTGTTTTAATTTAACTTTTAATATTAATTTCTAAAATAGCTGTTCAAAAGCTGACATGTCAATATAAATAATGAGCATTTAGTTTCATGCTTATAATTCTAATATGTTAAGATTTTATCAATTTCATATAAAGCCATATGTTTTGGCATGTGACAAACTTTCTTTGTGATATTATCACTTATTGTTTAGTTGTCAATGTTTGAAACCTTACCATAAATAATTTTGATTGTTTAAATTATTAAGAGTAGACAGTCACTTCCTAAGGCAAGATTTACTCAATATGTCAAAATATCTTGACTAGGTATATAAGTCTTGGAAATATTTAATATAAAAAAAACTTAAGAAATAATAAGAAATTTGAATTTAGAATTTGTACTTTGTGTACAAATAATAATAATATCACTTTGTGTGAATTTACTTTGTGTTAAAATATCTAAAAGAATACATTTGTACTTTGTGTACATAATTAACTTTGTGAATTAGTATTTACTATAATTGTGAACAAATCAATATAATTGTTATTGGACGAAAATAAAACGTCTCAAATTACTTAGAACTTTGTGTTCATTTAAACGTTAACAACAGCGGTGGTAGCTTTTAGACATCGGCATCATCCAGGGAGCGGCTTAAACAGTTACAAACCACCACGGACGTCCAAAGACAAAAACAACAACGTTTCACTGCTTCATAATACCTGTGATAGAACTTGATACACCCAAGGTGACATCATTCCCTTCTGATGTCGCTCACTAGCAATTCTCATGATTTCAGGACCAATGGGAGGAAGTTCCACTTCTCGGCCACCCACTCGGGTCTTGATCTGAACAAAATACAGTATGATGAACATAAATCAGTAAGTCAGTAAATCGAGTCCTTATAACAGTAAAACTTCACTTGAACTTCATAAACCTCCTCAAAATTAAGACCACTTCATCAGTTAGACTAGATTTTCATACATCAAATTTCAATGTTTCTTCTATATTATTACTGGATGACGAGACCACCTCACAACTTGTACAACAGAACCAAGAGTTGTCTAATCGTTGAGGTCACACTGTACTTGAACTTAATTTGTAATGGTTTATAAGAATGCATTTCTATCCACACTTAGTATTTACATATCTTCTAAGTAGATCGGTTTGAAAAATATGAAGGTACAACAATACTATAACATGTCTTTATTCAAACTGTGTAACATCTTACTTGTTTCTTGCCAGGCATTCCATCAGCAGCGGGGGTCGAACCATTCATTACTGGGCGACCATAGCCAGTGTAATCCTTAAATACAATCATATTCATTGTCTGTCAGTTTCATGTACAACTATGAAAATATCAATAAAATCAACTTCCAACACAAGATATACTATGGAACCAAGGCAAATTATGTCCAATCTGGTAGAACATGTAACTCCATCCATGACAATTCTAAAGTTTCATTTTGCTACCACAATAAATTATCACTAAACAATGTCCTGCAGCCAATAAAAGCTCAATAGATATACTCTGGATAGGTATAAATATGGATATTTCCCTCTAATCCTGTGGTACAGACAACAATATACCTTTAATATCGCGCTCGAATTGCAATGAAAACAAAGACAGGATATAACGTCTGATTGAACTTCAATGTATCTAAATTTTGTTTGAACCGGGGGTAAAAACCCACTTTTAACGAATTCCGGCTTTCGTCTATTGAGTAATGTGAATTATGAAAGAAAAATGCATTTACGTACCTGACCTTTGTTTGACATCATCTGTGGTGGGTAATTTCCATGGGCTGAAAATGGTCAAGTAAAATTTCATAAATGATTTGTACAACGTCAGAAAAATATGGCTATCACTATGAAATCATAAACGAGATAATTTTGCAGTGACTTTATACATACATGTCACAGTAAAGGAGACATAAATAATTTTTCTTAACAAGTAGGTAAGTAAATTGTTATAGTGACATGTATACACATAAATTACAAATATGTCATATAAATACATCCAAAGACACCAATACCATTGGACCTTGGCATATAAATTGTTATTCACAAAACAAATAATAGCTTTCTGTAAAGTTTATCTTTGAAATGCAATGAGCTGTTTGCGAGGTGAATACTGTCAAACCTGAACGTATTGAAAATATGTGCTACTAGGCATTCATATAGGTTCGTATGAATAAGCAGTTTGAAAGATTAAGCAGATAGACTACTTCCAAAAATAATCAAAGGGCCTCCACTCTGTTTAAATTTTTTGAGGCAAAAAGCAGCAATAATATGTACACAAGGATGCCTCAGATAAAAGTTCTGTCAAAATCCATGAGTGGTTCGGGAGATGAAGCGGATAGATGGTAAAACCAACAGAATGACATATCGACTCCTATATATCCCTCTAAAACTGTTTGTGGGGGTATAATAATCACTAAGTTCTTGTTTAAGGAGTTAACACAGACCAACATAATAATTTATGGCCAGCATTAATTTCACTGCAAATAGATCTAAATGGTCAAGGATATAACATACAAGCAAGAAACCTCAATAAAACACCTCACAATATAGGAAACACTTACTGGGTCGTGGTTTGTATGTAAGAAATCCTTCTTCAGTTCCATTGAAATAATACTGTACACTCTGTTTCAGTTTAGCAATCAGCTCCAACTTATTGCCCTTCGCAGAATCTCTGAAAGTTTACGACTCAACGTGCAATAATTATGCAACAATATGAAAACAGTTTCAAATTATTTCTATCCTTATCTTTTGAATGCTTGACAGAATACAGTGTGTTACCTTGAAATTGGGAACAGGCCTAACTCTATTCATTTTGGTACATTTGAGCGTAAATTGAGAAGAAATTCTACCACAAACAATATGGAAAAAATACAGAGAACTACAATATATTTGGATGGAAATATAAAACAAACTGCTTAAATGAATCAGTGGTTTATTTCAACTTTTAGGGGACAAGACCCTAGTAGGGAAAGATGACAGGTCGGAGAAGGGGACCATAAATTACATGACAATGTATATGTTCCTATTTCTGTGCATTTGTTAACTTAAGTGGTAGAAACATGTACACTAAACATCACTTAATGAGATTTGTGGTATCACGGGTCAATGTTGAAAGATATAACACATAATCCGACAGGGAAAATATATATACTTTTACTAGGGAAATCTAATGAAACTGAAAACAGTTAACTATTACAACTCATTTGAGAATTAAGAGGAAATGAATCATTCTTTGGAATTTAAAAAAGGGAATTTGTAAGTCCAGGAAAATAATACTTTTAAAACACAATGATTCCTATTGGAAAGAAGACATTCACAATATGTTATCACAAAAAATCTGGGTACTTGGTGAAACAAATTTGAATTGAACATGATGTAATAGAATTCACAAACAAAATAAACCTTTAAAAAAATCAAACTTCCATAAAAAAATCTCAGAAACAACGAAGATTTAGTTAAGAGGAAATTTCATAAAAGACCAAATATTACAAATACTTTTAGCGAATCTGGATTAAATCTTTCAAGCATTTTTAAATAAAATGCAAACACATAAGCCATCCTATATGAAATACAATGACATAAAATATTCCCTTTTTCAAGCAAAAATGCTGATTTATCTTTTTGCCCCGGCAACAACATTTTAGTGTAATTACCTGAAAACTCCATCACCAACATAATCCATGTTAGATATATCAGGGATACTTCGTACATAATCCACCACAGCACGCACAAGATTTTCTGGCAGAGGCTACAAGATAGTAAAGAAATTATACAAAAACTGCAATAAACAAAGTAGATCATAATAAACAAGTATCATCGTTTCATCTATTTGTCCAACATTCAGTATCGACGGCCATTTTGAATTATATTACATTATCAGGGGTACCACTATGTACTAAATCTCAAGGGTCATTTTGATTTTTTTACCAGATTTAAGCATTTTATAGCCACAATACCTATAATTTAGTGCAAAATTGACCCTTCAGCCAGAATCCCAAGGGTCAAACTGTGGCCTTTTAGAAATACCGTGGGTCAAAGGGTCAATTCCAATATCAAATGGAACCCCTAATCATGTAAAGACCTATATAATCACAGGCCTAATTCATCAGTAACTTTAATTTTAGTTGAAAATAATGTATACCGGTAACATAATTCTAAAATTTAACCGCAAGCTAGATACAGTAATACATGGTATATTGATCTACCATGTTCACCATGAAAGGTATTGTCCATTGCTTATATTACATAATCAAGCATTTATATTTCTTTACACACCTTAATAGTTTTTCCTGCATCTTGAGAAGCTCTAGCAAGAAGATCCTTATAGAAATCATACAAATCTTCTTCCGTCAAGATGTGATTCCCTGGAAATGAAAAATACAAATATAATCAATATTCAAACAATGTTTAATCTGATATAAAGAAAATTTAATGTTGCAAGCTATTGTGCAGTATAGTAAAAAGGACAGTTACAAATCAGTTCACCAATATGCAAAGTGGAGGTTTAAATTTGATGAATAGTTCAGAGTCATGAACATGTAAAGAGACGGACAATCTTATCTTAGGTAGATTAGGTCTAAAAGAAAAATATTCTATTCCTGTGACCTGACCAACCCTAAACTTTTAGGGAAAATCCCATGGGGCTAACATGAAAATTAAAGCACATATTAGGTAAACAAATTACCTGGGAATTTTGTTCGAAGAAATAACTACTAAAACTCATATCTTGCAAATGAACCATGCTATTCAAGCAGCAGTTAATCATAGACCAATAGTAAAATTTGAAATGTTTAACTTGTAATTTATGACAACAAGATACATATTTTTAACTTCACAGTATTATATTCTATTGCCTACATTTAGAATGCACTTTTCACTAAGGGAACAAGCAGCCGACGTTACGTTATTTTGACACACTTTTAGAATGTAACCACTCTCCTGTATTTTCAGGCCATAATATATATTAATGTGTATTGAATATTGAAATGACAGAGAAAAAAAAATGAAATATCGATTGACAGCCCTTTGAGGTATGGGAGAAATTTTTCGTTTTTAGTGTCTCACTTTTAACTCCATATATACTTTATAGTAAATTAAGGGGAAAAAGTGTGCCCGATGTTGGCTCGAACCCACGACCCCCTAAACACTAGTATGTCGCTCTACTGACTGAGCTAACCTGGCACCGTCTAACCCCACACCACTACACTTCTCCCCCTTCTGACATTTGAGGCTCAACCACAGTGGGCCGTCAAACACCACTGCCACCATTATAGTAAATCAAGGGGAAAAATGCGCCTGGTGTGGGGCTCGAACCCACGACCCTGTAAACACTAGTCCAGTCTTCACGATAACTTTTTTAAAGGACTTGCCCATTCGGACAGACAGCTTGCAACTTTCACTTGCCCAAATAAAATTAACAGCACCGTCAAAATAACTAAGAAACATGTTTTGATGGTTGTTTTGTTTTGTTAAATCGGAAACGAAGACTGACAAAGAAAGTTGTTGAAAAAGTGCTGTTACACAAACAAAAAATTAAAAACAGTCGAAGTATTGCGTACTACATCATCAATTTTTATGACAGCTTGGATAAAAGCTAGTCAGACCGGACCACGAACACGACTTGCCAGTTTGGGCCGACGAAATGGAATTTTTACTTGTCCGACAGTAATTTTACTTGTCCCAGGCTTCGGGCAAGTGGGTTATTGTGAAGACTGCAAGTATGGTGCTCTACCGACTGAGCTAACCTGGCGGCCGTCTAACCCCACGTCACTACAACTTCTTAAGAACTCACAGATCTTGTATTACAGTAAAATTACTTACAAAATGGGCCACAAAGAATATTCAGCGCTTATTTAACACTTAACATTTTTTACACTCGAATTTCACTATCGGAATCATTACTAATGAATAGAGTAAATTTTGTAATTTGAGTGCAGAGTGTAAGTATCCTTTAAAATCCTGGGCCGAGATCTGTCTGCTGGCGATACCTTTGCATCGTTGATGCCACTACAAAGTGAATATTATATATTTATGAATGGCAACTTGAATGCAAAATACCTAATAATGCTGCGAACAGGCAAAATCTGTTTGGATTTAAGTCTAGAGACTTTGCAATCTCGTCCATCACATATTCTTTGGTTTCTAAGGATCCCTTGTATGTCAACTTAAGATTTTGGCAAGAGAAATATCGTGGTGGATCAAATATTGCATAAGATGCATTCTGTCCAAGAATTCCTTGCAATCCATGTTCACGACAGAATGCAATCACTTCCTGTTCATGATCATCCATTGACATTGCAACACCAATACCGAGCTGTCGTAGTGCAAGACGCAACGCTCCACCAAGAAATATCGGTGGATTCCACCAGACCTTTGGAGGAGGCGTGCCTCTATTGTATATGTGTCTCAGTACCATATTGACCTTTTTCTTTTGATTTAGTTGCGATGAGTACCACGCATCCATCTTCTGACTTTCAAGTGCTCCGTTGAAAAACACCACCAGTTCCATGTTGGCCGTTTGACAGGCCTGGAGCAAGTTGGACAGAAATGTCAACATTCTATTCCACTGTCCACCACACACCCAGTCCGAGAAATAACCACCATAAAGTCGGTCAAAACAACTCTCCGCATCAACAATTAAGCAAAACCGTCCCGACCCACTAGGTACCCTGCCACGCCTTTTTGGAACAAAGCTTTTGGATATTTTTAGTAGGTCCACCGACAAGCATGCACCAGAACAGTGCGTCTCCAAATACGCTTGCAAATCCTTGATGCCCATCGTGTAACAGACTTTGTCTTTTCGTAACACGTTATATCATATCATAAGGTAATTGTAGGTGGAATGTTACAACAAACAAATTATTTCTTGTCACAAAATTAAAAGCCGAACTTAGAGATATAGATGTCCACCATGTGCTCAACGCCAGTGGCCTTCAGCTCGGAATACACTACTGCGCATGCGCCATGAAGAATTTCATTCCCAACATTCCACATGAATGCAAAATGGCTACCGAGGCTGCCTTCCAACCCGGAACTGGCGTTGCGCCAGCTACTCTAGTCGAACTGACGGTCGGATTAAGGTTACTTTTTCATGAGCATAAACAGACCAAATGCATCCATTATATCATATAATCCTTTTATGTAGTCATTTGGATATTAGTCGTTATTTCTACATTTTTCGTAAGAGGTCACAATTCTTACAAAGGGAGGTCATTTTGTAAACAACATTCTAAGGGAGATAATAAAAATGAACAGTAAATGACAACTATTTATAGTGCCTAAGGTACTGTACGGTAAATACAGTTCTTAATTATGTGCTTGAGTGGCTTTTTGGGCCAAATATTTGTCTCTACAAATTGAATGAATACTTAGACTTCAGTTTTGTACATGATTGTCTCGAATGTGAACAGAGATTGAGAGAAATGTATTTCACAATATTTTGGCATTTCATCACACCAGGTTTACCGTTTTTCAGGCCTTTCAACATAATAATCAATATACCACACTTCTATACAATCCACCAATGTGTATCTCTACACTCAGTATTGCCAAATCTCATATTAGTGTATGTGGGTTATAAATATCACTTGACAAACTTGATACGTATAATTTTGCAATTTTTGTCAGGTTTATTTCATCACCATCTGCATAAACAGAGTGTTTACTTGTATTTTCAAGTCATATGTGCATGGGATGTTTAAGTGTTGAAAAGCATCATTCGATATTTTGGAAATATTTAATTAGAATAAATGGCAGCTGACAGTTTAGCTGGGTTTACTCCTGGTTCTGGGGTACAACCTCAATGTGTCATTGAACTGTCTTTGTCATGCAGGTATGTGCAGGTTGGGAATTCTATTATAATGCCCCATGTTTCGTTGGTAAAATGTGTAACTCACATTTTATAAATTTTTGTTCATTATGTTATGCAAGACATAAAGAAAATTGTAAAAAATATTCAATTGCAACACAATGAGTAGAGCTCTAGCTTATTAAAATATGAAAATTGGATGTCATTCTTGAGCATATGTTTAAATATATTTTATAAACATCATTTAGTTTTTTTAAGTTTTTTATTGGGCCGAATTTATTTTACTTATTATTTGAACCATGGATCTAATAATTAGATGTATGTTTGAATTAAATTTGTCTATGTAGGTCTACAGTATTGAACATGTATCAATAACTAACTTACTTGAATTGTGCTGCAGTATACAAGTTGTAATATCTTTTTTACATTAATGCACAGGTATTGTTCTTTGTTAAGGTACATATAAGGTTTATAAAGTGACATTTCAATTAAACTCTGGCTATATATTCTGTTGTTCTATAATTTATAAATATTTTCTAACACTGTTTATTACAGATTTACGGAGCCCCTAAAGTGACATTCAATACTTTTATTTTCGAGCTACGCTTTTATTTTTATTTCGTTAAATTGAAACGTAATATTATTTCGTAAATACGAAATATTATTTCGTTTAAACGAATTATTAAACGAAATACTTTTTCGTAAAAGGGTGAATAAAAAAATGAAGCCTATTCAATTTCTGTTAATAACTTTTTATAACAGAGGTCCATGAGCTTAAATTTTAGCTCACAGAGTGTGTTGTATGGCTGGTGTTGCTGCTGTAAAGTTTTATTCCATTAGCTTTACTTGTTCAAAAATGACTAAGAAAAAAGGCCAAAATGTCCTGAGTGTATGGATTTTCGCAATGTTGTTTGCCATGAATTTTGATAATGTTACATGAACTTAAATGTCCTGAGTGTACTAAAACAGTCCAAAAAGTGCTATATATTAGCTGTATCAAAGTCAAATTTAATTCACACTTGATGAAACTCGGCGATAACCTTCATCTAGACTTACATTTTTCTAAACATGTCTTTTTATGTTTATCTGACAATATATTTCTTTAAGTTAAACAAACATTTTGAAGTGTTTTTATGAAATAAAGGGACATAAATAGTTTAAAAAGCTATATTTTGCATATTTTGGTGATTGTGGCATCAACCTTTGGTCAAATTGTTAGTTACACAAGTACTTGATATTACTTTGTAAAAAAAAACAGCATTATCTTGTTGTTTGAGATTATATATGTTCCTTTAAAATTCTTTATCATGTTCATAAAAAGTTTCTTAATTTTAATAAAATGCTAAAAAAATCACATACATGTATGTTGATAACTTATCCATTTGATAATATAAGAAAAGAAATTTGAATATGTTTGCTACAAAATGCACAAAAAAATGGCTAGGGACATTCAATGTTCAATTTTTGAAACCTAGTCACGTCTTGGCTTCATTTTTTAATTCACCCAAGTACGAATTATTGTTTTGTAAATAAGAATTATTATTTCATAAAAACCTTTTAAAATTCTTTTAATATGGTAGTATTAACTTTGTATAAAGCAACATCATGTACAGCATGTATTAATTATGTTACCATATCGTTGGTAGATACAGAAGACGTAGATCATGTAATGTAAACATCTGTAGTATTTTCAGTACTGTACTTCCACTCTGTACACTGAGTACCTGTGTTCCGATAAATCATTTGGTGGGGTGAAATAGAATGTAGGTCAGTCTGCATAGTATTAGTGATTGAGCATTTCTGATGTTATGCAAATAACTTCAATAAGACCAGTACTAGGATGTTTCCAAAAACTTTATTGTATGACTGGATGGATGTTATTCCTGTAATTATTGTGCTGAGAAAAACTTCATCAACAATCATAACAATTGCATAATGATGTAACAATATAGTATGACCTGATTAGATTATCCCTGGTAAACAACCTGGATCTGTGGCTGGTTGATTTTTATTCACCCTTCTATAACTGTGAATTTCTTTGTACTATTTACAGCAAACCAAATGAATTTACCAGTAAACAAACAGTGATGTTTATATATTTCTTACACATGTATACCATATGTGCATTCCATGAACTTTATTATGATAATTTGGTATATTTGTTATGGTAATAGGCTTAGTTGTCATAGTAACACAATTTATTTAAACTTATCTAAGTTCAGGAAAACAAATTTGCTATTGTATGATTGTAAGAACATGACCTAGTTCCAAATCTGACGTGAAACTTTGGATTTATAGAGTTTTTAAAGCAAGCTGGTTTATTCACTTAAAATTCATAACTTCCAAAACATAAATCCCAATATTGTATCTAGAACTAATATCAAATACAGAATGATTTTGCAAATGTAAAATATGTAGATAATATGCACCATACCAGGGTCCCATTTCACAAACATGAATCCAGCTTTTTAACTTCAGTTTTCAAACTTCAGCTCTTAGGTTGTTTATTTGGGTGGATAATCTTCATTTCAGAAGGAATGGCTTAAAAATAAATGAGTCGAAAACATTGTATTGACAGAAGTCTTTGATTTGTATGAAAGTAAGTTGTGAGAAATCACACTAAGTTTAAAGCTGGATAAACAAACGTGACACATGGCAGGTATATGATACACAAATGAAATATATAACAGAATTTGATTATTATCCATAAAAAATCAATACCAACCCCAATATATTCAGTAATATTATTATGGTGTGAAATTTAATTGAAATTGAAATATTCGTCATTGCATTTAATTGTTAGAATGACATCCCAGTAAACATGGAATAATGCGTGAAAACTGATCTCCACGCTTCGAATTATACAGTTGTATATCAGAATATATTAACTGTGCAATTATCAAATGTTTTTAATTGTTTCAGGAACCTCATAGATGCAGATGTCTTCTCAAAGTCAGATCCGAGTAAGTTGCTTTAAATTGGGCCCAGATTAATATATCTTTGTTTCTGCTTCCACTACCTCCTGACAAATATTACACATGATACCCAATATATTATATCATAAGATTAAAAGTAACATTGTTTTCTGGAAATTTGATTATAATTCTAAAAGAATCCCTTTACTTTAGTGTTGTCAATTAGAAATTGAAGTCATAGTACTGGATACAAACTATGTATTTAATTAATTTAATTGTCTACTGATCAGCATGAAAACAACTATAGTTGTGCATGAATTAAGAAATGCAGATAAACAAGTATGTTTTGAAAGACTTGTAGGATGTTCTTAATCTACTGGTATACTGTACAAGTCACGGACAAAATGTGCTTATCAATAAAACCCAAGTCCAAGGTAAATGTTTGGGTTTAGAAAGAAGTAAAGGATTTATTTGTCATCTGATGTTTGATTAAAGAAACAATGACGGGTATATTAGTGATTTAAAAAAAATTCTCAAGTCAAGTTTTGAATGTTTATGAAAATTATAAACCAACGATTTAGCTATGGTACATGTGTACATTTGATTTGTGCTACTTTTGCCTGATTGTAAGTGAAGTTTTGAACTTAAATAAACCCATTGGACCGTTTAGGTATCTTTGGTATCAAAACATATTTCAAATCTGTACATAATTATACACTCTAAAAAGTTGTAACCTAACTACATATATGCTCTCATAAATATGTTATTTTGTATGTAATTTGATACTTGTATCGTATTCTCCCTTACATTTTTAGGTTGAACTGTTAACAAAATATAAACCCTATACTACCGTACGTGATGTATTCCAATGTTATCATTTATGACTCTTGTTTTTATTGAAATCTTGACCTTGAGCTTCATTCTGATTATTTACAAATGATTGAGTTTCTTATCTTACATGGTGACAGGGTTGATTTAACAGTTGTATAGCCCTCATAAGTTGGTTATGACACAGAATGTAGACTTTAAATTAAGAAATTCAAGATGTTAATTATCAAATATCAATTGATACCTTTTTAGAGTTTGTATACATGTTAGACTTAACTTCAGGGTGACAAAGTGTGTGCCTCTATCATTGATTGCTACCAATTTACTATAATCTTCTGGAAATATTAGGTGGTCAAGCAGGGGTTCCACTAGGGACTGAATCTCAAGGGTCATTTTGATAATTTGTTGATGGGATTTTACCATTTTATAGCCATAATACCTATAATTTAGAGAAAAATTGACCCTTCAGTCAGAATCCTAAGGGTCAAAATGTGACCTTTTGGAAAATTCAGGGATCAAAGGGTTAACTCAAATGGAACCCCTGGTCAAGTAAATTAAGACATTCTATGTGTTCCTAGACTTTGTAAAGCAAATGTGTCTATCAAAATTTGCTTTCAATCTTAAGTCTTATTTAATTGTAGAAAATCACACTTTTACCTGAGCTTTTTGTTGGAAATGGATAACTGATCTTTGGCTATTATTAAAAATTGTTTGTCTATTAAAACCAACCCAACCTAGTCCTGAAAAATGGCTCCCACTGTAACAAAATTTAATGGATGACCGAAGTATGTAATGGATGACCTAAGTATGTAATGGATGACCTAAGTATGTAATGGATGACCTAAGTATGTAATGGATGACCTAAGTATGTAATGGATGACCTAAGTATGTAATGGATGACCTAAGTATGTAATGGATGACCTAAGTATGTAATGGATGACCTAAGTATGTAATGGATGACCTAAGTATGTAATGGATGACCTAAGTATGTAATGGATGACCTAATTATGTAATTGTCTTAGTTGTACTAAGTTGCATTCAGTCTGTTATAGCATTATAACACTCTGACATTGACCTTTACTTTGTCTCATTATAGTGGTTGTGTTGTTCACAATGGATCAAGGTACGAGGTCCTGGCGGGAGGTAAGTCAATAACATTTACATGTTTTTAAAGTACTTCACCAAACTTTGAACATTTCATGTGATATTTTTGAATTCCTGTTTACTTATACAATGCAAAGACATGCTCTATGTGACATTTGTGTTAGTGTTGGTGTCTGTCACTGTAAGACTGAAGATTAATATTTAACATTGCAGCATAACTGAATAAAGTGCTTGAAATAGATTTTTTTGCTCAATGCATATTCTTGCTAATGTAGTGAGTAGAACATTATAATTATTATGGAGTCACTATATATCCCTGTGTTATGGACCACAATGGAAATAAGGGATGCCCCCTTTTTGTGTTCTATCCTTGGTGTTGATGTACTCTGACATGGTTCATTGTATTTTTCATGTTGTTTTTTTATCATATTAAATGCAGTGTTTTATTGCCATCATTGTAAATCTTTCAGCTGTAGATAATATGATTGTTGTCTAATTCTATGCTTCAGTTTGGTCGTACAGAGGTTATCTGGAACAACTTGAATCCTGATTTTGTGAAGAAGTTTGTGATGCAATATTTCTTTGAGCAAAGTCAGAAGCTTAAATTTGAAGTGTAAGTACATTTGTATATGGTTCTGTATTGGTCGCCATGCCAACCATCTCTTTGGTACTCCCTCAATATACTGTGGGTGTATGGTCAATGTTTCCATGCTGTTGTATGATAAGTTGTTCCACATTGCAAAACACTAATACACCTTCCTGGGTGTTATGATTCTAGATCATATAGAATTAGAAGTTTACTGTAATTAATCAAGCTTCTCCTCAGTCATTTAACTAAGAATCATGAACATTTTGTTTGGAATCTAGTGACATAAAAACCCATTTTGACATTTACCATACCGATATGTTCAGCATCTGTGTTATCCAGTATACTCCTTACAAAAGGTATGTGGTTTTTAATTATACTGAGTCAATTAAGAATGGCACGTTTCGCTGTTACTTGTAACAATATACCCATCAAGATGCTATAAAGATAATAAAAAATATACCACCTGATAGAAGTTATC
The DNA here is from genome assembly GCA_032209605.1 of Mactromeris polynyma. Classification (NCBI taxonomy): domain Eukaryota; kingdom Metazoa; phylum Mollusca; class Bivalvia; order Venerida; family Mactridae; genus Mactromeris; species Mactromeris polynyma. The sequence goes on from JASFXZ010000008.1 coordinate 9,081,359, forward strand.
TTTCAATTGGTACCAAATGTGTCCATGTTTAGCCTCCATGATATCGAGAACGTTCTTATAATCCCATTCACACTTTCTTTTTTGACTCAGCAAATGTATGCTTGTTTACTATTCACTTTGTTCAAAGTGACTGGTATTCATTTTGATGAAATAATAAATGGACCCTTCTCCAGGAAAACCGGGCTTAATGACACGTGAATAATGGGAATTTCCAGTTAAAATGTGACGTCATCAGTTCTACGTCATCAACACTCTGTTTTTAAAATGTTATAAAATGAAAATGAAATAGCCTAGAGTTAAACAGTTTTCATTTTCATTGTTGAAAATGTCTGAGGAAACAGAAAATGTGAAAACCTGAAAATCAAAAAGAAATTCAGTAAGCCCTGTTTTCCTGGAGAACAGTCCAAATATATTATGGTTTACCATCAAATGTTAATTACTCAACATTATATCTAGTTTACTTGTTACTCATATACGACTATAATGCAATGTTATCTATTTTTCAGGTATGATATTGATTCACCATCAGCAGATCTTAGTAAGCATGTAAGTATAACACTTAGTGTTGTCTCAAATCTCACATTTTATATTCAAACTCTTCTGTTAAGTACTCAGCTCCTTTGTTTGATTTAAGTCATTTTTTGAGATTTACTAAAGAGGATATTCCCATGATGGGGGGTTTTAGCTCACCTGAGCACAAATGAATGAAATACAGTCAGACTTCGTTTATTCGATTACCTTCTTTACGAATACTTGGGATCATCCGAAACAAGTATCAAGTCCCGACGAATTGAAATCGGCTATTCAAAACCATGTCTATTTGGAAAGAAAAAAGATCCGACTGTATATGTCAAGTTACGTACTTTCTCAGGGACACAATGTTTGGATATTATTTTTTTACTTTGGCATAAAATCTTTTGTGAATGTTGTAGGATTTCCTTGGCAGAATGGAATGTACGTTGGGTGAAGTGGTGGCATCTGGTAGTAGATTTAACCGACGGTTAACGTAAGTGAAAACACATTCAGTCACAAGGATGCATCAGTTCACGTGCACCATTTCCTTAAAACACATACTTATGGTTTAGTTATCTTTGAGTTAAGTTCTTTTACTTTATTAGAATAGAAACTTTGCCCCATTTCATAGTAAAAAAATGGTATTTTTCTTATTATTACAATGAAAATATGTAGAGGAAAGCTGTCTAAAGTTTGGTTTATAGTTAATTCCCTGTCTTTTAGTTGTTATTCACAAACACATTAGTTTAAAAGTTTCTGATTGTTGGAATGGTCCTTCAATCAAAGGACATGCATTGTAACTGCACAATTCACTACAACGAAGGTTCCGAGGATGTTAGCCCTCCCAGCTATTACAATAACCAGAAATACAGCATCTCATCTTGCTGGCTGTATTTTCTGAGATGAATCTTTACTACATTGCATTTCTTGCTCACAGCACTCCACTATTGCTTTATCATATTTTAGGGGACCTAATATAAAGAAAGGATCAATTATTGGTAAGTTGTTTCATGACACAAACTATTTCTTTTATATTTTATCAACATACGTAGTAGGGCTGCAACGATTAACCGAAATTCCATTATTTTTTGTGCTTTTTTCTCACAGTTCCATTAGGTTCTGTCTGAGGAATATTCAGTGTGCATTGGTGCATCAGATAACATTTTTATTCCCAAAGCAATATTCTAGACGGAGAACTCATAAGTTTATAGTCACAGCTATTGGAACTGTTTACTTTTATTAAAGGACATGAAGTTCTATTTCTAGTCATTGCTCAACTTTGTTCAAAATGATAACACATTGTTCTAACTCAACTTGCCTAGTCAAGTGTTCATGTTTTGTCATTACAATTCATTGAGCTATCAGTTGTTGAGAATTTTGTCTATTTCCTAAATTTATATAATTGAACCAAATAACCGAAATCCGATTGGGAAGTAATTGAAACCAAAACTGTGAGACATCGGTTGGGTTGCGGCCATAATACCTAGTAAATTTCACTATCGTCATATCATGGGCGACTGAATCATAGAACATTATTTGTTTCACTTACTTGGTAATTGGTTGTTCTCTTAAACAATGAAATTGATCATTTCAATGTAAAATTAGCTGCTACAACTTTAAATTATTAGGTCTTAGATTTACATGCTTATTTTACGTTGAAATTATTGCATGTTCAGGTTATGGTGATACATTGTATATTTGGTGCATAAGTTTAAGATTTGGGTGTCTTCTATGATAATATCCATTATCGAGAAATCTCTCCACATTATTTAGAGGCTGTTAATGTGGTGGTTGAGATTGTTTTCGAAACTATTATATTATTTACAAAAAGGTCATATAATTGGTATTTCCTAACTTATTACAAAAGCATGTGCATTTTCAAGCAATCGAAATTTAAGTAATAATTTAATGCGTGACAAATGCTTGTAATAATAAGTCTACAAGCCTTGATATGCCTCTTTAAATCTAAATTATCTTCATCTTGTATGATGTTAATAAACATTTTTCATTGTTGATTTCAGTTTCTGCTGAGGAAATGAGTAGCTGTAAGGTTTGTATTGTGGTGAAAAAGTTTATATTTTGTTGAATACATGTATACCCAATTCTATTACTTTAAACGCTTTTGCAACAAAGTTTGCATTATATTTTCATAGTTGATAACGCATAAATCTAAACACATGCCTTTACGTAATATGTAGCTAGTTCAGACTGAGGCAAGTACTGTTTTTTTACTGTGATTTGTTGATGGATTGAATCCCTATGGCTCTAGTGCTGATAAATACCCAGGAAGCACTCATCAACAGTAATTGATATAAATTGCAAACTAGGTTCAAAATTGATGTGGAATAAACTAATGTTGTTTATCTTGAATGCAATGTAAAATCAATTGCAGTGCTTTGTATCATGTATTGATAATTTATGTCTGTTTTACTCACAGGAACAACTAGTCATGCAATTTCGAGCACATAAACTGGACAAAAAAGATTTCTTTGGCAAATCAGATCCATTCCTTACATTCTACAGAGCGAATGAGGACCTTAGGTAATGTAAAATATGTTTGATAAAACATTTTGGTTCATATAAAGTTACTTTTATAAATTTGTTAATTGCAGAATTGTGTGCCCCCTCCCACATACATTTACCGTCTGTCCAAAGAAACTTGTGTTGTTCATATGTCCTAAATCTTTGGACCTATGACATTCAAACTTTATAGGAATGTTTATCAGCATGTGAAATTGTGCAATTGGGGGTTGCATCCCTCTCCATCGAGGGAAATTGAGTTATTCCCTTTGATTGAGTGACATGGGGGTACCTGTGTCCTGAAGACACGCTTCAAGTGTTTGCATAACTCTGGGTTAAGTTTGTAATAGTTCTATGTCAATTGAAATATAGAAGTACAACCTAAAACAATGGTCTATTTCCTGTAATCGTCTGATTGTAATATTTTATCACATCAGTAATTTTTATCATTAAAATCCAGAAAATTGGGTATAAAAATCTCTGCTGCTATATAGATGTATGAAAATAAGGGAATAAAGACAATCTCTGCCTACTCACCAAGTTATTTTTCAGCATATTTACAGGAAGCATATTGTTTATAGGCATGAGAACTTTTATTTCACATTTTTATAAAACCAGAAAATGTAAGATTTGAATCGTTCAATTAATCAGTTAATGGTTTTTGTGCAGAATATTCTCTATACTTAATGGTGTTATAGATATTTCTGTAGAATATCTTCACATCACAAACTGTCACATTTATATGCCAAGGACATTAGTTAGTTCTATGAACTACTCGGTGCATGTGTTTCCTAATGAATGTGTGATGGTATATAGGATTTCCTTCAAAGTTTGACTTTGTTGTATAGTGAAACCTGTATATAATGGCATCCATGTGGACCATGGGTCTGTGTCATTTGTTATTGTGCACAAGTGTTGTTACTATCAGATGTCATTTTCGACAATTTTCTCTGTGAACAGACTTCTTATATTATTTCTTCAACTGTTTTACAGTTTTACAGTGGTACACAGGACTGAAGTGATTAAGAAAACATTAAATCCTACATGGAAACTTATGACAATACCAGTGAGATCATTGTGTAATGGAGATTATGACAGGTATGGGAAACATTGTACAGTACAGAAGTCAAATAATAAGGCATAACATAATTTATGTCATTGATGTATGTAAAAAAACATCTTAACATATTTGGTGAGGAATGATAATCTAGCAGAATTTGACATAATTTGCAATGCATAAGTCATTAAACTCCTTGCTTTCTTTGAAGAGACTTTGCTGTCACTGATAATGCAGACATTAACTCATCAATGTGACGATTTCTGACATGAAATGCGTATGAAAAACATTTTGATGTTAATGACACCTAATTACCCATTCTTAATCATTATGATAATTTGGAAAAAACTCTCCAATTTGTCAAAATCCCTACTTTCGCTTTGGTGTCTTAAATTAGCTACTTTCAGTTTAGAAACTAACAATTAGTCTTTTTGTGAACATTCATCCAACGTTATTAACTGACATTTTGAATGAATTATAATGACCCAATTGTGGTTCGTGAAATATTTATCTAACTTTACTTCCATGTTGTAAGTAATACGGCATTGTATTTGATAGCTGGGGTATTGAACTATTTCTTATGTTTGTTTCAGATCCATCAAAGTTGAATGTTATGATTGGGATGCAGATGGAGGGTAAGTGATCCATATTTTCACTGTATGTGGAAATGATTGTAATAGCTGTGACACAGTCCTGTGTCTGAACTACTTATTATTAATCTTTAGGAAAATATCTTAATGTTGTTTAATATTGAAGGGACAAATGAGTACTCTTGCAGGCATTCCATTCAACTCTGGAGTTCACACTTTCAGTCCTAGAATATCCAAAAAGCCACACTTGACCCTCAGGATTTTAGTAGAAGCGTCAATTTTTCTCTAAATTATAGGTAATTTAGCTATAAAAGAAGTTAAATCTTGTCAAAAATTATCAAAATGACCATTCAGATGGAGCACCTACTGGAACCCATGTATTGATTCACTTTGTATGCTTCGAGATTGAAATGTTCTGAGACAACCAACAATGTTCTACGGCGTGTAAACAAGTGAATAAACTTAATTCCCCACAAATGAAATCTTAGCTGATCAGTTCTGACAGACAGGAAACATAGTACATGTATCCATTACATTATCATTCATTAACATCATTCCTACTCAATGCAGTATTAATTAAACCTCCCAAATTCCTGGTATACTTTGACTTATTTATGGCTCTAAATTTTGGTATGACATTTTACTGAAACGTCATGGTTCTTGTTTTATTCTCGTATTTTTCTACGGAAATTTCGTTGTTGAGTATTATGATGATTACTATTTTCCAGGCATGATTTTATTGGTGAGTTTATGACGTCAATTAGGGAGTTAATAAAAGGACCAGGCACTGCGAATGTGTACGAGGTAGATATCCTTACATCAATAACTTTACATTAATATCTCTGTTTTGTCATCATATTTTAACATTTTGCTGTAAATTAATGAAAGAAAAATGTGTAGTATCCCTCATATTATTGATAATAATTTCAAGGTTTATACTTGTTTTGTTATTTAAGTTTAAGCTCATCTGTTGTGAAAATACATAGGACTATTGTAGTAGCTTGATCGTCCTTGTCTGTGTACACAACATGATTAAATATTGCATTTAGCTCAGTGTCTGTGTATGTTCAAGTCCTAATGATACTGTGACCTGCTGGCAAGCACCTGCATCCGCTTGTGGTGCTCTTGTTTTACATTTGTTTGGACATTTATCCGTTATATTGTGTTTGTTCTTTTATAGTGTATTAATCCAAAGAAGAGAGCCAAAAAGGGACCAAAATATTCGAATTCTGGGACAGTTGAGTTAATGAGTGCTAGGATAGAAAAGATCTACACTTTTCTGGATTATGTGAGAGGAGGGTAAGTGAGTTACATGGTTCATTTTATTTTCTGACTGTCAGTGGTAACACTCCATGATAGAATACTGGTAAGATGTAATATACTAGTATATGCTGTGCACTTGATAGTGCTAGATGCTTTGCCATCTTAAATTGAAAATTGTATTAATGTGGTCCTGAGTAACTGTCAGTGAAATTTTGCTTACGATGCACAAGTTCAGAAAATACTATGCAATTAAAGACAACATGTAGTACCTATCATCCGAAGCTATACCTGAATAATTAAGTACCATGCATTAACATAGCTGGTCAGAGTCTGTTAGAATAACTTTCAAACCTTCTCTAAAAGCTAGAAATTGATATATTGAAGCCTGGACTATATTGATAACTTTATCATGAATACTACTTGTATATTTCAGAACACAACTCAACTGCACCTTTGCTATTGATTTCACAGCTTCCAATGGAGATCCTAAATCTCCATCTTCCTTACATTATCTCAGTCCCTATAGAGAAAGTCCTTACTGTATGGCATTACGTGCTGTCGGGGATATCATCAAAGATTATGACTCGTAAGTATTCTATTGAATTGTATAATGTTCAATTATTACTAATCTGTACAAGAAAAACTAAAGTGGCCTCTCAGTCTGCTTTGTCTCCTACCATTTCTGTAGATGCTAATTAATTGGATATATAGTGATCATTCAGTCAGGTTCCTGACTACTGATCCGAAGTATTGAGAGTTTGTATCCTACCATGAGCCAGATTGAACCACAAAATTGCAATACCTGAATTAGGCATGACTGCTGGTTAGTAACCTAGGAAGCAGTCATTGAGAGTGATTAATAAAAGTGTCATCTTGTTTCATAATCTAAAGTAAATAAGTGGAAACTAAAATTATCAAATTTTAAGATGTTATACAGTAAAACCTCACTTACCTCAATAATAAGAACCCCTCAAAATTAAGAACACAAGTTCATTTTCACCGTTTTGCTCTTTATCTATTCAACCTTTATATTAAGACCACCTCAATAAGAAGACCAATTTTCTAGGGTCCTAATGGTGGTCTTATTATTGAGGTTTTACTGTAATTTACATATACAATACATGTATTTTTTATTTATTTATCTTCCATTTATATCAAATGATGTTAATGTGTGTTCTAAATCACTGATCATTACCCTTGTTTCTGATCTGAACTGTATTGTAAAGGACTCATTGTATGTTTGTGTATTCTCCAGAGATCAGTTATTCCCAGCATTAGGATTTGGTGCCAGGTTACCTCCCAACGGTGTGGTGTCACATGAATTTGCATTGGTGAGTATATGCATATTTAACTCGCCTATCTTCAAGTCAGAATTGTTTTGTTGTGTTCTACCTATATATTTTAAGTAATTCAAATTGTGTTCAAAATTATTATCATGCTATTATAAATATAAAAGTTTATGTATTGTTTAGATCACAGTTTTTCTCACTTGAGCATTTTCTATCTTATTGCACCATGCAACTCAACAGTCCTCTAAACTGTAATTGCATTACTGTTGAAATTGATATTAAAAGACTTGCACCATTTGCTGTGGATGAGTGCTATTTTGTGTACAGTCTGTGACTTTGGCTTCGGTCATGTCACCCACATGTGGAGAAAATTGTCTGTTGCTTGTGGAAGAGCAAGGAAGACCTGCTTGTTAATTGCAGGAAAACTGGTTTGATCAACTATATATGACTGAAAAACTGTTAAAAAATGGCATACAAACATGATGTTAACACAGAAACAACAAATATTGCATACAGCGCACTAATGCAGGTACATTGAAATCAGTATATTAGGGCTTTATTTTGAACATGGCATATTACAGAATGGCGCCCCAGAGAATCCATATTGTCAGGGTATTGAGGGAGTGGTGGATTCCTACAAGAAAGCTATACAAGCTGTACAGTTATATGGTCCAACAAACTTTGCTCCATGTATCAATCATGTTTCCAGGTAAATAGTTATTGTTACATAATTCTAATTCTTGATCATTCTATTTATCAGTAATAGAACAATTTAAATAGATTCTTACTGTTTTCATAATTTATATTTATGGACAATATTAAGTTTTTTATAAGTTTTTAATTAATTTGAAGGTATAAAAATATTATATGAGCAAATTTTGTTTACAATTTCAAGAATTTCTGTCGTTGCCTTTTCTTTTTTATGGCGAGTTAATGTATCAGGTGAATCTGCTATGTTGTAAAGCTACTTTGATATCGGCATTACAATATTATTATATGATAATCAATGCACATGTTATAATCTTATTATAGCAATGTACATGTGTATATAATGTAACTGTGTATATAAAGTTTAAATTGAGTACTGTACATTGCTTTGTTCCAATGTAATGAATTGAATGGTTATTGTTGGCCAACCAATTGGAATGGAAATTATGAAATACATATTTTCCTGTTTACAGATTTGCAGAAGCAAAGAGGAACGGGGATGAATACTTTATACTTCTGATAATCACTGATGGTATTATTACCGATATGCCACAAACATGTGAAGCAATTGTAAATGTATGTACTTATCTTGATACTATAAACCAAACATCATGTTTGTGTGTAAAGATTCCCATTTGTAGCATTTCGATTCATTCAAATTGTGTTTCTTTTTATGGTTCTTGTTCATCTATTTTTATACATTAACATCTAACATTGATGTGAAAGGGAAATAATTATTATGATAGAAATACATTGCAGAGTTGATTCCCTTACCAAGCATCTACTACAAATCAGTTCTTATTCTGTAAGGTTTTTTATTTCCTTGGTATATTTTGTAATATCCAATTTATATCAGCTTAAGCAGGAATGGACTAAAAAATGGAAACAAAGAAGAAAGTTTGTTTGGAAAACATTTTGTGTATACTTAATCTGGTCCTGATATGAAGCTAATGTTTTGGATATGTTTGGTTGAAAGATGGATGTTTTTTTCTTTTTTCTGTTGTTGCTGTTGTACAGAGAATGTGTGTTTGAAACCTTATATTGAATAAATAATTGCCTTACTGTTATATTTTATGCTATTTCAGGCAGCATCTCTACCCATGTCTATCATCATTATTGGTGTTGGTGACGCTGATTTTCAAGGTAAATACATCAGTTTTACTTGCTTGAAACATTCCTTTAGTGCTGAAAATGCTCCTGTAAATAGCATTACCTGTCTACAATGGTTTTATACAAATTTCCCCCCCCCCCAAAAAAGTACTCTTTAATGGCCGGGAATAGCACAACCTGCGAATTGTGGCTGGCAGCCACAAGTTATCTTAGAATAATGGCTGCTGCAATTTCTAGCAGTCATTCTCATATTTTGAATTTGCTTTTGTTCTACTAAAATATCCATGTACAGTCATTACAACTTGAATTTAGCATTCAAATTTAATTGTTTGGGTTGTGATTTTGCTGTACTTTATTGTATGTTTGTGTAAATGGTCTGCCTTACAGCCTTCTTGAGTTGGGCTGATTTTAAGTTTAAACTAATTTATTCTACTTTGAATATTAATCACTCTTAATGTCTGTTTCCTGGGTTACCGACCAGTACTTGAACCTAAGTCAGGCATTGTGAAGACTGCTGTTCAGCCTTGCCAAAGCTGGGATTCAAATTCAGCATGTTAGTAAGAGCCAGGAGCCAATAAAATTACCAAGTAGCTTAACCATCATCACATGGCCACTTTTTCTAGCATGAATGATTATAATTAAGTTCAATGTTTGTAGCTTCGGTTACGAGAACATGACAACAATATTTTTAATCATGATAAAATAGGTGTCCCAACATTTTATGAACACTGGATTAGCTCGCAGTGTGTCATCATTAGTCGCATCCTGCTGTATTGTTATACCTGTATGTACCATTGGTTGATATTCACATTGTGATAATTGAGGATTTAAGTTTAAATCTTGTTAGATTTGAAAATAACAATATTTATATTATGTTCCATTTTTGCAGCAATGGAAGTTCTTGATGGTGATGATGTAAGATTGTCATCTAAAGGAAGATATGCTGCACGGGATATTGTGCAAGTACGTAATAGCTTAAAGTCAAATAAGATAAAAGGTGTCCTTACCTTCCCTAGTTGTCCATTGTGTTATCTTGTGTGTGTTCTTTTCTGTGCAGACCCTATAACTATAAATTCTGATGAACAGAAGTATATACTGCAACTGATGGATCGAACAGTGCCTTTGTGTCTATTGATAGAAGATGGTCAATCAACTTTTGTTCATTTATACCAGAAACTGATCATCAAAACTTATCATAGCCTTCATAACCTTTATAATTCCTATCACCAATCACCAACAATTTCACCTTGATATTTTGGGGCCATGATACCTGAACCACACATTGTTTTAATTTTGCCTATTCATTGATGTAAAGACTGTGAATATATCAGACTGGTGTAGTGCATCTGTTTCTTTGTGTTTCACTTTTTAAGTTAAACTTATTAATTTGACATCGATTGTGAAACAAGATCTTACAACTTATACTAATCACTCTCGATGACTCCTTCCTGGCTCCCAACCAGTACTCGTGCCAAATTTGGGGATTGTGAAGTTCGTGATCAAATCCTGCTGATTGCAGGGCCCGAACACATGACCTGCGGATCAGGAGTCAGGCGCACTACCCTTGTGATTGATGTTTTTATCTGACTATTTGAGGTCTTCTTGTGTGATCATAGACAGAACATGTGATCTGTGACATAGAGATCTCATTACTCAACTTATGTTGACAGAACCTGTGTATTAAATTGTGGCATCGGTGAACTTCAAATAACTAATTATTATATTCACCATAAATATTTTCCAAAATTGGGCTGTTGTTTTCATAGGTTGCATACATCTTGTGTTGTAATATGATCATACATGTATAAGCTATATCAGTGTAAAATGTTCTAGAATAGCGCTGGTAAGTACCCAAATAGCCATTGGCTACTAAAACTCCAATCTGACCACTAAAATTTGCCAAAACCTGTCTCAAAATAGTCAATTTTATAGAAAATATTGTATATATATATGAATATATTGCATTAATTTACCAAATTAATCCCAGTAAACTAGTACCAGACGAGGATCTTCTTCCCTTGGTAGTCTTCAGATTTCTGTCCTTAACTTTAGATAGAAACTAAATATTGTATTTTTGTATTCATTTTCAGTTTGTACCTTTCAAAGATTTTATGCATAGACAGGGTGAGAATCCAGCTTCTGTACAGGCGAGACTTGCTAAGGAAGTATTAGAGGAGATCCCAGACCAGTTCCTGTTGTACATGAAGTCTCGCAATGTGAAACCTAAGCCACCATTACAGCGTCAACTTACAATATCATCAGTACATTCTCTACCGCCATCTGAGATGTAGGCTCTGTACACGGGGAAGGTTGTGGATTGTAGGGTATACTATGACTGTTTATGTGAACAGAACGGGATCCAGATTTAGCTTAATCGCTGAACGATGTGGAGGTTTTGAGGATTTCGTGTGCATTGTACAAATAGACATTGTTGTGATGTTTCCTTAAATACACAGTGATTCTGTATTCAAATTTGTTGAGAGTAAAGTCCTGACTTGTTTGTGTATTGCAATACGTCTGTGTTGTGGATGGAGATTTGTGAGTTATACAATATGCGAAGGCTTGTTGCAATGTGTGAATTCACTTTGGCATTGGACTGATGGTGGACTGGTAGTGTGTTGAATTGTATTTTTCATTGATGTAATGTTATATTATGAAGAATTTTTGCACAAAATTTCATTTCATTGTGAAAATAAGATTTGAAATTGAGATTGCATTTTAGCTAATTAATTAGAAATTATGATGTCTTTGGCCATTTGATGTACCCAATTACTGTTGTTAGTTGAATTGTTTCCCCTCATGTGACACAAATATGAATAAGCCATATCCATATATTTTGAAAGATACTGTTGATGATGCCAAATGTTTGCAATAATTTGTGAGTTGCTCGGAATTAATTATAATTTCAGACTTCATTCAGTGTAAGAATACTCTTTTAAATAATGTGATAATTTTTATATTTTCTTTGTTGTATACATTAAAAATGTAAAAAATAAATCAAATCAGATTTGATTAATAGTCTTCACTATATCTGGTTAATAGGAATGGCTACTTCATATTATCTATGTCAGAATGAAACCTTGAATATGATCAAATTAGTACGGTTTGACAATAGTAATGCGATTTTTAAAACCGGATTTTCACACAAGTTGTTCAACATGGAAACAAAAACACTTTCATTGCTGCTACCTACCTCTATCAGTTGTATATATGTTGTATATTTCATAGAATGACATGTTTTGTTGTCATACTGTTAGCATGGACATATAGACTTCCTGCTATGTCTATACAGATTTGTTTGAACTCTTGTGAGCAGCGAGACTTCATCTAAGATCAAACCACTGACAAAAATGATGACATCCTTCATCTTGTTTTCTGAACCATGAGAAATTAAGCTTTATTTGTGTTTTTTTATGAACTTTTAATATTTGCTTGTTAGTGCTAGCATCAAACCAAACCCAGTAAAATAAAATTGTCTTCATGTTTACAAAGAAAGAATAACCTTCTCAACTTAGAGGCTTTCCATTCTTACAGCTAATTCCAGAAAAACTTGTGAGCGTGATGTAGGCAACAACAACACTGCTAGAAATAATCTCAGATGCTGTCCAAAATATGAATGTATAAATTACAATCGATATCTTGATGATTTTTTGCTCTTTGGAAATATAGTTGCGATACCAATAGAAATATCTTTGCATAGGGCCTCTTTGTTTTGACAAACTGTATTTTAATGTTACGTTTTTTCTGTGATGTTTTACATTTTCACATTTGATTTGTTGCCTAAATATCTGATATGTTTGTAATTTGAAAGAGGGCACAGTGTATAATGCACATTGACATTGAACAAACTGTTTAATATTCTATCCTATGGCTTGTCTGTGTCCAATCTATGATAGCAAAATAAGTTTTTTTTAGCTTACCCAAGCACTATGTGTATGGATTGTGATCGCCCTATGTCCGTCATTGTCCTTCATCAGTCATCAATAATTTGACGGTTAATACATCTTTGCTACCTGATCTGCATGTATCCTGGTTGGAATGTTTGTCTATGTGAGTGAAATATATGCATAATGACAAACTTTCTTGTGAATTCAGGTGATCAAGACGGGTACATCATGGCCCTCTTGTTTCTTTGTTTGTTAACCTAACTTTACTCATTAATATTCTATTTTTATTTTTTCTTCTGTTTTTCTTTAGGTAGACCATACCAAAGCTTTCTGTGACATGAATTTATTGATATTCTTTTAGTTCATTGAATACATTAGAACAACTATGTGTGTCTGTTTGTAGGAATTAATTGTACATCAAATCTCATTTTCTATATACTTGGAGTGTGCCTTAATTCATGACTCAAAAAATTTATGATTTCTTTCAGTCTCTTGTTTTCTAACAGGTTATTCTGACATTGTTAACAGACCTTCAATCTGAGCTTGATCATTGCAGTCAGCATGAACATTCAACTCGAAACATTGCCGGGTATTTAAATTCATCTACCCGTCTTATTATTAAATTACTTTACAGGGTTCAATTTCCAACATGTATTTCTTATTGTTTTGCATATATCGGTTTGTACAAACTGTAATCTGGTTTTATGTTCAAAGACTTCTATATTTTTTGTTGATGTATTTCATATGTATATAAAATTTTATCATTTTGAAGGATATTTATTGAAACTTTGCTTTTAAAATCATATCATTAATGAGTTAGTGGTGTCTGTGACAACTTTCTTATTATACATATTGACTGGTTTTTCATTGTGGGGTATTGTTTATTTCAAATTTAGATTTATATGCTGAAATCATTTGTACCTCTAAGATGGTTGTTAATATTGCTTTTATATTTGATAAAAGTCTTACATATCTTTCAGTTCTTTCTAGGGCCGTCATTGATACAATCAATACTGATATATCAGCAAGTTTTTTCTGTCAATCGATATTCAATACACATGTACAAATATCAATATTATGATTGGGAAATACAGGAGAATAGGTACAGTCTAAAATGTGCCAAATAGCATAAAGTTGCTTTGTAGTTGGCTGCTAGTTAAACAATGCTCTAGTGGATAGTGCATTCCAAATGTTGGCAATATAATATAATACTGTGAAGTAAAAATTTGGATTAATTATATTAATGGTATCTTGTTATCATAAATATTGAGTTGAAACAGTTGAACATTTAAATATGTAGGGCTGACATAAACATACAGAAAAAAGGAGTTAATAGTCTGTTATAGGATTTAAAAATACAGTTGATATATCATTGATATTCATCTTACCAAAATTAAATCAATGTCGTCAATATGCAAAAATTTGAAACAATGACAGCCCTAGTACATTCTCACACTTTTAGTTGCTAATTTAACACATTCAAAGAAACAACAGGAAGATATATGATTTATAAAATAAATTGACTGCTGCATGTTTTGTTATATGCAAATTGATCATTAATATGATTGTTGAGGGGCTAGAGTAATGTTGATATCTATGTGTACTGTGAATTTCTATTGTTTGTGATATTTACTTTTTTATTTTCTCCATATCGGAGATATGAATTCAGTGTATAGATACATTTTTGACTCTATCTAAGACTATATGCAATGTTTACTGGTCAGTATCATCAGTTTATCACCTTACTGTGCTAATTCTCTACATCAATATGCCTACAAATAATGAGTAAAAAGTTTCAGATCTAACATACTGACCATGTCCTTTAAAATAATTTCAGATTGCCTTGAATTCACTTGTAATATTTTTTCTAACCTTTAGAAATGGTGCAATTTTATATTTGTAGATTTAAGGGCCGGATTTATTTTAGGTCTTCCTTGAAAATCTCCCTGTGGGGAGAGGAATGCAGAAAAAATTATATGTGTTGGAGGTCAAAATCTGTCAGTGGGGGTCAAAAAACAATTAAAATTCTGCAGATGGTCCATTATTTGGACTTTCATTCTCATTCTGTTGGTGGTCTGTTTTGGACTGTCCCTACCCCCCCAGGGATGTTTTCCTGGAATACCCCTTATTATTACAGATCATTTTTACCATATTTTAGAATTTGCTATCCCCATTGTCATTGTACCTCATTTATCATGCATATACAGTGTAACCTTTCTAGAGCGACCCCCTGGATCAACAACCTTTAAACTATAGCATTTTGCTATAGTAAGAATTTACTTTCAAGTTAACCTCTCTGTAGCAACAACCTCTCAACAACAACCAAATTCATGCCAGCCAAAGGATCCTGCTTGGGAGAGGTTTCACTGTATTTTGTATGTGTAAATAAGTTGTATTAATACATAAATATGTTGTTATTTGATATATTATACAAACATTCAATTTTCTCCTTGAACTAACTGTTAAGGTCTATTATTGTTTGTTTTTGTAAAAAATAATTGCCCCTATACCTACCCAACTTGAAAAAATCAGGTCTAGAGACAGTGAGCAGGTACTTCTCTATTGTGGCATTAACAATACTGTTAGGGTTTGGCTATTGTCTTTCTGTAATAGTCAGTAGTTGAATTCTTTATCCATTTACATATAAGACCGATCTGAAAGTTTGCAACAGGATCATTAGTAACATGGCTTAGTCCGGGAATACATCACTGGTCTGTTTTGGACGGAAAAATGAGTAGATAGAATGTTTACCAGTGTTTCCTTCCAGCAAGGCAATATCATTTTAAACCATTTTATACATGTGTTCCTTCAAGATACATGTACATTCCATTTCCTGTGATTACTTCACTTCCATAATTTACTGCTGATTTGTGAAATCAATTAACAATGTTGGAAATAGATCTCCAGAAATTTCTCAATATTATATTTTTCTCCCTCACAGATCGTACATAGGAAATGTCCTAGGAGATTGACTGTATATGGCTTAACTGTTGAGTTCAAAGTATTTCTTGATTTTCATTGCTCAATGTATATTTTATAGCGATAAGTGTAGTTGATTTATGTTTTGTACAAAGGCTTTATGTCATTGTTGAAGATAGCACTTCCTATAAACTGCAAATTTTGTTTAGTCAGGATTTGTCGGTACATCCGTGTTCTTTCTATAAAGACTTTAGCAATTAACATAATCTCTTATGGTTGGTTTTAACTTTCATCTTAATTGTCTACTGCTATAGAACACTTATGTTAATGATAGGTATTAGTGTTGTATATGTGCTTACTTTTTGAAGGCATTAACAACAGTCTGGCACTGAATGTAAAATCAAACAGAAAACTGCAGATACTTCTACATGTCTATTAAATGAGTTGCTGGAGCATATTATAGTTAATGTTCAAAACATGTTGAATATAATCAATAGCCATACATAATCACAAGCTGGTAATCGTGTATACTTTGATTTTATACTGTTTATTATACCATATTTTTGTACGACGTTGTATTTAATTTACCTGTTTATGGTCTATTAGTCATTTTCCTGTTACTCATTAATCATAATATATTTTATTATGTTGTTACCGGGGTATATTGTCCCTGTTCTACATTTTTTTAGTCCATGTACAACATATTTCAAATCATAGCCGCAACTATGGTCATTTTAGGAAAATATTTACTTCAAACAGTTCTGTACTATATTATTGCATAACCAAAAAATGTCACACAAAATATGTAGTCATTTTTCTAATAAATAATATCATTTGCAGTCGAACTTTTCTCAAAGAATATCAATCAGTGTTATCAAATAAATGCAGATAAATGATACTGCAAACTTTTCTTACTACATGCAACAATATAATTAATCTTTGTCATTGTGACCACGACACTTCTCTGCTATCTTAATCTACTGCTCTTAAACAACTGCTGGTTACATAAGGCAAGAAAATTACAGTATCTACCTTAAAGATATTAAAACATTACATGTGCTGTAGAGTGGTAATAACGCACATGTATTATTTGCGATATTTCTCTTGTGAAATAACAACTCATGTGCGTGACGTCACAACAAAACATGCGCGCTTTATCTTGACATTGTTAAATATTGATTTTGTACTAAGTACATGTATGACGTTTTGTTTCATTGAAAATTATTGGCTAGTTAAATTGAATATGATATGTGAATAATCTTTTTTACACGTATCTTGTAGTTGAAAAATAGAAACAAAGACTGAATTACACCGCCATACTTTTCTGCCGTTATGTCATAAATAGAATCTTACATTTGTGTTCATTTTCAATGAATTTATTGAATGAGTCTTCCAAAAACAATAAAATGGAGGCGTTGTCGAATTTTAATTGGATTTAGTGGACGAGTTATATAAATTCAATAAAAAATGACCACTCATGTAAGATCCACTATATATCCTTATGTATTTGTTCCTATTAAGTATTTGCCAAGTATAATATGTTATTCTTATTCATATTGATTTGTTAAGCATGTTTCATAAGTGATCAATTATATTGTGAAAGCATTCTTTTTGTGTCATATTGGTATTACTTCATTGTAAACACACCAGCATTGAAAATCAATCATATTACCAAGGAGCAATTATAAGTATTGAAAATAACTTCCTGATATCTTTTGCTACAAATTACTCACTACTTCTCATAGAATTTACAGGATTTGGGACATTTACCTAGCGGATGAGCAGGGTTCTCACTTGACACCAAATTATGCTTTTTGGATTCCCATTGTTTCCTTAAGACTCCTGTTTCTGGCAACATTTTTTAAAAAAAGCATTGGACAACTTTTTCCAAAAGCATGGTTTTGTATTCCAAATCCTAGTGAGAACCCTATCAATGCCTAATTCAGGAATTGCGAAGGCAGCAGTTTAACCACACCCTTGACTGAATTTGAACTCATGACCTTCAGATCAGACGTCAGACGATGAGGCGGCCAACATATATTCCTTCAGTGCTCATTTCAAAAATTATTTTATACCATTGTTACACAATCACAGCTCATCAATAGAGAATTGACCATAAATGAGTTTTAATACCAGTATATCACATGCCATACACACATGATGATGATAATTTCACAGAATGACAACTACATGTTTCAAAAATGGCATCAGAAAAGAAAAAAAAAACTTCACAAAGACACACATTTATTGACAATAATTTGAATAAATAATACCAATATGTAAATGAAAACAATAGCAATTATTGTTTTTTTAAATTCCAAAAGTACTAAGAGATTTCTACCAAAACAACATCAGACAATATCAATAGAAACAATTTCAACACAATTATATTAAATACTTTAAAAATGTTAAAAACATTGATATTTAAAGGAATTCACTTTATTACTAAAACACTCTGCCAGGAAGTCAATTAACTAAACCAGTAATTCTGGACTAACAATGCTACAGAGCCCTTGATGAGACATCAGATACTCTTGGAATTACGAAATACTATCGCATTTTTACGAAATATTGCATTTTTACGCAATGTATTCCGTTTTTACGAAATATTATTTCATAATTATGAAAGAAGATAATGTTTTTACAAACAATATTTCATTCATTTTTACAAAATATTGCACAATTACGAAATATTGTTAATTTTTATGAAATTACATCATTATAATGCTTTAAACTATTTTCTGCATACTGGCTGAATTGCGTTTGAGTAGAACCGCATCCACCCTAATTGCACATTTTGAATTGACAAGCAGTACTTAAAATTATGCATACATTATTTGAAATCAAAAACAAATACCAGTATGTATATACAAGTATAAACAATAGCAATACATAGTCAAAACAAGATCTGTCGCTATAAGTGATGAATGCCCCCGCAGTAGTATTTTAAGTATGATGGAAAGATCAATAAGGTAATGGAAGGACCTAGAGATTACATGTGACTATAGTGCAAATATCGAAAATTAATCATTGCAAAGTCACATTGTATTGCAATGTTTGGGAAAATTTAATGAATATTTATGAAGGAATGGAAGTTACATGAGCAAAACCAACGCTGTATTTGTTTATGCATAGGTGCTATTCAATATTATGGCACATTAATACACCATGACCATCTTTACACTAATAGCATATATGCAGCATATCATAATGATCACAAGTGTAATCTTGACTTTTGTGGTAGGAATGTGGGTATTGCATGCAACACCTTGCCTTTATGTGTCAAACGCATGTGCCAAGTTATCTTAAAATCCATTTGTACATGACTAAGTTACAATCCGTACACAAAAAATCAGGACACACGGATGGACAGACGGTGGGATTTTAATATGCCCACCTATGGGGCATAAAAATGACAAACATGTTCAGTGCAAATGTAATAATATATAAGGTACAGTAATACAAATGTACAATAAAGTTGGTATTAAAGCAATTAAGGTTCATATGAGGTGCATTATGGGGAATGATTAAAAGTGTGAAACATCCAGCAAATGATTTATAATGGCCACACTTGGTCTGTGGTAATATAAATTGCCTGTACAAACAAATAAAGGTGAAAGTATACTCTATTACAGCCTTACATGAAGTTGAGCAATAATTCAATACACTTAAAGACTTACACAAAAGACAATGAGATAAAAAAAGACATCTAAGTACATCATTACATCATAGATGGGCAATAGAACCCATGTCTTTCTTTTTAATAATTCATCAATGAAATAACAAATGCCATGGTGTCAAAATAGCCTTACAATGATGACAGTTTTCAGGGCAAAATAGATTATTTTCTCTGTTAAAATATTTATTGGCAATTTATAATATACATAAACATTATACATTACAACTTACATGTATATAATGTACGATTCAACCTGAGAAAACCTCAAAATAATATGATCTTACATTTAACAGAAACAATGGAATGAAAGGAGATGGAAAAAACACACAACCATAAAAATGACTAGAAATATTACTGGACAATTCAACACAGGAATGTGCAGATATGAAACTTAAAAAAAACCCAACTGTACATGAATGTCCTACAATCAGCCATTTGGGTTTTTCTTTATGATTTTTGGATATTCAATCATGCTATTTGACGTCAAAATGACTAAAAATATGATATTATAATCCTTAGTATCATAACACACAAACTTTTGATGTAAAGCCACAACTTTTATCACAAAGTTAATATCTGTCAAGAGCCTGATTCACCATTATTCTGCAGTCTTGGTGAGCTGACGTACATATGCCAATAAGTATAAATTAGCATTATCAGAATGATCAAAGTTTTGTTATCAAGTAAAAGCTTTACTCAAGTTGTATATTTACCACATAAATCTCTGCATGGCTTCTTGGTCGGGCCAAGTAAAGGGGCGTTCAACAAACAAGACTATAGTTACAAGATTAACGACAAAATAAAGCGTAACTTCATGCACCAATGCCATAGCGGTACCATATCGCATATTTATTCTGAATAACAAGTATGGCACAATAAAATAACGATATTCCAACAACTTCTGGGGAATTAACGAAGCCATCAAACATATGACAAATACGATCTTCCAGAATATATCTCGGTGCTCGAGTTCTACAAAAAAGCTCCACAATGAATACAAGTACACAGGAATTAAAGCAAATTTCACATACTCGTGTCTTCTGTACAGTTTCCTCCATATATAGAATGGGTAGTGACGGTTGTCAGCTAGAAGATATTTATGTTCATAGGTAAAATAGTTAATCATAAGAAAAGCAGCAGCGATGAAAGAAATCACAAAAATTGGGTGTCTAAAACAGAATTTTAAGAAATTCAACAATTTACGAGGAGTACACAAGTGAGAGATGGCAAAAAAGTTTACCATGGTTAGAAAATAAAAGAGCTGAGGTAAATGTAAGCATGCAACATGTTGTGTCTTATCCCCAAGCACAATGCCCTTGTTCATAACAACAAACACCCCAAAACCAATCCCAACTAGCACATACATCCACACTCTTCTTAGAATACGCAGGAACAGAGAAATAATCATTTTCTTACTATCAGACAACAAACAATCTACAATGAGCTTCATTGTGACCTTCAGAAGTTCAAGGTCATCAAAACTTCCAATGTCGATATCTTTCTTTGTACAGATTTGTTTTACCCACACAGCAAGTTCCATTCTGGAAGCAGAACCAGCCATGAATACAACCCAGATGATGTTGGTTTGACGAAAAAACAGCGATAACAAACCAAATATGGCCGCCAATATATGGTTGTCATGGAGACAGTAGAGGTACATTATTAACACAAAAAAGACAGATCCTGGGTCAGTGTAGTACAGAAAGGTGAAGAAGTACAGAACAGGAAATATTCCAAGAGCAATTGTTGTTAACACAAGCTTCACATTTTCCGGATCCTGAAATAAAACAAGAGAAACAATGATTGTCTTGTATTCAGTATCTGAATATCATTTATGTTTGGTACTTAGCTTCTAACTTAACATATATGAAATTAACATCGGATTGTTGAGAAATTTATTAGCTTTCCATTGGTTATTGATAAGACACATTACCAACTATTGGTTTCACAGCAAATTTTGTAACAATGGTACCAACAAATATTAAGTTTCCACTGATAAGCCACTATTTTTTGGGGTTGCTATTCTAAGCAGTTCTGAATTTTCATTAATTAATGCATAACTGCAGGATAACTAAACCTAACTAGTGTCTCCAGAATTGACTTTTACACTTAACATTTTTAATAAATCTAACAGGAAAAAATATTTCAACTACATCGCCTTTAGACAAAAAACATTTGAGCATACACACAGGCATTGCAATCTAAACTTATTTTTTACAATCTTTAAGCTGGATAATTGAATGCAATGCAATACGTCTCTATTTCTGTCAATATATCAGCCACAGCCTTAGGAACAAAATTATAAATAATAATAATACATTTCAAACCGGTTTCCCTGACCTTTTTTTTCAGAAAAAATAGTTAAGACAATCCATTTGATGTAAGAGTTTAGACTATCCTCCAGTTTTTCTGGAATGGATGCTTACCCTACCTTAAATGGTATCAAAGTCTCTGACACCGGGTGTAAGATGACCACATTTTTCCCCAGAGAATTAGATTATAGCAGCAATATACTAATGCTCTTACAATAACATTTCACCAGAATTTGCTGTTAACCTTTGTGTCAGATATTAATAATCAGCATAAACACTAAATATAATCAAGCATCAATTTTGTCAAACTGCTCAACAGAATGCAAAGACTTACCAACATTGGATTGTGGAGTTTTTTCACCAGAGCATAAATGAGATAAACATTGCCAACGCTGAAGAGAAAGTTGGTTCCTCTCAACCAGAGAGTTGTACAGAGTTCTATAGCTGGTAAGTGGAGTACAGCAGCCACAGGATTCAGTATACCTACTGAAGTAAGATAAAGTCCTGGCGGAGTAGTTATCATAGGGTCCCACTGAAATAATCATATAAAAATACATGTTCAGGGGTGTCAACAGAGCCAAATCCTTAAAACGAAGCGGGGAATCAAAGAACACATCAATGGATTTGTCCTCGGAACACCTTCGCTATTATAACATGCCGTAAATGTATTTGTACTCAATTCCGTTCATTCAGTAGCAGATTCGCCCCTACCCCCTTAAAACATCGAACTTATATCGATCTGAAAATCGATCTCTAGGGCTCTGAATCTGAATTTCCAGATCACTCCGAAATTTTGACAATCCTGCCAGAGTCTGATCTCTCTGAGTCTGATGGATATTGATTTTGAAACAGACATATAAACCATGGTTTATGTGTATATATGTTTGTGATTTTAATAATGAACATCGCATTTTGAAAACGAACTTTTCCGATAGACAGATTGTTGTCAATGATAATTGGCTATTGGAATGACTGTTTTCATAGTAGAAACTAGAATGGTAGTACCATTGGTACACGTATTTGCCCACTGCTCATTTGAAGCTCTTTGATTAATCCTGGCCATTATTGTCCCTTGTGTCACTCATAAATGTTTGTAAATATTTTATGTGTCTTTTTTGACAGTTGATTTAAGAAATGTAGATTACAATGCTCGTTTTATATAAAACTTGGATAAGAGAAGCTTGTTCTATGAAAATCCCCAAAATTTGGAGTTGAACTTGTAGCAACTAAATTTCTTCCCAAATTGGCAACTTGTAGCAACTAAATTTCTTCCCAAATTGGCAAATTTTACGACACAAATTTTCCCAAGTTATCTAGAGTCTTTTTCCCAAAATGGACAGAAAAATGCAAGGGGTACAGTTTCTTACCTCCAGAGTCTATGGGTACAGGAGTCTTATATTGGAAATGCTACAGGTACCAAAGTGTGACTAAATTCACTAATACATATATATAATTAAACCACTACCAGTATATTAATTGTTTAAACTCTTGTTATTACTGTCTTACAATGGCCATTCCGGTTAAGACTTAACCCAGTGTTATGGAATATAGTGTCGTCCTCTTGGCACAAAACATGTGCATATGCCATTATGTGTTTAAAACAAAGAAAACATGCAGACAGACACTTTCGAACTTTAATTTAATTTGAGTAACACTTACAGAATGAACTATTTTCTATTGCGCACAGATCCGCCTACACCAAAATGTGACAAAGACGACATTTCATAATGTTTGTTTTGTTTCAACCAAAATGGCCTTCCATTGTAACATATGTACAGAAGAGAATAAATAATTTGAACAGTTTTAACAATTAGGAGATACATGTAGTTGTTTTGTTATATAATATAATTATTAGTTATGCAGATTATGTGCATTTGTTGCAGGGAACAAGCTAGGCTTAAATTTTAGGAGAAATTAGGGAGAAGTGGAGACAGCGCGTCCGCATCATTGATTTTGTTTTTCTTCATGACACTGGATCTTTTAATATATAATGTCAAAGTAAAATATAATTCTTTACTCCATTTATCATCTTACAAGTTACATATTATGAATATTATGACCTGTTTACTTTCACCACGGACATATAAACCGTAAAAATATGGTTTATATGTCCGTGGTTTCACTAAAAATCATCAAATAATGCAATACTGAAATACATTAACCAATGAAATTTAATGCAAATCAACACCATGCATAACCAATGATTTTTTAATAAACATCAATATCAAGTATGAATAAACACCGTATGACGCAACCGACATAAACGAAATAAACGCGAGTCGATATTGAAAACAAAAGTAGGAACATTCAATAAAAATCAAGACAGAGTTTATGGTGAAAATCTCAACAAATTCGCCGTAATCGCAGTATTCATTGCAATATCGCACCTTTCACGGGTCGTCTGTTTAATCAATTTATTACAGGCTTAATTTGTCGTCTATGTTGGTTCTCCTAATGTCGAAATTTATTACAAAGCTAAGCGCTCATTGGTCAGCAGTAGTCGCTTACCCAATCAGATCTCGCCTTACATTATAGCGGTAGGCTCAGCTTAACTTTCCACAGTCAAACATTTGGGGCTGTTTATCGATCAATATTGTTTAAACTGTGGGGGAAAACCCGATAATAGGTATATTTATACAATGAATGCACTGCGGATGTCTCGCTTGATTACACGAAGGTTCATATTGTTTAATGACATGTCCCAGAAATTTACGGCGACTTATTTTTCGCCGTACTTTTGAAAATTGGCGAAATGAACGATGTCTGGCGACTTCTTCGCCTAGTAGCTTGTTCCCTGTGTTAAACTTCTGTATCCATTACACGTCTAATATTGTACATCTACCAGAATGGGACTCCCGTACCCCTAGACTATGGTTTTTGTGTAGCAGAACCGTAGCCCTAGCCACTGAGTGACTGACTATTAATCAATTACTGAAATAGATCTATGGATAAATTGAATGCCTCATTATTACATAGATCTTTAAAAATATCAACAACAAAAAAAATCAAATATCAAAAACCTTAAATGCTCGAGATCCTGCAGAAAAATGTGGCGCATAGTCAAGTTTTGAAACCAATTTTAAAAGTCATACAATTACAAATCACAAGGTACGAATATATTTTGGGCGAATCGTTGCAACTTACATGCGTAAAGTTCGACATGCAATACTGCTGGGCTTGTGGTATGTGGAATATTTCGTCCATGTATGGTCCATTTTGTGCTTTGCTTATATATCTAAAGATTAATGCCGAAATGAAGCTGAAAATTACACTAATTACGACGATCACGGCCATCTTTCGTTGCCGGTGGTGTCTTGTGAGAATCTACTAGTCGTGGAAATCACTTGTCTTACTAAGGTCTATTTTATATCTCTGAAACTGAAATGCGTAATAAATAAGTATTTGCGGTCACACACATTCTTGTTTATGAACCCGGTCTTAAGCGACTATCAGTCGTTTAGAACATAATTTAATACATGGTTTGCGGTATTTGTAAGATATGTATACCAAAGCCTAGGCTTGTAAAAGTGGTTTGTACACAAATTGACTCTCCTTAATTATGAAGCGCAGTTCCGTAATTTTATAAAAATTCCCCCACGTTATTTAAAGGGTTGATGACATCATGACCCAAAATCGCTATGAATTTTAAACATGTGAGATACATGAGATATGCTTGACCATACATGTATTCGACTTGCACTGTGTATGCATCGATGCGTATGATTAAAGGATGGAGCCCGCAGTAACCACGTGCCTGTGATCTAACAGGAAACCTTGGATTTTACGGTTTGAACAATACTGATGTAAGTTATTGCATGTATATAAGTGATTATGTTAGGTTGACTGTCCATGAATTGGGTAATCGATATGAACAACTGTATAAACATAATGTTTGTCAATATATATTCATTCAAGCAATACTCTATAATCATTGTAATATTTACCGACATAATTAGATCAGTTTTTGTCGAATGTTGTAGAATCTACTTCATATTGAAACATATCTTATCTACACTTTAGAAGTAACAATACGCGTTCCTACATTTTTACAAGTTGTACATAAAATTTAATGTTTGGTTATAAGAAATTGTAAAAAAAAGATTAGGAAAAAACTTATATGGAACACATATCTATATCCGTGTACATAACTTTTCCTTAAAATATATCGATTCAAATATAAGTAAGACTGAGTTAAGTTTTAGAATGTTTACTTTAAAAAAGTCTTTAAATTTTACAGAGAAAACTTAAGATTTTAAACGTGCTTAGAAATCCTAGTTATAGTAATTATTAAGGACAAAGGCGAATTATATCAATCCAAATCCGGGTTAAGATTACGAAACTTTGGATCTGGTGCAACCTAACGTGGCAAACGCAAGTTAGGTTGAGTTATGTACGCGCAAGCACAAACACTCCAGACGACAATCCTGTGACTGTTTTGTCGACTCTACCATGGTACGATAGACGTTAGCAATAATCTCTATGTTATTATGTATTGAATATTTTAAATAATTATCCAACACATAAAAATAATATTTTCTTACTGATTAAAGATATATTTCATCTAGGCACTTCTACATGGAATTATAACAGTGTTGATCCATGCTGTCTGTTTCTTATGATAATTGATTTATTCTTTGTTATTCTTTATATACTTGGTATTATTTTATTTACTTGAAGCACGGACATATAAACCATGGTTTATATGTCCGTGCTTCAAGTAAATAATACATGTGCATTGTATTTGCATAATCGTGTGCAAGACCAAAAACGAAACATTTTTTTGATGTATTGTTTAAACGCAAATTGTATGGTGTATAACTTGTTTTACGTGTTTTTATCGTTATTGTTCACCGACCGTGATTTTCAACCTTTCCAAACACGATTTGACAAATGTCATATGCACATATACGATACAAATCATCGGTAGGTATTTATTTTTGTACGTGTACTTCATTATACCTTTTAAGTCGTGCATAATCTCATAATATAGATGAAACATTCTTTGGGCAACACAACAGTCACATTGATATTTGCATGTGTTAATGCATATCGAGGGCTCCTATGTATTTATGTTGGAGTTTCGACAGTGTTGCATTGAGCCATCGATATACAGTGTACATGTAGTGGTTCTTGTTATATATTGCCATAATTATATTATGTATGTTGTAAATTTGTTATGCTGCTCTCCATATCTGGAGGAAATAAAATCTATCATGTCTGTATTTATTACATACATAAAGTACGAAAATGACAAGGTATATATACGAGAATTTACATACGTGTACATGTACACGGATTATAAAATTAAAATAAACGAACCGGTCGAATTCTGCTATAATGATAAACCAGATTTACATTGCAATGTCACGTAAAGAAATACAACTAATATTGATTTATAGATTTAATCCAGTTAATGTTCTCATAACGCGATTATAATTATACGTAAACATAAATTTTGATTCGCCATCTACATGTATTGATCAGGATAAACAGAATCCTCATACATGGTATAATAAAACATAACACAAGATTAATCACCTAAATCACTTTTATAATATGTGGTGGAACTTGCACTAGAGGTTATTTTTATTCCACACACATGATGTTTTTTTTTAAAATCCCTTCGTAATTCAAGCAAATATAATGACAAGTTTTTTTTAAGATTCGGAGGACGACATTCGAACGTTTTTCTGGGTTAGTTAAAATATCGATTGTGAGAATTGAATTTTTCATCAATTACACTATCAGTTGGACATCAGTCTGCTATGTCTTTAATTCTGCTCTTATATATAGTACTATGTACATGTACGTGCTTTGTGGTTAAACCATGGGCCCGTATTCACTAACATTCCTAAGCCTGACATTGAGACTTAGACTTTAACAAGTTAAATATTCTGTTTGATCCTAGGTTGCTAGTACAGTATAGATTTCAATATGAGCTAGCTAAAGTGTGAAGTGGGTGATGCAAATTATTCAGACAAAATTTCGTTCATTTAGATATAATGAAAACGAAAGTATGTTTATGATATAATTTTTTTGAAAATTTAAAGTCTAAGTCTGAGTGTCAGTCTTAACATGTTAGTGAATACGGGTCCTGGATTTATTCCCATTATAAAGCACTCTGTACTATCGGCACATAATTGATAATACAGTGGCATTATCATTTAATCCTACTTTTTTATCATTCGTATTACCGTGAATGCTATTGAAAAACCTATCTTAACACTTTTTGACTTTTTTTTCTTTCATCGCCCCACAAGGCTTTGGATATATGTTTTCAAGTAACTGAAACCTGGTGTTGTTTTAATACACGTGGCATTTCATACAGACTGTTCAAAACGCGTCGTTACCGACCAAGTTCCGCAACTCCTTAGAAACTATATCACCAGTTACTTAATTGGTTACTTCTCTTTTTCTTGTATGCATCGATTAATAATTCGAATTCGAAACTCTCAGCTAAAAACCGTGTTTATGTATGTACACTAAAAAACTCGGTTTATATGCCAGTTGGGCGAAAATGATAATTGTATGTATATATACATGGCTTAAAAAGTGTTTGTTAATTGGATTATACATCTATAGTTGTATGATACGATGGTTCTATAATGTTAAGCCCTTACATATTTAAATTATTACGAATTTATATAAACTTCCGCTAAAAAACAGCTACTATCGCTGAATCCATCGATTGCTTACATGTATCAATCAATCTTCTGCACAGTAGCCTCCCTTTACAAAGTAGTACCGCTAGGGGAAATTACCAAGTTATCGTGACAGAAACACTACATGTATATGGTGTTCCGAATGCACACTTTAAAGACATGGGGAAAGCTCCGGGTCATTCACCTAATTTAATAGTACTTTTGAATGTTCCGACTACGGGGATTTAATTTAACGGCGTATATCTCTGTAGGCCTAGGACATGATGTAGACTTTTAAGGGATGAACACTAGCTGTGTTTTACCTCAACTTCTTCGGTGGGGTTCTATTTGATGATCACATTCTAATCATTCATGAATCATACGGTCAAACATTGATTATAATACAGTAAAATTTCTTTTCAAAATTTATATGTTATTAAGTATTCCTGCGTTACTGTTCCGGTCCACCGATACATTGAACCTCGTTTGATTCCTCACTTATTTCCACAAGTCGTCCTTAACTTTATTATTTACGCGCAAATTATACTGTCAAACACAAACAAAGTCATTTGAGATGTTGTATGTGCGCATTTTTGTCTCCCTTTAGGCCTCATGAAAATTCATGCCCGTTTTTCTCTCGCAGTTAACAGTAATATAACTACTGTCATTCAACTTTTCAACGGACGGTTTGTAATTGTATCGTGCAGCTCGTTTTCAAAATGTGAAACCGACGTCTACATTTCGTTCATCGTGCAATACGGACGACTGTGGTAAGCAATTTGTATTTATTTATGCTGATGTAATTTCTTTTGTTTTCTTATCTTGGCGCTCTTATTTGTGTATTTCTGGTGCATTGCGACCAAGCTGTATGTTTATTTGACCTAGTTTTTCTATATACGCGGTTATGCAAGCTTTTTTGATATTAGATTTGTATGCAATGTATAATTAAGTTTATTCGAAACCCTTTGGAGGTTCAAGAGTGGAAATCACACTTCGTATGCAGTGATTTGCGTCGTACTTACTCGCTTGCAGCCCGTTACATGCAGGGTTCAGTTTGATCTATTTTTAGAATGTGTACAGAACAGGGGATTTCCCACATGTTTACTGATACCGTAAAGCCACGAATGTTGATCGAGTATATAAATTTAGACAGTCAGGTCGTAAAGGAATCAAGTTACAGAGGCATAAGCTATTAAATAGTTCTAATAAATTGAAGCATATACATGAAAACATGTCTTTACTTCGTTTAATAGTAAATATCATTCAGTTTATGTCTTGTTCGAAGCTGTTATCGATTGTTTTATGAATAATACTGAGCATGAAAAGCGCATGCGCGGTGATTCATTTAATGCGATATAGACTGTAATGTACACATATACATGTATGCAAATTTACCATTATGCACGCAAACATATTTTTTTTATGCAGGTCATGATTTACTTTTTATCTATAAGTAAATAATACATAAATAAGCTTTGACCGAATGTAAAACAAGATAATGTTTTTGTTTGCGTGTTCGCTAGATTTTACAGTGACTTATGAACCATTTTTCATTTAAACGATACAGTTCATTCATTAATACATTGTTTATACTCGTTTTTTCTTAACTAGGAAGAGGAAGCTCAATATAAAAGAAGTTTAGATTATATCGTATGTTGTGGCTTTACCCAATGAGAGCCTTTGGCATTATCCGGGGTTAAATTTGCGGCTTAAACGTTAGTCGCGTCTGAAATAAGAATATCTCTAAAGCATATTTTACTGTAATATACTTAATGTTGGTGCACGTATTTAATGTTTTGGCCTTCCTGTTTGAACTTTGCAGTATCGTATATGTCAGAAACTGATTATTTGGCGCAATATTTTACGGATGTTTTGCTTTCATTGTATTGAAACGTGCATGCATAAGCATACAGCCATTATGCTGTGCGTATGTTTAATGATTTCGCCCTAGTTAAAACATTCAGAAACAGATTTAACTATGTAGGATTGTATCAGGACAAAATTGTGCCGAAATTTTGGTAAATATAATGCCATTAGTGGCACGTGTATAATTAATTATGCATTCTTACTGTGAAGAAGAAACGATCGTTTATGTCTAATCCATCTTTTTGCGGAGTATAGTACTAAACATTTGCTTAATTACATAATGCATGTGCACATTCTTCGAGATTTTAAATCGATGTACCATATTTACATACATGAATGTTTACCCTATTATGTGCGTGAGGAGCGTCAGTGTCGTGGGACTGGTTCGACCACTCGACACGAATGTTGTCGTTGTGAAACTAACCACTGCCTCAACCACACCTCTTAAGATTCATCTATGTTGTTGTTGTTTTTTCTTTGAGGAAGAAATAAGTTAGTATTTACCAAACTATATACTTGATCAATATCGATGCATCATTTTAAGAGAACTCGTTTGCTACTACTATGTATGTTTAGCGAAATTGTGTCGATCGTTTGGTGTCTTTGATGCAGAAACACCACTGATGGTGATTTTGAATAGTTATGAGCTGTGATTACATCGGGGTGATAGCGAGGGACGTAGGAAGTAAGTTGGGTTTTTTTCAGAATTGTTAATGATTGTTTTATGTTATTTGTGTAAACACAATCTATGACAGCCCGTATGATACTGAGGCCTACACAATCAGTGTACACTAGTTGTTAGGTTGAGACCGGCTTTAATGCACTTTCTGTGGTATCGGCAATATATTTTTGGAGCTAAACTTTTGCAATGGATTAAATAAACATTATCTTAAAGTGGTATGTCTTTTGTATTTGTCAGATGCAACGGACGGGTGTACAGGTTGTTGGGCATGGTGCTACTAACTTTAAGACTGGTTCCCTGCAACAGACAGAAAACTACAGATGGAACACGGCAGACGCATTAGGGAAAGGGGCAACAGCTGTTGTATACTTCGGACGTCACAAGGTTGTTAAATTTTGATAAAAATAGAATCATTTTCAATATCACACATGTTTTAAGACATAAATCATCACTACAATAAATATTTATCATTGTTCATGTAATAAAGCAATCCTTTGTCAAGCTTATTTACGGACAATATATGATGAAAATATTTACCGCTATATACATATCGACCATCTCCACCTTAGTATTCGATCGATACAACTAACAAAAATGTACAAATGTTCAATATCATGAATATAACTCCATATAATCATTATCAATGTGATCATTATCAATGTGAAGACTATTAAACATCAATAACAAACAGACGTTATAATGTAAGACAGGTATAGGTTATATGTAATAGTTTGTATCTAAATAATTTCATCAAACATATGAAGCACATTTTGCATTGTCACTTTGATGTTTTGCCACATTAGTGTCTGATTTAGTCATACACATTACAGCGATATGTTGTAAAGACAAATCGTTTTCTGATATCCCACCTGACCAACCTGTTTACATGCAGTGGTACCTGACTCAATACGTACTGGACTTATACATGTGTTTGACGCAATACAATCAATACATCGTGGGCCGTACCAAATTGAATTTATGATTAGCGTCCTCGGCCGGGTAAATTTCGACTCGATCTGGTCGCAAAAAAACAACAAACCCGAAAAAAAACAGCTTAAAAATAAGTCATGAACTTACAAATCTTTTAAAGGCTGTTTATTAGTGTTACAGGGTACGAATTGAACATATAGTCTTTGAGTGAAGCAATTGTTTCCATTAATCGTGTTTGTGTCTTGTGACACTTTTATTTTTGAACTTATGTACCTTTATATGTCACGTGGGATGTCATTCAAATCGCGCTGGAAGCATTAATTTTTCACATTTAATTAATATTTTTTATATCATTATAAAGAGGAATCAATGACCAATGCTTCAGTGGGTTAATAAATGTTTATATTTAATTTAATGAAAATAATAGCTGTTCAAAGTTATTTCCATTCTTTGTTTCTATTGGAAAAAATCAATTAAATCAGAAATCGATATCGCCCGATACGGCATTCTCAGGGAGATAATTTTATCGATAAGAAAGCGTATTCGGTCCCATTCTTGAACTTGCTTGATTTGTGGTACTTCCGGCTCGACTTCTTCATTCATTGTTACGGAATTTCATTCTAAACTATACGTCAAACACATTGTATTCTAGAACAAAGAAAACAAAGAGATATGACGTCATTGCGTGACGATACAAATCAAATGAACTATGAATTGAATAACTGTCGGCTAGAACGTGTACACAAGTAAACAAAACGTTGAATATGCTCAGTATTTGCATTATCACGGCTTCATAGTTTGTTTTATAAAAAAAAATATTTCAAGTTTGAGTATATCCGAGACTGAATTGTCTAAAATTGTTCAAATGCAGAGTAATAGAATATGTCCCAAAATATAACCCGGAAAGAAAAATCCTTTTGAATAGAGCGAGCCTGTTTTTGATTTAAATATAACTGGGGACTGTATATACTCCATATTTAACTACATAATCTAGTGCAGTAAGCTCCTTGTAAACCGGACGCTCTGAAAAGTTTTTTTCCTTTTAATTATTCAATGCATATGATTCTCCGAAAACCGGAATACTCATAAAAATAGACTTTTAGCCATGCCTCAACGTGGACCGGTTTCAGGGCGTTTACTGTACCTACACACGTTCACAGTCGACCACTCC
The DNA here is from genome assembly GCA_032209605.1 of Mactromeris polynyma. Classification (NCBI taxonomy): domain Eukaryota; kingdom Metazoa; phylum Mollusca; class Bivalvia; order Venerida; family Mactridae; genus Mactromeris; species Mactromeris polynyma. The sequence goes on from JASFXZ010000008.1 coordinate 9,114,496, forward strand.
GCAATTTTCTTCGTGGAATAGTCTTGAACGCCTGATACTCAATTGAGATTTCGCTCAAATATGAATTCACGAAGCCCCATCGAGCATTAAGTGTGTCACATACCCACAATCAAATATATTTGAGTAAAAAATATCATATCAGTTGAAGTTATTTTAAAATTTTCTTTGTGGGTGGCACTTGAGAAAAAATTGTATAATAAGAGTGATTTCTTCAATTTATGTTTAGGTATGAACTACAACTGTATATATTTCGTTTGAATACGGGACTGCTTTTCAGCTCGTCAATAACTTAAAGCAATCAAGGTGGAAAAGGGACAGTGCATTTGAAAACTTCTTTTTTCTTTGTCTTCGAACACATCTTATTGTTACACCGGATTTGAGTAAAGAAATTCAGTGTCTGGGAAATATCTTATTTTTTAATTCTTTAAGACGACTGCGTCTCTGAGCAAAATGAAAGTTCGTTTTTGAATTACGTTTTGTACTATAATTATAACCATAAAATGAGTGTGCGAAGAATATGAAACTTCCCTTTTATATGTACTAATATAAGATCACCGGGCCATTACTGAAGTGAAACAATCACGCGCATGACATAACACCATGTATTTGAATCTGAGTTCGAAATATGTGTCCCAGTCTAAATATAGATGTTTGGAGGGATTAGTTCAACAAATGGTCGAAACACATTCGTTGATTACTATCCAATGAACACTATGATGCGTTAATTTACCGCTTTTGGTAAACCATACATTATAATCGTTGTCTACATCCGTTTTGAGAAACCAGCCACATCCTTCTTCGTCGAAAACTATTGAAACTTTATTTCGATTTACTTTCATGTTTAATGCATACATGTATTCATTCAATTGATAACGGGCATCCTTAGGCAAACTGAAAGCAAATGCATGTATCATCTAAGTACTGTCGGACCTGAATGTAATTATACATCTATATAATTCAATTATCAACGTAATAAATGACATTGAGAATTTGTCACGTGGTTTTAAATTACTTAATTTATTTTTAACATCCAGACTTTGATCTTTTCTGAAAAGTAGTTATAGAAATTTATGAACCCGGATATAATATTTTACCTACATGTATAAATCAGAAATTGTGTTGCATATTTTGGCGGTAAAATTAAATATGTAGCCCACACTAGCAGCGGGCATCAAAGCAAGGTGATGGTGATGTCATGTTATGTGTGATCAAGTGAATTATTGAATATTCTTCGGGGAGGGGCTCTTATTCCATCACCGTGACGTCATTTATGATATAAATAGAGGGTACTTATTTGTTTCTGTGAAAGATCAATATATATTTCATCGAATGAACATCAGATGAACTATACGTCTTTTACTGTTAAATTCCTCGTATATATACACATGTACATAGTACTTGAATTCGTGACATTATCTCTCCGAATCACTGGGGACATCAAGTATACGTTGTACAACCAATTGAAAAGCGATTACACTGTTCTTGTATCAGCGATTCAAGTGTTTGACATCACAACTTCGAGTTGAAGATAACGGTGAATCGATGATATAACTGTTAGTCGAATTGGTGATATTACATATTCAAGCCGTCTCCCGTGGCCGAAGGTTCGTATCCCGGTAGGGGTCCGTTCTGGTATGGCCGGTTGGTGAGCCGCCAGCTAAATGCCTTGTGCCTACCTGCCTGGTGTGGCATTTAAGGATAGGAATCGGGAAGTAAATGTGCTCAGTCAGCAGTTGTCTCATAAGTCAGAAACGACTGGCCCTTTTGAATAGAGGTGACACTATAATAAATAAACACACTATTCAATGTGTTCATGTCTTATGTTCCGGAAGTATTCAATTTAAAATAGCACACGATACAGGCCCGACGTAGTAACAATACTATTCACTGTTGAAGCTAATAACATTCAATGTTATCTGACAAAACATGGATACAATATGACAGACTTGTTTGTGTTCATACAATATGCTACAGTCCAAAGTACGAACACTGTGTGGTACTGTTTTATGTAAATGTTACCTACAAAACGGTCCGGACTGGATTGAAACGGACTATAACATTCATGACCAAGAAATTGAAGTATACATGAGTCCCTATAGTGTGTATATATTAACCTGTACAGCGGTGAAGAACCTTCAAACGGAGAAATAGTGATGATCCGTGCTCCCCTTTTGATAATGCCTGTTAGATGGTCTTGTTGATGGTTAGTGACTCCAATATGGTTGACATCGTCCATACGCTGTACATGTACGGTATTGCGCTTTATTTCTGCGGTGCCGAATTTTGGCGCTTTTTAGAGTTCTCCTTTTTTGGTGGATTAGACATTGACCGCCAATAGCGCCAAAATAAAAAAACGCCAATACAAGCCGCTATACGGTACCATTGCCACATTTTGTTGATCATCCTTGCACACCATATGTCTAAATGTTCCACGTGGTTAAGGAAGTTTGTTGAACCGCAGATTTATGAGAATGACTGTAACGCCGATATTTTGATACTTCAGGATAGTGGTGACGTATGTGCCGTCAAAGTGTTCCACGAGAGGTCTTCCCGTCATGCACTGTCTACTAGACAACGTGAGATTGACACACTGAGGTCATTGCAACATGCTAATATTGTCAAGCTTTTGACTCTGGAAACAGAGGTATATATCTTCATTTGTTGTCAGACTTACACAACAATCTTTATGTATCTTTAATAAGGAAGATCGTGAGTATTTGCAACAAGTGTAAGAAATTTGAATCATCATAAGTACAGTCGGACCTCGTTTATTCGACAACCTTCTATCCGAATACTCCGGGTATCATTCTAAATAAATGGCAGGCCCTGTTGTATCATCCTATGCACGTGGAATTGAAATGGGCTATTCCAAACCATGTGATGTTCGAAATAAATGTTCGGACCCGATAAATTCGAATGACTGAGGTCCGACTTTATGTCTGAAGTACTTTGTGTCTGAGAAAGTTGTTATTGTTTTCGGATAAGTGAGCGTTGTTTTGATGCCAGGAAAACATACCTAACAAATGTTACAATGAATTCCTGAAGCATAGTACACGTAATTCATCATTAAACAATTTCATTTCCCTTAAATAGAGCCCAATGCACAAGTAAATGTGTTAAGGTTGTGTCATATTTAGAATAGTTACCAAGCCAATTTTTAAAATGTTTAGAATCAATTACTGTGAACTCTTCATGTATCTTTTGGCACCAATCATGAATGTTTCAATTCTTTCACCAGAACTAGTTTATTAAGTCGTAGAGTCATGCTATACACATTAATTCAGCGAGACCGCTCGTTCGAATTTTTCGGCAAAGCCGTACTAACATGGTTTTGCTAGGCAATTTTCTCTTCAACCGAACAACGTTTGTAACCTTGACGCGGATTGGTTAACACTCTCGATAAAGGTTACGTTAATTACCGAACACTCAATTTCGGTGAATTTACCGAAATCCACATCTCATTTTTATGCGTCTGATGACATGAAAGCGAGTTCATGTTGTTACGTCCGTGACTCTTACTTAATATTTTGGTGTATGAACATCATGATGTATTAGTTATACTTTCGATTTTAGACTGCCACCGGAAATGAGGTTCTAGTTATGGAGTATTGTTCCGGGGGGTCTCTGTATTCCATGTTAGAGCAACCACAGTATGCGTTCGGGTTTCCGGAAACAGAATTCCTCCCATTTCTTAGAGATATCGGTAAGAATCTTTTATGACTTGAAATCCATCCTATGATATGTTGATATAACATCAAAATGTTGGATGATAGCTAAACATTACTAATGGTAGTGTAAAACAAACGCGACCTTAAACATATTCTATATCGTCTGAATATTGGTTATAGACTGTGTGTATTGCAGTATTGCACATTCTCTTCATTAATGTATTGCCATTATGGGCACACACGCTATAAAATTATTTCCAATCAACCAGATCATCTTTAAGTGGTAGCTGCAGTACTGATTTTTTTTCACATCATCACATTTATTGAATTATTTGTTCAATCTGTGGATTTATGACATGAAATAAACAAAGTGTTATGCCAGATATCTACGCTATATTTGTTGAATTTTCAGCAAGATCAGACTAATATCGACCAAGATACGGCCATATTTATACCTGCACATTTATAAGTTTTGTCAAGTGTAGACAGCGGTTGACTCAAATTAATTACACAATGTACGCTGTCACGACTGAAATAACAGATCGTCAAGTTTTCAGATTTAACTGATCAGGACCTAAAAGTTGTATCCTGTCTCGCGATTAATATCCCAGCGAAAGTGCAACAGTGCATAACAAAGAATTCATTGTGAAACCTTAGTTACCAAAATCCTTAAGTTAAACACGTAATGATGAAAAAGTGGAGAAAAACACTTTCGTTTTATTGGTATAATACGCTGAGACTTCCCATGATATCCGGGCATTGGACCGGTCGAATTACGACTCTAGTTGCAATCCAAAATACGCGCTTCAGCTCCTCCAACAACGTGTCACAAAGGCACAACACAGACACATACAATGGTAGTACTTTTGACAGGCTATGCAAACGTTTATTGTTTATTTTTCAGGTAAAGGAATGCGGTATTTACGTAACCAAGGTTACGTACATCGTGATATAAAACCAGGGAATATTATGTGCTACATAACCGAAGATGGAAGGTAATTTTGAAGCATTATAATGTTCTAATTGCTTTGTTTCTATATATAGTAATACAAATGGCGTGTGTTTCAATGTATACATTTGAGCGCACTGTAGGATTTCCAACCACTTCTTTTTAAGTGACGTCATTTCCAGAAAACATCACATGTACTTAAAGTAAGCAATATTTGCCACATACGGCAATATGAAAACGAAGTGAACATAGCTCTGTGTGACCATAGCTCTGTGTGACCATAGCTCTGTGTGACCATAGCTCTGTGTGACCATAGCTCTGTGTGACCATAGCTCTGTGTGACCATAGCTCTGTGTGACCATAGCTCTGTGGAGTAAATATTGTTTCCTGCTTGCAAGTAGTGACATCACATGTTTTCTTAAAATGACATCACTTACAGAAGAGGTTATAAATCCCATAGCAGCGCCCATTTGTATGTACTATTACTCGGATATATGTTTGACGTCGGTCACATTTATTAAACGGCCTACGCTAATCATTGGATCCTTTTTGCAATTCGACGGTAATAGGCATGGAGTGCGTAGTGACCCAAGACCCCGTGTACTTCCTTGCTGGAATAATCGCATACTAGTGAGCGGCAACCCATAATAACAAAATGTTGAAGACTTCATATTCAATTACAAATTGCGCTGCCAAGAACTATAAACATTAATCGCCTTTGAAATACATTTTAGCTTAATTCCGTCGAAGCCAAATGACTTTTAGTGATAGAACAATAATGTCTCGAAAAGTGGGTAGACATTGACACACAACCTCCTATTATATGCTTGAATGTCAGTACAAATTGCGTTTTTGTGTTCTTGTCAATTCGTTGGACTCCGTACTTCGCGGCACGTTGCTAAGGACGGGGCTTACCACGTGACATTCACCAATACTAAAAATGTATGAACTAGTGAACCTGCTTTAAATCGAAGTCATTTGTTAAGCATATTTCCGTATGCAATCACTCTGTAATATGAAAACAAACAAAATCAAAGGTACACAGTCGTTATAAGGTAAGACAGGTATACGTTATATATAATAATTTGTATCTAAATAATTTCATCAAACATATGAAGCACATTTTCATTTTCATTTTCACTGTGATGTTTTGCCACTAGTGTCTGATTTAGTCATACACATTACATCGATATGTTGTAAAGACAAATCGTTTTCTAATAACCCACGTGACAAACATGTATAGTTGAGAATACCGTATACAATTATATTGGTCAATACTTATCAAAACATGCCCTGCGTTCAGTTACGGCTATCAACCCAATCGTTTCGAAACGTTTTGCAATTTGGTTCCCGTGTGCAGCCAATGTGATACGATGGGCAAGGGATACAACACAAAACGTTCGCCACTGATAGCCGTAACTGAACGCTGGGCTGGTTTCAATGGATGATAACCTCTCTCCTAGTATACAATCGTTCTCAGGTAAATGAAAAATGGACTATACTTGATATTGTTTTGGTTTGATATGTAAAGAAACGTTGATTGAATTGACATTCAGATGATTTTCATTTTATTTTTTCATTTCCCAGTTATCACCGTACAATTAGTTTCATGAACATGATCTTCCAATCAAATCAATGTAAAATAAAAATGTTTGAAATGAAAATAAATGCATAGAGTATAAAAAATGCATTTTTATATTATTGATATTTTTCTGTTTCCTGTCGCATGTACTGTTTACCCAGTTTCCGCTTAATATTTCCAAAATTGAACAGACAAGGACTCCTTCCCAAATTTGGTAATAAAAAGTCCATTAGGGTTACTCTGCAGTAAACAATCTGGCTACTCGGTCTGTTATATGAGACAGGATATAACCCATGTCACCATATTAAGGCACGACGACCGGACAAACCCTAGCCGAAGTAAAAACTTACGGCTTGCTGTGTCTGAGACATTGCCAGTGAGACAGTTTAGTATCTGGCCCATGATTCGTGCCATTGTGTTACAGTGTGTTGGACAATTCAGGATGCTTTCCTTTAGGTCGATGGTAAATTGTCCGTCACGTTTTTATCACATAACTATACTTAAGCATCATTTATATTGGAGATGCTGGCAATTATTCTTGACAATTTGTTTATTCAAAAACGGCATCAGATGTTTGTTGCTATCTAGAGATATTAGAATCTATACATGCATTACTTATATAAAACGGTTACATACACTCTATTACAAAGTCGTTGAACCAATTGTTAACTTGTTTTTAGCCTTAGATTTATGTTGGCATGTCATTTGAGTGGTTCACGGAAATACTCCAAATAATACACAAGGCAGTGTTTGTGTTCTTATCTGATATGCCTTTTTCTGAAATTAATTTCATTGAAAAACATCGCATGACGTATTTAACGTTTGCATCGCTCAGTTAGCATGCATGTTACCCGGCAGTTCAAGAGTATTGTAATCAATTAATAAATGCATAATGTCAGAACACACATTTTGTTTTCAAAAACAGATATTTCCATAGGGTGTTGTTCAATTATTGGTTACAAAGTAATGGTACATAAGGTTTAAAGGTCGATACAAAATCTGATTGATATTGACAATACTGAGCGGTAACATGCACGTGCTGGTATATATTATATTACGGATAAAAAGGCACACCTTATATTCCGCGCCCACGCTGTTTTATCAGTTTGTATGCAGTTAAGAGTTAAATGACAAGTGAAATAAAACTTGCAACTGAATGTATATTCCCTACGGTTGAACTACTGAAAACAAATCGACAATGAGTTTAGGATCATTTTCGATTTGGTGTCAATTCATTGTACAGACTATCTCGAGTCTGTTGCATCATTAACAATCTAAAGTACAATGAGTATAAACCATTTGTTTCAAAGGCAAATGGTGACTAAACCAAGGAACAAAGTCTTAAGTCTTTCTACTGATCTTAAGGTACGTATTTGACCCGAAGTTATGTATCAAGGGAAAAAATTGAAAAGGCATGAGCATTTTCCTTGTTTTCTATTTGCAATTGAATTGACCATTGTATACAACTGTTTACTTACATTTCCAAACAATTCTTTCTTTATTTCAATAATTAAAACAACGTTGCTTTATAGGGAAGTAATTCATTGAGAACAAAATTCAGTGGAATAAGAAAACTTATGTTGATGCGATAACTGGACGAGGTATATTTCTGAAATTTGAATTTGTTCATATACGGCATCTGATTTTCAGTCATGTTAAGAAAAGTGGACGCCCCTTTGATACTAAAAATAGTCAATTGATAGTATAACCACCCCCCCCCCCCCCCCTTTAAAGGAAATCTATCCATTACTAAAATTAATTGATCATGTACTTTAACGTGCAATTTACTACAGATATTTTTTGTTTTAATTCGTGCACATTTATTTTCTCTCGTCTCAGAATGCATGTGTGTGAAATACTGTTGGTTTTCTATTTAAGCTGAGGAAATGAAAAATAATGACCTCTTTCCATTCATCGATTCCTTTTAAAATGTATACGTTTTTCAAAATGGGGATATACAAAGTAACATTATTGAAACTTTCCTGAACGGAAAATACAAAATTTAGCATTTTATTCGTTATATCATCGCAATATTATCTCTGAAACAAGCATTGAGAAGTACAAATCGATTTTTGATATTGGATGACAATTGGCTAGCGCGAGGACTGATATGGTGAGGTGTTTAAAGAACGAGAGTTGTGATTGGTTCAAATGACTTCATGGAATCATGAAGCGACCAATGAAATAGCAGTATTGGCTAAATCGACAATTTTGCACTAAATATTGAGTAAATAACCAAAGGCGATAAACACAGAGTAACAACGGATCCGTCGTGGCTCCACGACACAAAGGCAAAACTCAGTCCTAAATTACTATAACAGTAATAGCATAACACTCCCACATGTTTAAGCTATATATGACCTCGTTTTTTAATATTACTTAATGAAACACAATGTACAGAACTATTGATGAAATACACACCTGTTATGTGCTGTTATTTTGTGCTGGAGAAACGTTGTGTTAAATTGTTCTTTAGTCTCTGTCTCGCTTTTCTTTCTTTTTTAAATATTTTTGCAAATACAAAGTATGCATGTATTTCAGTTCCTGTCATTTTTTACAAAATCAAAATCATGTGCTTAAAATGAAATAAAAGTGACAAAATATCCCCGTTCTCCTGTTCATAATTTACTTGTCGGCTTAATGATCCATCCGTTGCAAAATCGACACGAAAATTCTATCTTAGTTTTAATATTTCCATCAAAATGCATAACCTAGTTCAATAGGACAGTAGGGACCGTTTTGTGAGGATAAATGTTGGTATTTAGGAACGTCTTTACCATTTTATCATGAACGAACGATAAGTTGAAAACTTGAAGCATTTCAAATTCATTTGCGCCTTAGTGATGTTCAAGATCTGATAAAGAAGACGTACAAAGAAACTACTCATTACTTCAATGGTTCATTCGTGTTTTGTTTGTGTTGGCATGATTAGAGAATATTCATACGCAATGATGGAATAGGCCCTTCTTTTGTATATTACTCGTTTAGAACATCACATTTACAGCGTACATGCAACAGCCTTGCGTTCAGTTACGGCTAACAATTGCGAACCTTACGTGACTGTTTTGTTTTGTATCCCGAATCCACCGTATCACATTCAATGCACACGGGGAACCAAATTGCGAACGAATATACTTTATTTTTACTTATATAAAACTGTTACATATACTCTATTACAAAGTCCTTGAACCAAAGGTTTACTTGTTTTGGCCTTAGATTTATGTTTGAATGTCATATGAGTGGTTCACGGAAATACTCCAAATAATACACAAGGCAGTGTTTGTGTTCTTATCTGATATGTTTTTCTCTGAAATTAATTTCAAGGAAAAACATCGCATGACGGATTTAACGTTTGTATCGCTCAGTTATCATGTATGCTACCCGGCAGTTCAAGAGTATCGTAATCAATTAATAAATGCATAATGTTTTCAAAAACAGAAATTTCGATAGGGTGCTGTTCAATTGTTGGTTACAAAGTAATGGTACATAAGATTTAAAGGTCGATACAAAATCTGTTTGATATTGACAATACTGAGCGGTAACATGCAAGAACGTGTATGTATTATATTACGGATAAAAAGGCACACATTATAGTCCGCGCCCACGCTGTGTTGTCAGTGTTTATGCAGTTTAGTGTTAACTGACAAGTGAAATTAAACTTGCAAACTGAATGTATATTCCTTACCGCTGAACTACTGAATACAAGTTGTTCACCCAAAATACAGATGGTTGTGCTCAAATGATGTTAAAATTGTTGAATCTTTTTTTTGTACGAAACTTATGACAACGTATTTGACCCGAAGTTAAGGATCAAGGGAAAAATTTGAAAAGGCATGAATACTCGTATTTTCCTTGTTTTCAACTTGTTAGATGGACTGACGATTGTATACGCTGTTAACTTGCACTTCCAAACAGTTCTTTCTTTTATTGCAATAACTATAACAAAAGTTGCTTTAAAGAGACGTAATTCATTGAAATAATCGGCATCTGATTTCCAGTCATGTTAGGAACTCTGGACACCCTATTGATACTAAATAAAGTTAAGGTCAATTGATATTATAACCTCCCCTTTTAAAGGAAATATGTCCATTTGCTAAAATTAATTGATGCTTTAAGGTGCTGGAAAATACAACCGATATTTTTTTGTTTTGTTTCATGCACATTTATTTTCTCTCGCCTCAATGTATGTGTGTGAAACCAATGTATGTGTGTGAAACACTATTGGTTTGCTATTTAAGACATGTTAGGAAATGAAAAATAATGACAACTTTCCATTCACCGATTCCTTTTAAAATGTATACGTTTTTCAGAATGTGGGTATGCAAAGTAACAGTATTGTAACTATCCTGAACGGAAAGTACAAAATTTGGCATTTTATTCGTAATGAAATCGCAATATTATCTCTGAAACAAGCATTGAAAAGTACAAAACGATTTTGATATTGGATGACATTTGGCTAGCATGAGGACTGATATGGTGAGGTGTTTAAAGAACGAGTGTTGTGATTGGTTCAATTGTATTCATGGAATCATGAAGCGACCAATGAAATGGCAGTATAATCGAGAGTGACATTTTGAAATAAATAACAACAGGCTATTAAACAAAGAGTAACATAACGATTACGTCGTTGGTATACGACGAAAAGACAAACATCAGTCCTTAATTACTAGAACAGTAATACTAAACATTTCTCCCGCACGTTTAAGCTAAGACCTCGTTTGTTAATATTACTTAATTTAAACACTATGTACAGACATATTGATGTAGTACACACCTGTTCAGTGTTGTTGTTTGTGCTGCAGGAATTTGGTGTTAAACTGTTCTTGAGGCTCTATCTTGCTTTTCTAAATATTTTTTGCAAATACAAAGTATACATAATCAAAATCACGTTGTAACTTTATGTAAATGTGTTAAAAGTCCCCGATCTCCTTTTCATAATTTACCCGTCGGCTTAATGAGCCATCCGTAACAAAATCAGCGCAGACATTAACGATATCTTTACGAAAATTCTATCTTGGTTTTAATATTTCCATCAAGATGCATATCTGAGTTCAATAGGACAGTAGGGACCATTTTGCGAGGGTAAATGTTGGTATTTAGGAACGTCTTTACCATTATTTTGTGAACGAACGATCAGTTGATAACTTGAAGCAATTCATGTTCATTTACACCATAGTAGTTTTCAAGATCTGATAAATCAGCCGAACAAAGAAACTACTCATTATTTGATTGGTTCATTTGTGTTGTGTTTGTGTTGGCATGGTTACAGAATATTCATACGCCATGATGGAATATGCCCTTCCTTTGTATATAACTCGTTTAGAACATCGAATTTACAGCGTACATGCAAAAAGCCCTGCGTTCAGTTACAGCTAACAATTGCGAACCTTACGTGACTGTTTTGTTTTGTATCCCGAATCCACCGTATCCCATTCACTGCACACGGGGAACCAAATTGCAAACGTTAACCACAAACACCTTAAATGAACTCAGGGCTGTTGCATGTCACGTTTTATTGAAACCTCATTTAAGTCAGATATACCATTCCGCAAAAACACTATTTACTAGCAATTATTGGCGTACATATAGTCTGGAAGCGAGAATTATGATTTGATTTTAATGAGTGTGGTTGGTGAATAAATCACACGTCTGTGTGTCTACTTTATACATTTTATGTCATGTTCCTGTTCACGTAAATTAAATAACACTGACAGTTTGTGCTGAAACTATTACCTGTCTGTGGTCCGACATTGCTTGAGTCAAGGTCAGCATGCACTCTGTCAAAACACATGATTTACCTCTGCAGTATTACGTTATCCTTGTCACTATTACATGTATGACACACACAGTCTTAAACCAGATTTTGTTAGTAAAGTTATTTAATTTAAATCGATTGTGAAGCAAGTTTTTACAACAAACCCGTGTTGTTCACGCTCGACGACTGCTTCCTTGGTGTCTTACCAATACTCAACGCGGGGCTTACACCATACCCGTGTTGTTCACGCTCGACGACTGCTTCCTTGGTGTCTTACCAATACTCAACGCGGGGCTTACACCATACCCGTGTTGTTCACGCTCGACGACTGCTTCCTTGGTGTCTTACCAATACTCAACGCGGGGCTTACACCATACCCGTGTTGTTCACGCTCGACGACTGCTTCCTTGGTGTCTTACCAATACTCAACGCGGGGCTTACACCATACCCGTGTTGTTCACGCTCGACGACTGCTTCCTTGGTGTCTTACCAATACTCAACGCGGGGCTTACACCATACCCGTGTTGTTCACGCTCGACGACTGCTTCCTTGGTGTCTTACCAATACTCAACGCGGGGCTTACACCATACCCGTGTTGTTCACGCTCGACGACTGCTTCCTTGGTGTCTTACCAATACTCAACGCGGGGCTTACACCATACCCGTGTTGTTCACGCTCGACGACTGCTTCCTTGGTGTCTTACCAATACTCAACGCGGGGCTTACACCATACCCGTGTTGTTCACGCTCGACGACTGCTTCCTTGGTGTCTTACCAATACTCAACGCGGGGCTTACACCATACCCGTGTTGTTCACGCTCGACGACTGCTTCCTTGGTGTCTTACCAATACTCAACGCGGGGCTTACAACATACCCGTGTTGTTCACGCTCGACGACTGCTTCCTTGGTGTCTTACCAATACTCAACGCGGGGCTTACACCATACCCGTGTTGTTCACGCTCGACGACTGCTTCCTTGGTGTCTTACCAATACTCAACGCGGGGCTTACACCATACCCGTGTTGTTCACGCTCGACGACTGCTTCCTTGGTGTCTTACCAATACTCAACGCGGGGCTTACAACATACCCGTGTTGTTCACGCTCGACGACTGCTTCCTTGGTGTCTTACCAATACTCAACGCGGGGTTTGGCGTCACTTCCTCAGGATAAGGTTTCAGTTTCACAAAACTTCTCAATTTGAGATTTTACTCAAGTCATATACTCAAATTTCTTGTATGATAAAAATAAAAAATACATAAAAAATAGTTCCGCTATTGATAGTCATGCTAGTGTATCGAAATGATCATAAAATGTGAGCTCTTTTAATGCCTGTGCGTTCTACAGTGCAAACAAAAGTTTTTCAACATTTGAGTTGATTGAGATCAGGTCCGAATGTTTGTTTATATGACGTTACAATTTTACTACGATTCTCAGGTGAGCAATACAGGGATAACACGCTCCTCTTGTTTGTACATTGTTTATACAACAGATCATTCAAAGTTTATATTTGAAGATATGGGAGCTGGTGTGTACCACCGTTTGTTTACAATAAACATGTAGTTGCTGTTAACAGTTTCCTTTAGAGATCATAGAATTTCATTCATTCGTCATTTTCAAACCGAGTTAGATTCGTTTTATTACGCATGTTTAGCAACCTGACAGCATGAGTAACAAACTATGACATGGACGGCCACATTTATTTTGTCATAGATGTTGTTAATGTTCTTCTATAATTAATTTTCTTAACCAGCTCCTTAAATTTCCGGTAACATTTTTTTCTATTTTCAGGTCGCTTTATAAGCTCACGGATTTCGGGGCTGCACGTGAATTACAGGATGATGAGACGTTCATGTCTATATATGGCACGGAAGAATACTTGGTGAGTATTTCATAATACCCACGTGACCTTCGATAAATGAAGCATAGATTTTGAAACTGCAAAATTACCTATCCTAACCCACAATAAATACAACGTATATGGACATGTTTACGTCCATGTATGTAAATGTATCAACATCACGTTTATGCTAGGATACGCGCACACATGCACATACACATAGTGTTTGTAAATGAACAACAGTGCATCTTATACGCAGTAAGGACGCATCTTGCTTCATTAAAAAATAAGTCTTAGACGTTGATTGCACAAGCGCATGATGGTTACTGCTGTATATGTAATTACATGGAATTTATTGATTATAAGCGTATAGGGGCCTCCGGGCCCGAGAGGTTATGATTGATGTCTTCAAGTCACATGCCCCTGTACCGCTGCGGGTTGGATTTGCAAATCATTATTTCCCGGCGAGTGTAGCAAAGACTGTGCAACTTCACCATTTATACCGTTAAATCAGTCGTATATTTGTACAAAAAGGTGAATGTATTTTGATACAAACTTTTACTTCCTTATTTACAGCGGACTCAATCCTCAGTTAGACTTATAAATTACACTTGCGAATATCGGTTAATTGTTTAAACAATTAACATACACGAGCCGGTATTTAACCCAGTGATACGTTTCAATTTGTAATGTTAGGGGGATTTCCACAACTGATTAGTTGTTCAATGTATTTGCCGTTCGATATATTGGACACTTTAAATGTAAACCTTAGTTTGTGATCGAACGTAATCAAAATAAACAGTTTTAAGCAACAATGTGAAAAGAAATACGTTATTTACAAAGTTAGTGTACGTTTTACTTCATTGGTGAGCTGCAGTTATCTCCCCTTTTCAGTTAAAGACAAAGACGATGCCATTATTTGATGTCTTACATGCAATGACAAAGTTTATGATTTAGTATCATTTAAGATAATCAGAAAAGGCAAACCGTAGCATAGACTAAGTATTGTCGAGTTATTTTCTTTCTCCATTCGGCCTATTATTGATAGCTTTCTTGGCTTGTTCCGTGATGTTTTCCATTCATTAAATCCCCCCCCCCTGGCTGTCCTCCTTAATTCTCCTTAGTTGTTCTCTATGGTCGGCCAGGCCATTTATTGCGCCCATGTTCCCATACATGTTTAACCTTGCACCTCCTCAGTAACCGATGTTTTGTGGACTGTCCCAGGGCTCTGTGTGGAGAGGCATTGTCTTTTGCATGTGGCGTTCACTAGCTGTAGCAACTTAATCTCTCTTTTATCGTCATAATGCTAACCTTGACATACATCATCAACTGCGTAGTACTTGTTTTCGTCAACTATTTGCACTGTAAGTTAATAGTCTTGATCAAATAGATGACATATATAAAGTGTAAATATATTACGATCTCATCATACAGCAAAATAGATCATTATTCAACTTCAGACGACAACTGCACACCGAATGCAGACCGTACTTAATGGTGCATCGATCGTGAATTGTAAAGAAATTGATATTTATGTGATTAAGTCATATAGATGTTGATTTACAATTCTTTGACATGTAAATCAATCAAGTAGTCGAACACTGCACTATGCCTTGTAATATTTTTCACGTTAAAGTACCAGTGACCCAGATCGCGGTCTATAATTAGCACTATGGCGTACTTGACCGACTTTCTGCATTTAAACGGAAAATCGTATGTTGACGAAAGTCATGTAAATAATTTCCTCCATATTTCTGTTACTACTCTTGTTAGTTTTTACATGGTGTCAATGAACGTAAATCTTTCCTCTAAGGAGCATTAGACTGTGCACTTTCAAAATGCAATATTTGTTTACATTATTTTTCGCTCTCCTAAGCTAACGCAATTAACATAAAATCCTGTGTCGTCTAAGTAACGACGTAAACATTTATGGACACCGTATCATTGTATTACTATGTAGAAGTATGAAGCAGCCAGATTCCGCTATTATCGTCCTAGGTAGGTATCCGTCCGTTTATTGCACCCAACAAAACCGGGGGAGGGGTATTAGATTTAACCTTGAATGTCACCGTTGGGGTTTATTTGTGGATGGAGTTTGATTTTACGTGAATTCATACTATGTGTATGTACATTAAAATGTTTGCTAAGGTGAATGAACAATGTGTCAAGTTCAGGTGAACTAATTCAAAGCGAAATACAGATCTATACGGGATGTCCGAAAATAGCCTAAACAAATTGAGTTCTTGAATAATGTGATAGAATAAGATGATGAATCATCAAGAATAAAATGATGAATCATCAAGAATAAAATGAGGAATCATCAAGAATAAAATGATGAATCATCAATAATAAAATGATGAATCATCAATCATCTTTCAATTTGTATAATGCCGGCGTCAGTAATACCATAACAAAAATGAATAATTTATCTGGAAATAGCGTCACAATTTTATTTTGTTATTTTGCGTGTTATCAAAAAGAAATACATGTATGATACAAAAGACATAGTCATCAATATATTCCTCCAAAAATACAAGACTTATGTGACGTCATTACACGCAATTTGAGAATACTTGCATCATCAACGGTGATATTACCCAACACTGTCCAGAATGTTCCAAAGAAAGATAAAATGTCGTCGCGGCGGTCAACATATATGTAGTGTTAAATTTGGTACATATGACGTCAGTGTCAATAAGTTACAAAAAATCATCGGAATGTGTCTAGAGCACTTGCGCATATATGACATAAGCGGTACTTTGATGGATTAACGACATGATCCGATACAACATAAACAAACAGAGACAACCCAACTAAATAGATGCTATGACCATGTACAGTATTCGATGCGGCATGACAGGGATACACGCCTTAGAGCAGACTGTTTGATTGTTTCGAGGACATTATGAAAAATACTAATTCCATAAGAAGAAGGCCAGTATTAAGAGTTTAAGACCACCTCAATATGAAGACCAGTATTAAGACCACCTCAATAAGAAGACCAGTATTAAGACCACCTCAATAAGAACACCAGTATTAAGACCACCTCAATAAGAACACCAGTATTAAGACCACCTCAATAAGAAGACCAGTATTAAGACCACCTCAGTAAGAAGACCAGTATTAAGACCACCTCAATAAGAAGACCAGTATTAAGACCACCTCAATAAGAAGACCAGTATTAAGACCACCTCAATAAGAAGACCAGTATTAAGCCCACCTCAATAAGAAGACCAGTATTAAGCCCACCTCAATAAGAATACCAGTATTAAGCCAACCTCAATAAGAAGACCAGTATTAAGACCACCTCAATAAGAAGACCAGTATTAAGACCACCTCAATAAGAAGACCAGTATTAAGACCACCTCAATAAGAAGACCAGTATTAAGACCACCTCAATAAGAAGACCAGTATTAAGACCACCTCAATAAGAAGACCAGTATTAAGACCACCTCAATAAGAAGACCAGTATTAAGACCACCTCAATAAGAAGACCAATATTAAGACCACCTCAATAAGAAGACCAATATTAAGACCACCTCAATAAGAACACCAGTATTAAGACCACCTCAATAAGAAGACCAGTATTAAGCCCACTCAATAAGAAGACCAATATTAAGACCACCTCAATAAGAAGACCAATATTAAGACCACCTCAATAAGAAGACCAATATTAAGACCACCTCAATAAGAACACTAGTATTAAGACCACCTCAATAAGAACACCAGTATTAAGCCCACCTCAATAAGAAGACCAGTATTAAGACCACCTCAATAAGAAGACCAGTATTAAGCCCACCTCAATAAGAACACCAGTATTAAGACCACCTCAATAAGAACACCAGTATTCCACGGTCCCAACGGTGGTCTTATTATTGAGGTTTTATTGTAAAAATAACATTAAATAATTACCAAGGAAAAGGAGGACTTCAAATGTAAACAATATACAAACATTCTTCATAGCAGCCATAACATCCGTCAACGTTGATAGAAATGCAACATATGGTGTGCCAAACTAAATAATTAAAATGACGTCATAACCCGGAGATTAACTGAGATAGAGTATTCGGTGAAGGAATGTTTCTTTCATAGAACTGAACCCTCAAACACGTCCTAGGAGCACGTAACCATATCAAAACCCCTGAAACAATGGTACCAAAACCAACTTGACGTACTGTAGATACATGTACTTTTGCCATGGCCTTAATGACTGGATGTCTTGCCGCATATATACATGTAATAATAAACCTGATTCTAGCCTCGCATTCTCGGCAATTGAGTCATTTTAATGCATGGAATAAGAATTTTGATGAACGCCTGAGTGAATCGTTCGCAATTCATGACAGAACACCTTGTCAACAAAGTGCGACAATAATAAATTATACTGCAGTTTCGACTCGACAAACTTTGGGTGCAGGCAGGTCGGTGAAAATATAGCTTACGAAGTAATACAAAAAACTTATCCAAGCTCCTGTATAGACAGTGTTAGTTTGCCTATAGTGTTACCATTAAATACAAATAAAACTGAACGGTTAAACGATTGTGTAGTGTGGATAAAATCTTGAGTTTTCAAAAGCAGCCGTGATTAACGGTTATACATCGTTACACGATAGTCCTGTTGAACGCACGTGGTAAATGTATGCATGCAACTTTGTGTGTTAATGTTAATATCTTTAAACATGCTCACCCAAGAAATCTACTTACTTGGAAGATAGTCTACTGATTTTACCACAAAACAACAGTTTACACAATTGTTATTTAAGAATAATATTCTATCGATACCACAACGCAATATTTTCAAAATTAATCGTATCCATGTGTGTCCTTACACAAAGTTACAGTTTCAATGTTTTTATACATTATTTCCTGTTCCAAAGTTCGATCATTTTGGTTCCCTGCAATTTTGACCTTAGGATAGAGCGATTGAGTTGTTACAGGGAACACTACAAACATAAGACAATGCCTCCTCACACAGTCCCCATGGAAATAACAGCCCACGAAGACAATGGCTCCTCACACAGTCCCTATGGAAATAACAGCCATTGAAGACAATGCCTCCTCACACAGTCCCCATGGAAATAACAGCCATTGAAGACAATGCCTCCTCACACAGTCCCTATGGAAATAACAGCCCACGAAGACAGTGCCTCCTCACACAGTCCCTATGGAAATAACAGCCATTGAAGACAATGCCTCATCACACAGTCCCTATGGAAATAACAGCCCACGAAAACAATGGCTCCTCAAACAGTCCCTATGGAAATAACAGCCATTGAAGACAATGCCTCATCACACAGTCCCCATGGAAATAACAGCCCACGAAGACAGTGCCTCCTCACACAGTCCCTTTGGAAATAACAGCCATTGAAGACAATGCCTCATCACACAGTCCCCATGGAAATAACAGCCCACGAAGACAGTGCCTCCTCACACAGTCCCTATGGAAATAACAGCCATTGAAGACAATGCCTCATCACACAGTCCCTATGGAAATAACAGCCATTGAAGACAGTGCCTCATCACACAGTCCCCATGGAAATAACAGCCCACGAAGACAATGGCTCCTCACACAGTCCCTATGGAAATAACAGCCATTGAAGACAATGCCTCATTACACAGACCCCATGGAAATAACAGCCCACGAAGACAATATCTTGCATTTAATGTCTGCTTACTAACTTGTTAAACATTGTTCCGAAGCGTTGAGCATAACTACTCATTACCATAGTTCCAGTCATTGTTTGCACTAATGTTACACACGTCAAAACAATAATTTGATCATAACAGTATGCATTATAGTGTTATAATCATGCCTGTGTATATCAAATAGACAAATACCCTCAGTACTGACAGAAGAGATATACAACGAGTATGTTTGGTTCACTATAATACTACATGTATATATGTACTCAACAGTATCCCAAGATGTACGAGCAAGCAGTCTTACGCCGTCCTGGCATGCAGGTGTTTGATTCGTCTGTAGACCTGTGGAGCCTTGGTGTCACACTCTATCATGTAGCTACTGGACAACTCCCATTCCAACCGTTTGGAGGACGAAGCAATGCAGCCACAATGTAACTATGATTGCTCGAACTTTCTGACGTTGGTTGATTAAGTCGGTAAAATAGGGAGCATGCATTTGGTATCCATTTTTACCTCGCCTGTTCTGAAAAAAAAGATGCGCTCTTGTCGTGACTTGTGTACAGATATGTAAAATTTTGCGTGTTGCTTATTTTATGATAGACAATGTAACCCACATATACATATATATGGAACGCCAAATCTACATAAACTCAAATATTTGAAAAGCACTTCAGTTATTTGGAAAGTTCTCTAATTCAATTGAAGAGAGCTCAAATTGAATTAGTGATAGCATCAATTGAATTAGAGCTCTCTTCAAATAATTTGGAGAGCTCAACAATTCAATTGAAGATATCTCCAAATCAACTCAATTGAAGAGCTCTCTATTTATTTGAAGAGCTCTTAAAATATTTGAGTTTATATAGATGTGGCGTTCCATAAATGTTCCCCCACATACAAGCTACTGCATCCGATTGTGGTGTTCTTGTTTAAGATTACAGCTGTATCAATGGATGCTCTTATTGATGATACTGTGAAGTAGTATGCGATCGTGAAACAAGCTATCATAAGTTTGGAGTAATAAGATGTGGTCATATTAAAGATTATACTGGCAATTATGAAACTAATGATCAACAGTTACTTGTGCAATGTCATGAATGTTATTTCCTGCTTTCAGAGAGAGACAAAATTACTAACATCATTGTTCATTGAGAACCCCAAATAATAACAACGCTAAACCAAACCAAAGATGTCTTTTTATTTTAACATTCCCAGTCTGTTGTTGGGATGAGCTTCACACAATATAATTTACAGTATGCTATTGAGACGATTACAATTAAAATATTTCCTATTGAAGGCATTTGATAACGTCTGAAAAGCCATCTGGTGTGATATCTGGAGTACAGAAGACAATGAATGGTGCAATACAATGGAGTACAACACTTCCAGACACGTGTTTGTTATCTTCGTATGTATACATACTTATAAGTTGTTTTGTTACAAAGTGTTTCCTAGTGTTACGTGATTCTCGCGATAACGGGACACGTCCGTATACATATTCTATATAACAGGCAAAGGGAGAGAACTCGTGACAATCTCTTATGGTTGGGACACTGTTCTTCATCATTCATCAAATGTTGTTTGTTGTTTGGGCTGGATTCAAAAATGAATAAAACATGAGAAAAATAAGGAAATCGTCGTTGATTTAACTGATCATTCATAAATTTTGATGACGTCACCGATCTCACTATACGTACATGTATCTACAAATGTATATCTTCATTTTGATCACAATACAACGATTTCATGAAAAACTTTCTAGATGTAAAAAAACACAGCAAAACATGAATTCATATTTTAGGTATGTGAAGTCCGTTTTAGTGTCCATGCTAGCTGGGTTATTGGAGTTGAATGCACAGAAAATGTGGACATTCGAACGGTTTTATGAAACTGTCACCAATTTAGACAATCGCATTGTCATGAATATCTTCTCGTGTTGTACTTCTCATCTGGTGTCGTTGTACCTGGAACCTACAGATACGTAAGTCTTTGTTTTCCTCACCACGTGACATCTTTCTGTATCTGCTCATTGTTAATAGCGTAATATTTGTATCTTGGTAATAATCAATGATGATTCTACTACTTTATAGTAGATTTTTTTAAGAAAAGTGGCCTACATGGCCTATAGGAATATAACCCCCCCCCCCTTGATTTCTATTGTAATATCAGAATGACGGCCATTGTATTTGTCAAAAGTGTGTTATTATGCTATACATTGATGTTCTCTAACAATTTTAGGTATGCAAATATACAGGAACGCATAGCAGCAGCAACAGAACTACCAGCTCCTCATCAGTTAATCTTGTGGCATGATAAACAATTGTGTGATGTTATAGAACATAATGTTCCTGCAAAGTCATATCCTAAACCTGTGATTAAGACAAAACTCTTTTTATTTAATAAAACTTCAATGGAAAATTGTGATGTTAAACTTGTTGGATCAAGTAAGTATGGTTTAGTGTTTTTCATGTCATGACAAATGTGTGTAAAGCGCATGTCAATGAAATATAAGTGCCAACATAAAGTGTTGTCATTGCAGAACAGAGTTTCATCTGTTGGTTACCTTTTGAATCAGATGATATTAGGACACTAAAATATTATACAAGTCTCCTACACGAATCCTGTTTAATACAGTACATACCCCTCTTTTATACAATACAATGCCATTCTTAAGTACTATACAGTACTACTATTCATTATAATACCAGACTACTCTTTAATACAATACAACACTACTCTTTAATACAATACAAGACTACTCTTAAAAACAATACAACACTACCATGTAATACAATACAACACTTCTCTTTAATACAATACAAGACTTCTCTTAGATACAATACAAGACTTCTCTTTAATACAATACAAGACTTCTCTTTAATACAATACAAGACTACTCTTTTATACAATACAAGACTACTCTTTAATACAATACAAGACTACTCTTTTATACAATACAAGACAATTCTTTAATAAAAACAAGACTACTCTTTTATACAATACAAGACTACCCTTTAATACAATACAAGACTACTCTTTAATACAATACAATACTGCCCTTTAATACAATACAACACTAGTTTTGATACAATACAAGACAACTCTTTTATACAATACACAAATTCTCTTTAATACAATACCAGACTACTATTTAATACAATACAAGACTTCTCTTTAATACAATACAACACTTCTCTTTAATACAACACTTCTCTTAAATACAATACAACACTTCTTTTTAATACAATACAACACTTCTCTTTAATACAATACAACACTTCTCTTTAATACAATACAACACTTCTGTTTAATACAATATAACACTTCTCTTTAATACAATACAAGACTACTCGTTAATACAACACTTTTCTTTAATACAATACAAGACTACTCTTTAATACAACACTTCTCTTTAATACAACACTTCTCTTTAATACAACACTTCTCTTTAATACAATACAACATTCCTCTTTATTACAATACAACACTTCTCTTTAATACAATACAAGACTACTCTTTAATACAACACTTCTCTTTAATACAATACAAGACTACTCTTTAATACAATACTTCTCTTTAACACAACAGTTCTCTTTAACACAACAGTTCTCTTTAACACAACACTTCTCTTTAATACAATACAACACTTCTCTTTATTACAGCACTACTCTTTAATACAATACAACACTACTATGTAATACAATACAATACAAGACTACTCTTTATTACAGCACTACTCTTTAATACAATACAACACTACTATGTAATACAATACAATACAACACTTCTCTTTATTACAGCACTACTCTTTAATACAATACAACACTACTATGTAATACAATACAATACAACACTTCTCTTTATTACAGCACTACTCTTTAATACAATACAACACTACTATGTAATACAATACAAGACTACTATGTAATACAATACAATACAAGACTACTATGTAATACAATACAATACAACACTACTATGTAATACAATACAATACAACACTTCTCTTTATTACAGCACTACTCTTTAATACAATACAACACTACTATGTAATACAATACAAGACTACTCTTTAAGTGTTTCTGTTTTATTGTTTAAGTATTAAAACAACACCTAACCATTCTTGGTAACATGTTTCAGTCAACTTTCCAACGATAGTGCCTGAGCGTGAAAACTTGGAACAAGATTCATATTCATCCAAGAAGGCTACAGCTGTTGCTTTCAGACTTTGTCTTCTTATCTCAATATATATACAGCAACAAAAACTTGTCGCGAAGGGAGAAGTATTGTTCAGGTGAGTTTAAAGTTTACTTAATCTTAAATATGCCTCATCAAGTCAATAGGCCAAATTTGTCCATAGAAAATATCCTAAAAATCAACTGAAGTGATGAACGAGTTATAAAAAATGTTGCAACACTACAACATTTTTGGGAATTTTTTTAATTATTTTTAACAAATGGCAGAGAAAGTTTTGAGAGGTATTGCAGAATACAAAGCTATCCTATGTGACTTGTTTGATTTATTCAAGCTTCTTAGAATACACAAGCGTTGCTTTTAGAGAAGTTGAAGACAATATATAAAACATGAATGTTGAAATCAAAATAATGAAATATATTTTCGAATATTATGTATTATGCCATTGTAACTTGGTCAAGTTGTTTTTTCAGGCGATATATTAAAAGCATTGTTTGGCATGCAGAGTGGATTGTGCCAGAAATACGACAACGTTTACTGGAAACGCAGATGCACATGGATTCTTTTACAAAAACTTTTTCTTTGTTACTGAAACTTTTTGATACATTAGACTCAATATCTCATGTTGAAGAAGTTGTTTCAAATAAAGTGGGTACTGGGGTACATTTAAAGGAGACAATGGACCAGTTGACCATATGTTTGCGTGACCAAGCATTGAAGCAGTTCTATGACAAGGTTTGTGTTTTTCATGGTGGTCAATATGGACATTTACCCCTGTATCTTCATGTAAAACATTCTATAACTGCCTGCAAATCATTTTATTACTGCCTGGTATTATTCTATTACTAGAGTTGAACCATTAATTACTCCAAAAGGAACCATTTTTTACTATCTTCAAACTATTATCTTAGTGCCTGTTAACCATTTTATTGAAAGGAGGTTATCTATACTAATGTACATGGAATAATTTATTACGGTATGGCTTTTTAGTCTGGTTGATATGTATTACATATGGTTTACATTTGTTCCGACTATTTGATGGCACTTTTATTATGTACTCTTGTAATGTTAATTGGTTCAGTGCTCTATTACATACCACATGTCTGTTGTATAAATACCACTCTGTTTTATTTCTAGATTCTTACACGTTTGAATGAAATATCAGTATATGTTGAGGTACTCAGTAAAAGAATCACAGAACAGGAGACAGATAGATTGAGACATGTTATTGGTTGTGTAGAAGATGATCATTGGTAACTAGAACTTCTCTGGTTGTTTACCTCAGTTATATTCTAATGACATTTATCATACAATGTATCTTCCTGTGTCGTTAATACAGTGTAGTACTTGTATATGGTTTATATACATGCATTTAATTGTCAGATGAAGTTGTTTGATAGAGACTCTGAAAATGTCAAATAATTTTATCGTAGAAGCGTCCTGACGTTGTTGAAATTTATTAACAATTCTGGAATACACGACTTTGAGAGCTTGTCTCCAAAGTATTGTAACCATTCTCTGTTTTGGTACATAATCCGTTATAATCACAGGAGATTGTCATGAGTTCTCTCCCTTCATCCCTTCTATAGTTCTCTTCCTTTATCCCTTCTATAGAATATGTATGTGTACTATATAATACATATACTATAGAAGAGACAAAACTAGAGAACTCTAGAATAGATAAAGGGAGAGAACTCATGACGATCCCTTGTCATTATAACAGATTATGTACCCAAACCAAGTTACAATGGCTTTGAGACCTACCCTCAATCTTTGTATAAGACATTTGGCAGTACCAGAAATCATCAATAGAATATGCAGTATATTTCTACCATAATGGTATGGTAGAATATGTTGCTACTGCTACATGATGCAAGCCATTTTGTTCTTTTAATGTCCTCTAATTGGTAAGTTTAATACAAACAAATCTGCTACTTGGATATATTAACCACACTTGCTTCTTATCCTTTAACTTGTTTCAATTTCAGTTTATCAAAAGCTGAAACATTGAAACAGAAAATTGCTAGTGTGTCTGCAACCATGGTGAAACATAGAAAATATGGTGACCTACATAGTCATGAACATTTTATACATAAATGTGAAAAGTAAATATTCCCTAGTCCATACTGTGTTTCAACTTCCATAGGCTTGAAGAAATCAATAATGACATATTTATGCTAGTCATTAATTGAAATTGTAATTTGAACAAAAAATGTATTTTTTCTTTCTTTGTCTTGAGTAAGTGTTTCATAACGAAGTATTTAAAAAGTGCCGCTGTACGATTTCCGACCTCTTCTTTAAGTGACGTCGTTTCCAGAAAACATCACATTTGACGTCACCATGTACTGACTGTAAACAATATATGCCCCATATGGCAATATGAAAACGAAGTGACCGTATGGAGTAAATATTGTTTCTGCTTGCAAATAATGACATCACATGTTGCGTTTTCTTGAAACAACGTCGTTTCACTTTCAGAAGAGGTTGTAATTCCCACAGCAGCGCTCAAATGTTATAAATAAGTGACTATTCCTAAAACCTCAGTTTAGACTTACATGCTCTGAAAATATTGTAATATATTTGTATTTAGGTAAGTAAATAAATTATATGTCAATTATTAATTATTTTCAGACAAAAGCTTCAGGAATATTGTATGACAATGAGTTCCCTAGCAAATGAACATTGTAAACGAAACTTACAAAATTGTGTTAAAAGCACAGTGAAGGAATTAGAGTACGTAAAGTGTTCATATTTTCCAGATTCTTAGTTGAAAAAACACACTTTTGTACCCACAGATTTGTTGCAAAACTACCACATATTCCTTACTATCCTATTTCCACAGGAGAGTGTCATGAGTCCTCTCCCTTTATCCTTTCTAGAGTTCTCTCCCTTTATATGTGCCTATTTCCTGGACATACAGATCTAACATACATGTGTACACATATATATATATCTGTCATAGACAATCTTAACTTCATAAAGATAAGAACATGTTGAAGATTTATTGGCATTTCTTGTCTATAATTTATAACTAACTTGAGACAGAAAAGTAACATCGGAACATAATATATAGTGACGTCTATATATCACTGCCCTTATTTCAAATATTTATTTTTTAGATACTGTATAGATCTATTAATGTAAATGTTAAACGGTGCCAAATGTACAAAACACTGGCTGTAAATCTACCTTTGAGCTGTGTATGAAATTATGAACTTACAATGGGGAACATTTTGCTTATAACATGTTTAATATTTTATGACCTCTCAACAATTATACTTTGATCCTACAAAAGCATTTTTGTACAATTCAAATTAAATGTTTATATTTGCATACACTTAATACAAGTGTCTGTTAAACACTTCAAATGTGAAATGTATGTACATGTATGTAAATATTGATTCATCTAAATATGGGCCTTCTATCATACAACAGATCATTTTTCCCAGGTTACATATCACAGACTGATTTACCACCCTGTATACTTAAAGCTGTGTGTGCCCGGTACCGTGATATAATTATATATTATAACTATTTATTTTAGCTTGATTGTGATGACAGCATTATCATTATTTAAAATCTTCTTCTTTTGTTCTGGAATTACCAGTACAGACATCTTATTAGATGTGAGCATTACACTTGAAGGGTTCAACCCTACAACAGCTGGGTCGAGCAGTCAACCCTTTGTTCACTACAATACCCCTCATCTACATGTTAGCACCAAATGATGAAATCAATAAAATATCCAATGTCCTTCAAGTTTTCTAGGGCCTCGCTTACTAAATTTTTCGAAACTCATGTAGTAAAAAATTACAATACTTCCCATGTCAGAATATATTTACCAACAAAATATTATATAGGATGATTCTTGTACATTGTGTTGTTACATTGTTTGCGAACTATCCTTCTTGTTTTCATCACAGGAATCTTGCAAAACATCTTACTCGGACCAGAAAAGTGGAACAGAATATTTCAACTGTGAAAGATAGTCTTGCCCAACTTACTGACAAATTATCACAGGTAATATAGTAGATCATAAAACTTAATGTAGGATCATCTTAGATTTTCACCATTTTCTAGTGCTTGCTGACCAATACAGTCAAACCTCAATAATAAGACTACCCTTGATACCCTTGAAAACTGGTCTTATTGATGATGTGGTCTGAATATTGAGGTTGAATAAAGAGTAGTCCTGCATACATGTCTCTGTACTCCGACTTTTACACGCGTCTTCATACAGCGACAGTATAGAGATGTGACGTCCATGGCTGGACTAGATAATACTAATTATGTCCTTTAGCATAATTGCTTTTATTTTTGCTTCGAAACCGGGGGCGAAAATATTTGAGTACGATGCGTACACGGGTCGAAAATATAAGGGTACGATGTGGGAAAAAACGGAAGTTGATATTTCGTAGGTCAAGGCCGTCACGTGACTTTCAGCCTTTCCGTTTCCGCTGCAATATCTAGCAGTCGACATAATAAATTTTCAAGTAAAAATCGTCTGCATCAGCTTAAAAGAAACGATGCCAGGTCGCGGTAGAGCCGCAAAACGTAAGCGTACGACGACGGCGCCAAGGCAGAAACAAAGAGTTAGAGTGGCAGTAAACCAGGCCGCAGAGGATATTGAAATCGTTAGACTCGACGAGGTTGGGGATAACAACGAGACAGGATCAGGTGATTCATTTATTGATTTTGCGTCATCTATGACTCCAAACGTTAGATCAGATTTTAGGAATGCATTTCCGATCGCTAATACCCCCGTCAATAACTTGGGGACAGATTCTGAGACGGAAATTTTAAGATGCGAAGGGGACGACCTGTCTGCTCACATCCCCGAGCAAATCTGCCAAAAGATATGGCAACATAATTATATAAACATAGCTTGCTTGCTGAAGGGCAGTATTGAGTTAAATGCAATGTTTGAAACGGGGGGGCTAGTAACCATGAATGACAAGGGTCAGTTAGAGACTAGGGCAAGGCAATTTAGAGACAAAGTGTCATGCATTGAAAAGTGGACCGACGCCTTCCTAATATTTGTTAGTATTTATATTAGGAGATTCCCCTCCAAGGCCCAAGAACTCGTGCAATATATGTCAATTATAAGAGAAGCAGCAAGTCACCAAACAGGCTTTGCCTGGCGGTCCTACGACGAGCAATTTAGGCTTCGTCAGGCCTTGGGTGTACAAGCCTGGGACAAGATCAATGCAGGACTGTGGCTGCGCATTATGTCTTCTTCCAGGGAAACAAATTCAATCCAGGGAAGTAGCTACGGGTCTGTATCGCGCACCCAGCCTAATGCCCAAAGGCATTGCCTGGCCTTTAATAATGGTTTGTGTTCTTGGTTTAGGTGTAGGTATGCCCATATTTGTGCAGCCTGCGATTCGCCCTACCACGGTCGTAACCAATGTCCCAGTAAGGAGGGGACCGGCCAGGGGTCCACACCGGCTGGTCCCTTTCGGGGCCACAGTGGTAATAGATTTTTCAGGGGACACCGATTCCAGGGCCAGAGGCCCTTCTCATCACGAGGGGTTACTCGCGGGGCCCGTTACAATTAACAGGCATTCAGGCGAGAAGCACACTTCATTGGCCCACTCCCCTATAGATGTTAAGACTCTTGAAATTGAATTAAAAGATTACAATAATAAGGATGCGGAAATAATTTTGAACGGTTTTAAATATGGTTTTCATTTGAATTACTCAGGGCCCCGGGAAGCAACTGACTGTAAAAACTTAAAATCTATTTGTGGCAGATCGGAGATTGTAATGCATAAGCTTAAAAAAGAAATTGAGGCTGGTAGAGTAGCAGGGCCTTTCAAAGTTAGACCGTTGCCAAATTTACGAGTATCCCCAATAGGACTAGTGCCCAAGAAATTGCCTGGTGATTTCCGGCTAATACAACACTTGTCGTACCCATCTGGTAATTCTGTAAACGATTTTATTGATGAGGAATTTTGTTCAGTCCAATATACAAATTTTGATCAGGCCATTAACATGATTCAAGAGCTAGGTTAGGGGGCATTGTTGTTTAAAGTTGACATTAAGAGCGCGTTTCGCTTGCTGCCCATTCATCCAGAGGATTTTGAGTTATTGGGCTTTACATTTGAAGACAAATTTTATTTTGACAAATGCCTTCCTTTCGGTTGTAGTATTTCTTGTAGCCTGTTCGAAAAGTTTTCTTCATTTCTTGAGTTTTTGGTACGGAAAAAGGCACATTCAAAGCATTTGTTACATTACTTAGACGACTTTTTGGGTGGCGGCAAGGCCGGTTCAGATGCATGTCAAAAGCTAATGAAAACTTTTATCCGATGTATGACAAGTCTGAAGGTCCCTCTGGCGGATGAAAAAACCGAAGGGCCTGTCGAAGTAATTTGTTTTTTTAGGACTTGAAATCGATACAATTGAAATGGTAGTACGGATGCCAATAGTCAAAGTTAGGGAAGCAATTTGTAAGATAGATCATATGCTTTCTTCCACACGTGTCATGCTTCGAGAGATGCAGTCTTTAATAGGCTTACTCAATTTTGCTTGCAGGGCGGTGGTGCCGGGGAGGCCATTTTGTCGTCGCTTAATTGACGCAATTTGTGGCTTGTCTAAACCGCACCACCATTTGCGAGTAACGGGGTCCATAAAAGCTGATTTAACCATGTGGCTGACATTTTTGAAGGAGTTCAATGGGGTGTCAGTTTTTTATAATTCATTCTGGTCTGATAACGACAGGTTACACCTATTTTCAGACAGCGCGGGGGGAGCCGGTTTTGGTTTCGGAATATATTTCAAGGGACAATGGGCACATGGCAAATGGCCTGATGAATGGCATCGGTTAGGCATTACTAACGACATAACACTATTGGAAATCTTTCCAATATTTGTAGCATTAAAAATTTGGGGCAAAAGATTGAGAGCTACGCGACTTTGTTTTAATTGTGACAATAGGGCAGTAGTGGATATAGTTAATTCTATGACATCAAAAAACAAATGGGTAATGGTTGTGCTGAGGCTGATGACCCTTCTTTGCTTAAAACATAGCGTGGTTATTAAAACAAAACATGTGGCTGGTAAATTGAACGGTATTTGTGACGCATTATCTCGTTTACAGTTACAGAGGTTTCGTCAATTGGCTCCCGAGGCAGACCCAGACCCACAGCCCGTCCCGCCAGAAGTGTGGGCCATATTCAAAGGGTAGCACAAGACTTGGTAGACGCTAGTATTTCTGAAAACACTAAAAAATCATATAGAACGTCACTTAGGGTTTTTCAAAAATTCAGGGAGGACAATAGCTTAGAGAGCAATTGGCCTATAACTAGAGAGCATGCAGTGTTTTTTGTCGCAGATTGTTTTGATAAGGGCTACGCGGCAGCCACTATTTCTACTTACATTTCTGGCATAAGCTTTTATCAAAAATTACATGACTGGAATGATCCATTTTGTTCCTTTATCATCAGTAAAATGCTAGAAGGTTGTAGGAGAGTTCGCCCAGCAAACGACCAAAGGGCACCAATCACCCATAATATTTTCAGAAGATTGTTGCCAGTACTTGATAACATTTGTTATTCATTTTATGAAGCATTATTATTCAAAGCATCCTTTCACTTAGCATACTATGGTCTGCTAAGAATAAGCGAAGTAGTAGCTCTTTCGGTCACAGATTTATTAATGGAGCCTAAAAACAATGCTATACAAGTTACTATCGCCAAATCAAAAACATCGCAAAAGCCAGTGACACTCAGGATACCTAAGCAGTATGTAGCTGCTGTTTGCCCAGTCAGAGCACTGTTCACTTACTTAAAGAGGCACCCAACACATTTGGGTCTATTGCTCGTCCATGGTAATGGTAATTGTCTCACCAGGTCTCAGTTCTCGGCGGTCCTTCGTAAGGCAATAGGTGCAATTGGTCTGTCTCACTATACATTTAGAACGCATAGTTTTCGCATAGGTAGGGCTACCGAGCTAGCAATGCAGGGCTACCCCGACGAGACTATAAAGCATATGGGGCGTTGGCAGTCAGCCGCCTTTAAATCATACATCAGGCAGGGTAACGCATAGGTTAACGGTTTGTTTAATTGGGTTTAAAGTCTCACCAACAGATTTTGTTTGGTTCTCAACCCCTGGAAATATTTGTAACTAGTTGTGATATTTTGTAGGAAGAAGTATTTGGTGTCTGGGGGACTCAATAATAAGACGGGCGGGGGAGCGTGCTTCTGCTACCGGTCGAGACCACCTAGGCCTAGAGGGATTCAATGTTACATGGATGGGGAAA
This sequence comes from Mactromeris polynyma, assembly GCA_032209605.1. Classification (NCBI taxonomy): domain Eukaryota; kingdom Metazoa; phylum Mollusca; class Bivalvia; order Venerida; family Mactridae; genus Mactromeris; species Mactromeris polynyma. The sequence continues at coordinate 9,146,381 of JASFXZ010000008.1, forward strand.
GGCGGCATGAGGTGGGGTGAACTGCTTAGCCTTGTTCAGTTGCAGCAAATGTTCCACAGGCCACCAGAGTTCCTGCTCATCAATTTAGGGGGTAATGACCTCGCATATACTGACTTAGCCCATTTGAGATGCAGCATCAAAAGTGATATTGCCTATATAGCTGGCGTCTTTACCCACGCCCATTTAATCTGGTTGGACATTCTCCCACGTCTTAGCTGGCGGGGTGGCCAAGGCCCCAATGCTACAAAAAACATTGACCTGAAGCGCAAGAGGGTCAACCGGGCTGGGCGTCAGGCTGTCTGTGAGACTGGGAGAGGTCATTTTATTGTGTCAAATATAGATGGGTCAACCCCGGGTTTTTATGCAAATGACGGTACCCATTTGTCTGCAGTTGGGGAGGACATGCTTCTCTTATCTATTCAGGAAGCTGTGTCCTCTTTTATTCGTAATCCTGAACTTGTCAAATATGCCGAGAACTGAGTCTAGAATTTTGGTGGACAAAGGCCGTAACAGTAGTCAAGGCCTTTGCTGTGGCGGAAAATTCTAGGCGGCAGTATCCCAGACCTAATTTTAACTATAAATACACTAATGTCTAACCTAAGGTAACACCTAGCTGGACTGTCAATTTGCATGTCCACTCACATTTACCTCCCTTGTCTAAGGTCACACACCTAGCTCGGGGGTTTTTTGTCGAGTGTGATACAATCACCATTTCTCAAATTCAAATTATTCACATGTAGGGCATCGGGTGAAGCCCTTAGAGCCATTATAGGCTAGGTTTCCCGCGCACCTCACATTTTGCTATACATTTCTGGCGTGCTTTGAGATGGTGATTCTAGTAGTAGGCGCCCCGCTCTTAAATGTAACTTGTGGTAACTAAAGGCTAAATGGCCGCGTTTTGTATTTAAAGGCCAAATGGCCGCGTTATATGATTAAAGGCCAAATGGCCGCGTTATATGATTAAAGGCCAAATGGCCGCCTTATATGGTGAAAGGCAAAATGGCCGCGTTATATGATTAAAGGCCAAATGGCCGCGTTAACCTAATCAATGGCCGAATGGCCGCGTTATATATTTAAAGGCCCAACGGCCGCGATAGTCTGGAATTATATTGTCCACATGGACGCAATATTTAGTAAATGCGTAAGGGGCTTTAAGGTTGTCTGGGATCTGCCGCTTGGAATTCTTCCATCTTCTTCAATGGTACCACCTTGAAGATGCATTAAGCATTGTGATCAGTGTTTTCCACAATTATATCTATGATGACGATGTTTCTATATGCTAATTATAAGTAGTTAAAGATATCTATGGTGTTTGTTATTTCCTGTGATTTTATTATGTAGTCTGGCATTATTCATGCAATGCATTTGGCGTTAAATGCATTGTTCGGTTTCGATGTCATAAAATAATACTAATTATGTCCTTTAGCATAATTGCTTTTATTTTTGCTTCGAAACCGGGGGCGAAAATATTTGAGTACGATGCGTACACGGGTCGAAAATATAAGGGTACGATGTGGGAAAAAACGGAAGTTGATATTTCGTAGGTCAAGGCCGTCACGTGACTTTCAGCCTTTCCGTTTCCGCTGCAATATCTAGCAGTCGACATAATAAATTTTACCCACCCACCTCCCTTAAAACTAATTTGGGAGTTTATTTTATAACAATATTGTTAGAATCTAACATGTTAGTGATGACATAGTTCAAGTGCAAAGATACTTCCAGGCTGTTATTATGTATTTTCAGTTCATCTGTGTAGATGTTGTTTGGTTGCGAATGATACTGACATATGCAGCTAACAGATCGGTAATACAATCTACTACGTGTAATACCTCATACCCTGGAAGCATCACCAATCTCTGGTACAAGACGTAGCAGCTGTCAAGAATTGGCCCTCGTGAATCAAATTTTTAGACTTTCTGTGATCTGGTGACAATTACATTAACATTTTTAGTGTGAAGAAGGGACCGCTGTTAATGGATTATTTAGACTTTACGTGTTCTAGCGATAGCTATAATTATATTGACAATTTATTGTCGCAATGCGGAAAATTCTAGGCGGCAGTATCCCAGACCTAATTTTAACTATAAATACACTAATGTCTAACCTAAGGTAACACCTAGCTGGACTGTCAATTTGCATGTCCACTCACATTTACCTCCCTTGTCTAAGGTCACACACCTAGCTCGGGGGTTTTTTGTCGAGTGTGATACAATCACCATTTCTCAAATTCAAATTATTCACATTTAGGGCATCGGGTGAAGCCCTTAGAGCCATTATAGGCTAGGTTTCCCGCGCACCTCACATTTTGCTATACATTTCTGGCGTGCTTTGAGATGGTGATTCTAGTAGTAGGCGCCCCGCTCTTAAATGTAACTTGTGGTAACTAAAGGCTAAATGGCCGCGTTTTGTATTTAAAGGCCAAATGGCCGCGTTATATGATTAAAGGCCAAATGGCCGCGTTATATGATTAAAGGCCAAATGGCCGCCTTATATGGTGAAAGGCAAAATGGCCGCGTTATATGATTAAAGGCCAAATGGCCGCGTTAACCTAATCAATGGCCGAATGGCCGCGTTATATATTTAAAGGCCCAACGGCCGCGATAGTCTGGAATTATATTGTCCACATGGACGCAATATTTAGTAAATGCGTAAGGGGCTTTAAGGTTGTCTGGGATCTGCCGCTTGGAATTCTTCCATCTTCTTCAATGGTACCACCTTGAAGATGCATTAAGCATTGTGATCAGTGTTTTCCACAATTATATCTATGATGACGATGTTTCTATATGCTAATTATAAGTAGTTAAAGATATCTATGGTGTTTGTTATTTCCTGTGATTTTATTATGTAGTCTGGCATTATTCATGCAATGCATTTGGCGTTAAATGCATTGTTCGGTTTCGATGTCATAAAATAAAGAGCAAAACTGTGAAAATGGACTTGAAAATTATGTGGTCTTATAGTTGAGGGGGTCTTTAAGTGAGATTTTATTGTATTGATCATGACTCTTTAAAAGCCACCCACTGGCGTACATGGCTACTAAACCACCACATACACACTTAGTTTAATGATTCATTATCATATTTATTATACAAGGCTGTTTTTTGTCCTATGTCTGTTACCTATTCGTGAGTACTGTAACTGTATTGATATTGAGTGATAATTTCCGTCAATGTATCCAAATAATCAGCTTATTCAATTTGCTTCTAAGGATCAGATGGTCAAAAAAGTCCAAATTTTCATTTCAATTAATACGTTTCGAATAACCTATTTTAATTTGACATGCCTTAGAAGATTTAACAGGACCTGATATTTATTTCGAGTGAAACCAAGTATTTGGATAGAGGTTTGTCAAATAAATGAGGTCCAACCGTATTTTTTTCTTTTATACTTCAACTAAAGATCATCCTTGATTATACTTCTTTTAGATCTTTTTTATTCATGACACAGCTTGGCCTGGTTTTGCTGGAGTCCATGCAACACTGATCTGTGATGGTATTTCTATCTGTTTATCTAGCTCAATATTTTTGAAATATTTGTGAGGTGGATTTATAATTCTTTATAAATGTATAATTCTTTATAAATGTATAATTCTTTATAAATGTATAATTCTTTATAAATGTATAATTCTTTATTGTATCGCAGAAAGAAGAGAAGTGTAGGGGTATTGTTGAAAAGTTAACTGAAATCCTAAGTTCTGTTGTTAAAGGGAAGCATACTGGTGGAAATGCTCGTGGTCACATACCCGGTGCAGAGGTAGGTCTGTCTGCTAAATTAGTTGGTACTTTATGGATTGAAGTTTTGAGTTTTCAGTCATATACTTGTACACTAAATGTATTGTAGCCAATGTACTGTGTACAAGTACTACAGGAGATTGTCATGAGTTCTCTCCCTTTATTCCTTCTTGAGTTCTCTCCCTTATATATATTCATATATTATTTAAGGGATAAAGGGAGAGAACTATAGAACAGTTAAAGGGGAATAACTTGTGACAATCTCCTGTAGTTCTCTATCCTAAATTTATGCTAAAATTATTAAGTTTGTATACAATCTCTAATATTTTATTAGGCTGTGAGTCATTTGGATTACAGAGTTCTCCACAGGTTTAATAGTACTGCAGTCATGTGTTGTTCCCAGTTCCTTACTATTTGGATTTGTTCTATACTGTCTCCCTATTGGTATCCTAGGGATATGTATAGGGACGCCCTGTTTTGTGAATAGGGACTTTACTGTGCTACGGTAACTCACTTTGGTAGATCAAGACTACTTGGCATTCAGTTACACTTATGTTTTAAACCGAAATATTTTGTAGCAATGCTTAGCAACACTTTTGTTACAGCATGTACATGTGTCATACAAATACAGCCTTAATGAATTTTAAATCTCATGATTTTATGCTTGAATTTACTGCATCATAAAAAATATTTTAACCCTATGGATCACTAAAGGTGTGTAAATCACATAGAAATCACTTCAATTAGGGATTGATTTAATAAGCTAAGAAGAAAAAGTGTTTCTGAGTCTGTTCTGAAATGCTAACTTTGTTAAATGTGCATCATATTTTTTTACAGTTTCATGTTGTTTTTATTTACACAACCACAGGCAATGCCACACATGTATGCTGAAGGGATTCGATCTGAGTTACGTTCAGATTTACGCTTGCAAGAAACATTTAATCGTCCAGGAAGTGAATTCTCAACAAGGGAAACAAGCTCGACACCAAAACGACAAAGAACTGAACTGTTAGATCGATTAACACAAGAGTATGCGATACTTTGTAACATATCAAGCGCCACAGGAGATTGTCACAAGTTCCCTCCCTTTATCCCTTTTATAGTATAAGTATAATAAAGTATTATATATACATATACTATAAAGGGATTAAAGGAGATAACTCTGGAAGTGAAAAAGGAGAGAACTTGTGACAATCTCCTGTGCAAACACTCATTAGTAATCTTAAAAATATCATATTGCTATATTCTTATTGTTTCTTGTATTAAATAATTAATATCTATTGATTGAACTTGGTTGAATTCAAGAATATACAGATCATTCTCATTCTTCTTACCTTGCAGTAAGAATAGATGAAGAAATATCGTAGGGCATTACAGTAAAACCTTACTTAAAGACCTTCACAAAATGAAGACCTCCTCATTAAATATACTTTTTTGACCAGGCTATACTTTATCTTCTATATTTGACCTGATAATCCCTACTTCACAACTAAGATAGACTTACTTTGGAATCAATGGAGGTCTTATCAAAGAGATTTCACAGCAGCATGAATATAATTATTATTATATAAATGTATTGATGGAATTTCTGGTTCCAAGATTATAAAAATGAGTTTGAAAACCAGAATTAGAATGCAGCCTTACCATTGGTCAACCTTGAGTCTTTACTCGGAAGCAACCAATCAGAGGCTTGAGTTTTGGGGCTGGTGCCAAACCACGTGGCTCAGATTTTACAAGTATGAAGAATACATGTATACTATAATTATTTTGGTTAACTACATATATATTTGTAATATTGTACTACAGGTTGATGTCACTGAAGACAGATAGTGATGAATTGAAGCATTTAGTTGTGGAGAGCGGGGAGGTTATGAAACAGTAAGTCATAAACTGACTCATTAATTAAAACAGAATAGTTCAAGAATAAATACTTGTATTTCTTGATAGCAGAAAAGTAAGATGTTGTTACGTTGACGACCTGTTACTTTGATAAAATACAATTTTCTTTGTCCGTTTCCTTTGGTTAAGACATCCGTCTTGGGAGCAGGAAGGTTTAAATCCTGGTAGGGTCTGTTCTGATATGGCCGGTTGGTGAGCCACCAGCTAGTTAAACAATGGTTACCATGTGCCAACCTGCCTAGTGCCTGGCATTATAAGGATAGGAATCGTGAAGTAAATATGCTCAGAAAGTAGGTGTCTCATAAGTCAGAGATGTCTGACCCTTTAAGTAAGAGTGACGCTAAAATAAATATGTTTGGATGTTTTGATTTGACATGTGGCAATTCCATCCATAAAGTCCAAAGACTTTTCTTGAAAAGAAGATGCTATATAGCTCATAAATGTGTGACTCCATTCAAAGATGTTTGCCAGTAGTGTCCATGATCTTGAAAAATCACATTTGTAGTGTATTCTGGTAGTATTATGTATATTTATCTAAATGATTTATGAAAGAGTGTCATAGATGTCGATGGTTTATCTGATAATAATTTGATTGAACCTATTCTGTCAATTGTAGATTTCTCTCTGAAACTTCCAACCTCCGTATTGAAGGCTCTCTTGATAGCGATCAGCGTCGATATGTTCCCGACGACACGTAATGGCTCAAATGACTGACCACAAATCTTTACTTCAACTAATATACTGATGTTGTACCATTGTCGCTTTTGTTGTGTGTTCAAAACTTTAAATCTTCAACTTAAACATAACTTATTAGTTAGCTTACATCTGTTGTTCTTGTAACAGCACAAATCTGTCATTAAATATTTAATGTTTTGTTGTTGACAACTTAACATATATATTGATCAAGAACAAAAGCAACTTGATTGTTTACAGCATGGCTTATTGCACGGGAGATTGTTGCGACTTCTCTCATTTAGCACTATATATACATATACTATAGAAAGGATAAAGGGAAAGAACGCTACAAGTGATAAAGGGAGATAATTTGTGACAATATACTATAAAAAAGATAAAGGGAGAGAACTCTACTTGTGATAAAAGGAGAGAATTCGTGAGAACCTCCTGTGCCTTATGGCTAGGTGAGAAAGCTCGAATGGACAACGTCACTTGTTGAAGTATCGACTTAGGTGGCTAGATTTCTGATGACCATTACATGCATGAATGATGAGGAATGGAAGAAAGTTGTTTTGTGGCAATATTTATTTTCATTCTAGTGACAAATATTTCAAGTTGAAACTGTGTGAGTGTAATTATGGGTTGTACATTGTGGAACTGTGATGAGGATAGTGTGTTGTATGACAATATTAGACATGTGTGTATATATATATAAATGTGCGTGTAGTTTTGTGTTGTTGTTGTTATGTGAGTTCAATTGACAATTGCTGTGTTATGTGTATACTGTGATTTGTGTCATGTTTAAAATGTGAATTTATTGTAGTGAACATCATAACATTCATATTCTCAGTACGGATTAAAGGAAAGTCGGCGAATCAGTCATACAGTCTGATACTAGATGCTCTGTTCAGAGCAATATTTCTGCCGTGTCTATTCATTGGCATTTTTACAAGAGTTTTGTATTGTCAATCATCGCTGCATTTCACAATACCCCCCTCACCCAAAACAAGTTGAGAATGAAAAAAAACGAAAACGTTTTAAACATGAACATTTTTTATGCGAAAATTATTACATGCTGCGTATTATAAATGTAGATGTTTTTGTATCTAACTGATTTTTTTCAAAATACAAATGAACATGTTAATTGTGTTGAAATCATAAATTAACGATGTATAGCTGCTTCAGTATACTATATTATATGCAATTAGTTATTGTATGCAGATTGAATTTGTTTATGGCTTAATTAAAATACTGTAGAACCTGTGTTATGGGTCACCTGTAATATGCAGTCACCTAGCTTTAGTTACGGGTATTAATGAACAGAACAGGCCTTTTTTTCATTTCAAATAAACCTGTATTGAAAACACCTGTTGTAAGTGACCTTATTTGATGTAACTCTTGATAAGCTGCTCAAGATGGGGTTGACTGCGTATGGTTAGGTAAACAGTTGCGAATGCCTCATTATGGTTTAAATCAAAGTGGTTGGGATATTGTTGAATAATGACAATCACATGAATAGGAAGTAATGTAATTTAACACATTTATTTTTATTAATTTTCATCTCCGAACCTGGATTCACCAACAAAATTATATTGATTTACCTGAAGCCTGCTTTTGATATTGATGCATTATTGACTAGCCTGCGATATTGATGCTTGTCATTGTTGTACAAGAAGGTGATTATACAATGTACAAACATGGCAGATTAGGACACAGGCTTGGTGAATCCTTAACATGATCCTGTAATATACTGGAAACAATGTTACAACTGGATATGTGGATGTTGTGTGTGGTTCGGTATAATACAGTGACTGTGTTGCTGTGCGCTTGTTAAATGTGCAGATGCAGTTTGTCTAATTGCTTTCCAGTTTCATTGTGGGTTTGTTATGCTGTGTGTGCATCATCAAAAAGTATGGTCTGTGTGTACTAGAATTTCATATAAATCATTATGAGGATAATGATCTTGGACTATTTATGAAGTTTGTGATTAAATCCCGCTAATCATGGGGCTCGAACTAACGACCTTCAGATCAGGAGTCAGGCACACGTCGACCACTACGCCTCCCTTAAAACAAGTATATGTTCAGTATTGGTGATGATGTTCACTCAAAGACACCAGATCCTAATGCCTACTGGTGTATAGAAACTATTATTTGTAGAATGAATCACATAATACATTAATTGTGCACAGAGTGAAAACTCTTCAATATTTATACATGATTATAACATTATAATATTCCCTGTATCAAATATGTTAAAATCATACAATATATTATTTAAGTCTTTCTAAGGTTCATTGTAAGCATTATTTCTCTGTTTATGTTTTAATATCCCTGTTTGTTTTCATAAGTGAACATCTTCTTTCCGAGTCTAACCATTTTATGAAAAGTTTTACAATTTATTTATAACAAATCAGCGTTATTTATCAATGTAAATATTTATAGTATTTGTTATCATTGTGATGATCAATAAAATTACATTTTAATTCTTAGTATTGTTTTATGATTCCTTTAGGAAATAAGGAATTATATCAGCTGAGAACAATGTATATATTGGTCCCAGATATCAGGAAGCCTATATATTTCATATTTTCAATTCAAAGTGGAAAGCCTTTTTCCTCCACTCAGTTGGCTACACAAATTGTATTTCATTTACAACATGACTTTCTCTTACTAACTGACGTGTTTCTAAACCGAAAGTAAACAATTTATTTCTCAAAAACGAAAGAAGGGTTTTCTAATTTGTCATCTATGGTGGCCTATTTCTGCCACCAGTTAACTACTTAAATAACTAGATAACTATGTGGTTATCACTTTCAAGAATCTAAATAACTTCTCAATTAATTAGATAATTGTGTGGTTAACTAGATAAGTATCGTGAAAAATGTTCATACCAGTTAAATAGCTAAACACGAAAAATTGTCTGATAGTGCATGACATGATTGGTTACAAACAGAGGCCGACATCTGTTATGCATCAGGACATCAACATTGTTCTTCTCATTCACATTCTACAGTGTATGCCATGGATGCTTCAGTGGCAGCCAGATTTCTTCGGTGAAAGTAAGGTGTTAAGTGTCTTGTTTATTGCAAATTGCGTAATTACGTCAAGTTCAGTGAAATGAAAAATAGTTTCCTCGCAAGAATATCATTCCTTACAAAATATTTAAAAAACGTTTTTACATACTTTAAAGCTTTTTAAATAAAAAATTAAAATGTCAGGTGGTCGAGTGTTTTTTAAAAAAAACAGCGTGATGAAAACTTGATGTGTTTGATGTAGTACACAAATACATGTCTTAAGATCAGTTAGTATTATTGAAATACCGAAATATAGTGGTAATATAATGAAGGCATGGGGGAAATAACAGCAGTTTGTAGAATGGTTCTTTCTGTTCGAAATTAATTTCAATATTTCCTCCATATTTTCAACGGTTTTACAGTTTCATGTCGCAAAATTAAAATTTCATTTTATATATGTATATATAAATATTTAGTTCATTGCCAACATTTGTGATCAAGTATATTCAACCATGAAATAAATGTTATTTCATTGCAAACAGTTTTAAGCGACGCGACATTATGTCTGCATACATTCTTTATTTAGTCATAAGGAAATTAAATGTGTTTACGTAAATTATGCAAACATAAAAAATCAATTTGTAGGTGAAAAGGGAAGAGTTATAAGATACCAAAATAGATGTGCTCCTTTCACTGATACAAGGAAGTTTTGAAGTAAAATATGCTAAATACATGTCGTGTTAAGTGTTGGGTGATATTTCACTTGATGTGTCGATCTAACCTCGCATCTACCATAAACTCACGAATAATAATAATTTTACAATCAGTTTCTGCATTCTTTTAAGGTAAATATGTATTGATGGTCTTTTTCAGAAAATGGTTAGTCATTTGACATTTCCTTAATTAGTACCCATGTTTCCCAAAACCACAAATACACGAGTCATATACAGGAGTTTCTACCACGAAGTACGCGCCGAATTATAGCGCTTGTATTGGAAATATATGTTTTGCAGTTCTGGGAAACTTTTAAGAAATGTTGTAATGCAGTGTTTGAATCTCATTGAAATCAGCCCCTAACTTTAGCTCCATTATTTTCCGCTGTTAGGTATAGTATAGGAGCGTGCGACTGGAGCTGATTTTTATGAGATTGGCAGTGTTTAGGAGTATGTCTGTAAGAATTACGAATATGCACGTGGTAAACTAAAAACGATTATGATTCGCTTACGGAAATTTCTACTTAATAGCCCTGTATTATTTTCATGCTTAGAATACAACCTACATTTTCAGCCAATGAAATGACAGAACGGCTCCCGTTAAGTACTACGCTTATTCATTAATAATTTCGACTTTTCGCGGGCTTTTTAAGCTCCGCCTACTGCGAATCTTTGAGAGCGTTACCATATTTGGAAATTTACTATTCTTGTCCGTTATAGCTTTTACCCGTTCACACCACGTGATCGTTTTACACTGTTTTGTTTATGTTTCGTCAAAACAAGAGCGCCACGGTCGTTTATATTTATCGACAAAGGGGCTTAACACAATTATTAAAGTTAGTTATTGGCTTTGTTGTTTGCTGGCACCAAGTCTATGACAATACTGTTAAGTGTCACCTGCATGTACTTTATCGTTTTTTATCTGTTTTGACCATTGATCGTTTTGATGTTTGTGCCACTTAGCAAAATCTTAATTTGACCTTTTGGCTACGCACTTTGCTTATCCGTTTATAGGCTGTTCTGAAACCCCAATTTAAACAACTTTATTTTTCCAATAAAGTAACAAACCAAAAGAACATGAACTTTAATTTCAAATGCATGTAAATCAATGGTACATCCATTTTGAAACGCTTACAAACAAGTGTGTGACGCTAAAATCGCTACACACATGTTCCAGATTTCGCGTTGAAATTTGAATGCGTATCGGCCAATCAAAATGTAGGTTACATTCTAAATCAGTTAGTAGATATTAAGTAAAATCTTATTGGTTAAGAAGAGGGCTCGCTCGCTACGCTCGCTCCGCCCCTTCTTAATCAATAAGATTTTACTTAATATCTACTAACTATTACATAAAGGTCAGGACCAGGTTTTTTTTTACAAAAATATATATTTGCATCAAACACGTCAGATCTTTTCGGCACATACAATTTAAATCCTCCGCATTATAATCATCTCCCATACAGCGTTAATGATTTGTTGTATGCGTGTGGTGATAAATCACAAAAGCGTGGTTATACAGTTTTATGATTTTATTAAGACTGGCCTTAGTAGGATGAGTAAAATATCTGAGAATGTTAAAATTGGTACTCTAATGAAAAGACATGTGTTACTATTCAAAATAACAAATTCAGAACGTCCACAAATTCACATTGTTTACATAATAGGATCATGTCGAAAATCTGAGTGATAAAGGCTTACATACACCAACTTTCTTGTCTTTTCTAAGGTATGTAATACTCCTTGGACAAGGTAGTTTACATTTAAAGGAGAATGCTATCCCCGTTGTATGGCTCCCATGTAGAGTGTATTTTACCCTGCAACATAGACTTAAGATAGAACTTGACTCAATGGAGGCCAATCAAACTATAACCAAGGTTTCAGAGCTTTCTCTTTGGGTGAATTCAATTTTGTATTGAAAAGTCGTCGGGAAAACTGAGATTTGGTCTCGGTCCTAAGTATTCGATGACCACATTACGATGTACACTCGAAGACGACTTACACCAAGTGCTTGAGAGTACTTGACGCGACATAATGCTATTGGTCAGTGTTACTTCGTCATTTTCGACTACATTCAATACGTACGTCGTTCGGACTGTGCAGATATTACCGACTGCTTATGGGATAGTAGGAGTTCTCAAAGCATATTTCAAAGGAAAGTAGACGAAGCATTCAAATCACGGTCTACAGGCAGTGACATCTTTTTATGGTGACATTCTAGGTTATGGACGTTCCAGGGTAGAACATAATGTACAAGAGTAAGTAATATATTTGCGCATGCGCAGAGAGGTTTATAGATACATACATATTACCACAGTTAAAACTTCAATAGTTCATATTTGCATCGAATATGATTGCTGAATGCGTGAACGTGTTTACAATTCTATACAGCTTAGCAGACTCCATATTCTACGCTCCCACACGGCACTTTACTGCTGTAACTTCACACAAGAGTCACGCTATACGCAGCTACAAATTTTGTTCTAATGTACGTCCAGCATAATTTCCCGTATTTTTGTAATTATGTACCTTCGCCTGTCTTAGGTTATCATAGCTTAGATGTCGGAAATAGTGTTAGAAAGCGGACAAAGAAGTTATGTGGCGCAGCAGCAAAAAGAAAGGTTGATCTATACGGTCGAGGAAGTATCCAGTTACTGACATCTTCTCTAGATTGACCAGTTGCTTTGTAATTGTTGTACTGTCGAGTTTGTCCATATTTTAAACTATTTCCTTCTACTTAATCACCAGACTGTTCTGTGATACAGCTTCACTGGATACATTTCCTCGATTGACACGTACAAATCATAGGAATTATATAGCTATACATGTACTTATAAAATGAGATTCTACAACTTAATTACAGTGTCAATACAATATTCAATGTTTATGCAATCATTGAACTCGGTTAATAGAATATCAGATATGAGTGGTTTATGGTCCGTGTTAAAATGGTTTTAACGAGTAGAATTGCATAATCCGAGTTTGACAGCTTCATGACGTCATCATCACAAAAAGGCTATGACGTCGTAGAACTGCTCTTCCTCCTATAACAAAATTTTCGAAACAAGTGGACTGAAAACAGCAATTTCCACCGATCATGCCTTATTGTCACTGATAAATTCACGTCGTTGCTGTTTTCCAGGTCAGAAATCACTTCCGGAACACTTCTTTCAAAGAAAATACAAAACATATCTACAAATACGAAGAAACTGACATCGACACACTTAAATATCAGATGTTTGCGTGCGATTGCTGTTGTCAAGTTTTTGCTTGTCAGGGACTTTACAAGCTTTCAGGGCGTTGTCGCTAGGAAGAGTGCGTGATTTCAGTTCATTCGTTCCGCTCAGTGTACTCTTTCCAGTTCCACTTGTCCGTGATATATAGTACGATCTAAACACTCGATTGTTGAAGAGCAACTCCTGAACCGCTGTTGCGTACCTTTTGTTTGTATAATAATATATTATCCAGTTCGTTGATGGATGTATGTGCGCAAACACGGTGATAATCACGTGTGCTTCTAGTGGGTAATCGTCCTTTGTGTCGGTTACGAGAATCAAAGCGTACGGAGCCCAGCATATGAGGAAGACAATAAATATTATGCACAATGTCTTGGCAAGGCGGAAATTGCTCTGAAAATTGGCTGGCATACCCATTTGATCATGTTCGCGCATGCGCTTTGAGTGTGCTCGTACAAATAAATATATTCTCAGATAACAAGATGTTATCATTATGGAAGGAATCCATACTAGTGTTATTGAGAACACGACCGTGTAAGACTGTGTCGCCATCCGGTCCCAGATACATTCAATGCTCTTTCGGTCAAAGCCATGGTCGCCAATGCCGGCAGCATTTAACAAAACCAAAAATCCGCCGATAAAATAAACGCTGATGCACATACATATAGATTTGCGTGTTGTGAAAACACGTGTGTATAGGTGAGGAGCACAAAGGCACATATATCGGTTGATGCTCATTAGACCAATTGTCGTCAGAGAGGCCACACATGATATTGTGCAAAAGCTTGCAATGGTCTGACATAGTCCGGGCACTTTGTCGAAAAACTCCTCCCCTTCCACTTTGGCTAAAACAGAATGTTAACGTGTTAACTATCTTGATTGGTTTTATGTTGCCAATAATATTTAAAGGTACATAGTCTTATTTTACTGACAAAACATCCTTAGTCATAAATATGAGAAAATCAGTGATAATTGCCTTCATACAGATGTACTCTACATACTGCATTGTCACTTTTCTTACATGTTTCCGAAAAACTTCAAAGACAAGTGTGCAATTCCGGTATTTTCTATCCTGACCTACACGCACAGTTAGCGTTGGCGTAAGAAATACATGCATCGGAGTCGTGTTGTGATGTTCCAGGAACAGTTTTAAGAAAAGTTATAATGCAATGTTTTAGATTAAGTCTGTATGAAGACATTAACATGCAATTTTCTAAAAATCATCTACCTTTAAGACATTCAACACCTAGTTGCTTAATAATTGCTTTTTATTTGGTAATTTACAATAAATCTACCAATTGTTGTAATTATCTACTCTACCATCTACTGCAACTTATATGAATTCTCGATGACTGCTTCCTGGGTTACTAACCGGTACTCGCGTAAATTTCACACATTGTGAAGTTCGCTGTTTAACCTCGCCCATTGCGGGATTCAAACCCTCGATCTTCGGATAAGGAGTCAGGCGCGCAAGACATCGACCACAATGCCTTGCTATTCATTTTAAAAGGTGAAGACCTATAAAATTATATAATATAAAACAAAAAGAAATGTAAGCTTACCAACGAAACTCATTAAATCAGCGGCTGTGGTGACATACAGGTCGGAAATGGCCAAGTTTACCATAAAGATACACATCACATTGCGGAAATGTTTCCTTGTGACTATTACCATTATAGTAAGAATGTTTCCAAAAGTTCCAACCACACTTCCAAGCAGTATTACGATCAAACAAGGTATGGCTAACCCAGGCTTATCTCTAATGAATTCTAGCCGTCTGTAGTATAGTGTCCTTGGTACCTCTGATAAATCAGGTCCGACATCGGAGTTATTGTACATTTTGTAATTGGTATTTGACTTGTTTCGTAATATGACCGCTTAGCCTGAAATAAAAAAGTATGTTTTAAAAACACATTAAACTGATCAAACAAAAAGGCAAGGGAAGTAGAAGTCACTGAAGCATAATATTTATACTATCATACATTAAGGTTTGATCTCTACCATTTTTTTGCATACTAAATATACGTTTTTTGACTTCCTAGATTTTGATTTGTCATGGTTTGAAAATATTATAATTCAACAGGAAGTCGATCGATCCACCGTAACACGGAAGTTGGGTATGTTTTTCAAGTCATTATAAGGATACAAGGATATACAGCAAAGTAAATGTACATTGTACTCGTGCTCCCATCGTATCCCTTATAATTTATTGTATTTTAAATCCTATATTGTGTCTGGTTACACTGAACGTAAGTGAAATTAAAACGTGATTTATCACTCTCGTATTTATTTAAAAAACTAAATAATATTGTGCATATATTTGTCCTGCTCATTTTCTTATAATCAAAACTTTTGATTATTAGAAAATGAGCAGGCAAAATATATGCACAATGATCTGAGTGTTTAACAGTTTCCATGTATTATAAGTTTATTTTGAATTACTAAACTTTTATAATGAAGAGTACTTAACACATTATCGGCATTGTGTATCATCCTACCAAGGACCGGAGAGATCATCTACAACCCGCATGCAATCATCCTACCAAGGACCGGAGAGACCATCTACAACCCGCATGCAATCATCCTACCAAGGACCGGAGAGACCATCTACAACCCGCATGCAATCATCCTACCAAGGACCGGAGAGACCATCTACAACCCGCATGCAATCATCCTACCAAGGACCGGAGAGACCATCTACAACCCGCATGCAATCATCCTACCAAGGACCGGAGAGATCATCTACAACCCGCATGCAATCATCCTACCAAGGACCGGAGAGACCATCTACAACCCGCATGCATTCATCCTACCAAGGACCGGAGAGACCATCTACAACCCGCATGCAATCATCCTACCAAGGACCAGAGAGACCATCTACAACCCGCATGCAGTCATCCTACCAAGGACCGGAGAGACCAAAGGGCTTTCGCGCGGGAATAATAATTTCACCGAATGGTCAGCTCGACTTTGACCAGAAAATATACAGGGGACATCTACAACCAGCAGGCAAACAACACACAAGTCGCGGCAAAATTGCTCTTATGTGAAACTGATAAACTATATGTTCGGTTTTACAAGAGTATGTCCTTCTAAAGGAAGTTTTTGACATTTCTATAAAAGATACATACATCAACGTGTGGTTGCCTTTGACTTTACTGAATAAATATCTCGACTGTGGGATAGTAGATAAATTCATAAGATATTTAAATTTTCTTATCAATTCAGTCCTAAATGAAATATGATATCCATACTTTTGAAATAATATGATATGCAAGTTTGCGTCAACAAAATTACAATATATGAATTATTTTATCCTATGCCCCTCAAATATACCCCTCATATAAATAGAGGATCTTACATGAGTGCTTATTTGATATTGTTTTTATGAAACGAGTCGACTGAATATGACGCGAGGCTCTGCCGAGTCGACTCTATTTATCACATAACACCATAAATGGATTGTTTTCAATCTTTAAATATACTTAACTATTTATGTAACTAGTTACATATGATATTTATGTCACTGCTTTATGCCACTCCTGGTGTGCAAGTTAAATGTATATGATAAAACTATTTAACATGATAAAAATAGTGTTGACATCATATGATTTATTTTTCTTAGAATGAGAAATAAAGTACATTGGTGTGAACTTAAAACCTCCTTCAACAGTTATACAATCATCTATATATTTGGATGTGTATACTGTCACTTTGCTTAATGATATAATAGCGATGTTGACATTTTAAGTTATATAAATATTTCAGGTGCCCCATAGGGTTTAAATATTCCAGTAAATAGTTAAACAAAAACTTAACATAAACATGCAATAAGCATTAATTAATATTTGGCAATAAACAAAAATAATTAAGTTCTAGAAATATGAATTTCTCCCAACCATAAGACGTTGTTTAAAGATACATTGGTGTTCAAAAGAAATTATTTTAAATTATTATCAAAGGCAGATATTTCGATTGAATAAGCGATAAAATCACCATTATCAAGCCAGTATAAAAAAAAATTGCATGTCCTACGAATAAAATACATAACAAAAAAGGTTAGATGTCCTGTGACTAGTCTGTCATGTTATAAAATACTGGTAACCGAAATTGAAAGTAGTCTTGAAATGTTCGTGAATTACTTGGTTATGTGTATAGAAGATATTGTTCGAGCTTATTGGTGTTTTTTCCAGATTTCCAGCTGCAGCGTTCCTTTGTCGTTCTGAAAACAAAAACTAATTTAACAATACATTCGGAAGCAGTAAATCTATACGCGTGACTAGATATGAGACATACTTATATTAACAAATATTAACATTTGTTGCTACAAACTGCTACAACTAAAATAACCGGAATAAAACTACACACATTTCAAGTACTGCATAGATCTGTGAGTTCATTGACACAATAAAGAACACTTTGCTACCCCGACGTTCTACCCTCGGTCACTACGCCTCCCCGACGCAGTGACGGAAAATGAGAATTGACAAACATAATTATATACAGTGAAGTAAGTGTTAAGTAAATTGCCAAATAGAGATATAGTAAAGTAAATGGTAAAAATAAAATTTCTTATCATTTTTGATAATTACTTAAGATAATGTACGTGATACTGCGACGATTTAGCAATTTCAATTCAATACGAAATCAATTTTATTGTGTATAAATTTGTGCAATCATCGTATGATTAATGCATGAATAATGATAAGAATGTATATATTCAATACTTACTTGTTTTAGCAATAATTCGCAACGAGTATTTGGTATATATTAAACCAGATCAAATAAAACAATATGCTTCAAATTCGATTAAAACATTCAATTCACTTCCTGACTCATACAATGACCGAGTTAGATAAGATAGATAAGATATAGACCTTTATAAAACCCGTTTAAAACATATTTTGTTTTTTAGAAGTTCAACCTTTATGTACTTTCATGATTTCTATGCAAAACAAACACTTATAAGGCACGATAAGGAACATATAGCATGAAACCCGGACGTATTCTTTGTACTTTTGTTCAATTCTTTTATAAAATCCCCATAACTTGTTTATGTTTACGGAATTGAGAGGTGAAGGTCACGTACAACACTAGAACAGGTTAAGGACGCGTGAATCACAAAATTAAAACGCAAATGGGCATCAGGCACAAACATAAATTATGGGTGAAAAAAATGTAAACAGACAAAAGAACAGTCCATTCTTAAGTATGGGTACGACCAGCATAGTAATCGGAAACTCTTCGTTTGTATCAAAATAT
The DNA here is from genome assembly GCA_032209605.1 of Mactromeris polynyma. Lineage (NCBI taxonomy): Eukaryota > Metazoa > Mollusca > Bivalvia > Venerida > Mactridae > Mactromeris > Mactromeris polynyma. The sequence goes on from JASFXZ010000008.1 coordinate 9,164,910, forward strand.
ATGGACACTTTAAAAAGACATTGATAAAACCATAATATATTTTATAATTGTGTATAGATACAAAGCCTCATCGGATCGGCAGTTTTAGGCTTATTAATCGAATCCCATTACATACACAATATCTTTAACTATTTACTCAAAGATAACTTGTTTACAAAAACATTTTCATTTTTTGTGTATGTTTGTTGTAATATATTTAATATCATTTTTATATTCTGTACAAATAAAGTCATATGAGTGAAAAAACGTCAGATAATTTCTCATCAGCATAGTCGAGTGTCCCCAGTTTCAGTTACTGTATCTGTGTCTTAGTCAGAGCTCACTGACTCTGTCTGAATCTTCAGAGTCAAAATGAATAATCATTTGTTCCTGCAATGCATCAACAGTAATATCATGTCACCAATAAATATTCGACATATGTCGTTGCCATCAATCTCTGTGTTGTTTCTGTGTTTCTCTTTGGTGATGACGATTTCTGTCTATTCTCTGTATAGATCTTTGGTGATGACGATTTCTGTCTATTCTCTGTATAGATCTTTGGTGATGACGATTTCTGTCTATTCTCTGTATAAATCTTTGGTGATGACGATTTCTGTCTATTCTCTGTATAGGTCTTTGGTGATGACGATTTCTGTCTATTCTCTGTATAGGTCTTTGGTGATGACGATTTCTGTCTATTCTCTGTATAGGTCTTTGGTGATGACGATTTCTGTCTATTCTCTGTATAGGTCTTTGGTGATGACGATTTCTGTCTATTCTCTGTATAGGTCTTTGGTGATGACGATTTCGGTCTATTCTCTGTATAGGTCTTTGGTGATGACGATTTCGGTCTATTCTCTGTATAGGTCTTTGGTGATGACGATTTCTGTCTTTTCTCTGTATAGGTCTTTGGTGATGACGATTTCTGTCTATTCTCTGTATAGGTCTTTGGTGATGACGATTTCTGTCTATTCTCTGTATAGGACTTTGGTGATGTCGATTTCTGTCTATTCTCTGTATAGATCTTTGGAGATGACGATTTCTGTCTATTCTCTGTATAGGTCTTTCGTGATGACGATTTCCGTCTATTCTCTGTATAGGTCTTTGGTGATGTCGATTTCTGTCTATTCTCTGTATAGGTCTTTGGTGATGACGATTTCGGTCTATTCTCTGTATAGGACTTTGGTGATGTCGATTTCTGTCTATTCTCTGTATAGGACTTTGGAGATGACGATTTCTGTCTATTCTCTGTATACGGGTCTTTGGTGATGACGATTTCTGTCTATTCTCTGTATAGGTCTTTGGTAATGACGATTTCGGTCTATTCTCTGTATAGATCTTTGGTAATGACGATTTCGGTCTATTCTCTGTATAGATCTTTGGTAATGACGATTTCGGTCTATTCTCTGTATACGGGTCTTTGGTGATGACGATTTCTGTCTATTCTCTGTATAGGTCTTTGGTGATGACGATTTCTGTCTATTCTCTGTATAGGTCTTTGGTAATGACGATTTCTGTCTATTCTCTGTATAGATCTTTGGTAATGACGATTTCGGTCTATTCTCTGTATAGATCTTTGGTAATGACGATTTCGGTCTATTCTCTGTATAGGTCTTTGGTAATGACGATTTCTGTCTATTCTCTGTATAGATCTTTGGTAATGACGATTTCGGTCTATTCTCTGTATAGGTCTTTGGTAATGACGATTTCTGTCTATTCTCTATATAGGTCTTTGGTAATGACGATTTCTGTCTATTCTCTATATAGGTCTTTGGTGATGACGATTTCGGTCTATTCTCTGTATAGGACTTTGGAGATGACGATTTCTGTCTATTCTCTGTATACGGGTCTTTGGTGATGACGATTTCTGTCTATTCTCTGTATAGGTCTTTGGTAATGACGATTTCGGTCTATTCTCTGTATAGATCTTTGGTAATGACGATTTCGGTCTATTCTCTGTATAGATCTTTGGTAATGACGATTTCGGTCTATTCTCTGTATACGGGTCTTTGGTGATGACGATTTCTGTCTTTTCTCTGTATAGGTCTTTGGTGATGACGATTTCTGTCTATTCTCTGTATAGGTCTTTGGTAATGACGATTTCTGTCTATTCTCTGTATAGATCTTTGGTAATGACGATTTCGGTCTATTCTCTGTATAGATCTTTGGTAATGACGATTTCGGTCTATTCTCTGTATAGGTCTTTGGTAATGACGATTTCTGTCTATTCTCTGTATAGATCTTTGGTAATGACGATTTCGGTCTATTCTCTGTATAGATCTTTGGTAATGACGATTTCGGTCTATTCTCTGTATAGATCTTTGGTAATGACGATTTCGGTCTATTCTCTGTATAGGTCTTTGGTAATGACGATTTCTGTCTATTCTCTGTATAGATCTTTGGTAATGACGATTTCGGTCTATTCTCTGTATAGGTCTTTGGTAATGACGATTTCTGTCTATTCTCTATATAGGTCTTTGGTAATGACGATTTCTGTCTATTCTCTATATAGGTCTTTGGTAATGACGATTTCTGTCTATTCTCTGTATAGGTCTTTGGTGGATTCCTGTTGATACGGATGCTCTCTCCAACGACTTGTTAAGGAATATACTGAGACCATTCTCCTTCTCTGATTTACAGAAAACGTGCACTCGTTTGACACTGGCCTTTGCATCAGCAGTAATTTGGTTTCTCTAAGACGACACGTTTGAAGATGTGGATTAATGTGCCCGTGAATCATGTTCAAAAGTATAAAGTTGTGCGTACACAGCACACGACAGATGCGATAGCTTAGTGCTTAAATATTAAGTAACAACATTTCATTTACATTTCTGAAATTATTAATGATTGTCTTGGTTACTTGAAATTACAAAGAGAGGCTTATGATTAATGTGTATTAATTATTCAGGTAATATAAATAAACAAGAAATATCTTTTAAAAAAGATGGTCGGCGCAACTTGTAGCGAATCCAGAGCTAGCACTGACATCGTTATTCGAACTTGACCGCGGCAAATACATATCTGGAGATGAATAACGAGCTAGCTCGTACATCGTTATTCGAGTTTCTTTATAATTGAATACAGACCTAGTACACGCCCTCCAAACTACTCGCGCTTTTTCACAAAATTGAGAACATTTTTTTGTTGGGGGTCGGTGAGGGTTGAAAACAAATGTCTTCATCGGTGGAGGCGGGTCCTAAAATATATTGTCTTGCATTTTTAAACTCACAACAACAAAACTTTGAGGGCACCTCAAATTTTTAAATTTAAGTCTGTAAGAGTGACTTCCCTTTAAAATCAGGGAAGGTCACTCTCAAAACTTTAAATTTAAGTCGGTAAGAGTGACTTCCCTTTAAATTCAGGGGAGGTCACTCTGAAAATGTTTACATTTAAATCTGTAAGAGTGACTTCCCTTTAAAATCAGGGGAGGTCACTCAGAAAAACTTTAAATTAAAATATGTTACGGTGACTTCCCTTTAAAAACAGGGGAGGTCACTCTTAAATCTTTAAATTTAAGTCGGAGAGAGTGACTTCCCTTCTTATTCAGGGGAAATCACTCTGAAAAACTTTTAAATTAAGTCGGTCAGAGTGACTTCCCTTAATTATCAGGGGAGGTCACTCTAAAAACTTTAAATTTAAGTCGGTCAGGGTGACTTCCCTTCTTATTCAGGGGAAATCACTCGGAAAAACTTTAAATTAAGTCGGTAAGAGTGACTTCCCTTTATTATCAGGAGAGGTCACTCTGAAAACTTTTTATTTAAATCTGTAAGAGTGACTTCCCTTTATAATCAGGAGAGGTCACTCTAAAAACTTTAAATTTAAGTCGGTAAGAGTGAATTCCCTTTATAGTCAGGGGAGATAACTCTAAAAAAACTTAAAATTTAAGTCGACGAGAGTGACTTCCCTTTATTATCAGGGGAGATCAAACTGAAAAACTTTAAATTTAAGCCTGTAAGAGTGATTTCCCTTTAAAATTAGGGGAGGTCACTCTGAAAACTTTAAACTAAAGTCGGTAAGAGTGACTTCCCTTCTTATTCAGGGGAAATAACTCGGAAAAACTTTAAATCAAGTCGGTAAGAGTGACTTCCCTTTATTATCAGGGGAGGTCACTCTTAAAACTTAAAAATTAAGTCGGTAAGAGTGACTTGTCTTCATATTCAGGGGTGGTCACTCTGAAAAACTTTAAAAAAGTCGGTAAGAGTGACTCCCGTTTATCATCAGGGGTGGTCACTCTGAAAAACTTAAAATTTAAGTCGGTTAGAGTGACTTCCCTCAATAATCAGGGGAGGTCACTATAAAAACGGAGATAACGGAAAATTGCCGGAATGTAACGAAAATTACCGAAAAATGCAAGAAATTAACGGAAATACCTGAATAATGCCGAAAGTTAAAGGAGATTTCAGACTCGGGTATATCATGACGCACGTATTATGACCGTGCGACCACATACACGCATCATGCGGTATTCGTCTCTAAAAGAAAACGAACAGAAATAAGTGTACAAATGCACTGATAAGCTCAACGGCTGCTCCTTATACAATTAATATAAGGAAACAAACGGAGCAAGATCCGCGCCAAGCAGAAATGAGCAATACGCTTGATTGCTACGTGAAAAATACCAAAAACACACATATACGATTGCTTAATAACTTTATAACGGCTTTCACAGAAATAGATCTGACGATATTCAGGTGTATTTCTATCTCCAATAAATTTAAATTAGCATTAAATGCAACACCGTTTCTGAGAAAAGCTGTCGTTTGGATTAAACAACTTGGTTTTTGATATTGCGTTAAAATCGACAGCTTAATGAAATAGATATTAGCAAAAGTATAATATCAAAGTTCAGGATTTTACGTCTCTACATTTAATGTTTGTGCCCCGGGGGCATACGCAAACTACACAAAATCTTACTCTATCCTATAACAATACACGTAACATAAACGTAATGGAAATATATTTCAGTACAGTCCTAGAGTTTTCAAGCTGTTTGTAACACACAGTTCTGGCATATTTTCCATGGCAAATATTCTTCCCAAATTAAATGAGCATTTTTCTAAAGCCAATGTCAAAAGAACATTTGTTGCTCAATATTGTGCATTTAATTCATATGCAGCAGTCTGGGGCGACACTGTAAACATTTATTGCCTACATCAACTGTGTCTTTTAGTCACGTATTCCAATTAGTATATTTAATTGGATATAAGACCAACAATCTAGCATATACTAGTACATCCTAGTTCAATCGCCGAGACGAATACGACCAGTCCCTTAGACAAATGCATACAAACATACGAGCTTCAATGCTTTCAAATCTTCCTTCCCTATAGACACCCACCCCTGGTATCTTGACAGTTTCAAACAGGCTGATAACGTATTCAATGATGATCATAACCTGTGTTATCCTGATTTTATTCTTGTTGTTACAATTTTATACTGCACTGTTTACTTTTGACGTCTTTCTGTCATTATGTTATACTTTTATCTTGCAATGACGCATACCTGCTATAAAACATCCGAAAAGGGAGTCAGGCAGAGTCTACTTCAAAACATCACAAATACCACATTATCATAGACAACATTTATATGATTTAAATCCGTTAATTACATTTCGTAAAACAAATTCAAAACAAAGACGTCATGAAATGTGAAGAAACATTAAAGTCAGTGCTAGCTGTGAGTTCGCTACAAGGTCTGTTTTCAAATATTAAGAAAACTCGAATAACGATGTACGAGCTAGTTCTTTATTCGACTCCAGATATATATTCGCCGCGGTCAATTTCGAATATTGATGTCGGTGCTAGCTCTGTGGTCACTACTAAGTCTGTATTTAAATATTTAGAAAACTCGAATAACGATGTACTCGTTATTCTACTCCAGATATGTAGTCACCACGGTAATGTTCGAATGTTGCTGTCATTGCGACCTCTGGATTCGCTACAAGGTCTGTATTCAAATATGTAGAAAACTCGAATAGCAATGTACGAACTGGCTCGTTATTCGACTCCAGATATGTATTCGCCACGGTAATGTTCGAGACCACCTCAAAATTAACACCACAATTTCGAGTCCATTTTTCTGTTTTGCTCTTTATTCAACATCAATATCAAGACCACCTCAAAATTAAGACCACCTCAATATTAAGACCACCTCAAAATTAAGACCAGTTGACAAGGGTCCCAATCATGGTCTTAATAATGAGGTTTTATTGTATGTTATATATGAAGAAATCTTCAACGGTAATTGCAATATCTCGGACAAAACATATATACACAGTAGGAAAAGTCAAACAATAACAGTACCAAAACACAACATGTTATAAAATCGAACTGTATATAAAAAAAATATATCAGTTATTTTACTCTGTGTTTACATTGGACATGTGTTGCTGTTTTAAATAACTCCACATGCCAGGTAATAAATCGTTATAAAGTTACGTTTAACACCGGGTAGCTTTTACATGCGAGTATATTATCGTATCTCCTGGTAAGCACTACTTAGGCATATTGTACAACCATACACAAATCAAACATTACGGAATGTTTGGGTACGTTAACCTTTCAAATTTATAAAATTTGCATACAAACGTACTTACTAACTTAACTGATATATCCGCTCGATGATTAGATTTCAACAAGATATTTCCGATTCCAAACAGTAGGAACTATTTCGAATCAAATACACTAATTGCGCGAGCAACTAACATTTACGATCGTTTACGATTTAAGACAGAAGCAGTGTCAGTAAAGCATCATCTTTTCATCTTTATCTAAAATCCCCTTCTTATTTTAAAATTTGAATTCCGGGTTGTTGACAATGAATACACTTTTCTTGTTAAAACATCAATATGACAATCCTAACGTGAATATTAAACATAATTTAATTGTATACAACCCGGACGTATTCTGAACAAAAATGTTTACCTTTTATTTACAATGATAACAGATACTGCATACGACAGGTATGGACCGTGCCTCATTTTGTTCTCTTGCTGATAATGAGGAAAATCAATTAACAGAACGGTTTCTTCACTTCAATGTTAATTTCTTTATGAATGCATGCATCTCAAAAAGTGAAAAATGCCCCAAGTTTAAATCCTTGAATAAAACTGATTAAAATAATGATATAAGTTAAAAGACTATCACATATTGTCAATGATTTGAACTTTCGTCCACGACAACAATTTTATCCTCTTGAATTGCATGACCTACATTCATTTCGAGCAAATTCTTTATTAATCTAATCTTCACATACAATATAGAATTTCTGTTGGAACCCTGGCAGAATGTTGTCTGGTAAACAGTGACATCGTAGGAAGACGTCATGAGATGGTGTATGTTAAAAAAAGACGGGATTCCATTGCAACTTTGTACCCTCGAATGGCCTCAATCCGGAGGATAAGGAAGCTATCATGCCAATTTGCAAAAAATATAAATGAAACCATTAAAACTTAATATTCCTTGATAAATGACCTATGGCACTATTTTCATCAAGACATTGTCATTTTCAATTACCCACTATTGTCCTATTTTCGATGTGGTCAATCAAGGAAAGTAAATATTGTAAACAAACAATAATTAGATAAGTGGCCACGTTGTGAAACATTTTGAAATAGCAATTAAACGTCCTTCATTTCTATTTATTCATATGCAAAAAGATTTATTAAAGAAATGCTTTTTCTAGTTGTACTTTTATTTTCAACTTCAGAAATGATTACCAAGAGGTCCGCCCATATCACAGTCAATGTGCAGCAGAGACAGCAGTCGGAGAATGTACCTACCGGAACCAGAAGTTCTAAAAGAGCATGCGTGTAAGCCTGTGCAGTTTTCTGGGATAAATATCAAGAATGATCTCCCTTGATTATCGGCTTTGTTTAAGCCATTTCCTCTAACTTGGATTGTCTCCCTTCGCCACGAAAATGACACCTGTCAAACTAGTCAATAATCAATAATCGATATTGGGTCCATGCTATAACCGAATTTAACGTCTCTTGCTAATTATCATTAGCGACTAACTTAGCCACTGTGTTTCGACAGCATGTTGAAATTGCCTTGGGCAATAGTTTGACTTTAATGAGGGTGAATAGAACAACAATGACTTAAACGTGATATTCCAATAAATCTTCAATCACGGCAACAACTAAAATTTCAGTGGAAACAGAAAATGTGTTGTTAAAATAAATAATACATTTTTGTAAATAAGTTTGTTATCTCGAAAGTATGTGAACATTATTACTGATAAATTGTCGCAGATTGTTTAAAGATGAATTTATAAGATCAGCAAGCTAGCTTATAAGAACAACAAGAGTATTACAGTAAACTGTCGTAGTCGACATTTAAATAATTATACATGGCTTACAACCTTAAATAGAGCTACAGGTACTAACATGATAACGATTGACGTCTGTGAATAATTAAAAAACATGATATGGCATTTATCCTGATCATTCTATGAATACTGTGAAAGCTACTACCACGGACCAATATACCATATAGGTCCGTGCTACTACGAATTGTCTACAGAAATTAAACTCAGAACATAGATTAACGATTACCCGAGAAAAGTTGCAAAATATTTGGTTAAAGCGTATCTTAAAAGTAAAAATTCGTCTTATACTTAAAATAAAATAAAATTACTATATACCGTCAGAAACAATACTTCTTTTCATAAGAAACGTTGTGTATTACCTCCCAATTACAAAACTATGAAATACGAGTGAAAATGTTTGTCAAATTATTATGCTTGTATATAGAATTATCATTTTTGTCAGAGGAATGTTAATATTACTGTATTTAATATGTTATTCATTTATGGCTATCAGATGGTTCGTAGGGAGTCTCAAAAGTTTGCGTAGCTTGTAATACAAAACAAATTATTTATTTAATTTCATGTCATATCAAACTGTACTTTATGTTAAACAGTGACTTATAGGTCCATTGGGCCGGGTGTATTTGTTGTAAGTTATATATTTATTGTCTTGTAACTTCTTATACTTGTCACTTTAATAAACACTTTTCTACTACTACTACTATTCAAATGTAGACAAATATCAAATCTCGTGCTTTTTCCCCCCGTTATGTAGGTTTTATAGGTCCTTTGTCTGAATAATTGCAACATCTCTATTACAATATACAGTCGACTCTCGTTAAGACGAACTCGCTTAAGACGAATTTTCCGTTATGTCGAAGTTTTTCAAAAGTCCCGATTTTATCCTTCTTTGTCTATATGCATTTCTGTCGGTTAAGACGAATTATTGTCTCGAAGTTTTTCGTTACGTCGAAGTTTTTTCGAAGTCCCGCTTAACAAGTTCGCACCTTAAATCTATTGTTTAACACGAAGTCGGATCGTATCTTGCTGGCGACGAATGTTTTCACACGTCAATGAGATAATTTACCTGTATTTTCGCACATTTAATTATCGATTGTTTACATAATTGAAGGATTTGTACATGTTTGCAAAATGTTAGACTACATTGTATGAATGCAAACTTGTCGAATTGTTGAACACTGCGATCAAACCGATAGTTTGTAAAACATGCCAAAATGAGTGATTTAATTAAGCTTGTACTTTAACTAAAACACGTCATCTTTAACATTTGTTTTATGCAAATGGCGATCAAACCGCGTTTGTTGTTAAAACATGTCAAAATGAGTGAATTCTTAAAACTGTATAAATATTATGAACTTATAGCATTCTATCTCAATTCAAAATGAATGATCAACATATCAATACAAATCTGCAAAATAACGTCTAGAAGTTCTTAATGAGTAGAACATAAATTGCAACTAAAGTAATATTCATAAACTTGTATTTCAGTCGTCACGAACTAGACTTTCTTATGTGACACCACCAAAATAGCCCCCCGACTTTTAGGTCGAATTTTCGTTAAGACGAATTTTCGTTAAGACGAACTATTTCCGACGGTCCCGAAAAATTCGTCTTAACGAGAGTCGACTGTATATAAATACAAGGATCGAATTAAGCGTGTTCCATATAAATAGCATCACTTTAAATATTTTCATTTCAGTGTAAAGCTATTGATATAGATGAATTCGTCTACACAGAATTGTAAACAAGGTTAAAAATCATCAAAATACTGCCTACAATGAGATAAGTATTATAATTCCAATAATATATGAAGTCAAAATCGTGATAGTCATTCCTTTGCCAAATTACGCTGTTATCAATCCGTATTTAAGTGATTTCACTATTTTTTCCATGCGTTATTTTTTCGTTTAAACTGTTTATATTTATAATAAAAAGCACATATTGTCTTACCCAAGCATAAATCCAATACATAAACCGCAAATCGGTGCTATTTTAACGCCTAAGAACAAAATTAATTTGTGAGCTTTAATTATATTTTGTCAAATAATTTTCCTACGGAAACGGGTATGTGCCAACAATGGTAGACGGACATTAGCCCCTAGGACATTTGCCCCAATGCAAAAATTTGCACATGCGGACATTTGCCCCATTCTAATATTGCACATGCGGACATTTGCCCCATTTTGATATTGCACATGCGGACATTTGCCCCATTCTGATATTGCACAGGCGGACATTTGCCCCATTCTGATATTGCACAGGCGGACATTTGCCCCATTTTGATATTGCACATGCGGACATTTGCCCCATTCTGATATTGCACAGGCGGACATTTGCCCCATTCTGATATTGCACATGCGGACATTTGCCCCATTTTGATATTGCACAGGCGGACATTTGCCCCATTCTGATATTGCACAGGCGGACATTTGCCCCTATATTAGACCCTTCATTATAGGAAAAAGGGAATAGAAAATATATTGAATAGATATTTATTCCTTTATATGTTCATCATTTCATCTTTTTATTTATTCTTATTTTAATAGGAATTTGTTAAAAATATTAGTTGAGCAAAACAAATTAAATATTGTTATGGGTATAATGTCCTATGATATATGTTGAAAGGGCCAAATGTCCGCCTGTGCAATATCAGAATGGGGCAAATGTCCGCATGTGCAATATCAGACTGGGGCAAATGTCCGCCTATGCAATATCAAAAAGGGGCAAATGTCCGCATGTGCAATATCAGAATGGGGCAAATGTCCGCATGTGCAAATTTTAGCATTGGGGCAAATGTCCTAGGGGCTAATGTCCTACATTCGCCAAAAATTAGGCACAATCGGAAGCAATTTGGAAAATGCAGTTTTTCGATGTACATTGTATGTCTATCTGAATCATGGATTTTTTAAATTTATAATCATTGTTAAGTCACAACATATACCAATATCTGGCAGTTTGCACTCGAGGATGTAGGGACATACATGACTCATGGGCTGATCAGGTGTTGTAAAGGTTGAAATGTGTTCATGATCTTCCCTCTGCTGATGCAGTTTACCATCAACAATGTAGTGTTAACTTTAGAACAAATAGAGATATTCCAGTGGCATTTTAAAATGAAGATATAAAACGTAAACATTGTGGTCGTCCTATCAATTCTGATCAGGCTTTATTTCTAATCTCTCAGATTTTCCTTAGTAACACTTGGTCTTTTAATGCTTGATAGTTGTGAAACGTACAGTTTAATACAATGTACCTAGCTTCTTGTCAGTTGATGTTTTACATAACAAAATTATATCCACGATAATTAGTAATGCATCGGTCTCAACTCACCGTGCGTTTTGTTGCACGTACGTTTCCGTAGCTGCGGTCGGATTGCGGAAAATCTCTACGGTTCTTTGCGATTAGACATAACTGTAGCAACTGAAAGGACATCATGCAGTCAAATTACGTTCGCCGATCGGGCCCTTGCGGGTGTCTTGCAGCGTTCGCACGAAACACCAATATAATGCCCGCAAGTTGAACGTACAACCCCGTGCAGGTGACGTGCACCTGACGTACGACAAGGTGCGGCTCCTCACTGCTGTGCACGATTCCACACGGCTCCGTAAGACTTCTGCAAGAAGCCCATGCGATGTTCGCTTGAAGTATGAAAGTGACCTTCTCGAGTCACGTGCGAAAATTTCGAGTGAATATATATATACCAGGCGAGTGCAAGAGGTCATTTCGGCTTCAAGAACACTGTCTTGAGGATTCCGGGTCCGATCTTACCCCTATCGATTGCGTCGGCACTAGAGGCGTTTCTGACCTGTGGTCTTGGATCTTCGACTCCGTTCTTAGATGAACGTACATCTGCTCTACATCGAGCGCAAGTTTGCCGTAAGGTGTGCAGTCACCTTGCCTCGTTTGCACAGTGCAAGTTCGTTGATCTTGCAGGCCCGGATCCAGAAATTCCCGACTGGGGGGGGGGGGGGGTGGCAAACATGATGAAAATGCCCCGCACTTGAGGTGGGGTAAGTACGGGAGGGGTTGTTTTTTACAATATATATATGAAATGGTGGTTTCTGGTTCATCTCGTAGTCTAAATTTGTATGACTCATTCATGAGAATTGCACTTGTATCATCTTGTTAAAAATACAGAACGACCAGAAGTACCATCATTTTAACAAATTTCCAGGGGACAGCTCCTCCTGTACCTACTCCCAGTCAGCCTTCAGTAAAAACCCTTGTCACAAGTGAATAAGAACCCCATTTCGTCATAAACTCTGTGAAATAGTGTAGATATTAAAACTTTCATGCTGATTCGGCAGAAGTTGACTCTTTAATGTCCAAAATGAACATGACCAGGGAGCACACTTATAAACTGTATTAATTGTTAACCGCCTAAAGTATATACTTATCAGAGGGTGTTATGTCCTACTATTAAAATTCATGAAGGGGATTTTGTCCGCCTTGTGCAAAATGAGCTAAGGGGATTTTGTCTGGAGAGGATTTTGTCCTTATACCGTATGGCTTGTCAGGTTTTATGGACGGTAATATCGCGACATACCCATTATCGGTGCTAATTCTAAAGAATTGGAATATTCTCGAATTTCTATAATGAATACTAGTAAACCAATGTTTATGATGATGATTAACATTCATAAATGGAAGAAGTTGTGTATTCATGTAATTTGTTTCAATTTGGATTTGCTTGCAACGCCTATATCAATTAAACGGTTAAAGGTAGATAGTCTTTTTTTATCAAAACACACTAGGAAATAATATTGAAAAAGGCACGTTAATGCCTTCATACCGACATACTCAAAAATACTGCATTATAACCTTTCGTAGAAGTTTTCCGGAATTGCGAAACAGATATTTCCTATATGCAAGCGCTAACACGGCATGTACGTCGTGATAGAAACTCCTGTATCGGACTCGTGTATTTGTGGTTTTGGGAACATGTGTACAAACTGTATGTAGGCATTTTGCTCTTGTTTATGACAAAGCAAATTTAAAAAATACCGTCAATACACGCTGCAGAACTTGCTTGTATGAAAGGACTACAATTATGATGGTGGTCTTATTACTCAATCTTTTGAATTATTAAATTTTCCTTATGACTCGGTAAAGTTGAACTGATTAAGAATGCATGCAGGTATAGTGTTTCGTCGCTGTAATGCGAACGTATTCAAAGAAATCCATTGTGTGTTTTAGTTTCAATACAAATTCTTTATACGATGAGGAAAATGTAATTTAAGATTTAAGCATTTTGAAATGCAATTCTAAAAAGGAGAATGTGAAATTCCCTTCCATAACTTATTGAATTGTTTAAAATTATTTTAAGAAATTTTATTTTCACTGTTTCACACTAAAACAACACCACGACAGATATCTGTCTTTGTTACAATTGATGCTCAATAATCTGTGTTTTACAGAAGCTTTCAACATGATAAGGAAATTGAAAGCACCTGTCTGATGTAGAGTGAAAAGCACAATATTTTTCTAGACGGTCTCAAGGCCGATGACCACATCAGTGGGCCAACTTGTATTACACTTGCTTCCGCTATACTGGTAGTATACAAGAGGAAATCGACCATAAATCAATGTATTGTATTTGAAGTGTTTAAAGAATAGTAACCTTAAGACCTAATCAGTGGATGTACAAATGTAAATTTTATATATTGAATAGAAAAAGGTCACTCCACAGCCGACTGGGGGGGGGGGGGCTTGGTTCCCCCGGTGGATCCGGGCCTGCAGCTACCGCAGTATAAATATGCATCTGATGCCAGTACCAAACCTTGCAGTCACCGCAAGATGAACGTGAACCTTTACTCTTATGGCCCGTTTACCAACAATAACCTTGTAAGAAAATGACTAAAAAATTGTAAAATTATGCAATAATGAAAAATATTAACCAATGAAATTTAATGCAAATCAAATATGTAACCGATTTTAGAATTAACATCAATATCAAGTATGAGTATGACCGACGTAATTACGACAATATCCGCGAGTCAATATTGGAAACGAAAGTAGAAATATTCTATAAATTTCTAGACAGCGTTTAACGATATCGCCGTATTAGCGCAATTCAAACTACTCAACCACTACAATATTGCACCTTTCACTGGTCGTCCGTTTAATCAATTTGTGACGGGCTTAACTTGTCATCTATGTTGGTCCTCAATACGCGTTCATGAATCATGTAAACAAGCTCATGACGAAATACAATACATAGCTAATAAACGCTCATTGGTCAGCAGTAGTCACTTATCCAATCAGATTTCGCTTTACAAAATTTAGCGGCAACTTCTCACATCTGTGTTTTTCGGCGCATGGTTTTACTATTTGCATAGGGGTGTTGTGTATACCAATCAAATCTTACGTTAACCACCAAGGCAATTTCTCTTCAATCGAACAACGTTTGTAACCTTGACGCGGAGTGGTTAACCTTTCGATAAAGGGTACGTTACCCTACCGAAATCCACTGAATTTCGGTTAATGTACCGAAATCCATTTTGGATCTGGAGTGACCAGCGATCGAAACATCTCGGCATTTTTTTATGTTGCACAACAAGTCTTAACCTTCAAATTGTGCCGACCATTTTACAATGTTTAACCCGAAAATAGGTATGTTGGTACAATGAATGCCTTTCGGACGTATCGCTTGATTACACGAAGGCCCAATGAGTTTAACGTCATGCCCAAGAAATGTACGTCGATTTGTTCAGCCTAACTTTCGAAAGTTGGCGAAATGAATGAACAGACGACGACTTCTACGCCCAAGTCGTCTGGAAGCTTGTTCCCTTGTCTGTTATTCACACTGATAACGCGCATTATAAATAATGCGGACGACTGAAATCACGCAAAGCATTTTCAGTAGAACATCTGAGAGATTGTGTCTTTAACCGTTCAAATTTTATATTTGTTTAATTAAATCACATCTTGAGGTCGGCGGATATTAAATAATAAAAAGAACTTAGAGCTATTTATTTTTATTCTATTTTTGGTAAAAATTGGGTCGGCGCTCCCGTAAAACTAAAATAAATGCTGGCCTTAGATAAAATGCTTCAATACGGGTACTTTCAGCACTTTGATTTTGCGTAGAAGAAGAAGTTTTATTTCACAACATAGTTATATACAATACACTTTTGAAATAGACTGTAATAGTCCATGTTCAAAATAAACATATGTACAACATAGTAAGCGACAGTCAGTTTAACATGGATACTTAGATATACCTTAATTCAAATTTGCTCATCGAAGGATGACAGAGAGGAAATAAAGAAAATAGTAAAAATGATCATTTTAAAATACAGATATCAATATACCTTGTTGAAAGAAGCTTTATGCTATAAATACACATGCTTGTTTAGTATAATATGCTAAAATGCAAGTTCTACAATATTTCAGTTATAACACATTATAAATTTTAACCCTAACGCCGATTCCTTATCGAAACGAAATACAAGGACATCAGCAGGGTTATATTTCACAATAGCAACAACAGCGAAAATCCAAATTATCTTATACGCGATATTATATAAATACCGCAACTAAAAACATTTTACTTAATATATTTTACTACATTGATTAATTAATTAAAACATATTTTTTCCTGACATCAAAACTTTTCTCCACATAAACCGCAAGATTCCGAAGTACTTGACAATTGTTAGTGGTTAAAAGTTCAATGGTTTTAAACATATTTGGTTTCACACGATAGTAAGGTTTGATGTCAGTCTGTCTGCTAGATTCGTATAGTGTACATTCAAAAAGAAAGTGAAATTCATCTTCTAACTTGTTACATGCAGGACAGTGTCTAAGTTCTCGCGGTGTTCTACTCCAACTACCAGTTTCGATTTTTAATCTGTGAGAGGATACTCGTAGTTTGGCAAATGCACTTCTATATGATTTGATATTAAGAAGCTTTAAATATGGTTGAAATTGAAAACTACAAAATGTTTTATAAAAACTAGCTCTAGTTGAATCGTTCACTCTCGCAGTCCAATCCTGAACAAATATATCGTTAACTCTTTGTTTAAGTATACTTAAAAAACCGTTCGTATTTCCCACCCCTTGTGCTATCCAAACTTCATAAAATCCTAATCTACATAATGTGTCTTTAACCAAAGATGCCCAATTTTGTTTACGTGGTGCGGATTCTAACTCCTTCAACATGGCCTTATACATACAATGTACATACTTTCTTTCACAATAATTGACAATTTTTAACCAAAATTTAACAATATATATAATACGTTGGTTGTGAAAACTAGTACGCCCAAACTCCCCGTAAATGAAATCATTTTGCGTACTGCATTTAACTCCTAAAACTGACTTACAAAATAATGTATGAATGCGTTCAATTGGGTTTGCCTGCGCAAATCCCCAAACTTCTGCACCATAAAATAAAATTGGTTTCACTAATGTATCAAATAAACTCATTATGTGTTCAACCGATATACTGGTATAACTATAAAGGTACCTTCTTATTTTAAAAATAGCTTTTTGTGCTTGAACAGCCAAAGTCTTATGAGTCTCACAAAAAGAACCACCCGAAGTAAAAACTATTCCAAGGTAAGTATACCTATTTACGATTTCTATTGGATGTCCATCATAGTAAAATGTAAGTTGTTTTGGTAAACGTCCCCCTTTTCTAAAAATGACAACTTTAGTTTTCTCCTTATTAACAATCAATTTCCATCTATTACAGTAAGTTTGTAAAATATCCAAATTCCTCTGTAATTCATCGGCAGTATTAGCAAATATAACAATATCATCTGCATACATAAGTAGAAACAATTTAAGAGTTTCAATATCTATACCTTCGACACCATTTAGAAACAGTTCATCCTCCAAATCATTTAAATACATTGCAAAAATGAAAGGGCTTAAACATTCGCCCTGTCGCACCCCTAGAAAACTTTCAAAAATATCACCCGTGCTACCATTTAACTTAACTCTTGAGCGAACGTGTTCATACATTGACTTTATTACATTGAATAGGTTGCCTCGTATTCCAAGTTTGTATAATTTATACCAAATGTTAGGCCTTACTAAATAATCAAATGCTTTTGAAAAATCTACGAAAACACAGAATAATTGCTTACTTTGGTTAAGCACACGCTTTATTAAACCGTGAAGTACAAAAATGTTATCGACTGTGCCCATTTTAGCCCTAAACCCTGCTTGAGCCTCAATATAAATGTAGTAATGTTCTCCCCAAGCGGACAGTCTAGTATTTACAGTCCTAGTAAATAGCTTTCCTAAAACACTTAGAAGTGTTATACCACGAAAGTTTGTCACATCGGACAATTATTGCTATTTCAGTTTTTACTGATTGTTATTATTATATCAGGTGTGTTGTTTGTTAATGAAATATTGACTTTTTGTCTTCACGTGTAACATGTATTTGTGTTGACTGACAGATTGGAAATTGCAAATGCATGTATATGAGAGTGGGTGGGGTGATATTACTATGAATCTTCTGGGAACAAAACTATTAACAATTTCAACATAATATAGTTTAATTTGATTATGTCATTCCTGTGATTGTAGTAGTTGGTTATATTTCACTGCTATTTCAATATTTCATCAGTAGGTCTTATTTTGTTCGTAAAATTTAGATTTATGTACAAATATATATGTTGATAGACAACTTGTACTGATGTCAATCCAATAAGATGTTAATCAAATTTAGATACATGAAGATCTAATATACTTTTGATTATCTTATTATGAATTTTGACTTACAACAAGGTTAATAATGTTTGGAGGTAATTGAAAGAATATTTCTAGTGAGTTCATTAATTGAAGCTTATAATCTTTGTGGGTGGGGTAATTTCTATCACTTAAATTATATAAATATTACATTATTATCGTTCTAATTAGGCATTGTTCTTCATAAATACACAAGGAATGAAGTATCCGTATAAATCTTCTGATGTTGAGAAGTTTTCAGGTGTATTTCATTTCAAATGTACATCTTGTCTTATTTTATTTGCACTCAAAAAAAGGTTTTAGTAAAAATGAGGTGGTGTTAAAACAGATGCATTTGTAGTACTTCCACAACTTAGATTTTGTTAGACTTTTGATGTGTTGTTCTATATAGATTTAACTGTCATAAACAGTGAACATAATTTCTGTTGCAATTATTTGAAGGTTTGACCTTTTTTAACGTATAATGACTGTACTAATATATCACTTTCATCAGATGCCGTGTTTGGACGCCGATAAAGCGTACACAACAATATCTAGGGTATTCTAAATTAAAACAGAACAGAACTAAATCTGACTATTCTCAACAAAAATCGTTAAAAATAAAATGCTAGCATGAAAGATAATCCACATTACAGCAAAAAAGTGCCATCGAAAGGACATAATTTGAGCAATACTCGTAATATATATGTGCACAATGTATCTACCTCTATCGGAAAGTGTTTAAATTAAAATATAAATTGTTGTTTTAGCCGTTCTTAATTTCAATGTGATAAGGTGACCATGAGGAAAAAGGATATCACAGAAACATAATATTTGCATCACGATCAAGTTAAGAAAGTTAAGTCTGTTACATTTGTTTGCGCACGAAAGTTGATTTATCACGATTTGAAAAGATTTTCCCTTCATAATTCAATGATTAAAGTAATTCAATAATAATCATATTCTGCCGTGACAAGAACGGATCTAAATCATATAAAATGATTTATAATATTTAAAACCAGCCAATAACAACCGGCAATTAAATTAACACATTGATAGTTACAACAACAACATAGCAGACGAGAATAATGAAAGAAAATTAAGACTTTTTTCAGTACATTACTAACGTTAACAAAGAATGGAAGCAAGAAGAAATTAATTATTTAAAATTATAAAAACACCATGATATTGTTCATTTAATCAAGAAAACAGACATAATTGCTCAAATGTTTCCACTTATTGGAAATTGTGATTTATTAACCCCTAAACTTTTGGAAATGAACAATTTTACTGATTTTTACTGTATGTTCTATGTAATGATAGGTGATACTTTTAAAATCAAATTGGAAGCAAGAAGATGTTTAGTTAGAAGAAATATTTTTACACTAAATGAAAGAGAATAAATTGAAGAATATAACTGCTATAATATTCTAGTATTAAGATAAAGTGTTTCAATTTACGTATAAAATGAATTTCCCTCTATAATCTATTGATCAAAACTGGTAGAGCTGGGAACTCGATATCGATTTTCGGGTCATTTTCAAGGGAGATAATCCACTGCGATAAGCCAGCTAAAAGGCACGGAAAGCTGCGTATGACACACCGGTCGCTATCGTTAAGAACTTTATGACATTGGATCTGAACATAGGGATGCACTACTGATTCTACTTAAAACCAACCCGAATTTTACATATTTACAGTAAAACCTCAACATTAAGAACACAGCGTAAGAAGATCGGTATTAAAGAGTCCCAAGGGTGGTCTTATTATTGAGGTTTTATCCACATATAAAAAGACTAACAACATTAATATCCGCTTAACAAGCAATGCGAATCATATTTACATAGCCACTTGTTATGTTACTTATTAAGTGGAAACGCGAACATTAACTAAAAAATAAGAAAATTATCGTAATAATTATGTTCCTGACACGAGCTGATACGAGCTGATACGAGCTGACACGAGCTGACACGAGCTGACACGAGCTGACACGAGCTGATACGAGCTGACACGAGCTGACACGAGCTGACACGAGCTGACACGAGCTGACACGAGCTGACACGAGCTGTCACAACGCAAATCTTATCTGGTTAAGCTGTTAATACAATTTTACGAAACAAATTGTAGATATCGTGCGGTAAACTTTAACGTTCATGAGACGATGTCACAATCCCTGATTATAATTCGTAACCAATATAAGTTGAGTGAATGTTGGCGCATCAATCGTACATCCTACACCAACATTCAATAGCGACATAGGTTGAATACAAAGCTAGCTCTCACATCGTTATTCGACTAATATATTTGAATATGTACATACCCAAAATCCAACACAGAGCTAGCACTGACATCAACATTCGAAACGTTTATGCACCGAATACATGTCTGAAGGTGAAAAACGAGCCAGCCTCGTACATGGTCATTCGAGTTATTTTAAATATTTGAATAGAGAGCTAGAAGCGAAACCAGACGGTTAGCACTAACATCAACATTCTAACATGACCGCAGGGAAAAGAACATCCTTACCCAGATATGGACAATATAGAGATCAGTGGAGAAGACATACTGAAGATACTCAACAACACGTATCTAAGAGTGCTTCGGGTCTAGACGACATACCAGATCGGGTATAGAAAGTTTATGCCACTGAGATGACTCCTATCTTGGCCATGATCTTTAGCCACTCCTTTGATGTAGGGAAAGTTCAAGACTATTTGGATACGACATACAGTGTACCGGCTGTCTACAAAGAGTACAGGGCATGATCCTTGCTGACTATCGTCCGGTATCACTCTCAAGCCTTTGCTGAAAATTAAAATTACTTGAACATGCCATTTCAGCAATACGCTAAAGCATTTGGAATGATACGACACCCTTTATGACTGCCAGCAGTGGTTCGGGGCAAGGAGGAGCAGCGAAATTCAGCTACTAACTGGTTACGCGAAATCCTAGATGACCCTGTGCAAGCATGGGAAGCTACAAGGCTAGCTCTTTGTGGGGGACTAGTTTACGGTGAATCGCTCGGTGGCAACATCCGAGCAAGTACAGTCGCATTGAACGAAAGCGAAGGTGAATGTCGTCATATTTTTTTTGCTTTTCAAGTTCAAATTCAAATAACATTGGTTCTTAAATCACATATATTTTCTTTTAAGATCACATTGCTAACAGTACATGGTTAAAGGGAGACTACTTCGATGGATATGTCGTGTTTCGGATTTTGTATGTTCATATAATTTTGTGTATGATCATAAGTCTTATATTAGTCTTTTAGATATACATCAAATACCGTCAGTTTTTAAATCATGATAACTATATCAAGAATACAAACAAAGCACGTGTATTCTTTATATATGTGATATGCTGACAGTCCTTCTGTGCAATTTGACTGTGCAATGATAAATATGAGATCTGACAATTTGTTATTCAGTAAACATTAGAGACACTGACTAGGTAAGATAACATACATTGCTCTGGTATATTGTATCAAAGCCCACGTAGAAACTGTATTCCTTATTTGACTAGTAAATATCTATGTTCCCATGTATAATTTTTTTGTATATGGTTATATAATGCAGAATCGGGTTCGCGATGAGTGCAAGTTGGAAAATTTGTGCTAATAAACAGAACGTCCTGACGTTTCTAAATTTGAATGCAAATTCCGTCATGCTGAAATAGTATCAGTTCTGTTCTGACTGATTAATTTGCATTTGGAATACCTCGGCAAATTCCGTCAAGCCGCATTTGTGTGCAAAACTAACCGATACCAATTGGCGTGCAAATTATCACCTTGATAGTTACAACAACAACAACAACGTCACATCCGACGAGAATATTGATTTCATTAGAATGAAGAAAATCAAGACTTAAAAGTACATAACTAACTTTAACAATGAATGGAAGCAAGAAGCAATTAATAATTTACAACTATAAAAGCATAATGATATTGTTCATTTATTCAAGGATACAAGCATAACAGTTAAAAAATGTTTTTACCTTTAGAAAATATGATTTATTAGCCCCTAAACCTTTGGAAATTGGTTTTGTTATATGTGGTCAAAGATGAAACTTGTAAAACTAAATTGAAAGCAAGAATATGTTTAGTTAGAATAACTATTTTTTAACAGAGAGAAGAAATTGTAGAATGATGTCATAACTGTTAAAGTATTCTATATATAGTATACAGATTTACGTTTGAAAATAATTTCCCTATATGATCTTTTGTTCAAAACTGGTAGAGCTGGAAACTCGATATCGACTTTCGAGTCGTTTTCAAGGGGGACAATCCACTGCGACAAGCCAGAACGAGGGCATTGAAAGCTGGGTTTGTACGCATATATATTTATAATCTACGGAAATACACGACGGGTGTTGCGAGCAATCTATTTATTGATAATAAATCCGTAGTATTTCTGGGTACGGCGCTTCTTTAATATTATTTTCATTTTGGAAATAAATATTGATTTGAAGAAGCAAAGAAATGCCAATCTTAGTGTTGTGTTAATGGTGCTAATTTAGAGAGTGTTATTTGTTCCACGAGAACCAAGCAACGACGTTGGTATCCACAGTAACTATTAGCACGTTCACAACTTGTCAAATGGTTTGACTTCAATGCTGATGTTCTTACAAGATAAGGATTGAATACAGGTAGGACATTTTTTTCATTTCAAATTGATGCATTTAATCTGTAAATATTCCATGAAAAATAATCTGTGAAATGTTGGAATGAGTAGAGTTAGATATGAAATGTTGGAATGAGTAGATACGAGTTAGTCAAAAGTAGCTTACCTTAAATCATCTGAAATCAATTATATGTGGATTTACGTATGTATTATAAGTACATGTTTAAACACGACTGATATACAAAGATACAAACTAGTAGATTCATTCACGTCTCTTTTGAGTATCAAAAATATTGATTAACCTTTCGATAAAGGGGTACGTTACCTTATCGAAATCCACTGAATTTCGGTGAATTTACGGAAATCCATTTTAGATCTGGAGTGACCAGCAATCGTAACATTTCGACATGCGCCGACCATCTTTTTTCAATATGTTTCTTGTTTTATTAG
This sequence comes from Mactromeris polynyma, assembly GCA_032209605.1. Lineage (NCBI taxonomy): Eukaryota > Metazoa > Mollusca > Bivalvia > Venerida > Mactridae > Mactromeris > Mactromeris polynyma. Next base: position 9,187,970 of record JASFXZ010000008.1, read on the forward strand.
GGCATGTTTTGTGTTTTAAACTACACGAGGGTTTTTTCTATTCAAACATCAGGACAACAAGTTTTTATTCAGACGTAGTCTGAAGTAACGACATAATACAAGTGGTAACCAACTACTAGTATTAATTTAAATACATACCGTAAAACCTCACTTAAAGACCACCTCAAAATTAAGAACATACATTTCAGATCCATTTTCACTGTTTTGCTCTTTATTCAGCCTCCATCTTAATAAGAAGACCAGTTTCAAGGGTCTTAAGGATGGTCATTTTATTGAGGTTTTACTGTATACTCATGTATATCAATGTCGAGAAAGACCGGGTTGTGACTTTCAGACCAATGCATTATTTTCAAGAGAGATGATATATAACCGTCGCATTTATCATTGTAGTGACACTTTAACTCATAGGCCAGCACAGGAAAAAATCCAAAATGCCGCTTTGGCGCAAATCGAACGGCAAGATAAAGCCGACCAAGACCATGCCTTCCATGTCGTCATCGATGACGTCACTATCTCCGTCGCAATTGAACGCTGCGATCATGGATATGTTGAATGTGAACAACACAGGGAATCAATGTTCGAACGCTTGTAGAGGTACACTTTATGTTGTCACTATTAAGTTTGATAGTTTACTATAGTTTTGTATCATGTTTCTGTGAAACACATTTCTGTCGACGGAATTAGATTATTGCGTAACAGTGCTTGGGATATGTACCATCTTCACGTGATCGGCTCTAGCCAATCGCTGTCAGTGAATAGGCCTACACTAGATTCTGTAACACAAGTCAGTGGCGGGCCGTAATGACATATTATTATTTCTTCAAAACGTTGGGCGAATGTCGAAATATAAATGTCGAAGTGAAATGATAGATTCTATTTCTGTTATATGCCAAATATTGAATGGTTACTGTAAGGCGTTCGATTGCTTGTTAGGACTTCATATGAAGTCACCAAGGGTTGAGAACTTAGGCCATGCCAAATTGGAATTTTGTTCAGCGTTCGCGTGCGCCTATGTTTTGCGCTCCTCGAGCCAAAAACGACACATTTTTTCTAAGCTAAAACTTCTCAAATATGTTCGTCCATGATTCGACAACGGTATTTTAGTTGAGATCCGACAACGATGTGATTATTGTGTGAAAACTTGTCATTTTGTGTGAAAACTAGTCAGTTTTAAATTAGATTTATTAATGTATAGATCTAGTTTTGAAACAAACCATTTTGTTTTATTTTTAAGATGTTTCTTTCATTAAAAATTATGCATCACTTTTTATTTGAGGATATTTGTTTTTTCGTTATGAGTTAGTGTTATTTTTTTAATAGGTAGCTAGGTTTCGCGAGATGGGTTGACGCTTAACAAAATTCCAATGTGGCAAGGCCTTATCTATTAATGAAACGTCTACAAACAATAAGTATTAGTATCGTTATTTACTCCAGTATACACTTTGTCTACGACAACAGTTATGTACCGGACCTCCTTATGATAGAATATTATATTTACAGGTGACCCTATTACGACTGCTGGACAGAGAAATCAGATGATAAAGATGTTGGCAATTATTCTGATCCCTGTGTCAATCCTGGTTGGTCTGACTGGAAACTCATTCGGTACAACCCTCAATAACTACCTGTATTCTACGTCTATACGATCTACGTTACTCTTCAGGTATTGTTCTCGTATTCTACGTCTATACGATCTACGTTACTCTTCATGTATTGTTCTCGTATTCTACGTCTATACGATCTACGTTACTCTTCAGGTATTGTTCTCGTATTCTACGTCTATACGATCTACGTTACTCTTCAGGTATTGTTCTCGTATTCTACGTCTATACGATCTACGTTACTCTTCAGGTATTGTTCTCGTATTCTACGTCTATACGATCTACGTTACTCTTCAGGTATTGTTCTCGTATTCTACGTCTATACGATCTACGTTACTCTTCAGGTATTGTTCTCGTATTCTACGTCTATACGATCTACGTTACTCTTCAGGTATTGTTCTCGTATTCTACGTCTATACGATCTACGTTACTCTGCAGGTATTGTTCTCGTATTCTACGTCTATACGATCTACGTTACTCTGCATGTATTGTTCTCGTATTCTACGTCTATACGATCTACGTTACTCTGCAGGTATTGTTCTCGTATTCTACGTCTATACGATCTACGTTACTCTTCAGGTATTGTTCTCGTATTCTACGTCTATACGATCTACGTTACTCTGCAGGTATTGTTCTCGTATTCTACTTCCTCTGTGGTTCTGGGGCGGTATTCACGAAACATCTAAAGGTTTACCCTACGATTGTCCTTATCCTTATTTTACTTTCCTTAGTTATAGATAAGGAAATCATTAACCTTTAAATGTTCATCATTCCTATTCTAAGGATTTCATTAGCATAGGAAAGTCTTAACTTTAAGGAAAATATTAATGTCATGTAAGGAAAAAAATGCCATATTAAGAAATACACCAACCAGTTTATTCACATATAACGCACACGAAGATGTATTGTTATATACATATTAACACCATACATGAATCAACTACAACACAAATATCAGACCTCAAACAGTAGCATTAGCGTAAATTCGTGAAGTCGAAATCACGAATTAAAGAATTCACAATTTCAACTTCCCGAATTCCCGATTTCACGATTTCAACTTCCCGAATTCACAATTTCTACTTCCCGAATTCATGATTTCACGATTTCAACTTCCCGAATTCACAATTTCTACTTCCCGAATTCATGATTTCACGATTTCAACTTCCCGAATTCACAATTTCTACTTCCCGAATTCATGATTTCACGATTTCAACTTCCCGAATTCACAATTTCTACTTCCCGTATTCATGATTTCACGATTTCAACTTCCCAAATTCCCGAATTCACGATTGCAACTTCCCGAATTCATTATCTCAAAGAAGAGAAATAATGAAGTGAATGTCACAACCGGACGGTGTTACGTACATTTGTTATGAATGACATTGAGTTAAAGCATTGTACGCATGTTTATCCACAGTCTGGACATGGCTTACATGATACGATCGTTACAAAGAGAACGTGATGGTAGTGCCTTATACCTGAGCTCTATCCGACCGGAGACAAAGGGATTCTTGTTACAGAGGTATCTGGACACTGATGAAGCTGTACAAAATCTTCCAGAATGGCCAACGTCGCTTAGCAACACAAGATCCGAGTTTGATTCCAGTGAAACATTCTTAAAAACGTTAAACCGACATAGGTAGTTATCAATTACTAGTATACTACATTCAATAGGCATTATAATGTATGAGCCATTATACTTATATATAGAGGATCTTACGTGTGTGCTTATTTGATATTGTTTTTATGAAACTCGTCGACTGAAACGAATATGACGCGAATAGTCGACTCGTTTCATAAAAACAATATCAAATAAGCACGAATGTAAGATTCTATTTATCACATAACACCATAAATAGATTGTTTTCAATCTTTAAATATACGTTAAATAGTGCTGTGATTCGGCTATATATGTAACTAGTTACATATGATATTTATGTCACTGCTTTATGCCACTCCCGGAGTGCAAGTTATGTGATAAAGACAAATTGTACACGGGTGTTTTTATAAGTGTTGTAATATATCAAATTGTCACACTACTATAGACGGTACCTGAGCGGTACCGTCCAAAAGTCATGCTTCACCATGTACAATGGAAATAAGAGTCTACTCTTTTTTATCCATGAATCATGTACTCAACTATCGAAATAAATAGTATTAACCTTGATATCATTTAAATGGATGAATTAGGTTGTCTATGACAAGAAAAGCTACATTTTGATAAAAGTGTAAAAATAATTTACTCCTGTTACAGAGTATTTACGCTATCATTTATTAAAAAAATATATCATGCTAATTTTAGGCTGAATGTCATTTCATTGTTTAAATTAATTCCAAAGCTTTACAATGAAGTTTTCTTAGCTACAAGTTAAATGATGAGTGACTGTTATGATGCAAACTGTTATGTCTTATTTCTTATATTAGGTATGAATTAGACACATTGAAAGTTACATTTCACGAAGAACTGATCACATATTCTGACTGGATAGAAGTGTTCATCAAATGGTTCTACAAATCGATCACCGAGGCTAGAGCAGAGAAGGTATGTGAAACACAATTCATTATATTTATTTCATGCTGTGGTATACCGCGGAAAAACGGTGAATTATTATCCGATATCCTCGTAGTGAAATTATCAAAGCGATAATTACATCATATTCAATAGGGAAGTTTGATGCAATTAACGAGTAAAGAAGGATCAAAAATGAATCCTGAAATAAATAGAATATCTGTATGGTTCGGGGAAAGACCGAGTTATTGCACCTCGTGAGTATCTGTCTTAAATTTTCAAGAATATTCCATCCGCTGCTCCATCGATGAAGTAACTTTTAATCTTACAACGAAACACACAACTATCCTCTAAATAATTATAAATATGTACAGTTTCAAGTGTGCCACGTTAGAATTTACTTACGTCCAACCGTCCATCACTCTGTCCTTCTGTCCGGCAAAAGTTATGTTGCACTATGTGAATCAAATCGAACAAATATCATTCACGGTTAATAGATGTACTCCGGAATGGTATGAATATGGGGATGTACCTCTAATCCTGCGATACTGTTAACAATCGTACTCGAATCGCAATGAAAACGAAGACAGGATTTAACGCATGACTGAACTTCATTGGATCTAAATTAAAATCGTGGTTGCATCTCAGATAAAAACCCGTTTTAGCGAATTCCGGATATATCGTCATTTATCATCGTCAATTACAATTTTACCGTTTCAATAAAATCCTACATTAGGACGCAAATTAAAATTTGTACGTAGTATTAAAAGTTTTTCGGAGCATTATGTACAATAATGCACGCATCAATGGGGCATGCAACAACATTTTGTTTTGCAGGTATGGAAAGCGTTTGTCGCCTATCAAGAACTTCTTGTGGCATCTGAATATTTAGGAAGAGAACGTGCTATGGGTGTAATTTTCTATACCCTCGGTGAATTCCCGACAAGAGAGGAATACTTGTACTTTGTGGAGAGTCAGGATACATCAAACGCTTCATTTGCTGCTGCTAGACAGTACTCGACGATTGCCAAGGAGATTTACGACGCTAAAATCAAAGGCAATCCTGATATCATGAGAACGATACAAAACAAACGAGGAGAAATTCGATCCAGAAACTCGGGCGCGGTCATCAACACTGTTGGTTCTTTGAAAGAAGCCAAGTTTTGGTTCGAAAACATGACTTACTTTCAGGTAGGTCTTTACTCCTTAAAGTAATTTTAAAAGCGTTGAACTAAACGTCACTACCGATCTAACGCAACGCAAATCGTTTGAGTCTACCACAATACTTAATTCAGCCCTTTTCTACAAACAATATCGAAGAAGGTATGCAATAATCGCTCAATGTAAATATTGATCGTATGTTATAAATACTAAAATATTAATTTATAGTCATACTGTTACGAACAGCCAGACATTATTATAAACAGGGTAAAATTACGGTATGCTGATTATTATACTGTTAACCATCAGTGTTAGCTATTTTCATTTGAATATTAATATCGTTTTACAAGCAAGCTGCAATGCTTTTTCATTGAGTGCTGGATTCTAATCAATTTGTTTACGTCTGGAATCTGAAATCTCTGAAAACTATCTCTTCCGTCCCATGTTGCTTATTTGTTGCTTAAGCATGGTTTTAGATTATTGCAAGTATGTTTATTTATTTGAAATAATTCTAATGTTGTGAATGTTTTAAAACGAATATATACTCAGTACATTTTAAACGTACATTTTGTTACCAATCACACTTCCTTAAATTTCATTCATTTTTTATGAAAATACCTGTCGACTGTCATGAAATTTAGCATACAAGTTGCGTACACATGCAATAATATCTTGTCATGTTCTTTTCTTGTATCCTAAAAGTCATTTGATGCAAATTTAGAAGTCCCACACAGTGCGTTATAAAATGTGCCGGGTATAGTTATAGCTGGATAGGAATAAGTTATTGAGAGTATCCCCCCAACATGTATATGCATTTTTAAAATAGAATGTTAATGATTTTTTTAGGACATCATCAGAGAAGCGCAGGTATCTCTAGCTTTAACTATTGATGGTTTATTGGCTGCTAGGCAACAGACAGATCTCACCAATATCATCATCATCTGTATCATATTTAGTGCTGTGCTCATTCTGTGTCCTGTGATTATATACGCTGTGTACAATCTGACAGTAGAAATTCAGAGATGCTCCTTGCATATTGCTGACCGGTATGTATATGTTGTCATTTGAGTGAACTTTCTTTACAATGATTTCTTCATGCATAACATTCTTGGTCTTGTCTCATGTTTCGTGTATTTGTGCACCCAATCAAAATATCGCATCGTTTCATCAAACATCATTGCGTTCACAATGTCATTTCGTTACATCTAACACAATTAAGTCTTCAGTATCTATATTATATATTTGTACTTGTTAACAGAATAAGTACAAACCACAAACACCTACCCCAAACCACAGGAGATTGTCGCGTGATATGATTATATTGTACTATATATACATACAGTCTAACTTCGTTCATTCGAATAAATCGGGTCCGAAATGTCATTTCGAATAATACATGGTTTCGAAAGGGCCATTTCTATTCGATGTGCATAATATACATCGGGACCTAATATAAATTTCGGATGACACCAAGTAATCGGATAAAAGGTTGTAGAATAAACGAGGTACGACTGTATATTCTAGAAGGGATATACGGATAGAACGCACAATCTCCTGTGTCCAAAACACAACCAAATGTAGCAGCACATTCACAATAAAAGTATTAATTTGACTCTTAGTATTGATAATTCTTTAAATGATCCATTTGTAACCATACCATTTAGAACATGCATGTAGTTATATCTTCGTATTTGAATGAAATACCCTGCCACTCATGTTCATAAAACAAGTATATTTTCATGATTTGTTTATAGAATATATAAGTGATCTGAAATGTTATATTAAGTTCTTTATTCGTGACAAAAATTATAGTGTGCATTTTATTACGTTAGTGATAATGTATATATATTATTGGCAATTAAGGATATCCTTGTATTCAGGACGAAGGCACTCAGTAAAGAGAAGAAACGTACCGATACATTGTTATATCAGATGTTACCTAAAGAAGTTGCTGAGCAGCTAAAACAGAACCAGGAAGTCAACACAGAGGAGTTTGTACAGGCTACCATCATGTTCAGTGACATTGTTGGTTTTACCAATATCTCATCTCGTAGCTCACCGTTACAGGTAATATCCCATCTCGTAGCTTTCAGTTACAGGAAATATCTCATTTCGCAGCTCACCGCTACAGGTAATATCTCATCTAGTAGCGCGGTGTATGATGGCACTACATATACTGTCTGAGTGGGATTGCGCGGTGTATGATGGCACTACATAAACTGTCTGAGTGGGATTGCGCGGTGTATGATGGCACTACATATACTGTCTGAGTGGGATTGCGCGGTGTATGATGGCACTACATAAACTGTCTGAGTGGGATTGCGCGGTGTATGATGGCACTACATATACTGTCTGAGTGGGATTGCGCGGTGTATGATGGCACTACATATACTGTCTGAGTGGGATTGCGCAGTGTATGATGGCACTACATATACTGTCTGAGTGGGATTGCGCGGTGTATGATGGCACTACATAAACTGTCTGAGTGGGATTGCGCGGTGTATGGTGGCACTACATATACTGTCTGAGTGGGACTGCGCAGTGTATGAAGGCACTACATATACTGTCTGAGTGGGATTGCGCGGTCTATGATGGCACTACATAAACTGTCTGAGTGGGATTGCGCGGTGTATGGTGGCACTACATATACTGTCTGAGTGGGATTGCGCAGTGTATGATGGCACTACATATACTGTCTGAGTGGGATTGCGCGGTGTATGGTGGCACTACATAAACTGTCTGAATGGGATTGCGCGGTGTATCATGGCACTACATATACTGTCTGAGTGGGATTGCGCGGTGTATGGTGGCACTACATAAACTGTCTGAGTGGGATTGCGCGGTGTATGATGGCACTACATAAACTGTCTGAATGGGATTGCGCGGTGTATGATGGCACTACCTATACTGTCTGAGTGGGATTGCGCGGTGTATGGTGGCACTACATAAACTGTCTGAATGGGATTGCGCGGTGTATGATGGCACTACATATACTGTCTGAGTGGGATTGCGCGGTGTATGATGGCACTACATAAACTGTCTGAGTGGGATTGCGCGGTATATGATGGCACTACATAAACTGTCTGAATGGGATTGCGCGGTGTATGATGGCACTACCTATACTGTCTGAGTGGGATTGCGCGGTGTATGGTGGCACTACATAAACTGTCTGAGTGGGATTGCGCGGTGTATGATGGCACTACATATACTGTCTGAATGGGATTGCGCGGTGTATGATGGCACTACATATACTGTCTGAGTGGGATTGCGCGGTGTATGATGGCACTACATAAACTGTCTGAATGGGATTGCGCGGTGTATGATGGCACTACATATACTGTCTGAGTGGGATTGCGCGGTGTATGATGGCACTACATAAACTGTCTGAGTGGGATTGCGCGGTTTCAAGAATCGAGCCGTATCTATGTTCCTCTTTCTCACTTTGTTATACCGAATTATGCTGATATTGAGTTTGAAACTGTTGAAGTTTTCCTGTTTACTTCATGAACTTGTGTTTATATTTTACAGATTGTTGAGATGTTGAACACTATATATTCTTGTCTGGATGAGAGGATAGACTTGTATGATGTATATAAGGTGGAGACTATTGGTGATGCTTATCTCGTTGTGTCTGGTAATGTATATGCTTCTGTTCTGTGTTACATAGACACATAATGAATGATATATGTACTAATAACTGCTTAGTGTAATGCATGGTATGGTTTTATAACGTTTTTTTGTATTCATACTTTATAGTCTGGTCTAAATAAGATATTAATCCATCAAATGCACTCTGTATCTAACTTTATTTAGTTGCTTTTCGTGAAAGAGTCTTTATTGGTTCATTACATGTACGCATTAATAAGTAAAGTCTGGTAATGTTGTCTGAATGTTACAGGTGTACCTAAGCCGAATGGTAAACGTCATGCCTCTGAGATTGCGTCATTGTCTCTGGATATTCTGGAACATGTAAACAGAATGGAGATACCTCACATTCCTGGTACCACTGTTAGATTACGAATTGGTTGTCATAGTGGTAGGTATTCAACGAACATTTCCATTTCTTAACTGTGGTGCCTTATTACCCACAATAAAAGCTATAAAATGGGGGTTTCGTCAACGAAATGTTATGTATTTCATTACATAACAGTTGTATTTAGTTTATATAAAAGCGAAAAGAAAATGGCAGATACAAAGTGATGAACCAGCCACCACTTGGTCCTCTAATATACAGTTTGACATGGATTAACACCTGTATATATCATTTCACAGGTAACACGTCATTCAATTGAATGATGACCAGACCTTTAAAATATAATACTTTTGCTTTTTAGCTTTAACACTGTATAAAATTATATTGAAATTTTATCGGATATTCGAATGCCGAATCAGAGGCGCAGTGGTTGAGGGGTAGAGCGCCTGACTCCTGATTCGAAGGTCGTGAGTTCGAATCCTGTGATGAGCCGGGTTTGATCATGAACTTCACAATCCCTAAATTTGGCGCGAGTACTGGTTGGTAGCCAGGAAGCAGTTATCAAGAGTGATTAGTATAAGTTTTAAGAACTTGTTTCACAATCGATGTAAAATAAATAAGTTAAAGTTAAAAAGTAAAAGTTAAAGTTCGAATATACGTTGATTTCCCTAGTATTTTGATAAAACAGGACCAGTTGTTGCTGGAGTTGTTGGTACAAAGATGCCACATTATTGTGTTTTTGGAGAGACCGTGAATGTAGCCAACAAAATGGAAGCTCTTGGTAAACGTAAGTATCCAACGTATAGCACTATCAATGTATAGTATTGAGTGATCAATACGGTAAAATTGTCGATGTGATATGATAACATTCGTAAAACTTTAACATTGATCTAGAATCAATACATCAGAATTAGTCAAGTGATTTCTATCTTACTGTGTGACTGACGCGTCTGTAAATACGTTTCAAAATATTACGTTTTTTTTTAATTATATTAATGAATGACTTTTAATATTTAATTCCTTCAATGAATTTTATTAATACATTTTACATTTTTTACCTTTAATATACCGGTGGATATTCAGTGGCGAACACTGTTCTATATATATATGCGTTCTATATGTACGTATATATCTCGTATATATAATATATTTTGTATTATTTGACTGCACGTAAGATTTGCTTGTTAACTTATGACTTTTTTGTAGCATGCACGATTCATCTCAGTAAGCCAACAGCTGATATCATCACTGAACTAGGTGGATACGTAGTCAAGGAACGTGTAGATTTTCCTGAAAAGGTATTTGTTTCAATTGATTATCTTACTGTAACTTTCAAAATTATTTCTCCAACATTTACCTCTTCAGACCACTTTATCTACCATGGTCATTTAAAACATTATTCACAACGCAATGTCTCTGTGAAGCATTATCTATCATGGTCCATTAACACGTTATTCACCAAGCAATGTCTCTGTGAAGCATTATCTATCATGGTCCATTAACACGTTATTCACCAAGCAATGTCTCTGCAAAGCATTATCTTTAATGGTCCTTTAAACACATTATTCACCAAGGTCTCTGCAAAGCATTATCTATCATGGTCCATTAACATATTATTCACCAAGGTCTCTGTAAAACATTATCTATCATGGTCCATTAACATATTATTCACCAAGGTCTCTGTAAAACATTATCTATCATGGTCCATTAACATATTATTCACCAAGGTCTCTGTAAAACATTATCTATCATGGTCCATTAACACATTATTCACCAAGGTCTCTGCAAAGCATTATCTATCATGGTCCATTAACATATTATTCACCAAGGTCTCTGTAAAACATTATCTACTTTGGTCCTTTAACACGTTATTCACCAAGCAATGTCTCTGTGAAGCATTATCTATAATGGTCCTTTTAACACGTTATTCACAAAGCAATGTCTATGTGAAGCATTATCTATCATGGTCCGTTAACACGTTATTCACCAAGGTCGCTGTAAAACATTATCTACTTTGGTCCTTTAACACATTATTCAGCAAGCAAGGTCTCTGCAAAGCATTATCTATCATGGTCCATTAACACGTTATTCACCAAGGTCTCTGTAAAGCATTATCTATCATGGTCCTTTTAACACATTATTCACCAAGCAAGGTCTCTGTAAAGCATTATCTATCATGGTCCATTAACACGTTATTCACCAAGCAAAGTCTCTGCAAAGCATTATATATCATGGTCCTTTTAACACATTATTCACCAAGCAATATCTCTGTGAAGCATTATCTATCATGGTCCATTAACACGTTATTCACCAAGCAATGTCTCTGTGAAGCGTTATCTATCAGTGTCCATTAACACGTTATTCACCAAGGTCTCTGTAAAACATTATCTACTTTGGTTCTTTAACACATTATGCAGCAAGCAAGGTCTCTGCAAATCATTATCTATCATGGTCCTTTTAAAACATTATTCACCAAGCAAGGTCTCTGTGAAGCATTATCTATCATGGTCCTTTAACACGTTATTCACCAAGGTCTCTGCAAAGCATTATCTATCATGGTCCTTTTAACACATTATTCACCAAGCAAGGTCTCTGTAAAACATTATCTACTATGGTCCTTTCACATGTTATTCACCAAGCAAGGTCTCTGCAAAGCATTACCTATCATGGCCCTTTTAACATGTTATTTACCAAGCAAGGTCTCTGCAAAGCATTATCTATCATGGTCCTTTTAACATGTTATTCACCAAGCAAGGTCTCTGTAAAGCATTATCTATCATGGTCCTTTTAACACATTATTCACCAAGCAAGGTCTCGGCAAAGCATTATCTATCATGGTCCTTTTAACACATTATTCACCAAGCAAGATCTCTGTAAAACATTATCTACTATGGTCCTTTCACATGTTATTCACCAAGCAAGGTCTCTGCAAAGCATTATCTATCATGGTCCTTTTAACATGTTATTCGCCAAGCAAGGTCTCTGCAAAGCATTATCTATCATGGTCCTTTTAACACGTTATTCACCAAGCAAGGTCTCGGCAAAGCATTATCTATCATGGTCCTTTTAACACATTATTCACCAAGCAAGGTCTCTGTAAAGCATTATCTATCATGGTCCATTAACACGTTATTCACCAAGCAAAGTCTCTGCAAAGCATTATCTATCATGGTCCATTAACACGTTATTCACCAAGGTCTCTGCAAAGCATTATCTATCATGGTCCTTTTAACACGTTATTCACCAAGGTCTCTGTAAAGCATTATCTATCATGGTCCTTTTAACACATTATTCACCAAGCAAGGTCTCTGTAAAGCATTATCTATCATGGTCCATTAACACGTTATTCACCAAGCAAAGTCTCTGCAAAGCATTATATATCATGGTCCTTTTAACACATTATTCACCAAGCAATATCTCTGTGAAGCATTATCTATCATGGTCCATTAACACGTTATTCACCAAGCAATGTCTCTGTGAAGCGTTATCTATCAGTGTCCATTAACACGTTATTCACCAAGGTCTCTGTAAAACATTATCTACTTTGGTTCTTTAACACATTATGCAGCAAGCAAGGTCTCTGCAAATCATTATCTATCATGGTCCTTTTAAAACATTATTCACCAAGCAAGGTCTCTGTGAAGCATTATCTATCATGGTCCTTTAACACGTTATTCACCAAGGTCTCTGCAAAGCATTATCTATCATGGTCCTTTTAACACATTATTCACCAAGCAAGGTCTCTGTAAAACATTATCTACTATGGTCCTTTCACATGTTATTCACCAAGCAAGGTCTCTGCAAAGCATTACCTATCATGGCCCTTTTAACATGTTATTTACCAAGCAAGGTCTCTGCAAAGCATTATCTATCATGGTCCTTTTAACATGTTATTCACCAAGCAAGGTCTCTGTAAAGCATTATCTATCATGGTCCTTTTAACACATTATTCACCAAGCAAGGTCTCGGCAAAGCATTATCTATCATGGTCCTTTTAACACATTATTCACCAAGCAAGATCTCTGTAAAACATTATCTACTATGGTCCTTTCACATGTTATTCACCAAGCAAGGTCTCTGCAAAGCATTATCTATCATGGTCCTTTTAACATGTTATTCGCCAAGCAAGGTCTCTGCAAAGCATTATCTATCATGGTCCTTTTAACATGTTATTCACCAAGCAAGGTCTCTGTAAAACATTATATATCGTGGTCCTTTAACACGTTATTCACCAAGCAAGCTCTCATTAAAGCAATATCTATCATGGTCCTTTTAACAAGTTATTCACCAAGCAAGGTCTCTGTAAAGCATTATCTATCATGGTCCTTTAACACGTTATTCACAAAGCAAGGTCTCTGTAAAGCTTTATCTATCATGGTCCTTTAACAAGTGATTCACCAAGCAAGGTCTCTGTAAAGCATTATCTATCATGGTCCTTTAAAAAGTTATTCACCAAGCAAGGTCTCTGTAAAGCATTATCTATCATGGTCCTTTCACACGTTATTCACAAAGCAAGGTCTCTGCAAAGCTTTATCTATCATGGTCCTTTAACAAGTTATTCACCAAGGTCTCTGTAAAGCATTATCTATCATGGTCCTTTAACAAGTTATTCACCAAGGTCTCTGTAAAGCATTATCTATCATGGTTCTTTAACAAGTTATTCACCAAGGTCTCTGTAAAGCATTATCTATCATGGTCCTGTAACAAGTTATTCACCAAGGTCTCTGTAAAGCATTATCTACCATGGTCCTTTAACACGTTATTCTCATAGCTTGGTATCTGTAAAGTTTTATCTATCATGTTCTGCTGAACACCATACTATGGTCTCCCTATCACGTTATCCAACATGCTATATCTAATATCTGATATATTATGGTTCCGAAACAACTCATATGTAATGATCTCACAAACACATCCTAAGCCATCCACCTGGCTGCTTATCTACTGTGGTCTCCTTAGTTCTGTATCCTTATTAGCACATCTAACACCTCGCTTGTTATCCTTGTCACCTTCTTTAGCTCTGTAATGCCTTGCAATCTATCGTCACAGTATCGAGCAATGACTTCCTATTTTAGCATGGCTTTATTAACATAATATCTGCATAGTCTTCATTATATTTGCCGTGTCATTGATATGATTGTTAGACTTATTAAACAGTGTCAGTATGTCGGCAATATTCCCCATTCCCTTACAATCACTTACTGTTTGATTTGTTTCTTCCTAGTCACTTGTGATGGTATCATTTTATGTTTACAATACAGTAAACGCTTCCTTAATAATATGACCACCTTTGGGACCCTTGAAAACTTGTCTTCTTATTAAGATGGTCTTAATAGAGCAAACCAGTGAAAATGGACTTGAAAATTGTGTTCTGAATTTTGTGGAGGTCTTATTATTGAGGTGATCTTAAGTGAGGTTTTACTGTACATTTCAGAACGACCATGATTTACTGATGGCCTTTAAAGGAAATGTGAAGACCTACTGGCTAGTGTGTCGTGAGGGATTTGCGCCACCTGATTATGACGAATACGCAGCAGATACTGAAACAAAGGCTTAGATATTCTTGTCACATTAATGGCGAACAATTGATGGGTCAGAATATATTGTCTATTATATGCAATGGACAGAATGCTATAGAATAGTTTTAACGGATATGCGACAGGATTTTGTATGTTAGTCAATGTTTGTTTACAGATTTATACAATTATTAGGACAGACATATTTCAAAGATTGTTAATATAAGCTTCTCATTACCACAGAAATAATAGAGCATTAATTGTCAGAAATATATCAATTCATACGAAATAAATAATACAGTCAGCTACTGTCAACCTTGTTTTTGTGTGGCAGTGGTCTTTGTATGTGACATTTGCTGATCGGCTTCAACATTCCTTATCATTATATCATTCTGGACTTATTAACGTTATCTTGCAATACATGTACAATACTAGTGCAAAATGACAATTACTGATAGACTCCTTCGGCTGTAATAAACAAGCGGCCATATTGTACTGACGTTGACAATAAGAAACAATAAGAAACTGTTGCATTGTGTTGATTTACGATTCGTGTTTGTGTTGTGTTATATGTTGTTTGTATTCATATTTTGGTAAAAGGTTCGTTGAAAAAATAAATATGTTGGCTTTAATATTACTCAATTCCTTCCCCCTCCCATCCGGCATGATTATGCTTTAGAATAAAACTTCGTTTGTGTTCGTCTTTATTAGTAAGAGGTGGATTGGGTAATACTATTACAACATTTCAGATATGTAGCGTAAACAAAGATAGATCCTTTCTGAATATGATATATAGGGTACTAGTGTCTAACTTAGATACCTCAACTAATATATCTTTTAATCTGGCATGATATAAGCAATCAAATATGTACCTACACTGTTATATATTATGTTTGTATATTGAATCATTTGACTACATCAATCGTCTTTCTTCATTTTTCTCCCGATGCTGTTGCCGTGACTGTTTGGTGATAATTACAAAACTAACCAACGTTGATCACAAGTTGGGGCCACATATAATTTAGAACAAGAACTATCTTTAAAAAAGAGTGTCGGCTCAATTTGAAGGTTAACAAATATAGAGATGTTACGATTGCTAGTCACTCCAGATCCAAAATGGATTTCGGAAAAGTAACGTACCCTTTATCGAAACGTTGTTTGGTTGAAGAGAAATTGCCTTAGTGATAAACGTAAGATTTAATTGGTTTCCCAACACTGATATGCAAATAGCAAAACCATGTTAGTACGGCTGCACCGAAAAAATGATACGAAAGTGCTGTAATCCACAAATTTCGACCACAGTGTTGTTACAAATCTATTTTGTCAGTTGCCATGACAGGAAATTCCTACGTCTTCCCCGTGGTCACAGTTATGAGTTCCCCACCGAGTGTGATGACAATCGTCCAGGGAATCCTCTCTACCAGTACATGCAACATTATCTAGCCATATCATACCGGTACCAGTACCATGCTCGGACCCAGATAGAAGCTTGCCATACCTGTAAACGTATTAATGTATTGATTCGCACCCGACCGGTTAGTTCAGTTGGTAGAGTGCTAGGTGGTCACCAGGGAGGTTCGATTCCCGGGCGAGGACAGGTCCGTCCTTCCGTGGTATTACGCTACGGTCAGTCAATTGTCCTCCACCTCTGATTCATGTGAAGTTGTCAGCTACTTGCTGGGCCAAGTTAGTACTGACTTATCATTCCAGGAAAACAGGTTAACTCAACTGACCACCATATATAAATGTTCTTCAGCAAGCGTCTGTCAATTTTGCCATGTGAATCAGAGGTAGCGGGTAAATGACTTTGGACTTGCCACTGAGAACCTACACCTCACTTGGGGTTCGAACCCTTGACTTCCAGATAGGCAGTCGGGAACCTTACCGACTGAGTTGACAGGGTGGACTACAATTAAAGCATCTCTGAAATAGAAACTGAGCTCGTAGCCCTAAATTCAAATTTCCAAAGGTATGGACTACAGTTGAAGATTGAGAGCACAAAGTTATACTACATGGTCATTCAGTAAAACTGCAGAAAGTTGAAGATAAAAGCTTACTTACGAAAATCCAAACATTTTGCAGGCGACATTAGGATTTGTGAAGTTATGTTTCCTCCACATATCGTCACATATTGTTCCCCATTGATTGTCATGGTACACTTCTAAGCGCCCCTTTGTGACGTCACAGCGGCCTGCACTACCACCATTACACAGACGATATCCGTTCCTGGTGCTTGTACACCCATTTCGTTTACAAAGTGTGACTGAAAGTAATTACAAACACGAACAACGGTACACGTGGTATATTTAAATGTAAACTTACATGGTAGCATGATTGATAATGAGTGGATATGTCGACCTCTCGGAAGAGACCAATATTAGAGGTACATAATCAAAATGTGTCAAGTAATATATTCTAAAAAATGGCATGTCAATGCCTTAATACAAACGTACTCCAAGTGCATTGTAACTTTTCTTAAAAAAATCCTGAAACTGCTAACCACGATTCCGATACAGGTATTTCCTTGGATAGCGCTAACACGCTTAGAAAATACCGATATCCGACTCTTGTATTTGTGGTTTTGGGAAACATGCAAGAGAAAAGACAATTCAGTGTTGTAGAGTACATCTGTATGAAGGCAATGACCACCGATGTTCTCATATTTATGAGTAAGGATATTTTGTCATAAAATACGACTATCTACCTTCAAATGATAGAGGTTTTCTTGTGCAATGTATGCGTACAGTATGTCTGTGAATGTCAATATACATAACATAATGGAAGTGAAGTCAACAAAGATAGAATTATGTCATTACAGATGTCGCATCATTATCACAAATGCAATTAATTTATGATTACTAGGCCTACTTAAATGAATGAAATAACGATATTTTAAAGATATTCATACTTACATAGTGCTTCTCTTGATGTGCCTTGTGTCTAAAACAGATTTAAAATCCAATTAAATGAACATTCTAACGTACTTTTATCTTTATGTTTTGTATCCATTATCTATTGGCCAATCGTATTCTAGTCAAGAAATCTCGTCAAAAGCGATTATAAAAGTGTTCTGATATCCATGCTACAGGAAAAAACTAACACATGCCGTAACAGGCTTATAACACGCAGTGGTTTCTTTAATTCGAAACAATTGATCAAATTCTTACATCCTCGTACAGTTCTTTTTAAATTGGCATAACAATACGATATATTATCGCGGATAAGCTTATCATACCGGTTAGATTCATTTCATGGCAAACTTTATACGGGTCCAATTGAATTTCGGGATAATTTAACAGTTCTGTCCACAACATAGCCTGCAACCGTTTGAAGTATACTGCAGACATAATGTTGTCATTGTATACTTAAAGGGAAATGGATACTGTCATGATGCTACTCGTGTTTATTATCACCGAGGGATATCACACAAGTCACTCATAGTGATTACTATGTATCCTCAGTTTCAAAATAAAACACACACAATTAATGACTGTATCGCGTTTTGTCAGACAAAATTGTTCGATCTGTGAAGTTAGTCAGTTGAATAATGTTCGCTATTATGTAACAAACCCTATCATAAATATGACTTGTACATAGTGTATGTTCTTAACGAGACAATTTCTTGTCTTGGGGAACAATATGTACACTTTCTAAACTTAGCATACACTTTGAGTAAATCAATACGTCATTGACATTTTCCAGTCGCAAACAGCTTCCACGCCAAGCATAATTTCGAATATTTCTGTTAAAGGTGAGCTAGAGCTATTTACCTTTAAAACTATGATTCATAAGATAAGGACGTGGATTGTTTAGTACTTTCAAAAACTGATTACAAGATACATTCGTGAGCAAATTGAATCATGCCAATAAAAGTGACACAGTTGAAACACCTAAATGTTATCATCACAACTGAGAAATCTATAATCCACTCCTCTCCCTCGGTTAGCACTGAGGTGCGTTTGTTAGAGGTAGTGGAAGAAAGCGAGAAAAGTTAGCCAATGTAGAAAAGGTAGCTGTCTAAAAAACGCTTGAACGCTTCGCTAGCTATAAAATGGCGCCCGCCAGACCAGACGACACTGTTCCGCATGGACGCCATCTTGTTTAGCAAAGCTAGCACTGTCAAAACACGCTACCTATCTAAAGATAGGGGCTACTTTTCCTACGTCTAAGAAACGCACCTCTGATATACGTGTATACCAACCACGATGTTCACACGTATACAGCTGATTCAAAATGAGTTGTGAATACCGTTATAGTATACACAATAGTTATTGGTCTATATTTTCTAAAACACGTTTTCATTGGTTGACTATTTCACAATAAGTCTACAACCGCTTGCAGGTTCAGAAAAAAACGGACTGCAGTTGTATTATTGTCATTCTCCTTATAACATTCACGCCAATACCAAAACAATATAATTATGTATGAACATATTGGAACTAAATGTTGCAATAATTAAGCGTCGAAATAATTACATGATTTGTATTGGTGAAGATTGTTTCAAAGAAGAAATTATGAGCGCTGCTATTGGATTTACAACCTCTTTTGTAAATGACGTCATTTCAAGTAAAGGCAACATGTGATAACACTATTTGCAAGCAGGAAACAAGATTTTCTCCATATGGTCACGTTTTTTTTACCATATGGGGCAAATATTTCTTATTGTCAGTACATGGTGACGTCACATGTGACGTTTTCTGGAAATGACGTCACTTAAAGAACAGGTTGGAAATCGTACTGCGGCGCTGATATAATGATCGTTACCGTTACTTCAGCATAATCCACAAGATATTCACATCCCATGTCTGTCGTCGTGTCAATTACTTCAGCGTTCAGTAGACACGTGCTGTTTCCCGCAACAAACGTACATGACTTACACAACGTTGAGTTCCAGCATTTATCCAGACACCAAAGTTTGTCGGTCATCCAGCGGTGCTCCTCCAGAATGCGACCATACAATCTTGGACATACCTGATGATTGAGGTAAAAATGGACAACTGAATAACGAACAAAATAATCGATTATTTAAACTTTAACAACTGCCACATGCGGGCCATTCCGGTCTTGTAAGTTATAAGTTATAACCACGTTATAACCTGTAAAACCTCCACCCACCTGCTTTTGTCTGATTATTTTGCTCACCGGAAGCTTATGAGTCGGATGTTTTGCTACCAATGAATCCCAAAAGAATTGGTGAATGGTGATAATTTTGGCTTACTACGATCTTGTAAATATTTCTTTATGCATCGGTTTAAAAATTCGTAATTAATTCGGTTTTGTTATTTTCAAGAAATCACATGAAATTGATCGAGATGGTAATTAACGAAAAATTAATCGGTTTATTTCGAACTTGTTAACATTGCATTGTTGATTCATTTTATTCATGCGAAAAAAATGAAAGTATGGAACAAAAACGTTTAGTTAATAAAAATGTAAATTAAAATAACTACATGCCTTTGTGACCAGGAATTTTCTCATCGGAATTGTCCGTGTTTCAAATCTAGCTAAGGTCCATAATAATATGTTTAGAAAACACAAGTATAAAAAACGACAAGTTTGCATTGCGACAACTAAGTGCTATGAATTAATGAAGTTTTTGGTCTCGAAGTGCACAGAAGTCACAGTTATATGAACATACGTTACTAACATGATCGTTTCACATCATCGCATTCTTTCATGTTTTTTCGGAAATGGGGGGAAATGGATGCGACCATATTCCGATATCCGGTCTCTCTGTAACATGCATGAAACAAATTAAACAATATCCGACAACTGTCATTCACAACTGATATATATCTTGAACAACATAAAAGATCTTCTGTAAGTGAATTATCTCTTAAATCATCATCAAATATTTGTCCAGTATATTAGAATATTAGGTGTGGAACAATTAATAATTTGATATAAAAGATTACTCCAATGAACATGAACAAAATTATTTTATATGGCTATCGCTATACAGTTCTTACAAGGGTCGATACAATCGATGATTTGCGGTGTCAAGTCTGCATTGGCTCTTTGTTCAAAATTGGTTCTTGTTAAAAACGGACGTACCAAAATTATACTACTGTCCTCATTGATAATCGGGACTTTATTAGAAACGAAAATCTGCATCATTTAAAACACCACGCTGACAAAACTAAAATCAAAGCACTGAAAGTGCTGGCAGCAAGGGGCTCACTGCAGATCACAGACGTCACTTTGACATATATTTTACCTATCACAATAGTCTATCAAGAACACTTTGTTATGCCAGTATATTAAATAATACAGGAGTTAAACGCACAAGATTGTATACAAATAATTGGTATAGACAGTCAAGAGGGTGGATGGAGAAGAAGTAAACAGTACCTTAATGTTGATTATATGCTACGTCTGTTATAAAAGGAGACTTCAGTTCAAAGGGTCAGAATTCTAAAACGGTTTGATGGATGCACATTGCATTGTAGCATAATCCCTTGAAAACTGAACTGGTAGTTAGCCACACAAACTACATATGTTGTATATTAGACAGAACAACCAATCGACCGACCTACAGACAGGATGACAATAAAACAAAAAGTACTTTTCCGTAATCGTCGATACGATGACGGAAAATTGCCCATGATAAGTGTTCATTAAGTCATGTTCAGTAAGTGAATAATGTTCAGTGAGTAATGCTCAGTGAGTGAGTAATGTTCAGTGAGTGAGTAATGTTCAGTGAGTGAGTTATGTGTTCAGTGAGTAGTGTTCAGTGAGTGAGTAATGTTCAGTGAGTAATGCTCAGTGAGTGAGTAATGTTCAGTGAGTGAGTAGTGTTCAGTGAGTGAGTTATGTGTTCAGTGAGTAGTGTTCAGTGAGTGAGTAATGTTCAGTGAGTGAGTAATGTTCCGTGAGTGAGTAATGTTCAGTGAGTGAATAATGTTCAGTGAGTGAGTAATGTTCAGTGAGTGAATAATGTTCAGTGAGGAATTTTAGTGAGTGAGTAATGTTCAGTGAGTGAGTAATGTTCAGTGAGTAATGTTCAGTGAGTGAGTAATGTTCAGTGAGTAAGTAATGTTCAGTGAGTTATGTTCAGTAAGTGAATAATGTTAAGTGAGTGAGTTCTATTCAGTAAGTTATGTTAAGTGAGTGAGTAATGTTCAGTGAGTGAGTTATGTTTAGTGAGTTATGTTCAGTTAGTGAGAAATATTCAGTAAGTTTTGTTCAGTGAGTGAGTACTGTTCAGTGAGTAATTTATGTTCAGTTAGTGAGTACTGTTCAGTGAGTTGTGTTCAGTGAATGAGTAATATTCAGTGATTAAGTTGTGTTCAGTGAGTGAGTAATGTTCAGTGAGTTGTGTTCAGTGAGTGTGTAATTTTCAGTGAGTGAGTAATGTTCAGTGAGTTGTGTTAAGTGAGTGAGTAGTGTTCAGTGAGTGAGTAATGTTCAGTAAGTTGTGTTCATTGAGTGAGTAGTGTTCAGTGAGTTATGTTCAGTAAGTGAGTAATGTTCAGTGAGTTGTGTTCAGTGAGTTAGAAATTTTCAGTGAGTAATGTTCAGTGAGTGAGTAATGTTTAGTGAGTGAGTAATGTTCAGTGAGTTGTGTTCAGTGAGTGAGTAGTGTTCAGTGAGTAATGTTCAGTAAGTGAGTAATATTCAGTGATCAGTATTCAGTGAGTGAGTAATGTTTAGTGAGTGAGTAATGTTGACTGAGTAGTGTTCATTGAGTGAGTAATGTTCAGTGAGTAATGTTCAGTGAGTGATTAGTGTTCAGTGAGTGATTAGTGTTCAGTGAGTGATAAGTGTTCAGTGAGTGATTAGTGTTCAGTGAGTAATTAGTGTTCAGTGAGTGATTAGCGTTCAGTGAGTGATTAGTGTTCAGTGAATAATTAGTGTTCAGTGAGTGATTAGTATTCAGTGAGTGATTAGTGTTCAGTGAGTGATTAGTGTTCATTGAGTGATTAGTGTTCAGTGAGTGATTAGTGTTCAGTAAGTGATTAGTGTTCAGTGAGTGATTAGTGTTCAGTGAGTGATTAGTGTTCAGTAAGTGATTAGTGTTCAGTGAGTGCTAATTAGTGAGTATTCTTATTGAGTTTAAATTAATAATCATATTTAATGAGTTAGTTAATTTGAAAGAAATGCAGTATTTTTTATCGAATAAAAACGTACCTCAACCGGAATTCGAACTCACGATTTTCCATTCACAAACCCGAAACAAAGAAAACCAGGAATCTGATGCAAGAATATTACAATGCAACCCATATAGAGCAGCCCTCTTTTCAGCAACAATCTCTCTTCAACAACATTATCATTTTCCCCGTAATAAAACTTAAATCTCTCTAGAACAGCAATTTCTCAAGAATAGACAAAATGTGTGCCTCCCAAAGTATGCTGCTCTATTTGGGTCGCACAGTATATACGTCAGGATTAAAACTATAGACGAGCTGTAAACATTTATCCTGTGACACTATCACTGCTTGAGGGTTTAAAGTCAGCAATTCAAAACGGCTCTATTAATACAGACAAATACCCGAAAACAAGGGAAATTAACCAATGCGAAAATCCTGCACAATCTACGATAGATCCTGGATTGATCATCCTTAGTAATATACACAAATTACGGCCGTAACAGGACTGTTTTAAATGACGGATTATGTGATTTAACTACTTGGATGAGACCTTGATTATAAATGAGAATTCAAGCGTTCTATGTCTGAAATTTTTTAAAACTTGACTTGAAGAGAAGTTGGTTTAGTGGTTAACGTAAGCACAACACTGATATGCAAATAGCAAAGCCATGTTTGAACCGAATAAAATTAATAACTGTTAACTTCATATATTTCATGCAGTCGTTTCACCGCCGAAACAGATATTTAAACACACGTACATATGACGAATTTTCAGAATACACATATACAGAAAAACCTCAATAATAAGATCATTGAAAACTGGTCTTAATACTGAGGTGGTCTTAATATTGAGATTGAATAAAGAGCGGAACAGTCAAAATGGACTTAAAAAGTGTGGTCGTATAATATCGAGGTGGTCTTATTATTGAGGTGGTCTTTAAGTGAAGTTTTACTGTAGTTCGATATATACATATACTATAGAAGGGATAAAGGGAGAGAACTATATAAGGAATAAAGGAAACGATCTCGTGATAATCTCCTGTGATACACATAGGCCTTTCAACTGTATAGGTGTACAATGCATGTAAGCATAATATACACTAACCGTCCAAGTCCAGTAAAAAGGTTAAAATGTTTCAAACGTATCGGATAGCACGAAGATACAGACGTATTTCTATGATTTAAACATGTTCATAATCTTGAATGTCTTTAGTTTATTTCAATGAAATAATAAATGTGCAATATGAATTTAAAGATGCATAATGAACGTTTATAAATAATCTATGTGGGATATTTTCATATATTTACATTGAGTTATATAGCAATTTAGGTGTGCTGATGGTGTTTAACTTCAAATTAAATGGGGAGCATTTCAAACTAAAACTGTGATTATATGGAAATTTTGTCTTTAATCAGATTATGATTTTTTCCTTTTATCTTTATATTATCACAATCGACCCGATAGATTTATAAATAACGCCAACAAACACATTTTCAGGGGAGACATTTATCGCAATAAGCCATCGATTTGACAATATTTTCTGGAAATGTAACATTTTGAGTTCTACCTACTTATGCATTCTGCTGACAGATATCTAACAGTCATTTCTAATTATTTATGTTGACATATTTACGCTTGTAAAGATAAACTTTATTAAACATTTAGCAATGTACATATTCATTTGTTCAACTATTTAGTAAACATTGACTTGAGAATAAGGTATTTATTTTGAAGATTGGGACGCGCCATCACCATGATTTACGGACGTACGATGTCCACAAGAGGTTAATGTGGATTTCGTCGGTAGGTATAAATCTTATTCGTGCTTGATCATAATCGAGCAGAATAATAAAAGACCCACTCCCATAACAACGGTCAACCAATATGACATGGTGTTATGTATCGACATTCAGTACTGATAATAATAATTGATCGTATTTATAAAGTATGCTATAAATGAGTTCTATATTGTGTGTATTTAACAATTTTTCTAAATGCATTTTGTCAAGAGAACTTTTCACTTTGAATGATAACTTTTATCACAGATTTACTTCCCGTAAGTCCCATAGTTTGTGAAAAAGCGTTGTTAACCATTTGTGGTTAACATGATGGCATAGATGTAGAGGGGTAGAGCACCTGACTGCTGATCCGTTTGTCTTGCGTTCGAGCCCGACTTGGGCGATGATTAACCACTAACTTTACAATCCATGATGAAGATGTGACTACTGGTTATGCACCGATGAAGCAGTCATTAAGTGTAATTGATAAAAGTTGTAATAATTTGTTTCACAATCCATGTAAAATAGATAAGTCAAAACTAAGGCTACATTAATAAAACTGTGTTTGTTATCTGCCGACACTACTGTTTGAAGTAAGGTCGGTAAGTAGGCAAATGTTTTTTTCTAAAAAAAACTTTGAACAAATTATCAAACCTCTACTCAATAAGTATTGCTCGACAGGTATCAATAAGTGTTTTTGGAGCGGAGAATAGTTTCGGGTAGTTCGGGTGACCGCAAAAAACTATTCTATTTTTGGCTTAACCATTTGATTATTTTAATGTCACTGGAACATAGTAAATTTTCCCCAGCTCTCCTTTTATCTACAATATAGTGTGCTAGCTTTGGAAACTCTTTTGAAACATCAGTAGAACCACATATTGAGAAGGTCCAGTTTCTCATTTTGCTATGACAAAATATTCCGTCAGTCATGAGGTTGTTTACAAAATGAAGCCCAACCTATAAAGAAGACTTGCTCAAACATTGCCAATGGTTACCAGTATTAAGAAGTTCCACTGCGCATAATATCTGACAAAATAGCTGTGTAATTGTATACTGTTAGTCGCTTATGAAACACGTGGTCCTCTTCGATGTATTTAATAAACTGTTCTAAATACGTGAACATCATGGCCCTTGTCGATTGTGTGAATCGATACTGATATCGACAAGTTACACTGGTATGCAACAATGACAATGCGTCATGTAGTCCTAAACGACGACACGACATCGATTCGCAACGAAAAATGTAATCGCTTCTCTCCGCTAATGAGGAAATGCAGACCATTTCGCTGTATGGTAAGTCTAAAATAATTAATTTCCAGAGACGATCGTGATTTTACTTGGCTGCGTGATTTAACTTTTGACAGTATGTATTCCCAGCTTATGTATTCAATGTTCTGTTTTGGGAAATTATACGGATAAACAACATTATTGGCATAGTTGTACAACTGAGTTTTAAGAAACATTATTAAATATCTTTTATTTTAGTAAATATACTGTAAACGGCAATGGAATAATGCACAACACGATTCTCATGAATTTTACACTCATGTCATATAAAATCGTGTGCACTTGATCTATTTTTGATCTAAAATATAGCTTTGATTTGATGTTAAATGATGTTATCGATGCCTCAACAAATGTCACCATTACTAAACGAAATCAAGTATTATGTCATCATTTCTAAACAAATGTGTTACAGATACTAAACGAATGACCATGGAAGTATCCTGATGGGAAATCTATATACATTAACATGATGGAACTCAGTAACTTTGAGGACGCAGAATCGTTAGAGATCCAAGCAAGCTGCATTTAAACCGGTCATCCTGAAACAGAAGTAAAAGAATAGTGAAACAGGTCGATGCAAGTGTATACAAGAAAGTGGTCTTAAGATTGACACTATGATGCGCAACTCATTTAACTTAAATGATTTAAACAAAACAAAAAACATTTCGTGTATCAATAAAATGCTGTCATCATTCATGACATTTTTCAACTTATACGTAGGTGGCTAAAGAATCCCCAATTAAAAATTAATAGAAGTACCTTTCTATAAAAACTCATGTCCAACTTTCTGGCTCATAGCAAGATTCCCCAGATCTGATCGATATTGGCTCCATGCTATAACCGATTATATATACGTCACTTTAACGTCTCATGATCATTATCATTTGCGACTTAATTAGCCACCCCGCTGTGTTTAGCCAGCATAATGAAATTGCCCCGGGCTGTACTGATTATCAGAATGTATTATACATACATGATACTTATATTGTAGCTTCTATCGAAAAAATATATATTGAATTATGCACCATTTTCGTCCGAGGCATTCTTTCTATAATCATTTAAAACGGATAAAAATTGATACCGTTTCCCCCTTCGACTTCGAAAAGTCCCTTTATGGTGTTCGGAGGAAATACCTATACCAGGTCGACTGAAATACTATAAATGTACATTAATAGGGAAAAATGTGCGTAGCGAATATCACCCTGCTTATATATCACCTTGACCAGAAGTCGCCAGAGTAGTCTTGCTAGCTGACTTGGTTGTGATATACAAGTCTACTGTCTTGTACCGAGATCATTAGTTGGGTGATATTTTAAATAATAAAACATATCACAAAATCCCTGATTATTTCATTACTTTATTTAATCCGTATTGAAAACAGTTAGAAGTGTCAAATAAAATCCAATTTGAATACTGAGAGTGATTCCGTTAGATGATTTCCAAGTTCTATAATTCAGTAAAAGATTGTCAGGAAAGACTCTCAGGAGCCTGGCAGGAAAAGACTGAATCTGAAGCGGCTTGCTGGCGCTATATGATTATACATTTTTAGGTTCTTGACCAATCATAATATATCACATGATCCTGACTTTTTATCATGTGATTCTGACGTTTTACTAAGACTTATCATGTATCCTTATTTGTTTAGAAAATCTTGGAATCAGTACTTGTAATCACTCTTAGTCATAGGTTATAGGTTATAGTAAGTGAGAAAAGAATGTATAAACTATGTGATGGTACACGTTGTTTACTCGTGGTCAGTTCTACCTGTAATTATTCTGTTATTGCAGAACTCATAATTGACCGAATGTTAGAGCGGTGTAAGAGGTTACACGAATGTCAACCAGGGCCCGTATTACAGAAGCTTCTTATCCTTAAAATTTTCCTTAAATGACGAAAAAATCTTAAGTTTTACATTTTTATCCTTAAGATTTCAGAAAATTCTTAAGTAGTATTACAAAATGTTCTTATCTTATCTTTTCACTTAAGGTAAGCGATTTTCTCCTTAGATTTTAAGGAAAGATAGACCTCCCTTATCTTGTATAAAATATCTTAAGTTATAGAATCGCCTCCATTTTCTGAACCAGTGAACAGCACAATTATTCGACATCTACGATTTCAACACAACGTTCGTGTCAAATCATCGAAATCACGTTGCGTTCAGATATACATTTACATAAAGTAGGCCTACCAGTGTTCAGTAAATTCCGTAGAATTATAAAATTTCGCTCTTGAAATTGTGTCAACGCTGTGAGCAAAATCAACAATATTTACCTGATAAAATGCTGTTTGAAGTGTTAATTATACGTACAACCAACTATGTAATAATTCAGGGACGTGATGTAGACATACAGTGAATATATAAGAACGGAATGATGGAAATTGCACCGTGAATCGGAAAGAGATGTTAAGAATAATATTAGGTTTATATCATAAAGGTTTTTATGTTTCGGATATGGTAATCATGATGTTTGACTAAGGAAGCAAAAGTGAATCGAAACTGGTCCTGTGTCATGCTATTAAATGACCGATGTTAAACTTGGATCATGACTGAGAATACTTTTTACTATTTTGTATGGTATATATGCATATTACTGCCACCAGTTAGCATGATAGCGTTCGCGAATTGTTTCGTGTTAACCACATAATTATTACGATAATTATCTAGCTATCTAGTTAATATTCGTGATCAATTTCGGTAAGATAAATATCATACAACTAGAAATAGGCTTGAAAGTGCCCAGAACTGCCACCTCTTACCTTTTTTATGATGTATTACACTTGATTTAAGTATTACCACTTATTTATAAATGCAAGTTTGGCTTCTAGATGTAAGTGGTAACACGAATCTTAAGTGAAATTCGCGAATTTGAGTTATTAAGTAACATAATAAGTGGTTAACTGGATAATATTCGTGTTACAACTTACATCTAGAAGACAAAAATGAATAAGTGGTAACACGAATAATGGAGTTAATAAAAGTTTATATTACATTTACTAGTAGTTTTCAATCATGATTTGATTTATTATGCTTTGAAATACACAGTTCTATTGAAATAAAACTGTAATTACTGTTATATAGTGTGTATTTCGTTTTCAACCTAGTTATCTATATATAGCCCTATATCTGCATTAGACTAGTATTTATACTAATCACAAGTGCTATGTTCTTGTTTCATTTAGGTTCGTATGTGCATGCTTTTGAGCAAAATTTATCAGGGGAAAAGTACCATTTGTGGTGACTTATGATTTTTCTCAACAAGCTTTGTAATACTACACTTAAAAACATAAAACATGCATCTAACCAAAGGATTGATAATAGTGGTTGCTTATTATATCACAGACTGCTGCAAATGTTGGGTTGAAATTCATACAAATTGTCTGTTCTCAGTACACAACTCGTAACAGGACATTATAAGAAAGAGCAAGCATATTGTATCTACATTATTATTGGTATGGATGGACTGGGTGTGTGTTGTGTTTGTGCCATGTCCAATGACATGCTGGATTCATTCAGTCTGAATTACTGGTACTAATTCGCCTCAACAACTAGATCACGACTTACCGACTGCATTATTCATGAAATATCATACAGATTTACTGAGCAAAACTTCTCACACAACATACAGTCAATTTCCATCAGTTATAATGCAAAATGTTGAAATATAATGCAACAAAAACAAAGATTTATATGAAATGACGGTTGTACTTGTTACAACGTAACTAGGTAAAATCATTTATTGCTTGGAGTTAGAGTAAAGTCTGTGCTACATTCTGCGCACGCATTATTTTTTTAATTTCCGGTTCTATTTTTGGAACGGGAAAACCCGATGTACGTTAGCAACAGTCTTAAGAATTTGCTTAAGATGAAAAATAAGGATAAGGAAATTTTAGTTAAAATTCTTTTAAGTTGGATCTGTAATAGTACTTAAGATTTTCTTGAACCTTATCCTTACCGAAGTACAAATCTTAAAATTTCTGTATTTCTTAAGGTATATCTTAAGAAGCTTCTGTAATACGGGCCCAGGGCCCGTATTCAATATACATCTTAAGTTGAAAATTTATCTTAAATCCTAAGATTTCCATTAAATTTAAGATTTTTCTTGCATTTCTTCCTTAGATTTCAAGAAAAATCTTAAGTGGTATTCACAAAGCATATTATCTTAAGATATTGTTTATTTTTCTCCTTAACTGTAAGGTACCTCTTAGCAGTCTTAACTTTTATCTTAAATATAAGGAAAATGCTAGTATTTTCGATATCTACAATCTGCTGCTTGTATTTTGTTTAAAAGAAGTTCCAGCATATACAATGACTGTTATTTTATCGTTCTACGTATATTTCCATTGATGCCCTAGTATAACATTTGTCAGGGGCGACTATTCTTGCTCGATCTACCTGATAAACGCTTGTCAGTATTTACGAAGCGGGGTTGGAAGATTGATTTTGTGACTAAAATGCTTATTTCATTGTAATAAATTAAATATTTCTCAATGAATGTGATTGAAATGGTATGACATACATGTTTTGATCGGAATAGACTTTCACTGTTTGGAGACGATCATTCAACAACGACCAATGGATATCATATTTCCACGAAATTGTCTGGCATTACTGGGGGGGGGGGATACATTAATAAGTATATATTGTTACCTTATAAAGATATTGCTAAGCCTAATTTTAAACTGTTACGACATGAAATTGATGACTTTATATGTCAAGACAGATTAGTTATGAACTCTTATAAACCATTAGAATTACTGTGGTAATGACAGTAAGCAGCATTTCACATTTCTTTAATAATAGACTGCATCATTAACATCACCAGCTGAATGACATCCTCAATGATATTTGACTTACAATTAAGTATTAAATCCTCAATAAATTAGATCTTCAAGATCGTGAAAATTCAAGAAAATAATAAACTATTTAAGCAAGTTTTCATCCTTCTGAGCATAGAATACCACTCAGTATACTGTTTCTTAAGCTGTGTAGTGGAGTGTGACGAAACGATAGAGCACCTTGCGAGAGTTGGGGTGGGGTCGAAACCAACACTGGGTGCACATCCACCTGCATTTATATGAAGGTAGCAAAATTGTAGTGACGTAAGTGGGAGGAGAGCATCGGTGTGGGATGATACAGCCAACTGGTTACTACTGTTTGTAGAGCGTCATGCAGGGGTAGAGGGGGTGGCGTGAGTTCGAACACCTCATCAAGCGCCACACCACTACAGTACTTTCATATTTCAGTCCGAACCTCTTATGACCAGCCCCTGTTTATTCGCATCTTAGTCATCAGACATGAAATAGCAAACCTCCTCTTTAATAAATAGGCTTTTAGTGGGTAGGCATATCCGCCGACATATCTAACTGAATACTGTTCAGTGTTCTGTTACATTGTACCAGTACTTTTAAGCAGCTATACACCGAAGTTTGCTCGTCTTCCTCTGAGAAGTTTGTTTGCCTACTGACAACAGATGGATAGGCGGTTATATTTTTGTTTCTCAACAGACGACTGAGAGACGACGTGAGATACGTCTAGTTTGACATCCCCAAGAAGAGCGTGTACTGATTTACATTTCGTATCGTACGAACGCTCGTTCGTACGAATATTGATAAAACGGGTCCAACTCAAGACCAAAATTGAATGTTGATATGCGTGTCACAGGCACACTCATGACCAACTTTCTGGCTCATCGCAAGATTCCCCAGATCTGATCGATATTGGCTCCATGCTATAACCGATTATATATACGCCACTTTAACGTCTCATAATCATTATCATTCGCGACTTAATTAGCCAGCATGATGAAATTGCCAAGGGCTGTAGCATTTATCTTGATGTATCAGTATGTATGTAGTTGTGTATATTTTGCTTTCGAATATTACATGTATCATAATATATTTGCAAACAAAACTGTATCTGTTTTCTTCAGTATACGTTTTAATCAATAATATATATTAACATTTTAGTACTCAGTACATGTAATAACGCACGATATGGGATCTTTATATTTTCATTGACTGACTTTTAGGATACAAGAAATTAACAACACGATATTATGACTGATAAATAAAAGTATTTGGAAGTAATGACAAGTTATCTTTACACCTTTGATGTAAGTCAATTACTTAACACAAATGTGTGAAAATACACATGGATGACAAACAGTTGGTTGAAATGTATCACATTTCACACCTTGTATTGAGACATAAGTTTTCAATAGAAAAATAATGAAATTGGTAAATGTAAATAAAATATTATATTATATTGGAATGTTAAGTACTAATACTACAATTCACATACTATTATCTTTCACATAAATTATAATCAAGAAGTTTAAGTTAAAATCATGAAGAATAGGAAGTGTAATACATTGTTTTCACAAATAAATTACCATACATTAAAGTGCTATCGTCATGTTGGGGGAAAATAAAATTAGTCTTTAAGCGAACAACATTATATGAACAGAACAGAACAGACATTTTATTAATACTTGTACAATGTAAATCGTCCACAACACATACATGTTTATATACATTTTGTCAACGTGAAAGTTACTTACTAAGTGTTATTGAACAACAATAAAAATACATCGGAATAAGTCATATATTACACAATTTAGTTTGAAATAAATCGTCGGAGGTTGAACTAAGCATTTATCTTTCAACAGTTAATAAAGTATTCAGTATTATATGAGATGTTAATCCAATTATGACAACGAAGATGTTCAATTGCCTGTAAAAACAAATATCATCTATATAGTAATAAGTGACATGTACTTAAAACCGCATAACATTAAATGTTCGTAGCTTTAAATTCGACACGCTAGATGCATATAGGAGGTGATATTTCAAATCTAATTTATATGTATATATACTTGGTTATTATTGTATCGTAAAATGTTGCTTAATATGGGCGCTTTCCCACACCTTACACTATTTGTCGGCACATCAACAACAATTTAAAATTTCACGATCTCTTCATGTCTAGCTGTTCTTTGTTACATAGTTATATGATTACGTTCATGTAATAAAATTCACCAGACCAATGCTTAACAACTTTAAAGATTAAAATCTGAAACAATTTTATGCATTTCATATAATACATATGTACTGCATAACCATCAACAAATTGCTTACTTTTTGAAGAACGCACCCTCATAATGCATTGTCGGACCGTATTTGGTACAAAAACGAATATGGTACAAATGTACCATATTCGGCCGAATATGGTACAAATGTACCATATTCGGACCGAATATGGTACAATTTTCGACCGAATATGGTACAAACATTGTACCATATTCGGTTGGAATAAGTTTGTCTATGCTCGCCAAAACGTATTTGGTACATACCAAAAAAACTCATAAAATGAAAATGGCCTACGTATATGGTACATAAATTATGTATTTCTTAATAAATGAAATAGTCTGCCAATGTGTAAACTTTTTTTCAAACTCAAATACTTCGAGCTTGGTGACCGGGGTTCTTTATTGTGTGGCGGAAAGCAAGTCCTTGTGAAAGAAGATCTTCCTAGATTTGTTGAGAAGATGTTCATGGAAAACAAAGGATGTGGAGCAAGGGTTATTTACAACAAACTGAAAGTAAATTACACGGGGTTCTCGGACCAAGCTATCCTTGAAATACTGTACAATAGCAAGTATTACCATGAGAAGTATCCGAGATTTACAAACAAGCCAACGCCAAAGACAATTACAGAAGAGGAACCAGGCAAAAGATGGCAGATTGACCTAATTAACATGAAAAATCAAAGTGTTAGCTACAAGGGGTCCACATACAGTTATATTCTACAAGTCGTGGACGTTTATTCGAGGTACGTTATGCCAAAACCCCTGAAAACGAAGAGTTCGTGTGAAGTTGCAAAGGCATTAGAGGACGTGTTGATGGTTAACCTTGCCCCTGACATCATCCAATGTGACAACGGACTGGAATTTAAAGGCCCTAGTATGAAACTTTTGTTGAACAAGTACAACATCAAAATTATCAATAGTAGGCCGTATCATCCTCAATCACAGGGCAAGTGTGAAAGGTCAAACAGTGTTATAAAGGCCAAGATTCTATTTGCAACAAAAAGTAAACGTGGATTTAACTGGGTCGAAGGGCTTCAAGATTTAGCCTATGCCATAAACACAAGTTTCAAACGAGTTCTTGGGGGTCTCACGCCCTTTGAAGCCTACTACGGAAGAAGTCATGTTTTTACCAAAGAACGTCATAGTTCTCGTGAAATAAAGAAAACCATACGGCGAGCAAATAAAACGGCTTACAGGTCGCTGTTGAAAAACGCAACTTCCCCAAGCAAGTACAAAGTAGGAGAGACAGTATTAATTCGCTATCCCTTTCGAAAATCCAGGGTGCCAACCAAAAGATATGTTATCGAAGGCAAGGTAGAAAAAGTAAAACGAAATGGTGTTTATATCGTGTCATTTCAAGTACCGAACAAACCCGAACTTGGATTCGTAAGCAAATCGGTTGGGGTCGAAAACATGACTAGCCTAACTGTTGCGTTAGAGAAACAACGAAAAATTAAAAAACATTCATTAAAACAGAACCGCTCAGAGAAACAAAATCACAGAACTAAGTACTATCATGTTTCAACACACCATGAAAATCTGCAGTTGTTGGATGGGGTGAATATTGCCATGGACCCAAATCCGGATGGAAATTGTCAATTTGCTGCTATATCGCATCAACTTGGTAAAATTGGTATATACAAAGACGTAGATGCTTTACGTAAGGAAGCAGTCCATCACATTGTAGAAAACAGATATTTCTATGAAACTTTTGTCTATGATGAAACATTTGATGAATACGTTAAGAATATGTCTAAGAATGGGACATACGGCGACAACCTCACGCTCATTGCACTTATGAGAGAATATAATTTGCAGTGCCTGGTAGTTTGTACCCGAGGACTAGAACACTCATCAATTGTGTCAGCAGATGGAAAGTTCGATGGTGATGTTGGAACAATTGCATTGGGGTATTTCCCAGAAGGATTTGGCATGCATTACGTTAGTATCCGTATCAATCAACGCGTGTACAAGGACATAATATCACGCTTAGAACAGTCGTATGACAACGGTGACTCTGGCGACAGCGCTGCGTCTGGCGACAACGCTGCGTCTGGCGACAACGCTGCGTCTGGCGACAACGGTGACTCTGGCGACAACGGTGACTCCGGCGACACCGCTGCGTCTGGCGACAACACTGCATCTGGCGACAACGATGACTCTGGCGACAACGATGACTCTGGCGACAACGCTGCGTCTGGCGACAACGGTGACTCTGGCGACAACGATGACTCTGGCGACAACGCTGCGTCTGGCGACAACGGTGACTCTTGCGACAACGGTGACTCCGGCGACAACGGTGACTCTGGCGACAACGGTGACTCCGGCGACAACGGTGACTCCGGCGACAACGGTGACTCTGGCGACAACGGTGACTCCGGCGACAACGGTGACTCCGGCGACAACGGTGACTCCGGCGACAACGGTGACTCCGGCGACAACGGTGACTCCGGCGACAACGGTGACTCTGGCGACAACGGTGACTCCGGCGACAACGGTGACTCCGGCGACAACGGTGACTCCGGCGACAACGGTGACTCCGGCGACAACGGTGACTCCGGCGACAACGGTGACTCCGGCGACAACGGTGACTCCGGCGACAACGGTGACTCTGGCGACAACGGTGACTCCGGCGACAACGGTGACTCTGGCGACAACGGTGACTCCGGCGACAACGGTGACTCTGGCGACAACGGTGACGTCTCTGTGTGTTCAGCCCTGAAAGAGCTTCAAGATATGATAAACAATAGGAGGGCACAGAGGCGAACGACTTTTCCATTTCTGATGTTACCACTTCACATTCAAGTTGAAATTTTTAAGTTCTGCATACAATCAAACCCGTCAATCCAGTTTGTGTTGGCGAAGGTCGGCAAACCCTTTAGAGATTTAATAAGGTCAATGAGTTTGCAAACACCTAGAATTTACATTCGGCCGGATATTGGACTAGATACTAGTAACAGAAATCCTGTTAGCGTTCGTTTCCTATTAACAAGAGCGGGCAGAAACAGCGGTCTTATTTTGGCAATAAAAGAAATCATCAAGGGGCCAAAATGGGCAAACGCATGGCTGCGTTTGCGTGTTAGTGGAATCGGTTGGTATGATATCATAGATGTCATGTACAGACATTACAGGTGAAATATACATGTATATCGGTGTTTGGAAACCTGTTATGTTATTTTTGTGATTGATGATTATGTTCTTCTACCGGAAATTTGTTGTCATTTGCTCATTTAATGGTAACTTTTTACGAAGCACATTTGGGATATTTTGGCTGCTACTAAAATGAATGTATATATGTATATTATGTCTGGTCAAAATGCTACAGTTGGATTAAAATTTAAATGCTGTTCTATGTTCTTCAATATTACTTTGAAAAATCCTGTCAGTATACCAATAAATGAAAAAAGTACAAGTTTGTTGAATCTCTTGAATGAAACAAATTATAAAATACAAAATGTAAAATGAATATGTGATGATGATGATGACAAAACATTTGTGATGATGATGATGGTAAAAAAAATGTGATGATGATGGTGGTGGTGATGATGATGACAGTGGTTATGATGATTGGGGTTTGATGATTGTGGTGATGATGATGATGATAATGATGATGATGATGATGATAACAAACGTTTTGGGATGATGATGACAGCGATGTTTATCGGACGATGATGATGGTTATAATGATGATGATAAGATTTTAGATGATGATGACGGCGATGTTTATCGGCAGAAGATTATGATAATGATGATGATGATAACAAAATATTTGTGATGATGATGATGGCGATGTTTATTGGCCGATGATGATGATGATATTCTCATCGTCGTCATCATCATCACAACATCCTCATTATCGACCGAAAACATCGCTGTCATTATCATCACAAAAAAAACTTTTGTGATCACCATTACGATCATGATAATGGATATGATGATGTTGGTTTTGATGGTGATGATGATGGTGGTGTTGGTGAAGATAACAACGATGATGATCATTGGGGTGTTGATAATTGATGTGATGATGATGATGATGATGATGATGATAACAAACGTATTTTGATGATTATGACAGCGATGTTTATCGGTCGATGATGATTATTATAATGATGATGATTATGATGACAAATGTGTTTTGATGATGCTGACGGCGATTTTTATCGGTAGATTATGATGATGATGATGTGCTGACCGTCGTTATCATCATTACAAAACTTTTGTCATCATCATCACCATCGACCGAAAAACATCGCAGTTATCATCATCACATTTTTGTGATCTTCATTACGATGATGATAATGGTGATGATGATGATGGTGTTGATGATGATGATGATGACCTTGATGATTGTGGTGATAATGATGGTGATGATGATGACAATGATGATAAAAGTTTGTGATGATGATGATGACGGTAATTTTGATCGTCGTCATCATCATCAAAACTTTTGTCATCATCATGACGATGATGATGATAATGGCGTTAATGGTGACGATGATGATGATGGTGTTAATGGTGACGATGATGATGTAATTGATGATGATGACAATGGTGATGATGATTGGGGTTTGATGATTGTGATGATGATAACTGCGATGTTTATCGGCCGATGATAATGATTATAATGATGATGATGAAAAAAGTTTTTTATTATGTTGACGCCAATGATTACCGGCCGCCGATGATGATGATTATGATGATGATGATGATGATGCTGATGATGATTATGATGATGATGATGATGATGATGATGATGACGATGATGATTATTTTCATGATGGTATTGATGACGTTGATGCAAATTGTAGTTATGATGATGATGATGATGATGATGATGATGACGATGATGATTATTTTCATGATGGTATTGATGACGTTGATGCAAATTGTAGTTATGATGATGATGATGATGATGATGATGATGACGATGATGATGATGACGATGACGATGATGAGTGTGTACCATATTCGGAACGAATGTGGTACATTTTTCATCCGAATATGGTACAAGTTTGTACCATATTTGGTCAGGCATTTTACCCCAAAACTGCAGATACGTATATGGTACAATTAGACAGTTGTACCATATTCGGCCGAATATGGTACAAATTTGTACATATTCGTTTTTGTACCAAATACGGTCCGACAATGCATTTTAGATTTGTTTACAATAAACAACTGAATGTTGCAACTGTCATACATTCTTGATCGCTTCAGTGAAATTTTTGATTATAGTATATACATTTTTAAGTATAAGTGTTTATTCGTGAGAATGCAAAATTTCAAATCAGCTGAAAATTCGGCAAGGGGTCCAGGGGGGCCGCTGAAGCTACAGGCTTTAAGCATCTAAGATGGTTTAAATTGTCTAAAAAACGGCCGTTGCGAGCCTCAAATCAATCCCCGGAAAATTCTCATGCATGATTATTACACGAGTACAGTAGAGCCACTCGTAACAAGTCTCTTAAGTTATGTATGTCATGTTTTATATTGTTGTTGTTTTATCTATAAACTAGAGACAAGTGCTAATCAGTTCATCTACTGTCTGCCAGAGATGTAATCGATTTTTACAATTGTTATTTCACCATCTTTCTGAAAAACGAAATATGTATTGCAGAAATGTTATTGTTTTCAAAACCGTTTGCACAAGTTTGATATCTCAATCCGTTGTTGAGATATTAACGATTTCCCACAGTTCCCATGTATTTTCCCCATTACCCACGTTATCTACGATGAACCAGTAATAATAGGACATGATTGTTGGGAGTAGAATATAGATGTGTTGAAACAACAGTAGCTTACAGAAATCATTGGTCCATGCAGCAGTTGAAATTTAGAACACGACTAAGATTTTTTTTACTTAAGAAAATCTTAGGAAAGAAATATCTTAAGTAATATATTGAATATAACTTAAAGATAAAATATTTTTTATCCTTGCGTAAGGAAAAAATATGTCTTAAGGAAAAACTTAAGAAATATCTTAAGATGTATATTGAATACGGGCCCAGATAAACACATTTATTTGCCTTTTTTCGGTGCAGCCGTACTAACATGATTTGCTATTTGCATATCAGTGTTGTATAAACCAATCAATCCTACATTAACCTTAACATTAAGGCGATTTCTCTTCAACCACACAACGTGTGTAACCTTGACGCAAATTGGTTAACCTTTCGATAAGGGGTGCGTTACCTTACCGAAATCCACTGAATTTCGGTGAATTCACCAGCACTCCTAACATCTCTGCATTTTTATGTTGCACAACCAATCTTAACCTTCATTTCTTGTTTACCATGCCTCTTCACAGTCAATTACATGTCTAAACTATTCTGTTTTTAAAGTATAATTATAATATATTCGCAGTTTTTCGCTTTTTCCGAGACAAAATTGAATCGTGATTGATAAAAGTAATGACTTGTGGTAGACTCCATTTTCTGATATACGATAAGAGACTTGAGTCGCACGAAGTTATTTCTTGATATGAATGTTGTATACGTCCAGCGGTTTCGCTAGAAAATAAAAAGCTCAATGGACCCGGATATTCGAATCATATTTATGCAACTTTCATAAGAGGAAGATTTGCAATGCGATATGCAAAATACATGATGTGTGAAATATTGGTTGTCTGAATTCTTCCATAAATTATGTAAATTATCATTATAATGTGTTTATTCGTTCTAGAAATGTAGGAAATTCGATTCTTCAGAATATGAACCGCTGTAGACGCCTCTCGTTTATTTAAAACTGTATGAAAGCTTTGAATATAATTTCACTGCACACGGTGGATATATGAATCTCAAGCAAGTATTTCAATGAATCATTTTACAGTCAAATGATTTTAAACATAGCTGAAATTAAGTATGGGTATTTTGCGACATTATACCGTCCATAAAACCTGACAAGCTATGCACTTAGTACGATGTATTATCAAAACGCCATACCTGAAAACTATGCACCATAGCTTTATTTCAAAAGATTTTTCGTAGAGGAAAAAAATAATCTAGGGTAAAAAATTTGAATTGTGATTTGTGTACCTAATGGGCCCTTTTCTGCGCTCACATCCAATGTTTTCCAATTGTTTACAAAATAAGTACATCTCGTACCCGGTCTTACCTTGTTTCCATCAAAACGTAATGCATACGATGATAACGTCTAATGGTATGTATTCATAGAGACAATTAAATTATTATGCCTTCTCTCAATTCTCAGTCATTATACGATCTGACGTATTTTTGCGGAAAATTATCGTCCGGTTTTGGGAGATTTATTTTACCTGTAAAATAACAATCCGGACAGAAAAAATCGTTCGGATTCCGGAGTAGGGAGGATCCGGACTGTGGGGGATTTTTTATATGTCGTACTGGAGGAACTAAACCGAGAAAATTGTCCGGTTGCAGGAAGTTTCCGGATCGGAGAGTTTCCGGATTAGGGAGTTACCTCTGTACATGTACTATATGACAGACAATTCATGCGTATAAGAATAAACGAGAGAGAATAAGGTGCCACAGGGAATCATTTTTGCTTTCATTTCTTTTTTAATTTTATTATTATGAATAATGCTGCGACTATTGATCGACGTGCATTCAGTATGAAAACCGGCGACTGTCAATTAGGAAATATACGCGTATACCGTAGGTGCCTCGAACAGTAGATGGCTCGAACTAATTGCTAGGTCCGACGGCAGTTCGAGGTTTCGAAGTTTAACTGTACTACAGCTATATACAAACGTATTGTTATTTTACAATTGTAAAGTAACAATATGTTTTTAAAGTTGAAGACTGAATCATTTCATTGAGATTTATTACTGCACTATATTCCATCTGGAATGGGTCAGGTTACTTGAGTTCATCATGTTAATTCTTGAAAGTACAGAATATTTCTCAATGATATACCAAAAACCCAGATGTCCATATTAAACTGATTATCGAAAACAGTTTAGAAGGTTTTCGAGTCTAATTCCTTTATAGAATTTTCTGGAAATATATATCGATCAAGCATGAGTGTGTGATGGGGTTAATTCCAAGAAGAGAGCGGATGGATGGCATAGGAAGATGATTATTGAAAATAATCACCTTCAAATATTATAGAAAACGTGCCCTGGAAGCGCCTCTCAGAACCTTCAGTCCTTTGATTAACGTTAATGTATTTGTATTAGCTATCTCAATAACATCTAAGTAGTTATGTTTCAAATTCAAATATCTCTTTCAGAAACATGACAGTTAATGTTCGGAACGCCTCTATATAGTACTGAAACCTCCAAGTATATAGGTCCGTGATATCACACTGCAAAACTTGCTTGTATGAAAGAACCACAATTATGATGGTGTCTTATTACTCAATCTTTTGAATTATTTAATTTTCCTTATGACTCGGTGAAGCCGCGGTAATACGAACGTATTCAAAATACAAAGAAAACTATGGTGTGTTTAGTTTGAATACAAATTCTTTATACGATGAAGAAAATGTAATTTAAGATTTAAGCATTTTGAAATGCAATTCTAAAAAGGAAAATGTGAAAATATGAAAGAATGCTTGTTCTAGAAAAACTAAATTATTTTATTTTGCAAAACTTTAGGCCCAAGTTCTACATTCCCTTCCATAAATTATTGAATTGTTTAAAATTATTTTAAGAATTTTTATTTTCACTGTTTCACACTAAAACATCACCACAATAGATCTCTGTCTCTGTTACATTTGATGCTCAATAATCAGCGTTTTACAGACGCTTTCAACATGATAAGGAAATTGAAAGCGACTGTCTGATGTAGAGTGAAGAGCACAAGATTTTTCTATATGGTCTCAAGGCCGATGAGCACATCAGGGGGCCAACTTTTATTGCACTTGCTTCCGCTATACTGGTCAGTAGTATTCAAGAGGAAATCAACCATAAATCAATGTATTGTATTTGAAGTGCTAAAAGAATAGTAACCTCAAGACCTAATCAGTGGATATAATTTTATATTAGGAATAGAAAAAGGTCACTTCACAGCCAACTGGGGGGGGCCAGGGCCCCCTCGGCCCCCCCCCCCCGGTGGATCCGGGCCTGAGTCAGTAGTGTGCTTACACCACGGTTAGACCACATATGAGATACCGGTCAGTATATTGGGATATGATTGTCATTCTCTTCTCAAAATTCAAGGTTCATCTATCCATGCATTACATACAAACTGTTGTATATAAATAGACAAACACTTGAAAGAAACAGAACATAATGTAACACATCTGTATTTTAAACTTTAATAAATCACGGCTTTTTATCATCAATCTATTTAAATTTTTACAATAGGTAAAGATTTCTATTGTATTTTTCTGTACTTATTACTTATTTATTTTGTGAAATGAATTGTAAAGTTTTACTGTACAATTCAATTCACAAAATAA
Source organism: Mactromeris polynyma (assembly GCA_032209605.1). Classification (NCBI taxonomy): domain Eukaryota; kingdom Metazoa; phylum Mollusca; class Bivalvia; order Venerida; family Mactridae; genus Mactromeris; species Mactromeris polynyma. The sequence continues at coordinate 9,230,352 of JASFXZ010000008.1, forward strand.
ATAAGTAATAAATAAGAGGAAAATGTCCATCATACTCAGTATCAATTACATTGCATTGATGATAAGTAACAAACATATATTTATACACTAATTCATTCATACATCCATCGTGATAGAAGTTAAATATAACAGTTGGAATATCTGGTATAAACATTTTAAGAAAGTTGCCATGGCTTCTGCAAAACTTCTACCCGTGACAGAAGATGCTAAAAAAATGGTGTGTATCATTTTGTTTGTAAATATACCAACATTTAAACATAATGCTATGCTTTTTGACAGTCTGCATTTTTGCCATCGATGTATAATTAGATTGACTGTCTTTTCATTTTTAATAGTGTATAGTGTATATAAGAACAATAAATCCGAGTTGTATGAATGTGACATGTTTAATGTTCTGAATGATGATATTGCTTTGTACAGTATGCATGGAGATGTTTATTTGACAGGTGATTTTAATGCCCGTGTGGGCGAAAACCTTGATTTTGTTGAAAATGTGGGTTTAAACAGATTTGTTGATATGCCTATTGATGAAGATGTAGTTTTACCAGTGTCTAGATCGTCGCTTGACAAACGTTCGAACCCGTTCGGAAATAACCTATTGACATTGTGTAAATCTAACAACATGTTTATAGTAAACGGTAGACTGGAGCCGGGATTAAACACGTGCTATACCGTAGAACGTGACCTAACTGGTACTAGCGTAGTAGATTATGTTATTACGCAATCCCAAAATTTTTCTAACATTCCTTCATTTTATGTTGATGATTTATCGGAGTACTCTGATCATTGTCCAATATGCTTTGAATTACGATATGTATATCGGGAAAATCATGCTGTTGAAATTGTTAACAAAATTGTATGGGATATTGATAAACGAGAACAATTGAATCTTTTACTGCATGAGAGGAGAAACTTATTCCATGATATTGTTGATAACTTTGTGAATGATGTTGTTAATACTGATGATAGTATAAATAACTTATCCGAGCTTATTTATGACATTTCATATGAACAATTTGGATGTCAGAAACGTATATACTCATCACCTAGAAAAAATAACCATAAAGTGCCCTGGTTTGACAACCAATGCAAAACTGCAAAAAATGATTTTTACGCCAAAAAACGAATGTTTAGAAATTATCCTAGCAACGAAAACAAACAATCTATGTTGCATAGTAGAAACAATTATGTAAGTACTAAACGTAAAAGTAAATATAAGTATGATATGAAACAGCGGACGTATATAAACAAATTAAGTTCATCCTGTCCTAGAAAATTCTGGAAATACATAAACAAATTTAAGACCAAACAAAACAACAGCAATGATGTAAGTGAAGAGGATTTTGTCAATCATTTCAGTAACATGTTTAAATTAGACAGTGGAAATTTATTCTCAGACGATATATCGGCAGATGATGCAGCGAATATAATTGATATTGAATGCCTTGATAAACCTTTCTCGGAAGATGAAATTTTAACAACCCTGTCATCATTGTCTCGTAACAAAAGCAGTGGTTGTGATAATATAAATCCTGATTTTTTTATAGACGCAAAGGATTTCATAACTCCGTATCTTGTTCAAATTTTTAACAAAATATTTATGTCTGGCATCTACCCTGAATCTTGGTCAAAAGCCATCATTGTCCCTGTTTTTAAAAAAGGAGATAAAACTAATCCGGGTAATTATCGCGGTATTTCTCTCATTAATTCCATGGCAAAAATATTTTCCATATGTTTACGGAACAGATTAAATTCCTGGTGTGAACATGAAAACAAATTCAATGAATCGCAATTTGGTTTCCGTGATAAAAGAAGTACAGTAGATTGTGTATTCATTTTACACAGTATTATACAAAGAGTTTTATCCAAAAATAATAGACTGTATTGTGCTTTTATTGACTATAAGTCATGTTTCGATACTATACCCGTGAACGCACTATGGATTAAGTTAGTACAGGAAGGCATCAGCGGTAAATTTTTAACTATGCTTAAAGCTATATATTCTCGTATTTCCGCCTGTGTTCGAATCGCTAAAAATGGCAATCTATCGGATTACTTCGATATTGCGCTCGGTCTAAAACAAGGAGAGCCACTCTCACCGTTGTTATTCATATTATTTGTAAATGACATAAATGAATCACTAGATTTTAACAAGTTGACTGAAAATGATCTAAATCAACTATCATTATATTTATTGATGTTTGCTGATGACATTGCCATTTTTACAACCGATAAAAACAGTTTACAATCTCAACTTGATGCTATTTATATGTTCTCACACCGATGGGGATTAACAATAAATGTAAACAAGACCAAAATCTGTATTTTTGAGAAAAGATCGCAAAGGAATAATTTTGAATGGCGTATCAATAATGAAATCATCGAAATAGTCGACAGTTTTGTCTATTTAGGCATTAAATTCAATAAGAACGGAAATCTTAGAATAGCTGTGAAAACTTTAAACGAACAAGCCACTAAAGCAATGAATAACTTACTCGCACTTTTTAAACGAATAAATGTTGATGTTAAAACAAAATTATCATTATTTGATAAATTAGTATGTCCAATTATATTGTATGGTTCCCAAGTTTGGGGTATATACAATTTTGATGAAGTTGATAAATTGCAGATAAAATTCTGTAAAATAATACTGGGTGTCAGTAAACGTACAGTTAATAATGCAGTGTTAGGAGAACTTGGTAGACTCCCTCTTTCCTTAATTGCATGTCTTAGATCCTTAAAATATTGGACCCAAGTATGTAACTGCAACATTCCAGCCGTTCAAGATGCTTTTTATAGTCAATGTTCGGATAATATACCATTAAATAATAAATCATGGGCTTATAAGTTAAAATCTACACTAGACAATTTAGGACTTTCCGATTATTGGGTTGCAAATAATCCAAAAGTTTTGTATCCACGAATAAAACAAAGATTAATTGACCAATATTTTCAAACGTGGAGAGCAAATATTAATAATTGTAGTCGGCTTAACTATTATTGTCAATTTAAAGATTCACACAGTTTCGAGCCATATCTTCAAAACATCCAAAATGATCTACTTAGAAAATGCTTAACTAGAATACGCCTTAGTTCACATATGCTAGCTATTGAAACAGGACGATTTAGTAATATACAAAGAGAGGACAGACTATGTTTATATTGCAATAATAAACAAGTTGAAACAGAATTTCATTTTTTAATGATCTGTCCTAAGTACCAAAATATACGATCCATTTTTCTAAAACATTGTGGAAACTTTCCAACGGTAAACAAATTTGTTAATTTATTGAATTCTAAATCTAAAAAAGTTCAATTGACTTTAGCAAAATTTATAAAAAACGCATTTAACATTAGAAACAACGGAGAAATTTGATGTACTGTATGTATGAATTATTTTTACATATTCTATCTGTCTGCACAATGATATTTTGATGTAATTAAAATTGTATATGTATGTATGTACGATGAAAGTAGTTAAATTGTTAATGTAATATTAATGAATTGCACTAATAATTGTGTATATATGTATGTAATCTCTTTGAGAATATTGTAGCCATGTTTTGCATGTGCTGTTGTATATATTGTATTGTTTAGGCCAATGACAATGCTTATTGTCGATATGCCAATAAACTTGAGTTGAGTTGAGTTGAGTTGAGTTAAAATTTATTAAATAGATTAATCAAAGATATATTGATTTTTATAAGCTGTGCAAACAATGTCATGTTAGTTGGCGTATTAATTAATTAATATTATTTAGGATTCATGATATTATTAAAGAATTAAACTGCACATGTAATTTTGTCAGAGTATAAATTTACATACGGACTATTCAAAGAGGGTGGAACCTTTTTAGTCTACACTGACGCAATTAGATAAATAATATATATATATGTATATTAAATTGGAAAGTCATTATGTTCAATGTCGCAACCAACGCTAAATATCGCAAAAGCATCTGCCGGTGTGTAAGATCGGTATATGTCGGACCTTTAACGCTAAATGTCACTAGATTGTGTAAGACCGGTATATGTCGCACATTTAACGTTATATGTCACTAGATTGTGTAAGACCAGTATATGTCGCACCTTTAACGTTAAATGTCACTAGATTGTGTAAGACCGGTATACGTCGCACCTTTAACGATAAATGTAGCTAGATTGTGTAAGACCGGTATATGTCGCACGTTTAACGTTAAATGTCGCTTAACGTTAAATGTCGCTAGATTGTGTAAGACCGGTATATGTCGCAATTTTAACGTTATATGTCGCTAAATTGTGTAAGACCGGTATATGTCGCACATTTAACGTTATATGTCACTAGATTGTGTAAGACCGGTATATGTCGCACCTTTAACGATAAATGTAGCTAGATTGTGTAAGACCGGTTTATGTCGCACGTTTATGCTAACCACTACACCACAGCGACCTGACGTCATTTTCGTGTTAATTTATCATATATAAATTTATGATTAAGGTAAACTACACTTTGGACGAAGTACGGGGCGAATTTTTACATCCGCCACACAGCACTTAACACCAGCTGTAGTAAATAGTGAAATAAAGTCATGTTTTGAGAAACACGAAAAATAAGACCGGTATATGTCGCACATTTAACGTTGATCGCTAAATTGTGTAAGACCGGTATATGTCGCATCTTTAACGTTAAATGTCGCTAAATTGTGTATCACCGGTAAAAGCCGTAACCCCATACGCTAAATGTCGCACACGTTTATTAGTGCAATGATGTTAAATAAAGTGATAAAAAAAGTGTTATAACCTTTATCAATTAGGTAATAATTTTACAAGTATGAGAATCAGTTCACAAACGCTATAACGTGCTCTTCACAAGAATATCATATTATGGGTGATTTTAACATAAACTTTCTTGCAGATAGGAATTCTTTTAATAATTATAGATGGTCCTCCTTTATTGTGTCGAATGGACTTTCGCAGCTGGTAACGCAACCCACGAGAACATCTAAAACGTCGAGTACAATTATTGACCACCTGTATTCTAGTCGACGTGACAGGGTCACGGAGGTTTTTGTTTCTTCTTACAGTATCAGTGACCATTTTCCTGTTTGTTTCACGCGTCGTATTCAATCTAAAATCTACAAGAATACACATACTACTATCTCATATAGACAATTCAAAACATTTTCGGCATCAAAATTCCAAAATGATTTATTGATGTCCAACCTAGACATAACTGAAACGTTGAACAATTCCAACTCTGCTCTCAATCATTTACTCAGCATTATAAAAGAAACAGTCAACTTAAATGCACCTCTGAAATCTAAAAGAATAAAATCACAATATTTACCAGGTTGGTTTACAGGGGAAATAAGATCAGCAATTAGAACTCGTGATACATTAAAAAAAGCAAATAACATAGACCAGTATAAAAAGCAGCGAAATTATGTCACACACATCATTCGTAAGAGCAAACGACAATTTTACAATAAGTCAATAATGGCAAATAAATCAACAAAATTTCTTTGGAATACTTTAAATTCACTCACAAAATCTAAAACATTTATTGCAGTACCACAAAGAATCAAACATGGTAATGAATACATTGATGATACCAACACTATTCTTGAAGCATTCAACACACACTTCACTAACATTGCAGACATCATTCAAAAGACTAAATTTGATCCTGACAATTACCACACGTTTGAAACATACTTAAATAATAAAATTAATTCAGATTTGTTAAACATAGACTTCATTACTACATATGATGTTCGGAGAATAATAGGAAAATTAGACATTTCTAAAGCTTCTGGTCTGGATAATATCGGTCCCAATATTCTTAAACTTTGTGGTGATACTATCATTGGTCCTATTACATCCATTATAAATAATAGTATAGCTTGTGGTGTATTTCCTGATCAATTAAAAGATGCATATATTATTCCACTGCACAAGGGCTCTGATAAAGATGATCTTAACAATTACCGTCCTATATCTATTCTTCCAACAATATCTAAAATATTTGAAAGACACATTGCCAAAAACCTCAAAACTTTTCTTGACAAACACCAACTACTTCATAAATATCAGTCTGGATTTCGCCAAAATCATTCTTGCCAGTCTTCTTTAATAAGGCTTGTCGATTCGTGGCTCAAAGACATTGACTCTGGACGTTTGATTGGATCTGTATTTCTTGATCTTAGGAAAGCTTTTGATTTAGTGGATCATAGAATTTTACTTGAAAAGCTCCGAATGTACCACTTCTCGGAAAACTCATTAGCTTTGATGCGGTCTTATTTGATAAATAGAAGGCAATGTGTAAAAATCGGATCCAACAAGTCAACCTTTCAAGAGGTCAAATCCGGTGTTCCACAGGGATCTATTCTTGGTCCCCTCCTTTTCCTAATATATATCAATGACATTCCATTTTATCTTCAAAATTCGACCATCGATCTCTACGCAGATGACTCAACATTACACTTATCTGGTTATAACATTGTCGAAATACAGCAGTCCCTACAGGGCGATTTGGACATGGTTTCTGATTGGTGTTTCCGGAACAACATGTCCATTCATCCTAATAAAACTAAATGTATGATAATTTCAAATGCTAAAAGACCTGTACTAAATTCTTCGCTATCACTTTATGTAAATAACATCACTCTAGAACAGGTAAGTAACCACAATATGCTTGGAGTAATCATTGATAAAAATCTTCGCTGGAATGCACATATAGATCACGTATGCCACAAACTCAAATCAAAGTTAAATTTATTAAAAAGAATAAACTATATCTTAAACATCAACACAAGGAAATTATTCTACAACTCTTACATATTATCTTCAATGGACTATTGTTGTAGTTTTTTTAATAGTCTCATTTACATCCTGATGTTAAAACATGATGTTCATGTACAATGTATTGTGTGTGCGTGTGTGAATGCGTGTTTGATTGTGTGGATATGCGTGCGTGTGCGTGTGTGATTTCTTGTTTGTTTGTGCGTGTTTATATTGTTAATAGAAGGCCATATTGAAAAAAAATGTACAATTTATTGTTAACCTTAACTATGTAACCTTCTGAAAATAAAGAATTTATTATTATTATTATTATAAGTCTGAATTGTTAATTGAAAGTTTCAAAGGTCCATAGGGCTTGTTCATGCCGCACGCACTCGATATTTTTTATATCAAAATGCTAGTACTATATTCCTGTGATGTAGTGTATCTGGGTATATGTAAAGGACTCAAGGCCCCTGGGGCTGATGCTAATACTATATTCCTGTGATGTAGTGTATCTGGGTATATGTAAAGGACTCAAGGCCCCTGGTGCTGATGCTAGTACTATATTCCTGTGATGTAGTGTATCTGTGTATATGTAAAGGACTCAAGGCCCCTGGGGCTGATGCTAGTACTATATTCATGTGATGTAGTGTATCTGTGTATGATTTTTTTTAAATCTGGAATGGGGAGTCTGTGTATCTTGAAAACGCTCTGAAGGGGACGTGAGTTTAGCATCGGTCTATGACCCGCTTGATTTTGTGGAATACAACTGTTCAAACGTGTCTGATAAAGCCGAACAAGGGCACCAACAACGCTCTGTGCTTCCATGTGGGAGCTTTTGAATTATTATTTTATTCATACGTCCCAGTTACTATAGTAAGTCATTGATGTTTCGAGAATTCTAAAAGAACAATTACATAATTATATACATCGTGATTTTGTTAATTATTTTAATCAATTAATGTGTCTTTTTGTATTTTGGGGGATGTAAATATCACTTTTCTTAAGCGCTTTCGATGTGTAAGGGCGGTCAGGGCGGTATTCACAAAACATATTTGGTTTTTCGTTGGTAATTTCTCAGCTGAAACATGTTTTAGTCGTAAGTGGTATTCATGAAGCCATAAAGAAATATGTTAGCAAAACATTATCACAAGTTTAGGAAATATCGAGTTTACAATCGTTGCTGTGTAAAACTGGAATTTCCAAGTTTTAAAATAGCAATGGAAGTAAGTACAACTGTACTGGAAATGCCAATCTCTATCCAGAGTTGTCGGTCCTGCAATGTTCTCATTTAAAACTTACTAGTCATACCGAAGAATCTTCATCATCAGATAAGCCGATAGTTATCGATGCGAGCGTCGCTAATTAGAGGCCACGGTGGTCGGAAACACTCGAAAACACCCGGAAACACTCGGAAGCCTTCGTGATTTACCGATTTATGATATGATTTCATGATCTTTATCGTTCACGACTTAATTAGCCACCCCGCTGTGTTTAGCCAGCATAATGAAATGGTATCGAGACTTTTCAACCCCAAGACTTTTCAACCCCTATGGTAAAATATCCAAGACTTTTCAACCCCACTGTCATTTTCAACCCCTAATTAGCCTAAGACTTTTCAACCCCTGTTAAAATCAAGACTTTTCAACCCCTAATAAACCAAGACTTTTCAACCCCTGGAATATGTTTTTAATTATCACATTTGTTACCTGGAAAACATATATTAATTGATAAAGGCATTTTAAGAAGGACCTACTGATATACCATGTCCAACAATATCGCTTATCGCATCAGCCAAAAATTGATATTTCCAGTCGTCTAAATAGCATTGATTAGATGGGGAAGCTACGTATTTATTATGATTATTTCTTTATTTTTTAACATATTCAAAATATTCAAGCAGATTTAGAAACCTCAATGTATCTTCTTTTCAATCATATAAAAAAATTGAAATTTTATATATGTTTAGGCTGGGGAATCTACAGTATTCTTGAGCCACCCAGTTTCCTATTGAAATCAGTGTGAATGGTCCGTATTCCTGGACGTCCGACGTGTTTAAATCACTATTTTAACTTATCCTTACACGGGAATTCAAATATTCAAGCAGATTATGTTAGGATATTTTATGCTCGTTCCAACGGTGTCAATTGAAGTAATTTATTATGAAAACAAAATGGGGGAATTTAGAGATACATGGAGTACCTGTCAATTTCAAGTGTGTTTCCGTGAGATATCACGGAAATTCACGAAGATTAGCGAGTGAAACCGATTTCGGTTAGTCTTTCTCGTGACAAGTTTTATCTCCACATGTGGTCTCGTAAGATGTTATCTCAACCAAACTGTTCGCTGGACATTGATTTATGGTGGTCAAGTGTAGATTGCATTAATGCAATATTATAGCGTTAAGCTTCATGAAATTAATTTCTTCTAGCAGACCATTATCGCGACTCTTGTGTCGTATTTTCTTTAGCAGCAGCTTTATTTCAATTGTCATGAATATTTTGTTTTATTCAGCGCAAAGATATAGCATTAGTCACAAATATATAAAATATATGTGGTGTAAACTTTATCTTCCATGAACTAATATAATTCATTAATTATCATCAGGGTTTATCGCATATAAAAAGTTTATTATGTCCGTGGTAATAGAATTTAATCAGTAAATTTATAAATTACACTCCGTGGGAGTTTACTGTGTCACTACCTTAGATATGATGTTGTTCACACCTTCGTACCAGGTATCTGAATGTCTAATTGGCAGGTGTCCGTCTTTAATATACATAAATTAGTGTATGACCTTTTTCACATGTGACCAATAAAAGGTGTATTACATATATCTGTGTTGCATTGTGTCACAAAAATTGAGGTATGGATGTATGTATATTGGTTTGAATGGTAGTCTGCTTAGTGTGACCGGTAGGTGCGATTAGTCCCAGTGCCAGCTAAGTGTCAACTAGGGAATGAATTTTTCGATACCGTGTGTCATAAATGGCAAACAATGTAATTCTCAACTTTCACGTACAAAAAGTTACTATGACTCAAATGAAATTTCACGGGATTATAACGATGATGACATCGGTGATTTTTCACCCATGTTTTGCTGACCAAATAGATCGCTACCAAAATCGTTGAATTTAATTTAAATAATCCAACTGGCTAACTATCAAATTTGTTACATCGAGTGTTTGAATGGCAATTTATTATCTATTAAACTTAACCTGAGTTTGCCATTTTGATTCATTCTTATAACACAAAACATTTTGATATGGAGCGATGTTGCCTAGTTTTCAAGCATAGCATTTTGATGGTACACCATACATGTTCATAGTTAGTCAGGTTGTATGGACAGTCACGTCACAACATATCAATACTTAGTGGCAGCTATATTACAACATACTTGTCTATAGTTTGTCAGGTTGTATGGACGGACGGTCACGTCACGACATACCCATACTAAGTTGCAGCTATATTACACCATACATGTCTATAGTTTGTCACGTTGTATAGACGGTCACGTCGCGACATACCCATACTTAGTTGCAGCTATATTTGTAACCCATTTCAATGATTCGTTGGAAAATTTGCTTGTAATTGACGTTTTAATTACACGGTCATAGGTATATAGTCTTATCTAAACACACTAAGAAATAAAATTGAAAACGGCACGTTAATGCCTACATACAATATACGCTAACCAACTGCATTATACTTTTTCTTAATAAATTCCTATAACTTCAAAACAGATATTGTCTATGCAAGCAATAACGCGGCGTGTACATCTGATAAAAGCTCTTGTATCAAATTCGTGTATTTGTGTTTTTGGAAAACGTGTACTAAAAAAACCACAATGCAGTTTTATAGATTACAACTGTATTGAGGCATTTTGTCATGTTTATGACTAAGCATATTTTTCAAGAAATGACCTCCAATAGTTTAACCTTTAACGATAACAGAAAATGATCGTAAAATTATCATAATTCTAGATTTAATGGTAGATTCGAGGTTAGAGCGATACATGGACAAAAATATCAACCAACATTTACTCAGTATGTATTATGCATATCGCACTGCAAAACTTCCTTGTATGAAAGGAGCACAATTGTGTTGGTGTCATGTAACTCATTATTTAATTTTCAAGTTTGCATATTTTATGAAAGTTTCCTTATGACTTTGTAAAGTAGAAATAAAAAATGAATGCAGGTATAATATTGCGTCGCGTTTATGCAAACATCATCTAGTGAACGTATTCAAATTGCTGAAAAGAATCCCCCGTCCGTTTAAGTTTGAATGCACGTTCTTTATAACGATTGAAAAGGGTATTTTAAAGCTGAACACATTTTGAAATGAAATTCTATGCGGAAGTAAACTGAAATGTTTGCAATGAAATACATTTCATATGATGGGGAATACAAAGCAACCTGATAACAAGTGATTGCAGTAAACTAAATAATGTTTTCCAATAGTTAAATTCTAATTTTTATTTTGTGACATGAAACTGGAACATTGTTGAACATTTGGGAACACATCACAGTTTTCATAAAAAAGCCTTTCTCAGCCCGCTACTATTTTCCCCATGTCTTCATTATAGTACACTATTTATTTCAATAGTACTAAATAACATGCAATTGTATACTTAATCAACCATGTTAGTTTTTGTCGCGCCATTTATTACAAAAATCCCTGTACCACCTAACATTTTTTTATTTTGTTTCGCGTCATTTAGTTAAAATGCTTTATAGTCCAGTCCCTGAGGACGTCCCGTGTGCAAAAAAGGTCCACGGATAAGTTTTATATCAATGTAAACTGTAAGTTTGAAGTTTCAAAAAAAATTGGGTAGACACGTGACATCATGGTACGTTTTGAGAAATCCAAGATGGCCGCCAAGATGGCCGTCAGATATTTGAAAAAACACAAATTTCTTGAGTTGTGTGTAAAATGAGTATGTAAAAGGATATCTTTCTTCATAAATCGTAATAAACAATCACTGGGATGTAAGACATTGTAAAAATACGCAAATTGATGAGCATATCCTATCTTTTCTGGATTTTTAAAAAAAAAGGCTTTAAAAATGCGGGAAAAATAGCGAAATTACAACATCGACTTACAATCTTTATCTGTCACCACGTGTACAATGAATCAATTGGTATTTATATAAATTGAGGTGTAAGTGTAATCCATTTCCTACAAAAATCACGATGTTTACTGACTTTATTGCGTAAACAATGAATTCACGTATGTTCAAAGTGGGTGGGGTAATTGCGCAGAATATCAATGTTTCTAGTGAAGGGTGATTTTGTCACATCAAGGAAAAAGTATTACCCATAGACATTTATTTATTGAGACATTTGTAAGATATTAGACTTTGATGGTATGTTTGTACACATTTTTTTTTTTTATTCCTTCGGTATTGAATTTGTTGCCATGGAAACATATTTGAAATTAACAAAAAATACCCATATTAAGCGAAATATTTTGTTAGATATTTTGTTAGAAACAATATTGTCACGATATACTTTACACGTGACTCAAATTATTGGCATATAAGAGCGAATATTGTCAACAATAACCATACCTATATTGAATAGGGGTGGGGTAAGTATCTTTCGCATGTCATTCTGACTGGTTATTTGGTTTTTATGTTACAGTACACTATCTTATAAATTACGTTTGTATCTTTATTTCAATTGTTTTCATATCATGCTAGATTAAAAGTTACAGGTATATTTGCCCTTGACTTTTGTTATGGTTACCATAGCAACTATTCAAACAAAAAAGTTAAACCGAGTGCAATAGCTATTGAATTAAAACTTTTAAACGGTTTATTTAATATTTTTATTTCATTCAGAGCACTTTTTGAACAGTTTAATATTATTGCAATAGTAGTTTTGGTGGTGATAAAAAAAGTTGAAATGTTATCATTGTATTATTTTAAAGAGATGTATGCTATATGCATCATTATAATTCAATATCTTATGTTGGTACAATACAATCACATTACAACATTGCTAGAGCACTGCCATGAAATGATGTAGTTCGTTCGAATAACTCGGTACGTTCCGGTAGACCGTTAGGCTGTCATCCGGGAAATCCAGGTTTGATTCCTGGCCTGAGCAGGTATTGTCCTTCCGTGACATTTGGTCTCCTCAGCAATGATTCATTTGAGAAACTACAATTCAACTACATGTATATCAAAATTACGGTGTCATGCTTCACAATTCTCTATTATACATAAAAAACGCCGTTGTTAGATTCAATTAATTATCTTTAGGAGTACAAAGTATTTTACTTTTAAGCCTACAGGAAATGCAATTTTGGCCACATTTGTGAAAGAGCATGCTATTTTTCATCATTTTAGTGGACACATAGCCCTCCCATGTTTCTTTTGGACAATTTTCATTTAAAACATGTTTTTAACGACTGTAATACACAACAACAGAATTAGAAAAAATTAAATTGATATTCATTTTAAAAGTTTTATATTGTTTTTTTCTGCAAAAGAGAAATCATGCCGTTAATAATGCACACGTTATACTGAAAGTATACAATTCGCTTCAATATCGTATCTTCAACGTAAAATGACGAAGCTCGATTTTTTTGCAAAACTTATCGTTTATGACTCTTCATAATTATAACTAGTTATTTATTATCATATCATTGCTTTGCTCAGTATTTGAAATGATATTATTCAATCCTTAAAATTTCACACAGATGAAAATCAAACAAATATTTTAATGTTAATATAAATCATTATACAAATCTGCGGTACGTTGGCAATGTGGAAAGTATATATGAAAATGTTTTACTTGATATAACTATTAGCGTGCACCACAGTATATGCCCTATCTTGCGTATTTAATTTTGTAATTTTAATTGGAAATGGAAATACAAAAAATGGGCGTATTTGTAATTATTTTATGCAAATTTATTTTATGTACGATAATGGCGAGGCGTTTTTACTGTTCCCGTATTTTGACACGCTAGACAAATCCAATTTTGTTTATTGCCAAAACAAGTGTATATAGTATTACATATACAGTACATTTTGTATATTTAACATGTCAACGCATTATCAGAAGAATCTGTCCTTGTGGACTAACACGTAACAAATGCGAACGTGCCCGATTGATTGGTTAAATGTATGAACAAACAACAACATTCGAATATCCGGGTCCATTGAGCTTTTTATTTTCTAGCGAAAGCGCGAGACGTATACTACATTCATATCAAGAAATAACATCGTGACTGCTCAAGTCTCTTATCGTAAATCAGAAAATGGTGTCTACCAAAAGCCATTACTTTTATCAATCACGATTCGATTTAAACAGCCTTTAAACTATTTTTTTGTCAAAACTCAACCGCATTTTGTCTAGGAAATCCATCAAATTGAAAGATGAAGACAATGGGCCTGTTTTATCAATATTCGTACGATCACGAGCGTTCGTAAAATACGAAATGTTCGTAAGAATTTTCTTACGAAAATACTTACGACCGTTTTATCAACGCGTTCGTAAGTATTCATATACAGTGATCTAACGAATAAGAATGTTCGTTCGCACAGTAATTCAGTACACGCTCTTCATGGGTTGGTCAAAAGAGACGTAGCTCGCGGGTGTCAGGACACTTCGGACCACGGACATTACGGACCAGACACTTAGGACCATATTCAGGGACACTTCGGACCATGTTCAGGGACACATCGGACTCTATTTAGGGACATTACGGGTCATCTATTGGGAATGTTTTCGACCAAGCATTAAAAAAAGACCTTCAATAATGTTTACCTTTAAAGAATGCAGAAACCGATCGTAATATTATCATTATTCGTGCTTGTATGGTAAATTCGAGGTTAGACCGATACATAGATTCGAATATCAACCAATATTTAACACAACATGTATTATGCAAGGCGCACTGCAAAACTTCCATTCACATATTGTTGCGTTAAGATTAGAGCGTATATTTTTGCATATCACGCGCACAAATATGTTAGTCTCTTGTAACTTATAAATTTGAAAAAGAAATTGAATTTCAAGATTGCATTATTTATGAAAAATGACTTCCTTATGACTCGGCAAAGTCGAAAGAAAGAATTCATACAGGCATTAATTGTGTTGCGTTAATGCAAACATATCATAGCGAACTTATTCAAAATACTGAAACGAATCCTTTGTCCGTTTTAGTTTGAATGGGCATTCTTTATACAAACAGATAAAATGAATTGAAAGCTTTACATGTAAAATGCAAATATATTCACACGTAGATTGAAACGTTTGCAATGAAATAAGATTCATTTAATTTGTAATATAAGTCGAGTTATAATTCGCAGCTTAAGAAATAATAAATTGAATGATATTCTATGCTCAGAAAGATGAAAACTTGCTTTTAAAAATGCTTGAGTTTCAACTTGAAGATCTAATTTATTGAGGATTTAATACTGTATTTTACAGTCAGATGTCATTGAGGATGTCATTCAGCTGGTGATGTTAATGATACAGACTATTATTAAGGAAAATGTGAAGTACTGCTTAAAGTCACAACCACCATAATTCTAATGATTTATGAGAGTTCATAATAGGAACAATCCAACAAAACATAAATGCCAAATGATAATAATTAATCTGTCTTGATATATATTCATAAATTTCATCTTTTTACAATATAAAATTACTTAGGCTTAGCGATAATCAAATAATAATATTCAAGTTTGAATGTGGTATTAATCCTTGAATTAACAATGGAAATAAAGAGAATAAATAAATCTTCAAATTACCATTTGATTGTCAGAAGTTTTACTTTGTGACTGATTATAACTTTGATTGATACTATATCAGCTAGTATGTATGGAATCATCTTATACTCTATAAGATAACACTATA
Source organism: Mactromeris polynyma (assembly GCA_032209605.1). Lineage (NCBI taxonomy): Eukaryota > Metazoa > Mollusca > Bivalvia > Venerida > Mactridae > Mactromeris > Mactromeris polynyma. The sequence goes on from JASFXZ010000008.1 coordinate 9,245,989, forward strand.
ATTATCTTTATTAAATGTATTTCATTATTTTTTTCAGAAATGCCAGACAATTTCGTGTGATATGAAGTAGATGAGTTGATAACACAGTTCATAACTGTTGTTGATTAATGTGAAATATTTAATATCATTTTGGTTACGAACGTTACGAATGCATATAACCATTCGAAGCAGTTTCGTTAAAACTTATGAATTCGAAGCGTCTACATACGTACGAAAATATTGATAGAACGCTCTTGAGATCATAAGAACGTCGTACGAAAATCTTACGCAAATTTCGTTCGTAAGAACGTTGATAAAACCGGCCCAATGTATACTCCCAAACACAAGTCAATCAAGTGCAAAAAGCAATACATGTTTCAAACAGTCGGCTGTGCATAAAAACTAGGTCACAAATGAAACATAAACTAAACATACAGTGAGGTAAATTGTATGTGAATAGTCATAGCACAGACTATGAGACATAAACCATAAATAATTTTCATTCCTCGTAAAATACGGAGCGGGCGGCATTACGGACCGTACGGTACGGATTTTATCGTATACTAGACCCGAAAACGAAAGTGATTGCATGGTTATCACATACATTAATCTCAGCCGCTTTTAACCGCATTTATCATCGAAATTGAGTGGAATAAAACATTCGCAAACGGTAAATTTTCGCCCAAATTAGAAAGTCATACTTTTCGACGGGCCCGCTTTTCGACTATTTGATTTTTCTTGAGCAATTTCCGAAAATAAACGGTGCTAACTGAACATTTTCACCTGACAATGTGTCCGACAAAAACAGATATTTCATCGGTCTGCTACAGGTCTGCAAGACAGACTAGCGACATGATAAAGGGGTAGACGTCGCTGGGAACATGTTCTGCAGGGCCGTAAATTACATGGAGGCATGTAGGCAGTTGCCTCCTATTGCGGGCTGAAAAAAAAATCATTTTTTGTCTAAAAAGGGTCCAAACCATTTTTTGTCTGGCTCCGCTCGGCGGGGTGCCTCCCCTTCCAGGGGAGGCAATTTACGGCCCTGTTCTGCCATTTGCGGATGATAATAAACAAAAAAATAAACTTTCCGTAGACTGGTTTCAAACATTTGAAATCGTGCACCACATGAGGGAATAAATTAAAAAAAAATTAAAATTAAATAAAATAAAACAATAAAAAATATTACAAATACTTTTTCTGTAAAACTTTATTGTCAGTGGGTAAAATAATCGAATAACTTGGAAAAAAATTAAGTCACGTGCCCCTCCACGTACACAAAAAGTCACGTGCCTCTCCATGTACAAAAAAATATCCCATTCCATACAGTACGCGACAACTAAGCATGTTCAGCAAAATTCTTCAAACGTACATATCCAATTAAGTGAGTTTATTCCATCTCAAATGATTCATGTTTCAGATCTTATCAACACATTTTCAGTTTACACAGGAACTTTTAAAAATTATATTTATCTTTGCACGAGGAGCTCAGTCCTTTATCAATCAAAATGTATTAAATTCCGTACACTTTCAAGATTGCAATCCGAGTCAGAGAGATTCAACCTGGGACCAACATGTATAATTATATTGGTCCCAGATTGAACGGACACGCTGAACGCGTGTATACTGCATGACGTAAGAGACTTGTTTATGTGATTACGTCATTAAATATATTTTTCGATGACATTTTGAGAGGAATTGTTTTCCTTTATTTATTTACGAATTACAGTTACGCATGAAATAAGTGAATTGTTAGATACCAGTATGTTTAATAAAATAGAAAATGATAAAAAAGAAAAAGAAATAGGGGTTGAAAAGTCTTCAAAGTAGGGGTTGAAAAGTCTTCAAAGTAGGGGTTGAGAAAGATAAATGTAGGGGTTGAAAATATTCAAACTAGGGGTTGAAAAGTCTCAACAGGTAGGGGTTGAAAAGTCTTGAAATCAGGGGTTGAAAAGTCCTGGGGTTGAAAAGTCTTCATTTGAAAAGTGGGGTTGAAAAGTCTTGGGGTTGAAAAGTCTGTAAGCCAATGAAATTGCCCCGGGCAGTACTAATTTTTCAGAATGTATTATACATTCATGATACTTATATTGTAGCCTCTAACGTTAAGTATGATACATGTATTTCTCTGGTTAAGTGCGCGTTTAATGAATAATGTTGTATTGTAATTTTGATGTATGTGAGCACGGACCTATAGGATGTGAGAGAATTACTTGTTTTTATTAGACTGTCGGCCGCAAAGCAAGCATCGTAAGATCTACTTTTTTTCTAGTCCGATTTCACTGCGTATGAATTATAAAGCCAACCGTACACGCGGTTAGAATTGCGGTGATCACTAATTTGGACGGGAAGTCAAACCGGCCTTTTAATCGTAAACACTTGACGATATTTAGTCGATATCTTATTTGTACAGTTTTGGAACTGAAACACCTATTTCATGGTTAGAACAATGCCCATAATACATTTGAGTACAGTACCTCGCATTACATGAGGAACCTACGGTCCATTTTGTCTGCGTTATGAGCCTCGTTTTGGATAATATCAGAACCAGACTGGAATGGCGGGAATAGCGTCTGTGCGTTAAAAAGTAGTGCCTATTAACTCAAAGATGTTGAGCAAATGATTTAAAATATTTCCGTAGAAACGCGGCGGAATTGTGTGCGTTAAAAGAATTGGAAGAATCTTGAATTAAACATGGAGATAAAGCAGGGTTGTTATTGAGATCGAAAACTGTCACGTGATCAACGATACACAATTTTCGCCATCTTTGTTTTGAGCTGCGTACCGTTTGCAAGAACTGTAAGTATTTTGTGATTTTTAATACAAATGTTGTTATTTTGATGTTCTCAAGTCGCCAGTATAATCGCTACATTTATACAGTACACGACACATCCTTTCTTTACCTAATCGTTTGGTTGAATAACTTGTAAGGTGCTGACCTAGTTATAGATGGGTCACACTAATTAGTAATTAGCGACAAGAAGCGTCCGGAAGCGACAAGAAAATAAAAATGACTAAATTATGATTAAATATGTATGAAAATATGTTTATCTATAGTATTTCGAGTGTTATTTAACAAAACTATTGATTTCTGCACCGTTTGTTACTTTTAGGTTACTTCATAAAGTTTTTGCATAACTGCATTTAAAACATCACAGACCTGTAGCGAGTTTACGCTGGACACGCGGAAGCGTATTTTCTTCACAAACTCGCGGCAAGTTTACAATAAATTCTCGGTTTTTACATTAAGTACCATAACTTTTACTTACCCTAATGTAAAAAGCAATCTTGTAAGATATTAATTCCACCAAAAAATATGGTTAATAATAAAATTATAACAATCCCATGTAAAGAAATTTTCACAGAAAAAATACGTCATCATGACATTTTTTGTGTACGCAAGTCTGCTATTTTCTGAAAATTCACCACCACAAATCAATATTAAAGTAGGTCAAATCCAGGTACCTATTGTCTGTGTTGCAATTCTTGTGACAACAATTTAATTTTCAACAAGAATAAACATCAAAGATGTTTGAAGTCGCTGGCTAAGTCTTTGAAGTAAATATTTTTGGATGACAGTTGCAGTCACCTTGTGAATTACAAATTGAGATCCAAGATTGATATGACATAATCATTGCAATTATCAATGGGATTAATTATATCAAACAGGAAATAGCAATATGAATTAACACATGATAAAGATCTCCTGGAGTTTTATGACTCTTATGTTTTTACAGCTGACACATGTTAGTACTGGTTAGTATTCAGTCCAGGAAAAACTGGTAAGGTGAACCGGCCGCCGTAAATAACTGAAATATCGTTGAGAAACGGCGTTAAACCCGATGAAATAAACAAACAAACAATTAATGTAACTGTATAAGTAAATCTCCATTTGTGTTTGAACATAAATTTTGCTATTATAAACTCATTTTTTTAACAAAATATAAATATTGACTAAAATGGTGACTGTTTGTTCATATATAAATAATTATAATTGCTAATTAATATGTGCTGTTGGAATTATAAACCCAATTTCGCCACAATTATTTTTAGAAATACACAAAGTGTATGTGTATCTCAAATTATAATTTTCTGTATCTTCTATAATTTTTAACCCACAATAATAAAATTTACATCATTATACAGAAAATTTAATTCCCTGATACTTTACACTGTTATTTCATGTTTAAGTATACCGGTGTCAATCATCAATTATTTTCCAATAACCTGAATGGAGATAGAGTATGCTATGTGACCAGTGTCTTATCAGCATACAGTAGGTAAATGGGCTAGAGGTCTATGGAGTAAAGGGTTAAGCTGTAAGAATCTGTGTTAAAGAACCGTTCTTCATCCTGAAGTACTGTATTTTTCTAAATCTTTATTTGACATTTTGGGTTTTCGTCTGATATATGTAGAGTCATGGAGTATTCCTTAGTGTCAGCTGCTGGTTTACACCAAGCCCGTGAATGTTTGCCACTTGATGCTAGGGGGAGAGGTCAGACTATCTGACCCATTCCCAAAGCCAAATATATGGGTTTTCCCAATCAGAAAAAAATCCCATTTAATGACGAAAATTTTCCCAATTTATTAAGGGCCTTTTTCCCAAAATGGACAGAAAAAGGCCTAATTTTCAGCACAACATACAGCCATTTGATTGAAATCAGGCAAACATTACACAGTCAAACAGACTTGAACTTTCTGTGTCTTAAGTTTCTATGTGATATATTCATATGTAATTGCCATGGGCGGATCCAGTATTTGGTCTTAGTGGGGGGGTGTAACTTTTGGGTCATCTTTTGATTTTGCTCAAGCCTTATAAAACGGTAATGACTGTGTGTTTTATTCTTTGTTTTTAAGATATCGAACATTAAAACCAATTCAGAAGGACTTAATTGAATACAACGCATTAGCAGCAGTGGAGCTATCTCTTTATATTTTCGTATTTATACATGTAACTTTTCTAAGCTTGGGGAATTTTAGGGGGGATGTGCGCCAGGTGCCAGGGCCTGGATCCGCTAGTGATTGCAATCATAAAAATGTTATCGCAGTACTTATAACTTTTGTTTAGTGTAGTTCTTATTAGTTCTATTCTTATATGTAGCTTCAAAGTGCTTAATTGTCATCTTCAAAGTGCTTAATTGTCATTCTTTTTGCAGCCATGATTGACAGACCATGTACTTCAGTCCAGATGAAATATGATCTACATTATATGAGATCCCAGAATTGCACATTGTAAGTGCTTGGAATGGTGTAATGGAACTACTGCTACTGTTTGAAACTACTATTCGTAGTAGAAACAGCCATGTTGGCAGCAATTGGAGTATTTCAGGATGACAATCAGGGTAAGTTTTGAACATAAATGTTAACGAATATGATTAGAATAAATTCAATAATGCATAAGGCCAATAATAAAATATTGATTGTTTCCCCTCCCACGACTGACCGTTGAAAATTACCCCTTCCGTAAATATTTTATTGAGGTTAGCCAAAAAAATATTTTTTCGCTAAAATTGCCGGGTACAAATATTCCCGCGCTACAATAGCTATTGGGTAAGAAAAACTGGAATCGCTGATACCAGTCAGTTGAGTAGTCACATCATCAATAAATCTATGAAGCAAGGATAAATAGATTTTAGCTACAAGTATCATATTTTTACTTACCCTAATGAAAATAAATCTATTAAGATGTTAAATCTATACAGAACACATTTTAAGCTTGTGCAAGCAAATTATGAAAAAAAATATCTGCCCTACCTACCTACCCTACCCTGGTGGGCTAGGGTCGCGGGAGGGGAAACAAACATATTTTTATTGTAGGCCTAATTCATTTGGGTTTCGCCATGCTTAAAGCGCTTAGCTACGGAGTCTATGTTTTCCATTTACAATTTTGTAAGAAACTGAGAAATGTGATAAAAATCATGGTAATAAAGTATACTAAGTATATTAATTAAGGTACATTTAAAACGCAAAATTTAAGATTTCTCAAATGTCATGAACTTACTAGCAATGCAAGATATGAACTTAACATGAAATTGTTTAAAGATATATCCGGCTCATCTGAACATAAAATGTTTGAATTGGCTTTATCCAGTATAGTTGTTACATTGGCTAAAACATCTTTAATAAGAACCATTGCAATGTAAAACCGATTGAAAAAATCTTTTTTTTGCCATATTACTTGCAGTCAAAACCTGTAAAATTGCCTGATTGTTAAAAAAACTGGATTTTTGTATTTAATTTTATGATGTTCAAACATCTGTCTTCAACAAATTAATACATTATGAGTTCATTCTTTATAAATGCATGTTTAGTGATGTTTTAACCATAGGAAATATATTTTTATGCCCCCACTCTGAAGGGGGGGGGGGGCGTATAGATCTGTCCGTCCTTCCTTCCGTCCGTCACAAAATCTTGCGTCACTCATATCTCCCAAAGTATAATATGAGCCAGAGTCATTTAACTTTACAGGAATGTTCACCAGCACATGAAGTTGTGCACCTGGGGTTTCATGTTTGGCTGTACCTAGTAAGTGCAAAGTTATGGCCCTTAACTTAGTTAAAATATAGCCTACTGAGTATGCAATCTTGTGTCACTCATATCTCCAAAAGTATATGGGCCAGTCATTACACTTTGCAGGAATGTTCACCAGCATGTGTAGTTGTGCACCTGGGGTTTCATGTTTGGCTGTACCAAGTAAGTGCAAAGTAATGGCCCTTGACTTAGTGAAAATATAACCTATTGTGTGGCAAATATCTCCAAAAAGTATATGAGCCAGAGTTATATAAGACTTAACAGAAATGTTCACAAGCTTGTGTTATATTGCACCTGGGAATTCATAATTCAGTGAGCCCAGTAAGTGCAAAGTTATGGCCCTTGATTTAGTGAAAATATAGCATACAGAGCTTGCAATTTTGTGTTGCGTATATCTCCAACAGTATCTCAGCTATACTCACCAAACTGTACAGGAATGCTCACCAACCTGTACAGTTGTGCACCTGGGGTTTCGTGTTTGGCTGTGTCCAGTAAGTGCAAAGTTATGGCCCTTTACTTATCACCATAATCAGTACAGTTGTTCACTTGGTAATTCGGATACCCATTCATAAACTATGAGCAGAATAATAGCATTTGCTTTTGTGACAAAGGCTGCAAGTGGGGGCATCTGTGTCCTAATTGACACATTTCTAGTTTTATGTTTGGTTAATTAAACAAATGAACAAAAAATGAGCATATTATAACTTAAATCTTACACAATGGTGATTGCTAACTTGGTTTTCAATCAACAGATATTTTCATATCAAAAGTGATTTTTTAAACGGGCTAAAATGACCTTTTAAAGACATATCACATGTACATAATGTGTGTTTTTACATGTACTGAGTGTAATTATGCATGTATTTGTGAAAATTACTTTAAACTTTTGTTGTTTCCTTTTTATATAGTGACGCTGACGACGAAAGATTATTCGATGCTGAGAAGAGTTCCATTGGAGTGTTGACCATCTTTGTATAATGTGGTGTCAAGAAGGCAAGGGCAGTTTGATCAGAAGTCACAGTGAAAACATCCTGGTGTTACTTATGTAAACATGTTGTTAAAAATATATTTTCCATTCTGCCAGATGGAGTTTTTAAAACTGAAACAACAGTGTGGACACATTTTTGGCAATTGTGATTGAATTATTGATGTCTTGTTTTTTGCCAGACAATATTTTGTTCATGAATATAATTCTGGCAAACCCTTGAGATTGTCTATTAGTATGTGTCGCTGCTACCTGACAGTTGAACATTTTGGTATGTGTTGTAAATCATAAACGTGTGACAGAAATATTTAAATATTTCTAGTTATAATTACACTTGAATAACTATAACAGGATGTTAAGCTTTTCTGTTTCTAAGACACATTTTAGGTGAGCTATTGGGATGGCCCTGTGTCCTATGTCCGTTGCGTCTTCTGTCGTCAACAATTTGGACTGTTAACACTCTACCTGATCTGCATGTAACTTGGTCAGCATGTTTGTTGCAATGAAATCTAGGCGAAGTTCGAAACTGGGTCATCCGGGGTCAAAAACTAGGTCACTAGTTCAAATTATAGTAAAACCTTGTTAACACTCTAGATGTCACATTTTTTACTTGATCTATATGAGACATGGTCAGAATGTTTGCCTCAATGAAATTTAGATCAAGTTTGAAACTGGGTTATGTGGGGTCAAAAGACCTTCCAGTGGTCACATTTTTTATTTTATCTACATGAGATTGGTCAAAATATTTGCCTTAATAAGATCTAGCTCAATATTGAAACTGTGTCATCTGAGGTCAAAAACTAGGTCACAGGATCAAATGATTGGAAATCCTTGTGGATTCTCGGAGGCTGCATTTGCCACATGACACTTGATCAGAATATTTGTGTTAAAAATGTAAGTCCAGTGTGGTACTGGGTCCTGTTGGGTCAAAAGGTAGATCACAATGTCAAATCATTGAAAATCCTATTGGACTCTATTGAAGCCAACATGGCAATGAACTCAGCTGAGAGATATAGGGCCACTATGGATTGGTCCTCTTGTTTTTATATTGCCTTCATTGAAATGAATACAATTTATGATAATAAGTATGTAACTACCATTGTTGTTAGAAGAAATTTAAAGATATTAAAAACATTGAACATTTAAACATTTAACCAAAAAACCTAGAACAACAAGATTTTCAAGATGTAACCAAACTTCCTTGACATCATATTTTTGGTCATGTACTGATATTACAATGTAGATCTATGCAGTTTTTCTGCAAATTGCTGTTCAGTCTGGTTGACCAGACATAGTATATTTTCTCATAAAATTGTGTATGAAAGCATGGATGTAATGATCTGTTAAAAGTATGGAATTTTTGTAATTTATGTCATAAATGTATTATTTGTGCAATAAGCATCTATTTATTAACATGGATAAAAATACAGTAGTGTAGATGAAGGTGACTGTTCTAGAAATGACCAGTGTTTTGACAAATATATTTTGTTGCAACATTTTAAATCGAAGAGCTATTTTTTCTTCTTAATGAAACAAAAAAAAGAAGCATTATAATTACAAATGCAATGAAATGTAGCTCTGGTTTTATCAAGAATATGAATTATTTTGTCAGTTCCCAATATTTATCCAAAGTTTTCAAAGAATAATACCTCTAGTCCACATAAATTGAAATTTAGTACATTTGTCACTTAAAATTTCATATTATGAAATTGATTATGATAATACGAAACATAATTTTTTGCAGGTTTGCATGGTAAAACTTCCTCAATTTTAGCTTGGCCAGAGAGCTTATGTCATGGCGAATTGTCTATTGTGTGTGCATGTGTCTGTGTATAACGGAATGTGTTAGAAAACGTTTTAAATTAAAATAAAGTTATAGTTAACTGATCTGGTCATTATTATTTGTTATTAGCCGTGAGCTTTTTTATTGGTCTATGCATAACTGCAGTTTTGAAAGAAAAGTGGATCGATGTTGTTCACTTTAAGTTGCTGAGCATGTTTATACAACACATGAATTGTAGAGTTACGCTTTTAACTCTTGATCACTGCTTTCTAGACAGCATTACTAAATAGACAGAAGTTGAATTAAATAATATTTACAAAATAATGGTGTTAGTAGTACTTGATGCCTTGTATTTAAACTCTCTCAAACAATGTTTATCAAGGTGAAGACTAGAATCACCCTGTCATTGGTTTGTCTGTCCAACATATAACATATGTATTTTGTGTAGATAACAACTTCATCAGTTTCAAGGGCTTGCAATGAAATGTGGTAATACAAGTACCATGATACGCGCTTTGTGGATGTGCACGATATAAACATCAGTGCATCCATCAAAATGTTTTAGTATTATGTCCCTTTGAACTTACGTCTCCCTTTAGAACATAAATATGTAATAACATTTTGGTTTATGTTTAGAATAACAAATCAAATTTAAAAAATCTTCGAAATGTATTAGATGGCAAGAAAAGAGAGGGGATGCACCGCTTCTAATGCTCAGTACCGTATGAGTACATATGAAGTATGAAATTATAACAAATCTCTGATATTTAAGGTATTGAGTATAATTATAATCATGTAACTTGGAGATAACCACTGTTAATTATAACAAAAATTCTCTGATATATAAGGTATTGGGAGTACCGGGAATAGCAACAGTAAGTTATAACAAAAACTAGTCAAGCCACATATTCAGAGATGATCAAGCCGACAGTCTTCCAACGCTTTCAGCGCTTTGATTCATATACAAGATTGTCTGTCGTTTAAGTGAAATTAATACTTAAATTAGTTCCTTACTTTTTTATCGATTGAATGATGCGGCTTTACTTTTTCAATGATTTCGAAAGGTGATTTAACTGATATTAATTCGTGAATCAACAGGGGTAAACCAGTGTATTGTACTTTAAACGGTGATTTAGATGCAGTATTACTGATTCGGATAGAACAAGCTGACCACCTGCCTAAATATACAGATAATTAATAAAAAAACACGAAACACAATTATGTTCTCTTAATATAATTGTATAATGTAATGTCTTACATTCCACTACATTTATGAAATGTAGTTCATGAAAAATAAAATGCATCAAATACTATATACATGAATCCCGAAAATTAATTGGTGGAAAACTGATGTATTTAGAAAACAAAGAATCTCTCGTATCACAAGACCATCGTGGAATTAAATGACATGTTACGTGCGAAAATAATACCTACAATTATATTCTGGTGACACTGTTACGGCCCTATATACATGTTTAAGTTACGAAAAGAAGGGAAATGTGTTGTTTCAGGGTACCGAGTTTAAAACGAATTTCTCAGAAGCTCTGCGATCTTTTCTTTTTTTCTTAATTTTGTTTTTATTCCCATACGGACCAACATTTCCTTCATTTTTTCCACTGACATAGTATTGAATACAAGGTATTGATACGAAGATATTACTTGTGATCCGAATGTCAACACCTATAGGTCATTTTCGTGTTTTATATTCACAGTATATTTTTCACATATTTGTCACCTTTTATTGTTTTGTCAATTAAGGGTCAGATACTTTACTGTAGTTGTAGTTATGACACTTTGTTGTAAAAAGAAGCAAGGGTTTTTTATTATCACAGGCGATAGAAACCCCATCTAAAATGATGTTTATACAATTTAATGCAAGGTTTCATGACACGATGTATTCCTTAAAACAATAAATTCGCAGTTTTGGCAGCAAGCAAATGAATGTCAAAAATTCATTTTAATTGTAACTACTATGTATAACTAACGGTCACAAAATACAAATCTGCGGTAAAATTTATTTTAATACGATTTCAACAAAAGCCACATTTATTTTATATAAGTTATGCAACTATTTGTCTAAATAATTGTAACATCTGTATAATTTACAATATTAATAACATTAATATAATAATATTCACATTTAGATATAAAATTATACAATATCATATAAAAACATATTTATTGTAATCGAATTATACTGTTTTAAAGTTCACACCTTACCACGGACCTATATATAGGTCCGTGACCTTACTGAATAAAAAGTCAATCTAATGAACCAAACCAATATTTCATTTCAAGGCTATTCTATAAAAAGTCACTTTTCCCCTAAATTATTCCCTATAAATCGCACTAATTTATTAATTAACAGCTTGTATAATCGCTGCTGGACCCCTAGTGTGCCCGTCCGGAGCTCAAGAGCCATAAAACTTCGGTAATATTCGGTCATACTCGGACGGTCTTCCGAACATTTCCGAACGTGGTAAAAAAACATACCATATAATTTTGAAGTGAAAACAGACCATTTTCCTCTTTAAATATTTTCACCAAATAAATACCGATTGACAGAGCAATAATTATAGTTTGTGAGTCCATTTGCATTTTGTTAATATCATTAACCGTTTTTAAATGACATTAAGTTAATTTCAGACTAAATATTTTCCGCCTATATATTCTATATAGCACTGGTAGCTGTTTTAAAGTTAAAAAAATACCATTTTACTTTTATTTCAAATAAAAGGTAAAATATTTGAATGAATGGGGAATATTGAAACATTACAAAACCGTTTGCATTTATTTGATATCTTTAACGGATAAAAAGTTATACCAGTTTAAATTTAAAATCCTTCATATTTCTATATAGGCATTTTTGCGCAGTATCGATTATTAGCGGATGATGAGAATTCTGCCACATGATTTTGTGTAATATGCAGTACCAAATATCACTGTGTATATTTTACATTACAGAGAATAATATTTCCAGCATCAGCAGCTGTAAATTTATTTGCAATATAATACTTACACCCTTTTCAAGACTAGGCTGACTACTTTCCAACATGAATTTTATTTTGGGTTTTTATCTATTTACTGTATTTTTAAACACCCAAAATAAAATTCATGTCCGAAAGTAGTCAGCTAGTCATGAATAGTTTCTTTTAATGTGTACTAAAATGCTGCTGAATGAACAGTTGAGTAGAAGGTATTTATGTATCACTTTGGTACATGATACTTACAAATGTACCTACAGTAAAACCGCGATAATAAGACCACCCTTGGGACCCTAGAAAATTGGTCTTCTTATTTAGTTGGGCTTAATATTGAGGTTGTATAAAGATAAAAACAGAGAAAATATACTTGAAAATAATGCTGTTAATTTTGAGGTGGTCTTTAAGTGAGGTTATAATTATGCAATGTGATAATAAGTTATATTCCTAGTTTTAAGTGATTACAGAACAAATATAAGTTAGTGGCCGAGTGAAGTTGACTAAATAGTCAGTATTCAACGCTCGACAATCGACAGTTATACTTTGAAAAATACGAACAAAATTTGAATGCCGAGCTAACTCGGCGTTCGACATTCGTCTTTCTAACTGCACGGAACTTAATCGCAAAATTTCTCGGAGCTAGCAAAACAAAACGTGTTTTCGCCCTCTCGATTCGATTTTTTGATCGCTTATTTAACACTAGGTCTTGATATATACAATGTACAATCAAACAAGCCGTCACAAATACACACTTGGGTTTGTGTACCCACTACCGGATGGGAAATGCTACCTTTCACATCGTACACTCTTATACACCCAACCAATCATCTTACCCAACCACTACACTTTTCAAACATTCTAGGATGGGATAAAAAAGCTGGAATAAAATTGTATCTGCAAAATTGTGGTAAAATTATGAAATTCTGGTAAAGCTACATGTTGCATATTTCCAGTCAGTTTATAGAAGGTTTCGTTTATAGAAACGTGTTTTGTTTACGATCTGTTTTCGTGGTAGCAGCCAAACTTGAAAAAGGGCATCTGTAGTAATGTAACGAAATAGCTCTTTTAACAATATTCAATACTGTTCATATACCACTTACACTAGTTCCGAACGTAAATAAGATTTGATGTTGTTAGAACGAGTTTTAATTCCTTGTAATATAGCATTGGAACCGGCGAACATTCGTGTCAGTCAGGTACATTAGTTTAGAGAATGCCACCATTGCCAAAAGCCTCACGTTCATTATGTAACCAAGCCACAAACAGTATGGTCACTAGTAGAACTGCCTCATATTCAGACTCATTTATTTGCCGACAAAATGACTAAACCAAAGCTGATTGGTACACACTTTCACATTGAATTTCAGCTTTGTGAAGGTACGTAGTAAGCGAGCATCCTAAACTCATACAATAGAAAATTAGATTGTATAATAATAAAACTGAGCTGTAAATCAAACGGGCGGACGACATACAAATACAAGAAACAATCAAACTGGACAGGCCGCTACGTATCACACCGGACTAGACCATACATCGAATTTACGGTATATCCGCTAAGTGCGACATTTAGCGTAAGGGGTTGCGACCAAAGACCTAAATGGTATTTAGGTCTTTGTTGCGACGTATACCGATGGTACGAAATCTTGCAACGTTAAATGTTTGACATGCAGATGATTTTGCGACATATAGCTTTGGTTGCGATATTTAACGTATACAATTATTTGTATATAAAATATACAAAAACACTGGTAAAAAGCACATAGCAGAGTTTGATGTGACAACATTATTATTCAAAAATTTACATTCGAATTCATTCCATGTAGGTATCCCGTACGTCTATACACCCATGTTGTTTCCTTTAATAATCATTTCCCATTGTATTGAACATTGGCAATTTTATGCCCCTCCCTTATTTGATATTTCATATTGTTTTAATGTTTGAACGTGATTGTGTAACAAGTTCTTAAAACTTATATAACACAACTCATATACACTGCCCTCCAAAAGCTTCTTCACACTAGAATATTTTGAATTTCATTACCTTTACTTACAGAATTTTAAATAAAACATGTATGACCATGAAGTAAAATTATTCAACCCACTTCTCTGATGGATAGTTAAAAGTTAACAATTTGCAGATCCCGATAGCAGCATCAATCGGTCTGCATCCGAAACCAATGTATGTGTAACTGTTTGACCTGACACAGAAAACAGTTCAAATTTATAAATACTTCTACAGAAAATTACTGCTGTGTTAAAAAGCATTTTCGATGTATTGCATGTGAAACAAATATGAAAATACGTTTATTGCAATGGGAAATTGTCAAAGTGTAAACGAACTCTTTAAGGGCAGTGTATAACATTCTAGATGGACGTTATCATTTGGTTACCTAGGTAACTGTGTGTAGGTCCTGTTTTGTGAATATGCTACTTTTTCTCACTTTTCATATTAATACAATTCACAGGCACCAAGTTCAGGCTTCAATTTCAACTCGTACGCAACAAAGAAAACTGTGGCCAAGGGTTTGTTGGATATCAGTCTACTGATGGCTAACGCCTCTCAGCTGAAATCGTTGATAAGTCTGGGTACAAGCACTGATTACTACTACGCGAACATGGTTCTCATCTCCTTGTCCATCACTCTACAGATTATATGTGGAATTATGTTGCTGGTACTCGGCAGTATACAAGGTAAAAGAGAAGAAGAGAAACAAAAGGCTAACAAACTGAATAACTTCACTGTGGGTATAGTGTTTGCTATTACCGTAATTAATGTGTTGATTGCCGCATTCGGAATAAAACTTAGCGAATAATGGAGTGAGTTTAGACCACTTTCTACTAAGGAACAGTCTGTGAAGTAATTGTGACAAACATACATGAACAAGTTAGATTGATGCTTCAATTACATCAACAAAAATTGTGGTTAATAATAATTAATAGCAATATGTTTTATATCTAAGTGATAAATGTACAGTGATTTGTAAAATAATAACATGACGTCACACATCAAAGATATCCGTATGTCAGGTGACTTGTGTGTATCAGGTAACATTGAGTATGTCGGGACATATTGTGTATGTCCAGTGGCATTGAGTATGTCAGGTGACATTGTGTGTATCAGGTAACATTGAGTATGTCAGGTGACATTGTTTATATCAGAAAACAGTATTGTATGTCTGATAGCTCTGTATTGTAAATCATGAATTCATGTCTGATTATGTAAATGTATAATGATCTACCATTTTTATTGTCTCTATTAATTCTAACTGAAGAACAGTCTGAACTCAAAATATGGAAAACAACGAATCCGTTGATCAGCCCGACGGTGTTAAATAAGAGGTATAGGGCTGGACTACAACTATTATCTTTTAAATGTCAAGCGATTTGTTTATTTTTGCATGGCTAAGGTCAATGCAATTTTATCTCAGTATTTGACAACTTTGATATTATAGTGATGTTAGTTTCTAAAAATATATCAATGTTTTATATTGATGTAATAAACACATACCAACGCAAGTAGTGATAACAACAATATATCAGGCAATCATGCTATCTCACCCTTCGTTAACTTATAGTAAACACATGTACACTCGTAGTTATTTCAAAGATACACTACAGTAGTGTGCTTACACCACGGTTAGACCACATATGAGATACCGGTCAGTATATTGGGATATGATTCCATTCTCTTCTCATCTATCCATGCATTACATAAATAGACAAACACTTGAAAGAAACAGAACATAATGTAACACATCTGTATTTTAAACTTTAATAAATCACGGCTTTTTATCATCAATCTATTTACATTTTTACAATAGGTAAAGATTTCTATTGTATTTTTCTGTACAGTAAAACTTTACAATTCATTTCACAATATAAATAAGTAATACATAAGAGGAAAATGTCCATCATACTCAGTATCAATTACATTGCATTGATGATAAGTAACAAACATATATTTATACACTAATTCATTCATACATCCATCGTGATAGAAGTTACATATAACAGTTGGAATATCTGGTATAAACATTATATCATTTCTGTAAAAATCAAATTTACCAGGCAAAGAAAACACAAATTGGTTTCCAAACATATGTAATATTTAGAATACTCCCACATATAAGTATAACCTATAGCTTAGTGTATTGACATATTGGTTTTTGCCTCATCAAAGTCAAGGAGATTCATTATCTATGTACAAAGCAGTGACTTTTTATCTTGCCATGAGGTTGACCTAGTTTCGCTAGCTCTTGTTTACACTCATGTCAGTGTTGAATGATATTTCCAACAGCCGCCAACAAATGATCCAAGTATACGTCAAAATGTTGAAAATGAACGTTACTGGGGCTTGAATCCCCAGAGACTGATTTAAATAGACATGCACATGACGAATTTTCAGAATACACATATACAGTAAAACGTCAATATTAAGACCACCCTTTGGACCATTGAAAACTGGTCTCAATACTGAGGTGGTCTTAATAATGAGGTTGAATGAAGAGCGGAACAGTCAAAATGGACTTGAAAAGTGTGGTCGTATAATATTGAGGTGGTCTTATTATTGAGGTGGTCTTTAAGTTTTACTGTAGTTCGATATATACTATAGAAGGGATAAAGGGAGAAAACTATATAAGGAATAAAAGAAACGATCTCGTGATAATCTCCTGTGATTCACATAGGCCTTTCAACTATATAGGTGTACAATGCATGTAAGCATAATACACACTACCCGTCCAAGTCCAGTAAAAGGTTAAAATATGTCAAAAGCATCGGGTAGCACGAAGATGCAGTTTTATGATTTAAACATTTTCATAATCTTGAATGTCTTTAGTTTACTTCAATGAAATAATAAATGATACAACATGAATTTAAAGATGTTTAATGAACGTTTATAAATAGGCTAAGTGGGATATTTTCATATATTTACATTGACTTACTGCTCGTACATAGCAGTTTTGGTGCGCTGATGGTGGTTAACTTCAAATAAATGGGAAGCATTTCAAAACTATGATTATATGGAAATTTTGTCTTTTATCAGATGAAAGTTTTTTTGCTCTATATTTATATTAGCACAATCGACCCATAGATTCATAAATAACGCCAGCAAACACATTTTCAGGGGAGACAATAATCTCAATAAGCCATCGACTTGACGATAATTTCTGGATACGCAACATTTTTAGTTCTACCTACTTATGCATTCTGCTGACAAATATCTAACAGTCATTTCTTATTATTTATGTTGAAATATTTACGCTTGTAAAGATAAACTTTATTAAACAAAGCAATGTACATATTCATTTGTTCAACTATTTAGTAAACATTGACTTGAGAATAAGGTATTTATTTTGAAGATTGGGACGCGCCATCAAGTTTCGAAGTTTTACTGTACAGTGATACTGTATATATATAACGTCTACTTACAATAGGGCCATGTGATTTGTGCGTTTGAATCAATTTATCATTTTTAAAAAGTTATCTGGATATACATCAATTAAAAAGGTTTTGGACAAATACATGTAATAGAAAAGAAAGTTGCCATGGCGTCAGTACAAATGCATCCCCTGGCAGAAGATGCTGAAATAATGGTGTGTATCATTTTGTTTGTAAATATACCTACATTTAAAAATAATGATATTCTTTTTGACAGTAAGCATTTTTGCCATCGAAACTGATGTATAATTAGATTGACTGTCTAATCATTTTTATTAAGATATATTGTTATTTTATAAGCTGTGTTAAACAATATCATGTTAGTTGGCGTATTAATCAATTAATATTATTTATGATTCATGATATTATTAAAGAATAAAACTGCACATGTAGTTTTATCAGATTATACATCCAGACTATCCAAAGAGGGTGGAGTCTTTTTAGTCCCCACCGGCCATCACCATGATTTACGGACCTACGATGTCCACAAGAGGTAAATGTGGATTTCGTCGGTAGGTATAAATCTTATTCGTGCTTGATCATAATCGAGCAGGATAATAAAAGACCCACTCCTATAACAACGGTCAACCAATATGACATGGTGGTATGTATCGACATTCAGTACTGATAATAATAATTGATCGTATTTATAAAGGATAAATGAGATTTATATCTAAACGCATTTGTCAAAAGAACTTTTCACTTTGAATGATAACTTTTATCACAGATTTACGTCCGGTAAGTCCCACAGTTTGTGAAAAAGCGTTGTTAACCATTTGTGGTTAACATGATGGCATAGTGGTAGAGGGGTAGAGCACCTGATTGCTGATCCGTTTGTCTAGCGTTCGAGCCCCGACTTGGGCGATGTTGAACCACTAACTTTACAATCCATGACGAAGAAGTGACTATTGGTTAAGCACCGAGGAATCAGTCATTAAAAGAGAGAGAGTACGTAACTACAGGGAACGCCACATCAATTCACTAAGTGTACATTAAGTGTAATTGATAAAAGTTGTAATAACTTGTTTCTAAATCCATGTAAAATAGATAAGTCAAAACTAAAGGATACATTAATAAAACTTGCTGGAAGGCATTTTCAAGAGACCGTGCTGCGTAGTGTAAGCGCACGTCACACACTGGAGGGGTAAGGTAATTCCCAACAAGTTCACGTGACAGGTGATTTTCTGGTTCCCATGTGGAGTCGATTCTATTGTACCCGAGCCATTTTATGAGGTAGTTGTCAATCTTAAATGAGTCAGAATTTTATTCAGTAAATATACAGATGTGAGCAGATATGATAAAATAAATATCGACTAGCATGCTTTTTATTATTATTATCCAATAATTATTTAAAAATCAATTCCCTTAAATTCCTTTGATAGATTAAACATAAATGCTAGTTACTTATATTTATTTCTTCAAATCAGACTTGTCTTAATACATATAAACATTAAGGTGGGAAATTAAATTTAGTAGATGTGAAAAACATAGTCTGTAAATAAAATACAACACTGAATTATTTTTGCAGGCAAATATCTTAGTAAATTATAAGGCATCCATACAATATTAATTTATTGCTTTACAATGTAATCAACAGGATGTTTGTGTCAACTTGTCATGATAGGTAATATACTGGGGCCCCCATGTATGACAAGAGATAGCAATATGTGCCCTTATCTACTGATCGGCACAGCATGACACCAATAAATATCTCAGCACGTGTGGATTTTTTGGGGGTCACCTTGTCTTTATGAAAAACTTATTTTTCAACAAAATATGTCAAATTTGGTATCAAAATGCTACACTATGAGTTTCCAATACACACAACATATTAATTTATGAGACTGATAGTTCTGCCGCGGAACTTCAAGCATCAAAACGTTGTGCACAGCGTTTTCCGAGAACACAATGATGAAATAATGTCTTAACCGACGTCCTTGTTGCCCATTTTTTCCGACCATTTAAACTATTTGACTTATCAATTATAACAGACGGAATCTTGCAAATAGGGGGTTCGAATTACTACATTAATTAACGTCGCTTACTAAATTATACCAGATCAATAGTTAGTACCGAGTTAATTGTACAGACAAAAGTGCACACTTTCTTTTGCAGCCGAATAATATAGACATGGATTTCAGGACGAAAAATATCACAAATGTGCCATACTAAAAGAATGCCGAGATTTATGTTTTATTCAAGTCTTTTTAAATACTAAATTAAGCATAAAACACAGAATTCATCCATTACAAGAAAACCACTTCAAAATATAACCCCTCGTACTGAGTTTCAGCGTTCACAATAGACAAGTAACCAATCTCGTACTTCCGTACTGAAAGTGAAATTTAAATTCTGTCAATTTAAATTTTATCCTGTCATTAAGAAAAAATCGGTGTGGTAGATGCATTTAACAAAATAATGATAATTTGCGCCTGGAGGGTTTATAATAGGAAATGACTGCGTATACAGTAATAAACGCTAAGATACTTACATCTGGTGTGCATTTCCTGGATATAATCCGTTCAACTGTATATGTTTCACTTAACACAAACACTTCAGCATTTACACTTCGCGATCTAGGAGACAAAGATTCCCCTTCATTAAGACATTTATAGTCAACATACTTTTTTGACCGTAGAGACATTAAAGAAGTCATGGTTGCGTCCAAATTATATAATATAATATAGTACAATACAATACAATACAATACAATACAATACAATACAATACAATACAATACAATACAATACAATACAATACAATACAATACAATACAATACAATACAATACAATACAATACAATACAATACAATACAATACAATACAATACAATACAATACAATACAATACAATACAATACAATACAATACAATACAATACAATACAATACAATACAATACAATACAATACAATACAATACAATACAATACAATACAATACAATACAATACAATACAATACAATACAATACAATACAATACAATACAATACAATACAATACAATACAATACAATACAATACAATATCATTTTATAGCATAAAACATATTACAATGTTTATAGCAAAAAAAAATCTATACGTCCTACGAGTTTCTGAGTAACTCGAAAACAAAGACAAAAATTGTCGAGTTATATAGATTACAGAACATTATCTTATACGGTGACAAACAAATATCTTTGATTATTCTTTCCGACAATGAACATCAAAAGTATTTTATAATTTAAATGAAAGATTCCCGTTACTGCCATTATCACGTTTGTATTGCCGAGTCAAAGGGTAATGCGGGGAATTTTCACACTTGGATAATTGAGAGATAATTAGTGACAAAAAATGCACAAAGTCAATATTTGTATTTTTAACTTATTGAAAGATATTGTTTCAAAATGAATATTAATTTACCAAATCCTTTAATTATTTAAGAAATAAACCACCAAATAATGCACATTTTATTTAGCAAGAACTTGAAGCGGTATTGACATCTACAATTTGTTAAGACTGAAAGCTGAAAAGACTCAAACAAGTCAACTTTTAAACGTATCTGGAAGCACGAAGACATCAACATAATTTAAAAATAAAAGCATAAATAGAATCATAATTGTTTGCAGATTACTTCAATAGGTTAATAAATATTCTAAAATTAATAAGAACTAAATTACAAAAGAAAGAAATAGACATATATTTTATTTTTAAACCGTTTCTATATAGAAACTGTTGCTATTTATACGCAGAATGGGGATTTCATTCAAATCGCACTGGAAGCATTAATATTTCACTTTAAATTATTATTTTTTATATCATTATAAAGAGGAAAGAATGGCCAATGCTTCAAAAGGTTAATAAATGTTTTATATTTAATTTTATGAAAATGATAGCTGTTCAAAGTTTTTTCCCTTCTTTGTTTCTATTGGAAAAAATCAACCAAATCAGAAATCGATATCGCCCGATACGACATTTTCAGGGGAGATAATTTTATCGATAAGACAGCATATCCAGTCCCATTGTTGAACATGACTGTGTTTGTTATCTGCCGACACTACTGTTTGAAGTAAGGTCGGTAAGTAGGCAAATGTTTTTTTCTAAAAAAAAACTTTGAACAAATTATCAAACCTCTACTCAATAAGTATTGCTCGACAGGTGTCAATAAGTGTTTTTGGAGCGGAGAATATTTTTCGGGTAGTTCGGGTGACCGAAAAAAACTATTCTATTTTTGGCTTAACCATTTGATTATTTTAATGTCACTGGAACATAGTAAATTTTACCCAGCGCGAGTTTTATCGACAATATAGTGTGCTATCTTTGAAAACTCTTTTGAAACATATCAGTAGAACCACATATTGAGAAGTTCCAGTTTCTCATTTTGCTATGACAAAATATTCCGTCAGTCATGAGGTTGTTTACAAAAAGAAGCCCAACCTATAAAGAAGACTTGCTCAAACATTGCCAATGGTTACCAGTATTAAGAAGTTCCACTGCGCATAATATCTCACAAAATAGCTGTGTAATTGTATACTGTTAGTCGCTTATGAAACACGTGGTCCTCTTCGATGTATTTAATAAACTGTTCTTAATATGTGAAAATCATGACCCTTGTCGATTGTGTGAATCGATACTGATATCGACAAGTTATGATCATGTGGGGCTTAGATAAGAGCAAGTTCGTAATTTTGTGGCCCCACTGAGACTAGAGACTGGAAGATATGAAAATATTCCTGAGAACCAACGTTTATGTCCAATCTGTAAAGCTGATATTGAAAATGAAATACATGTACTGTTTCACTGTTATGCCTACCAAAGGTTTAGAGATGCTCTTACACTTAAAGCATGTGAATTGAATAGTAATTACCTAAACCTCTCTGACGAAGATAAGTTAATATTTGTACTGTCTAATGAAAATATGATTAGAGTTAGTGCCAAGACCTGTTTTAAGATTTTAAAGAACAGAATCGACTTATTGTACACATGATAATCCCTCTGTTCTATTTTTATTTTTTTATTTTTGTTATGCAATTATTTTACAGTGTATAAGACATGACATCATAGCTAGCTCTAACGTACATGGAATAGCAAAAACTTATGAAGACAACAGATTTAAACTTTTCTATAGCAATTGCAATAATTCTGCTTATATTTGTATAGCTACGTTTGTAAGTTTTTAAGTTTTTGCTCTTCCACTTTCTCCTTCAATTAAAGTTAATTGCATTTGTCACATTTTGTATACAAATCGAAATTGATTTTGTGTGTTTTAAACACATATATGATACTTCATAATATTTTATCAATGTTGAAGTACAAACAACTTTGCATTGTAGATATTCTGTGATATTGTGTTAATTAGTCAGTGTCTAGTAAGCCAAGTGTGGCTGAGCACAAAATATTTTTATGTTTTTTTACTTTGTAAAATGTACTGTAATATTTTATGTTTGACACTATAATAAACTATATATATACATAAGACTTAGCGTTGAGTGTTAATTAACAATTAATTTCCCGTTTGGACTTCATTAAATATTTAATGGATCCCTTAAGTGATTTGTTTGTCACATAAGTACATGTACACTGTATTGTTTATAGTGCAACAATCAAGTAATTATCACGACGTGCGAATAACACGTGTCACCAATCTTCCCTGTCAACAAAGAATAGAATATCGCTCGGTCCATAAAAGGTGTGAATTATTGTATTGTTCGACCTATCTGGGGTGAACAATGAATGAAATGGTATCTAGGGACCGCACAACCTGTTCGAGTGTTCGACCTATCTCCGTTCGAGTGATCTACTGTTCGTTAATATGAAATAAGAAGGGGTTTTGCCGGGACCTAAGAACCTGTTCGAGGTATCTACTGTGTTCGACCCAAAACTGTTCGAGGTTTCGAAGTTTTACTGTACAGTGATACTGTATATATATAACGTCTACTTACAATAGGGCCATGTAATTTGGGCGTTTGAATCAATTTATCATTTTTAAAAAGTTATCTGGATATACATCAATTAAAAAGGTTTTGGACAAATACATGTAATAGAAAAGAAAGTTGCCATGGCTTCAGTACAAATTCATCCCCTGACAGAAGATGCTGAAAAAATGGTGTGTATCATTTTGTTTGTAAATATACCTACATTTAAAAATAATGATATTGTTTTTGACAGTAAGCATTTTTGCCATCGAAACTGATGTATAATTAGATTGACTGTCTAATCATTTTTAAAATCTATTAAAAAAATAATCAAAGATATATTGTTATTTTATAAGCTGTGTTAAACAATATCATGTTAGTTGGCATTAATCAATTAATATTATTTATGATTCATGATATTATTGAAGAATAAAACTGCACATGTAGTTTTATCAGAGTGTACATCCAGACTATCCAAAGAGGGTGGAGTCTTTTTAGTCCCCACCGGCGCTTAGAAGTATCCCAATTATAAATTGCAATTAGATATATAAATGTATATTAAATTCGAAGTCATTATGCTCATCGTTGCGAAATTCAATAGAAATGGACAATGTCGTATTTATATACTGTGGTAACGTTCAATGTTTTATGACGCAAAACTGACGTTAAATGTCGTAACCAACGCTAAACATCACAACAGCATCTGCCGGTATATGTCGCACATTGCCGTTAAATGTCGCTAAAGTGTTATACCGGTATATATCGCACATTTACCGTTAAATGTCGCTAGATTGTGTAAGACCGGTATATGTCGCACATTTAACGTTAAATGTCGCTAGATTGTGTAAGACCGGTATATGTCGCACATTTACCATTAAATGTCGCTAGATTGTGTTAGACCGGTATATGTCGCACATTTAACGTTAAATGTCGCACTCGATATTTTTGATATGTTTTAAATTACTTTCCATAGAACTAACTTGCTAACATTAAGTTTTACATCAAGGTGCTAGTACTATATTCCTGTGGAGTACTATGGGTATATGTAAAAGACTCAGGGTGATTTTTTTGTCTGGAGTAGGGGGTCTGTGTATCCTGAAAACACTCTGAAGGGGACGTGGGATTAGCATCGGTCTATGACCCGCTTGATTTGGTGGAATAAAACTTTTCAAACTCGTCTGATAAACCAACAACGCTCTGTGTTTCCATGCGAGAGCTTTAAAATTATTATTTTATTCATACGTTCCAGTTTAGTCATTGTTGTTTCGGATTCGAAATGAACGGTTACATATATACGTCGTGATTTTGTTTATTATTTTAATCAATTAATTCGTATTTTTGATTTTTGGCATGTAAATATTACTTTTCTTAAGCGCTTTAGGTGTGCAATGGCGGTCAGGTCGGTATTCACAAAACATATTTGTTTTTTTGTTAGAAATTACTCAGCTGAAACATGTTTAGACGTAAGTGGTATTCATAAAGCCCCTCATAAAGAAATATATTAGCTAAACAATTATTACATGTTTAGGAAATATCCAGTTTACAATTTTATCGTAAGAAATTTCTTAACGGCGTTGCTGTGTAAAACTGGAATTTTCAAGTCTTAAAATAGCAATGGAAGTAAGCACAACTGTACGGGAAATGACAATCTCTATCCAGAGTTGTCGGTCATGCAATGCTCTCTATCCAGAGTTGTCGGTCATGCAATGCTCTCTATCCAGAGTTGTCGGTCATGCAATGCTCTCTATCCAGAGTTGTTGGTCCTAAAAATGCTCTCTATCCAGAGTTGTCGGTCATGCAATGCTCTCTATCCAGAGTTGTCGGTCCTGCAATGCTCTATATCCAGAGTTGTCGGTCCTGCAATGCTCTCATTTAAAACCTACTAGTATGTTGTGTTATATCCAGTACCAAGTCTCACTGTGTTTATTTTCCATTACAGAGAATAATATTTCCAGCATCCGCAGCTGTAAGTATTCATGCAAATTTATTTGCAATATAATACTTACACCCTTTTCAAAACTAGGCTGACTACTTTCCAACATGAATTTTATTTTGGGATTTATCTGTTTACTGTATAATAATAAAATTCATGTCCGAAAGTAGTCAGCTAGTTATGAATAGTTTCTTTTAATGTGTACTAAAATGCTGCTGAATGAACAGTTGAGTATAAGGTATTCATGTATCACTTAAGTACATTATTCTTACAAATAAACATGTATATACAGTAAAACCTCAATAATAAGACCACCCTTGTGACCCTAGAAAATTGGTCTTCTTATATAGTTGGTCTTAATATTGAGGTTGTATAAAGACAATAACAGAGAAATATACTTGAAAATAATGCTGTTAATTTTGAGGTGGTCTTTAAGTGAGGTTATAATTATGCAATGTGATAATGAGTTATATTCCTAGTTTTAAGTGATTACAGAACAAATATAAGTTAGTGGCCGAGTGAAGTTGAGTAAACAATCAGCATTCAACGTTCGACAATCGACAGTTATACTTTGAACCATACGAACAAAATTTGAATGCCGAGCTAACTCGGCGTTCGACATTCGTCTTTCTAACTGCACGGAACTTAATCGCAAAATTTCTCGGAGCAAGCAAAACAAAACGTGTTTTCGCCTTCTCGATTCGATTTTTTGATCGCTTATTTCTATGGTGGCATACTTCTGCAACCTGTTAACTACATAATTAACTTGAAAAGTATATGGTAAAACGTTAAAGACACATACATTTCCGAGCGTGCAAACAATTAAAAATACAAATTTTATCTAAACTGAATCGTTGCATAAATATACAATTTATTTGTATAACATAACAAACTTGCCTTACATTCGTTGAGAGAGTTAGGAATAACGATGTTTTAATTCACATAATATACCGTCGCCATTTTTGAGACATTTCTCAAGTATCGTTATAACTGATAACACTAGGTCTTGATATATACAATGTACAAGCATACACGCCGTCCCAAAAAACACAATTGGGTTTGTGTACCCACTACCGGATGGGAAATTCTACCTTTCACATCGTACACTCTTATACACCCAACCAATCATCTTACCCAACCACTACACTTTTCGAACAATCTTGGATGGGATAAAAAAGCTGGAATAAAATTGTATCTGCAAAATTTTGGTAAAATTATGAAATTCTGGAAGAGCTACATGTTGCATATTTCCTGTCAGTTTATAGAAGGTTTCGTTTATAGAAACGTGTTTTTGTTTACGATCTGTTTTTCGTGGTAGCATCCAAACTTGAAAAAGGGCATCAGAAGTAATGTAACGAAATAGCTCTTTTAACTATATTCAATACAGTTCATATACCACTTACACTAGTTCCGAACGTATATATTATTTTTTGTTGTTAGAACAAGTTTTAATTCCTTGTAATACAGCATTGGAACCGGCGAACATTCGTGTCAGTCAGGCAGTTTAGAGAATGCCACCATTGCCAAAAGCCTCACGTTCATTCTGTAACCAAGCCACAAACAGTATGGTCACTAGTAGAACTGCCTCATATTCAGACTTATTCATTTGCCGATAAAATGACTAAAACAAAGCTGATTGGTACACATACGTTCACAGTGAATTTCAGCTTTGTGAAGGTCCGTAGTAAGCGAGCATCCTAAACTCATACAAAAGAAACATTATATTGTATAAAAATAAACTGAGCTGTAAATCAAACGGGAGGACGACATACAAATATAAGAAACTGGACAGGCCGCTACGTATCACACCGGACTAGACCATACATCGAATTTACGGTATATCCGCGTTTATAAAACAAGTGCGACATTTAGCGTAAGGGGTTGCGACATATACCGATGGTACGAAATCTTGCAACGTTAAATGTGCGACATGCAGATGATTTTGCGACATTTAGCTTTGGTTGCGATATTTAACGTATACAATTAATTGTATATAAAATATACAAAAACACTGGTAAAAAGCACATAAGAGAGTTTGATGTGACAAAATTATTATTCAAAGTTTTACATTCAAATTCATTCCATGTAGGTATCCCGTATGTCTATACACCAATGTTATTTCCTTTAATAATCATTTTCCATTGTATTGAACATTGGCAATTTTATGCTCCTTCCTTATTTGGCATTTCATATTGTTTTAATGTTTGAAAGTGATTTTTGCAACAAGTTCTTACAACTTATATAACACAATTAAAAAAACACACTCTATATGGACATTTTCATTTGGTTACCTAGGTAATTGTGGGTAGGTCCCGTTTAGTGAATATGCTACTTTTTCTCACTTTTCATATTAATACAATTCACAGGCACCAAGTTCAAGCTTCAATTTCAACTCGTACGCAACAAAGAAAACTGTGGCCAAGGCTTTGTTGGATATCGGTCTACTGATGGCTAACGCCTCTCAGCTGAAATCGTTGATAAGTCTGGGTACAAGCACTGATTACTACTACGCGAACATGGTTCTCATCTCCTTGTCCATCATTCTACAGATTATATGTGGAATTATGTTGCTGGTACTCGGCAGTATGCAAGGTAAAACAGAAGAAGAGAAACAAAAGGCTAACAAACTGAATAACTTCACTGTGTGTATTGTGTTTGCTATTACCGTAATTAATGTATTTATTGCCGCATTGGGTATAAAGCTTAGCGAATAATGGAGTGAGTTTATACCATTTTCTTACTGAAGAACAGTCAGTGAAATAACTGTGACAAACATACATGAACAAGTTAGATTGATGCTTCAATTACATCAACAAAAAGTGTGGTTAATAATAATTAATAGCAATATGTTTTATATCCAAGTGATGAATGTACAGCGATTTGTAAAATAATAACATGACGTCACATCAAAGATATCTGTATGTCAGGTGACTTGTGTGTATCAGGTAACATTGAGTATGTCGGGACATAGTGTGTATGTCCAGTGGCATTGATTATGTCAGGTGACATTGTGTGTATCAGGTAACATTGAGTATGTCAGGTGACATTGTTTATATCAGAAAACATTATTGTATGTCTGGTAGCTCTGTATTGTAAATCATGAATTCATGTCGGATTATGTAAATGTATAATGTTCTACCATTTTTATTGTCTCTATTAATTCTTACTGAAGAACAGAGTTAAATAAGAGGTATAGGGCTGGACTACAACTATAATCTTTTAAATGTCAAGCGATTTGTTTATTTTTTCATGGCTAAGGTCAATGAAATTTTATCTCAGTATTTGACAACTTTGATATTATAGTGATGTTAGTTTCTAAAAATATATCAATGTTTTATATTGATGTAATAAGCACATACCAACGCAAGTAGTGATAACATACAAATATATAAACAACAATATATCGGGCAATCATGCTATCTCACCCTTCGTTAACTTATAGTAAACACAATGTACTCTCGTAGTTATTTCAAAGATACACTACAGTAGTGGGCATACACCATGGTTATACCACATATGAGATACCGGTCAGTATATTGGGATATGATTGTCATTCTCTTCTCATCTATCCATGCATTACATACAAAACTGTTGTATATAAATAGACAAACACTTGAAAGAAACAGAACATAATGTAACACATCTGTATTTTAAACTTTAATAAATCACGGCTTTTTATCATCAATCTATTTACATTTGTACAATAGGTAAATATTTCTATTGTATTTTTCTGTACAGTAAAACTTTACAATTCATTTCACAATATAAGTAAGTAATAAATAAGAGGAAAATGTCCATCATACTCAGTATCAATTACATTGCATTGATGATAAGTAACAAACATATATTTATACACTAATTCATTCATACATCCATCGTGATAGAAGTTAAATATAACAGTTGGAATATCTGGTATAAACATTATATCATTTCTGTAAAAATCAAATTTACCAGGGAAAGAAAAAATTCATATTGTTGAAAAATAATTCCAAATTCAGCAAATTCCAGCAAGCTGATTGGTAGCCTGGATTACCTGCCCTTGCCATTACATTATACTCTTATGTGCAGAGTACGCTCGGTACCAGACTAGCTGATTGGCTGAGCCGAGGTTCCAGCAAGCTGATTGGCTGAGCCGAGGGTTCACACATGCATGAACAACCAAAATTCATTAATCATGGAACCAATTTCGACCTAAATCTAAGGTAAACAATTAGACGAACAAGTCGGGTAAAAAAAAATCTCCAGCAACTAACATATCGTGAATTTATTCGCAAATTCACCATATATTAGTGAAACATGTTTAGGTATAATTAGTTGCATAGCCACCTGCGCAGAAAAAAGAATCACATGACAGATGATGTTATCAAGAGTGGTCACATGCATCCATAAATGGAACCAATAATTCTAAAATTCCATTTAATTCCTCCTAGTCCTACTCTGACTCTGAGGCTTTGGGGTTTATTCAGTGAGTACGTTCGGATCAAGGTTTACACATGTGTGAAAAAAAACCAAAACTTGGTCTTTTAATCCTATAATATTGTACTGAACAGGTCAACACAACCAGAATTGAACTTGTCTAGAGAAACAGGACTGCAATGATCAGTTATATATAACTAAGGCTGATTTATGTTGAATTATTGACACAAGAAGATAGCAAATATTCACAAGTAAGAATATTGCCATCTTAATGATATTGTACAATGATTTCCTAAGTTTTAAATCAATAGCACTGTGAAACATGATTTGGGTAGACTCCTTTATACATACGTTTGTAATGGAATAAATGTAACAAGCCACTAATAATAGTATCAATAATTACAATAGTATGTTACGGTAACATACAATGATGGTGGTCTAACATCAAACAGACTACAATATAACCAGCTGATATATACACAAGAACATCAATAAAGATAAATAAGTATCAGACATTGGTGACAGTTCAACATTCTGCAACATGACAGTATTATAATGAATCTATTTTTACCAATCATCTTATTATAATGGGGCAATGTATAAAAAGATAAAACAAGGGTTAAAGTCCCAATAAATGACACCAAAACAAATTGGTTTCCAAGCATATGTAATATTTAGAATACTCCCACATATAAGTATATCCTATAGCTTAGTGTATTGACATATTGATTTTGTTTCATCAAATTCAAGTAGATTTATTATCTATGTACAAAGCAGTGACTTTTTATCTTGCCATGAGGTTGACCTAGTTTCGCTAGCTCTTGTTTACACTCATGTCAGTGTTGAATGATATTTCCAACAGCCGCCAACATATGATCCAAGTATACGTCAAAATGTTGAAAATGAGCGTTACTGGGGCTTGAAGCCCCAGACACTGATTACAACAAAAGAACGGAACAAGTCTTCATATTGAGCCATGTTTGTACCGAATAAAATTAACAACTGTAACCTTCATATATTTCATGCAGTCGTTTCATCGCCGAAACAGATATTTAAACAGACATGCACATGACGAATTTTCGGAATACACATATACAGTAAAACGTCAATATTAAGACCACCCTTGGGACCATTGAAAACTGGTCTCAATACTGAGGTGGTCTTA
The DNA here is from genome assembly GCA_032209605.1 of Mactromeris polynyma. NCBI lineage: Eukaryota > Metazoa > Mollusca > Bivalvia > Venerida > Mactridae > Mactromeris > Mactromeris polynyma. The sequence goes on from JASFXZ010000008.1 coordinate 9,277,085, forward strand.
ATAATGAGGTTGAATAAAGAGCGGAACAGTCAAAATGGACTTGAAAAGTGTGGTCGTATAATATTGAGGTGGTCTTATTATCGAGGTGGTCTTTAAGTGAAGTTTTAATGTAGTTCGATATATACATATACTATAGAAGGGATAAAGGGAGAAAACTATATAAGGAATAAAAGAAACGATCTCGTGATAATCTCCTGTGATTCACATAGGCCTTTCAACTATATAGGTGTACAATGCATGTAAGCATAATATACACTAACCGTCCAAGTCCAGTAAAAGGTTAAAATATGTCAAACGCATCGGGTAGCACGAAGATGCAGTTTTATGATTAAAACATTTTTATTATATTTTATGTTTTTAGTTTAATAAATGATACAACATGAATTTAAAGATGTTTAATGAACGTTTATAAATAGGCTAAGTGGGATATCTTCATATATTTACATTGACTTACTGCTCGTACATAGCAATTTTGGTGCGCTGATGGTGGTTAACTTCAAATTAAATGGGAAGCATTTCAAAACTATGATTATATGGAAATTTTGTCTTTTATCAGATGAAAGTTTTTTTGCTCTATATTTATATTAGCACAATCGACCCATATATTCATAAATAACGCCAGCAAACACATTTTCAGGGGAGACAATAATCTCAATAAGCCATCGACTTGACGATAATTTCTGGATACGCAACATTTTGAGTTCTACCTACTTATGCATTCTGCTGGCAGATATCTAACAGTCATTTCTTTTTATTTATGTTGACATATTTACGCTTGTAAAGATAAACTTTATTAAACAAAGCAATGTACATATTCATTTGTTCAACTATTTAGTAAACATTGACTTGAAAATAAGTTATTATTTTGAAGATTGGGACGCGCCATCACCATGATTTACGGACGTACGATGTCCACAAGAGGTAAATGTGGATTTCGTCGGTAGGTATAAATCTTATTCGTGCTTTATCATAATCGAGCTGGATAATAAAAGCCCCACTCCCATAACAACGGTCAACCAATATGACATGGTGGTATGTATCGACATTCAGTACTGATAATAATAATTGATCGTATTTATAAAGGATAAATAAGATTTATATCTAAACGCATTTGTCAAAAGAACTTTTCACTTTGAATGATAACTTTTATCACAGATTTACGTCCCGTAAGTCCCACAGTTTGTGAAAAAGCGTTGTTAACCATTTGTGGTTAACATGATGGCATAGTGGTAGAGGGGTAGAGCACCTGACTGCTGATCCGTTTGTCTTGCGTTCGAGCCCCGACTTGGGCGATGTTGAACCACTAACTTTACAATCCACGAAGAAGAAGTGACTACTGTTTAAGCAGTCATTAAGTGTAATTGATAAAAGTTGTAATAACTTGTTTCACAATCCATGTAAAATAGATAAGTCAAAACTAAAGGCTACATTAATAAAAACTGTGTTTGTTATCTGCCGACACTACTGTTTGAAGTAAGGTCGGTAAGTAGGCAAATGTTTTATTCTAAAAAAAAACTTTATCAAACCTCTGCTCAATAAGTATTGCTCGACATGTATCAATAAGTGTTTTTGGAGCGGAGAATATTTTTCGGGTAGTTCGGGTGACCGAAAAAAACTATTCTAGTTTTGGCTTAACCATTTGATTATTTTAATGTCACTGGAACATAGTAAATCTTACCCAGCTCTAGTTTTATCTACAATATAGCGTGATATCTTTGGAAACTCTTTTGAAACATATCAGTAGAACCACATATTGAGAAGTTCCAGTTTCTCATTTTGCTATGACAATATATTCCGTCAGTCATGAGGTTGTTTACAAAATGAAGCCCAACCTATAAAGAAGACTTGCTCAAACATTTCCAATGGTTACCAGTATTAAGAAGTTCCACTGCGCATAATATCTGACAAAATAGCTGTGTAATTGTATACTGTTAGTCGCTTATGAAACACGTGGTCCTCTTCGATGTATTTAATAAACTGTTCTTAATATGTGAAAATCATGGCCCTTGTCGATTGTGTGAATCGATACTGATATCGACAAGTTATGGTCATGTGGGGCTTAGATAAGAACAAGTTCGTAATTTAAAATTTCGTGGCGTATTTACAACTCAAGGCTACAAGTTCGATATTGAACAAATGGTGAAAATCGCAACTCAAGATAAGCAGAAGATCAAGTGGTATCTTATATATGATTGTGGTAAATATCACTGTGTATAACCGTTATAGGTGATCGTCTTCCGGAGTGAGTTGTCAACGTTCTACAGTGTGAAATGGTCTTACATGTGAAATATTTGTGTTAAGTATGTGAAGATATCTTAATATGGGTTATAAAAATGGAAATGTTCTGGTGTTTAAGAAAACCAGGAGTAACATTTTGAGTAGTTTGAGAAAAAATATAAACAAAAAGTCGCGATGTTATAATGTAAACACGTATTGTCTCTATTACATCTGAACGGACTTTGCGAGAAATGTCGTGTATCTGCACTCACTGACAGGTGCCTCATGCTATATTTACCTTGCTTATTTGGGATTCAAAAAACTATTTATTTTACCCGACAAGACAGAGATAGACAACAGATGAGGAAATAGTGGCATGTCAATTGTACCCTATCTTTGAAAATATGTATTTGATAGTATTGATAGAGAGGAATAATATGTTTGTGCATATTTCAGATAAAGTTCAACTCTGAAGGAGATAATACATATAAATTATACGCAGTTAGATAGATATTATAAATACAATTATACGCGTTACCTAATTGCTGACATAATACTTAGCGTTGAGTGTATGTGTGTTAATGAATGACGTAATGAGACGTTTATATACAGTGATATATACTGTATATATATAACGTCTACTTACAATAGGGCCATGTGATTTGGGCGTTTGAATCAATTTATCATTTTTAAAAAGTTATCTGGATATACATCAATTAAAAAGGTTTTGGACAAATACATGTAATAGAAAAGAAAGTTGCCATGGCTTCAGTACAAATTCATCCCCTGACAGAAGATGCTGAAAAAATGGTGTGTATCATTTTGTTTGTAAATATACCTACATTTAAAAATAATGATATTGTTTTTGACAGTAAGCGTTTTTGCCATCGAGACTGATGTATAATTAGATTGACTGTCTAATCATTTTTAAAATCTATTAAAAAAATAATCAAAGATATATTGTTATTTTATAAGCTGTGTTAAACAATATCATGTTAGTTGGCGTATTAATCAATTAATATTATTTATGATTCATGATATTATTAAAGAATACAACTGCACATGTAGTTTTATCAGAGTATACATCCAGACTTTCCAAAGAGGGTGGAGTCTTTTTAGTCCCCAGCGGCGCTTAGAATTATCCCAATTATAAATTGCAATTAGATATATAAATGTATATTAAATTCGAAAGTCAATATGCTCATCGTTGCGAAATTCAATAGAAATGGACAATTTCGTATTTATATACTGTGGTAACGTTAAATGTTTTGTGACGCAAAACTGACGTTAAATGTCGTAACCAACGCTAAACATCGCAACAGCATCTGCCGGTATATGTCGCACATTACCGTTAAATGTCGCTAAAGTGTGTAAGACCGGTATATATCGCACATTTACCGTTAAATGTCGCTAGATTGTGTAAGACCGGTATATGTCGCACATTTAACGTTAAATGTCGCTAAATTGTGTAAGACCGGTATATGTCGCACATTTACCATTAAATGTCGCTAGATTGTGTTAGACCGGTATATGTCGCACATTTAACGTTAAATGTCGCACTCGATATTTTTGATATGTTTTAAATTACTTTCCATAGAACTAACTTGCTAACATTAAGTTTTACATCAAGGTGCTAGTACTATATTCCTGTGGAGTACTATGGGTATATGTAAAAGACTCAGGGTGATTTTTTTATCTGGAGTAGGGGGTCTGTGTATCCTGAAAACACTCTGAAGGGGACGTGAGATTAGCATCGGTCTATGACCCGCTTGATTTGGTGGAATAAAACTTTTCAAACTCGTCTGATAAACCAACAACGCTCTGTGTTTCCATGCGAGAGCTTTAAAATTATTATTTTATTCATACGTTCCAGTTTAGTCATTGTTGTTTCGAGAATTCGAAATGAACGGTTACATATATACGTCGTGATTTTGTTTATTATTTTAATCAATAAATTCGTATTTTTGATTTTTGGCATGTAAATATTACTTTTCTTAAGCGCTTTTGGTGTGCAATGGCGGTCAGGTCGGTATTCACAAAACATATTTGTTTTTTTGTTAGAAATTTCTCAGCTGAAACATGTTTAGACGTAAGTGGTATTCATAAAGCCCCTCATAAAGAAATATCTTAGCTAAAAAATTATTACATGTTTAGGAAATATCCAGTTTACAATTTTATCGTAAGAAATTTCTTAACGGCGTTGCTGTGTAAAACTGGAATTTTCAAGTCTTAAAATAGCAATGGAAGTAAGCACAACTGTAAGGAAAATGACAATCTCTATCCAGAGTTGTCGGTCCTGCAATGCTCTCATTTAAAACCTACTAGTATGTTGTGTAATATCCAGTACCAAATCTCACTGTGTATATTTTACATTACAGAGAATAATATTTCCAGCCTCCGCAGCTGTAAGTATTCATGCAAATTTATTTGCAATATAATACTTACACCCTTTTCAAGACTAGGCTGACTACTTTCCAACATGAATTTTATTTTGGGATTTATCTGTTTACTGTATTTTTAAACATCCAAAATAAAATTCATGTCCGAAAGTAGTCAGCTAGTTATGAATAGTTTCTTTTAATGTGTACTAAAATGCTGCTGAATGAACAGTTGAGTAGAAGGTATTCATGTATCACTTCAGTACATTATTCTTACAAATATACATGTATATACAGTAAAACCTCAATAATAAGACCACCCTTGGGACCCTAGACAATTGGTCTTCTTATATAGTTGGTCTTAATATTGAGGTTGTATAAAGACAAAAACAGAGAAAATATACTTGAAAATAATCCTGTTAATTTTGAGGTGGTCTTTAAGTGAGGTTATACTACGTATAAAACGATAACAAATATATTCTGTATATAAACTAAAACAAGACTCACGATATTGTGATGGTAATATATTCTATGACACAGCATCGACCAAAACACACTCTTGTGGTTAATGGGGGTGTAAGAAACAAGCTTGCCACTAACCCTAAAATGTTATTTCAACATACAACGTTGTTCTGTTATAGTAGCTATCAAGTGGTCAGGATTTGGCTGATATTACAGACTGCTTCTTCGAACAGTTAACTACCCATTAAGTTCACACAACATGAGCTGATATGCAATTATGCAATGTGATCATGAGTAATATTCCTAGTTTTAAGTGATTACAGAACAAATATAATTTTGTGGCCGAGTGAAGTTGACTAAACAATCAGAACTCAACAAATCGACATTAAAAACTATACGTTCGACAATCGACAGTTATACTTTGAAAATACGAACAAAATTTGAATGCCGAGCTAACTCGGCGTTCGACATTCGTCTTTCAAACTGCACGGAACTTAATCGCAAGCAAAACAAAACGTGTTTTCGCCCTCTCGATTCGATTTTCTGATCGCTTATTTCTATGGTGGCATACTTCTGCAACCTGTTAACTACATAATTAACTTGAAAAGTATGTGGTAAAACGTTAAACAAACATACATTTCGAGCGTGCAAACAGTTAAAAATACAAATTTTATCTAAACTGAATCGTTGCATAAATATACAATGTATTTGTATAATATAACAAACTTACCTTACATTCGTTGAGAGAGTTAACGATGTTTCAATTCACATAATGTACCGTCGCCATTTTTGAGACATTTCTCAAGTATCTTTATAACTGATAACACTAGGTCTTGATATATACAATGTACAAGCATACACGCCGTCCCAAAAAACACAATTGGGTTTGTGTACCAACTACCGGATGGGAAATTCTATCAGCTACATTCCACATCGTACACTCTTATACACCCAACCAATCATCTTACCCAACTACACTTTTCGAACAATCTTGCATGGGATAAAAAAGCTGGAATAAATTGTATCTGCAAAATTTTGGTAAAATTATGAAATTCTGGAAAAGCTACATGTTGCATATTTCCTATCACTTTATAGAATGTTTCGTTTATAGAAACGTGTTTTTGTTTACGATCTGTTTTCGTGGTAGCAGCCAAACTTGAAAAAGGGCATCAGTAGTAATGTAACGAAATAGCTCTTTTAACAATATTCAATACTGTTCATATACCACTTACACTAGTTCCGAACGTAAATATGATTTTTTGTTGTTAGAACGAGTTTTAATTCCTTGTAATACAGCATTGGAACCGGCGAACATTCGTGTCAGTCAGGTACATTAGTTTAGAGAATGCCACCATTGCCAACAGCCTCACGTTCATTCTGTAACCAAGCCACAAACAGTATGGTCACTGGTTGAACTGCCTCATATTCAGACTCATTTATTTGCCGACAAAATGACTAAAACAAAGCTGATTGGTACACACACTTTCACAGTGAATTTCAGCTTTCTGAAGGTCCGTAGTAAGCGAGCATCCTAAACTCATACAATAGAAACATTATATTGTATAATAATAAAACTGAGCTGTAAATCAAACGGGCGGACGACAGACAAATATAAGAAACAATCAAACTGGACAGGCCGCTACGTATCACACCGGACTAGACCATACATCGAATTTACTGTATATCCGCGTTTATAAAACAAGTGCGACACTTAGCGTAAGGGGTTGCGACGTATACCGATGGTACGAAATCTTGCAACGTTAAATGTGCGACATGCAGATGATTTTGCGACATTTAGCTTTGGTCGCGATATTTAACGTATACAATTATGTGTATATAAAATTACCCTTTGTCTCAAATAATTATCATGTCTTACTCACTACATCTGTTTACCTGTATATTATTTTGTATTGATGTAGGCTAGAAGCATGTTTTATTGCTTAATACTGAATAAAAGTTGTTGTTGTTGTTGTATATAAAATATACAAAAACACTGGTAAAAAGCACATAACAGAGTTTGATGTGACAAAATTATTATCCAAAATTTTACATTCCAATTCATTCCATGTAGGTATCCCGTACGTCTATACACCTATGTTGTTTCCTTTAATAATCATTCCCATTGTATTGAACATTGGCAATTTTATGCCCCTTCCTTATTTGGCATTTCATATTGGTTTAATGTTTGAAAGTGATTTTTGCAACAAGTTCTTACAACTTATATAACACAATTAAAAAAACACACTCTATATGGACATTTTCATTCGGTTACCTAGGTAACTGTGTGTAGGTCCCGTTTAGTGAATATGCTACTTTTTCTCACTTTCATATTAATACAATTCACAGGCACCAAGTTCAAGCTTCAATTTCAACTCATACGCAACAAAGAAAACTGTGGCCAAGGGTTTGTTGGATATCGGTCTACTGATGGCTAACGCCTCTCAGCTGAAATCGTTGATAAGTCTGGGTACAAGCACTGATTACTACTACGCGAACATGGTTCTCATCTCCTTCTCCATCATTCTACAGATTATATGTGGAATTATGTTGCTGGTACTCGGCAGTATACAAGGTAAAACAGAAGAAGAGAAACAAAAGGCTAACAAACTGAATAACTTCACTGTGGGTATTGTGTTTGCTATTACCGTAATTAATGTATTTATTGCCGCATTCGGTATAAAACTTAGCGAATAATGGAGTGAGTTTATACCATTTTCTTACTGAAGAACAGTCAGTGAAATAACTGTGACAAACATACATGAACAAGTTAGATTGATGCTTCAATTACATCAAAAAAAATTGTGGTTAATAATAATTAATAGCAATATGTTTTATATCAAAGTGATAAATGTACAGTGATTTGTAAAATAATAACATGACGTCACACATCAAAGATATCTGTATGTCAGGTGACTTGTGTGTATCAGGTAACATTGAGTATGTCGGGACATATTGTGTATGTCCAGTGGCATTGAGTATGTCAGGTGACATTGTGTGTATCAGGTAACATTGAGTATGTCAGGTGACATTGTTTATATCAGAAAACATTATTGTATGTCTGGTAGCTCTGTATTGTAAATCATGAATTCATGTCTGATTATGCAAATGTATAATGTTCTACCATTTTTATTGTCTCTATTAATTCTTACTGAAGAACAGAGTCTAAACTCAAAATATGGAAAACAACGTATCCGTTGATCAGACCGACTGTGTTAAATAAGAGGTATAGGGCTGGTCTACAACTATTATCTTTTAAATGTCAAGCGATTTGTTAATTTTTTCATGGCTAAAGTCAATGAAATTTAATCTCAGTATTTGACAACTTTGAAATTATAGTGATGTTAGTTTCTAAAAATATATCAATGTTTTATGTTGATGTAATAAACACATACCAACGCAAGTACGTGATAACATACAAATATATAAACAACAATTTATCGGGCAATCATGCTATCTCACCCTTCGTTAACTTATAGTAAACACAATGTACTCTCGTAGTTATTTCAAAGATACACTACAGTAGTGTGCTTACACCACGGTTATACCACATAAGAGATACCGGTCAGTATATTGGGATATGATTGTCATTCTCTTCTCATCTATCCATGCATTACATACAAAACTGTTGTATATAAATAGACAAATACTTGAAAGAAACAGAACATAATGTAACACATCTGTATTTTAAACTTTAATAAATCACGGCTTTTTATCATCAATCTATTTACATTTTTACAATAGGTAAAGATTTCTATTGTATTTTTCTGTACAGTAAAACTTTACAATTCATTTCACAATATAAATAAGTAATAAATAAGAGGAAAATGTCCATCATACTCAGTATCAATTACATTGCATTGATGATAAGTAACAAACATATATTTATACACTAATTCATTCATACATCCATCGTGATAGAAGTTAAATATAACAGTTGGAATAGCTGGTATAAACATTAAATCATTTCTGTAAAAATCAAATTTACCAGGCAAAGTAAAAATTCATATTGTTGAAAAATAATTCCAAATTCAGCAAATTCCAGCAAGCTGATTGGCTGAGCCGAGGTTCCAGCAAGCTGATAGGCTGAGCCGAGGTTTTAGCAAGCTGATTGGCTGAGCCGAGGGTTCACACATGCATGAACATCCAAAATTCAAAATCCTGGAACCACTTTCGACCTAAATCTAAGGTAAACAATTAGACGAATTAGACGAACAAGTCGGGTAAACAAAATTCTCCAGCAACTAACATATTGTGTATTTATTTGCAAATTCACCATCTATTAGAGAAACATGTTAAGGTATATTTAGTTACGTAGCCACCTGCTAGGAAAAAAGAATCACATGACAGATGACGTTATCAAGAGTGGTCACAGGCATCCATTCTAAAATTCCATTTAATTCCTCCTAGCCCCACTCTGATTCTGAGGCTTTGGGGTTTTATTCAGTGAGTATGTTCGGATCAAGGTTTACACATGTGTGAAAAAACACCAAAACATGGTCTTTTAATCCTATAATATTGTACTGAACAGGTCAACACAACCAGAATTGAACTTGTCTAGAGAAACAGGACTGCAATGATCAGTTATATATAACTAAGGCTGATTCATGTTGAATTATTGACACAAGAAGATAGCAAATATTCACAAGTAAGAATATTGCCATCTTAATGATATTATACAATGATTTCCTAAGTTTTAAATCAATAGCAATGTGAAACATGATTTGGGTAGACTCCTTTATACCAGGAGTTGAAGATAACAGATAGATAACATTATACAAACTTAACTCAATGCAATCCAGACATGTCAACAGTTGGAGAGAAATAGAATCATTAAAATAGTAATATGTGATCCTTGTAACATCTGATTCTGTATTACAGACAAGCCTTTTCATTATATTAAAACGTGTGTACAATTAAAACAAAATTATTATCATCTTCAGTTCATAACTTATACATATTGATACATCAAAAGTTTATTATATTTGAATTAGAAAATTTACATAAGTTTGTAATGGAATAAATGTAACAAGCCATTAATAATAGTATCAATAATTACAACAGTATGTTACGGTAACATACAATGATGGTGGTCTAACATCAAACAGACTACAATATAACCAGCTGATATACACACGAACATCAATAAAGATAAATAAGTATTGGCATATCAGACATTGGTGACAGTTCAACAGTCTGCAACAGGACAGTATATAATGAATCTATTTTTACAAATCATCTTATTATAAAGGCTCACTGTATAAAAAGATAAAACAAGGGTTAAAGTCCCAATAAATGACACCAAAACAAATTGGTTTCCAAACATATGTAATGTTTAGAATACTCCCACATATAAGTATAACCTATAGCTTAGTGTATTGACATATTGATTTTGTCTCATCAAATTCAAGGAGATTCATTATCTATGTACAAAGCAGTGACTTTTTATCTTGCCATGAGAGGTTGACCTAGTTTTGCGTGCTCTTGTTTACACTCATGTCAGTGTTGAATGATATTTCCAACAGCCGCCAACAAATGATCCAGTATATGTCAAAATGTTTGTAGTTTAAAAGGAGGAATATGAGCGTTACTGGGGCTTGAAACCCCCGAGACTGAGAGACTGATTACAACAGAAGAACGGAACAAGTCTTCATATTGAGTAAATCAATCTGTAATGATGAAAATGAAACTGTACACAATAAAACATAATACTTATACAGAAAGAGATAGAAAACTTGTAGAGACAAAACATAAACTTTCAATAAACATCTAATTCATCATGGTGAAATATTGTCTGAAAAAGGAAAAAGTGGCACAGATTAGAGGTCACACAATAGCAGGAAGACAGGTTCAAAGAAACAATATATTGTATCAATGTTTTCTCTGCTGCCAAAAATAAGCAATAATGAGAAATGTTATGATGGTCATACACACAATGTGATCATACAAGTACGGCAGAGAAGCAACAAACTATAAATCATACAGCTGAGATATTTCATAAAATCACTAAAAGGCACTTTCAGATCCTACCAACAGCAGTTGAAAACACGCAGAGAGAAATAAAGAATCATGTCTGACAGGCATAAACATTGCAACCACAAATTGATTTAGCATACAATTCATTGAAGGTCTATCCACAGGAACAAACTAAAAACAATCAATGCATCATGATTTGCCTTATTAATTCCTCTGGAAATAGTTTATACAATCTGAATATACCACAGCTCATTAAATAAATCACTTAGTCACTAACAACAAAGGTTCAATTGAACCTTAGACAATCATACTACATAGATAATTTCATTTCAATTGAAAGTGTTGTAAAACAAACGCCATCACTAGCCAAGTCTACCAGACAGCAAGGTAAACATGCAAGAAATATTTTCAAAATGAAATGCTTAAAAAATGGTGGACCGAAAACTTTCAAATAGATGTCATGTTCACTTGAAATGATTTTATAGATTAAAAAGATGTTTATGTCTTGCAGAAATGATTCAATATTTACAACATGTAAACCATTCATATAACATACACCAACACACGACAATACCAAAAACAATACATTATGTGTCAAACACAAACAATGCAAGCACTGGTTCTATAAACAACAGAAAACATTAACAACATCACAGAAAAATAAAAATTAGGCATAAAATACAATATTGCAGATTTTCATTTGTCAATGTACCAAAACAATACATCATGACCGAGTCAGTATGACATAGTCAATATTACCTGGAAACAATACAGGAACAGCTAATAAGTCAATATTACCTGGAAACAATACAGGAACAGCTAATATTCACATACCAATGCAACTCGAGACTGAATCATTTAACACAAACACAAAGACAGTACTCTGGTTCAATACGAAGCATTCTTTTTTTTAACTTCGAAACGGAAACCAGCTGTTTGTAAAAGTACTCTTAACTGTATTTTATCCTAGTCACTCTCTAGTACATAACTAGAACTGTTACAATGAGCCAGGCACCGTGCCATCACCTTACTATACATGTCTATAGGGTTTTCCAATTTCTACAGACAATGGTAAGGGCTAAACTTGAAGAGAGTAAGCCCCTTAAAGAAGTTCTACCTTTTCCTGATAAGGTATACTAGACTCACATAAAGATATTTAGAACTTGTATCAGAGTAGAATTTTATATTTAAACAAGCAAGTAAAAGAAACCAGCAACTCAAACTCACATTTACAGCAACAACATAAAGAGACATCTTATTAAACAGCAATTAATTGAATAATAAATGCAGGTGTCAACCACAACTAAACCAAGACTGTAACTTGAACAGTATTAGTTAAACTTCTAGCCAGCTTGTACATTTAAATGTCATGTTGACTTACACAATCCAATATTACAGCAATCGATCAACGGAGAGTAAATGACCAGGCCAAAATGTCTCAATGATCTCAAATTAGATCTGTTTCAAACAGGAAATAATAAAAATAATCAGCTGTAATCTATTACAAAATTTGAAGTAATCAGATGTAATCAGAAATCAAGAATATTTTTGACTACATGCAATTGTAATGTAATCAATTACATCGTGAAAACAGGTGTACTCATGATTTCATTTTGATTACTTTAAGATTACAATAATGTTTTAAAGGTGATAAACTTAGTACTAAAATATAGATCCTAAATATTACAATAGAAACATTATTGATTTAAAATGTAGTCTGATCCTTATTAATTAATATTTTTATAAATCTGTATTTATCAATGTAAGCTAGCTTTTAATGAATTAACCACAAATGCTACATCTCTCTAAGAATCATTTTTAAATGGTTCTGTGCTTGTAGATTTATATATTGACATTTGATGTCTACTTATGAAATTATCTTTATGAGGTATAGGAAATACAGCTAATCACATAGCTGACATGTTAACAACATATAGCCATATAGTACCAATCTCAATGGTGAGATTGGGTGTTACAAGATACTTGTATTGTATTACAAGCAGAGAGATGTACGACTCCAGAAAAATGTTCATCTTGAGAAGTTTTGTGAATCCAAGACCAAAACTTCTATCAAATCATATGTGAGCAATAAACTGACCGGTGTCATTTAGAAATAAAACAGTGAACATATCAAAACAAAAATATTTGAGTAATTTTCAAATTATTCACATTTATATAAAAGCAGATCATTCATCATTATTAAAACATTCAAATACAGTAAAACCCCAGTAACTAGACCACCCTTGGGACCCTTGAATCATGGCTTTCTTAAAACATTCAAATACAGTAAAATTGCCAGTTGCATTTTTCCACAAGGGAAATTTCATTGTTTGTGTTTACAAAATTTGTTGATTAACAAGTACCCCCCACTTCACAAATTCTGGGATTTAATCCCTTTGATTGGTCAGATTATACTGTGCTCAAGTCAAAATAGCTGGCAGTGAAAATGACAGATGAAAAAATGTTTAAGGTACTTAAGTCTTGGTGTACTAAATTCCTTGAAAGATTGTCTTTGATCTACAGAAGTCATGGTATGACTGTGGCAGAATTATATATTTGACCTACTTAAGATTTTTGCTTGACCATGAAGCAACTTACAGTAGAGCATTGCCAACTGTCTGCAATTATGTATGATGCAATCAAGTATGCAGGGAAAATCTCTACCTATGATTGTTTCAGCACTATTTTCCAAATACTATTAAATATTATCCCATATTATAAACAGCTTCCTCAACTTCTAAAATAGAAATTATGCCATTAAATGAGAAAAGTGCATCTTAATTAACAGGCTTGTCAAACGATAGTGCATAAGACAAAGATATATTATCCTTGTTGTTAAATAAACTCTTTCTATTTCATTAGAAAACCATTAATATCTGTTGAAACTATTCCATTAACTAAACTGTGTGTGTTCTAGACAATTTTAATTATATAGTGGGTGGGTCCTTACATTTACACATTTTACGTCACAAAACACTTCAGAATTGCTCCACAATGCGTAACAGAACTCAGAACTCGGTAAAATGTAAGATCATGTGATAGATATTTCTTGTTTAGCGTTAAAATTTACAGAAAGTATTTATCAGGAGATAAGTTTGCAAATATGATTATAATGCACAGCTGATCAAATCCATAATCTGATAGATGATTCATAAGCATAAAAATGTTAAATAGAAGAAGCAAATGAATTTAATACAAAATAAAAAAAATAATTTAATGCCAGATTTTAATACTATAACAAGAGTCAAGTAATAACAATGCACTAGACTAATGTGGAAATATTATTGCACCCTTTCAAATCTAGCAAGAATAAAGTTCCTACACAGAAACTTACAACATACAGAAATCAGCAAATTTAAGTGGCTAATCTGCTGGTAAGTGCAGATGAACAGGAACAGACAAAATGAAACTTAGAAAAAGGAATAAGCAAACAAATGTGTAAGTAAAATGCAGGCAAAATTCTTTGAATTGTAAGTCAGAGTCATGGAAACTGTCTGAGTGAAATGATTTTACAATGTAGAAAACTAGTGCACAGTTTGGAAAACATTCAGTACGGAAGTTTATGAGATACCACTTTACATTACATAAGTTTTATCAAATTAAAAAGGATTACAAGAGGAATTATTTCATTACAACTGCTTGTTAGCATTGTGGAACCTGGCTTATGTGGTCACTTCAAAGGCTTGTGAAGATTGTTACAAAAATCGCATATATTCAAGACTTTTCAGGATGATGGCACTAAAGAAAGGGTGACAACAATAAGCAATACTATTAGAAAAATTTCAAACAGGCGACCTAAAACACGATAAATATTCAAAAATTATTTTTTAATTTTAATAAGTACCATCGTCCACAAAAATTCATTTATTTGTGATACACATAATGTGTTTTAAATAGATTTATAAATAATAATCATTCTTGTAGAAACAAACATTGTTTTCTGGAAGGAATGCAATTTTGGCAAACTAGACATTAACATCAAAACAATTTTTAAACGGGAGAAACTCGACATAAACTAAATGATAGCCGATATCGTGTTAATCTAATCTGTTTCAGTAAAATATTCTCTAGGGTTCCAGAATTCCGACTGTTACTCAGCATTCCGCACTCAGAACTCAAAAGTTACTCTGCCAAGTCTGAGTGTAAAGATTTGAATGTGATAAATGGATAAAAATGTTTACAGGGTATTTAGTGTTCTGTGTGATCCATTTTATTCAAGGTTTAAGCGTAAATCTGAGATTTAAAGGTAAGCATTAAATATATAACAGTTACACTCAGCACTAAAATATTACACCCCGTCTTTTATGCTCACTCAGAGCTCAAAGACAGTGGATCACACAGAATATTCAGCACATAAGAAGCATTTTAACCCAATTTGCACACAAAATATATATACTCAGATTCAGCAGCATAAAATTGACCAGTTCCACGACAATTTGTCACAAAACAATTAGTTACCAAAATATCCATATTCAGTTTTTTACATTTCCTATCAGATACATGTTTTTACTATCATTTAATATAAAACATATTACAATTTTTTTATAATCCTGGGCCCGGATAAGAACAAGGTTCTTTATTAAAATTTGGAAACCATCAACTTAAATACACACAATTGTTTGAACAAGAAAAATTACAGTCAAACATAAACAGAGATATTTTTCAGCTATATATCAAATCTACAAGACTGAGAGATCAATACAAGGCAGATGACAGAATAAAAACAATAAATATATAATATTTGTTTGTGAACCATAACTTCCATGAGAAAGAAACACATTCTCAATTACAATTAAAAACTGGTAACAGACTTGTCTGTCCATGAAACTACTCACATATTTTACCAAACATATAAATATTCAAACAGATTTCACCTGTGATTACAATTACAGGTTAGGCAAACAATGTTTATATCAAAGCGTAATGTCTGTAAGACAATATAGTTATCACAAATGCCCTCTTCTAAAAAGGTTTCAACAACCTCTGAAATGTCAAGCATGGAGCCGTATAAAACATTACCTCAATCACTAACCAAGAAACAAAGTGACTCCAACATTCAATGCAGAATACAGTATATTTCATCATCTGCAGTTCTGATTAACATTAATGCACTATTTCACTGTGTAGTATCTTTGAACTCAACACACAGTAACGCAAAGCAGTCATTTAATCCACAGATTTACATTCTCATGTTTGCACACACGTATAGTTGTAGCTGAGTTGAAATGTGTCTACACTATTGTAAACAAGGGTACTTCCTATGTTCCATGGATATATTCCAGTACAAAATAAACATTCTCTGCTACATGGAATCCAGAATCCATCATTTCATCCAAGAATAAGAAACATTCTGTTCCACCATATGGATTAACAAGCCTAATTCAATCAATATGTTATGCTGGAAATATTCTTTGACCTAAGTTAGCTTACTATATGCAGTACATTAAGACAACTAGCACCGTAGTAGAGTGCACATTACCCATGTTATGTGCTTAAAAGTTTAACGATTTCACAAACTGGAGTAAATGCGAACTTACAAATTTGTAAAACCATCACATTTATCACTGGAGCTAAATATGTGTAAATATTGGAACCAACTGATATATATATATATACATCAGAACATTGAGCTTCCAATAACGTATTTATACCAGCACTGTAACCGTGTGTATATATATAAACACATATATATATATCAGTAATTTAAGAATGAAAACTGATTATAATGACTATTGATTGGTGTTTTTGGTGAAGCACACATATACATTATTTCAAAGTCTTCTGAATGTGAACTGTTCATAATTGGCTCTGATCGACATCGTCCAATCTTTGGTAATGAACTAACTAACATCTCTAATGAAGCCAGGTTCTGAAAAGACAATCCTAAAGTTAAACTTTCACTGAAAAAGGAACAACAACCCATGCTTTTCTCACTTAACTTCCCCTCAAAGGCCTGGGGTCTCATTCAACACCATTTTTAGACTGAAACTCAGACTTTAGATTAACAAAAATTACATTCAACAGTCCATTGTCTTCGCTGAATCTAAATGAATGAAATTTTGTCTGAATAATTGTTGTTACAATCGGTAGTATTTTGCCAAGTATAATTAAAATCTTGCTATTTTTTACCTGCTGAAATAGAGGTCTCATATCTCTTTCTAATTTACAACATTCCTGCATCAATCGTATCAATGCTTTAGGACAGTCATTGCGAATCTTGTTGACATCAGGAAATAAATAACCTTTACCAACCATAAATAGAATCTGCAAAATATAACATACAAATTGTTCAACTCACTTCATTTATTTAATGCATTGATTTTTCAAATATTCCATAACTGAACATCAAATACAATCGGACCTCGTTTATTCGACAACCTTCAATCTGATTACTTGGTATCACCCAACATAAATATCATGTCCCAATGTATCTTCTTAGGCATGTCGAATAGAAATGGGTTATTCGAAACAATGTATTATACAAAATGAAAATTCTGACCAGATGAAGTCGAGTGAACAAGGTCTGACTGTAGCTTTACCTGACTGAACTACCAAGTAAATCATTACTAACCAATCTAAAAGGCGACATTTTTGTACAAACATTAATCAGGTAAGAAATTCATCTCAATATTCTAATATTTGTTATCAAGCAATTACGACAGAGAAAAATACCAGAAAACGTACCTGATCTTTGTTATTTATATGAGAGTAAGGTAGCTGGCTGGTCATGAGTTCATATAACACAATACCAAATGCATACACATCTGACTGGAATGTATAAGGGTTCTGCTCCTGCATTCTTATCACTTCAGGGGCCTGAAATAGTACATACAGTAAAACATCAAATATACACCACCTCAATACTAAGACACACTTAAATCAACTACACAATGTTAAGTTCATTTTCACTGTTTTGCTCTTTATTCAATCTCAATATTAAGACCACCTCAGTAAGCAGACTAGTTGTCAAGGGCCCAAAGGGTGGTCTTATTCGTGAGGTTTTACTGTCATAATACATGATAGTCTCCATTATACATGTATAGAGAAATTGATCTGTCAATATTATTTTAAGATGGATATGTTCTACGTCCTTATAATACCGGGGTATATATGTGGGTATTTGATAGTTTTTTAGGTATGTCTGTTGATACTCAGGGCTATCCATCTCACCTCAGTGGTAGCATAATAATACTGTAAGTTATAGAACTCAATAATGATCCCAAATAACAAGTAACTATAACTGCCCCACGGTTAATGAATATCAACAATTACCTGTTTCGAGTTACCCATCGTTTAGTCTAAATTAAAACAGTTAACTCATTATGTAACACTAAGCAATAGTTTAATGGCCTCAGAATCACCAATATAACCACCCACACCATTCAAGATGATTAAGGTAGAATACATGTCCATCTTAAACTGTCTAAATTAATCGAGTGATAAAATCCAAAGAAATATAGGGCACTCATTTGGCCATTTTTACAGCCATTTATGGGTGCAGTTTCCCTATTAAAATAGCCGGGTTTTCCCCTATTTCTATCTAAAATTCAAAAAAAAGAAATAAAAAATTCTTATAAGTTGGGGCTGATACACATTTCATTAAACATATTATCAGACATTTATCAGAAAATACTGTTTGTCAAGAAAACAGTATAAGTCAGAAATTCATTATAATTCCCCTTTCTAACTTTTGGTGATGCAAAATCCCCGCAATTTGAGGCACTGGGTATGGTTATCAGTCCTCAAAAGCTGTGTAGTCCCCAGCAGTATTCATTTATTCTGCAGTGATATGTTACTTAAGGTTTAGAGAAGCAGTCAAACAGTCAAGTACATACCATCCAAAGTATTGAGCCTGTAGGTTGCTGGAACTGATGCGATCCACTCCATCGAGTCTTCACTGTAGCCAGGCCGAAATCACCTATCTTTACTGTTAAATCTTCAGTTAAAAATATATCTAAAAACTGGTTAAAGAAACATAATACAGTGTTTGCCCAGAATTACATACTAATTACAGTGATGGACTTAACAAACTTTTCATGAGTTCTCAATTTTCTTGATACATGTAAACATTTAGATGGATCATGCACATGTTGGATGTTTATTGTTACGAAGAAGCTCAACAATATATAGGTTATGAACTTTCCGTAAAATCCTTTTTACACTTCCTATTAAACAATAGTTTCATGTACAATTTCTATGATTTATGTTAATATTACCGTGTGTCTAGAAAGTATGTTTTACACTAAATTATTGGCAAGCAACAAATTATCTCTTGGTACACAAGATACATAGTAGATATAATGCTTTACAAGATAGCAAATTTTTAGTGTACCAAAAAAATACTTGAACATCAGTAGTGAACCCTCTTACATGCTTAAAAAGTTGCAAAATTGTCTCAAATATCAGACAAATTTCAAACAGGTCCTGTAGCTGTCTAAGGTGACCGAATGACCAGCCAGTTAACTAAATTATTAGAAGCCTGATCTCAACAACTGATTTGCATAATCACAACTAAAGGAGACATTTCAACATTACTAAATATGAACTTTATTAGTGGATGAACCTTGTTTGGATAAATTGATGGTCAGCATCAATACAGACAGTTCTAAATACGACAAATATAAGACATTTCTGGGACCATTTTCCTGATCCATAAATATATCTGTTGTGGGCATTAGCAATTTGTAATAAAAATATGTTCTTTTGAATGAAAGTGTACGATGCTGCTGAGCATTTCATTTCTGAGCATTAACATAACCTGTATTAGAATTTTTTTCAACAGATACAAAAATTATATGTAATGTCGTCATGAGCCAACTTTTACAATTTCTGACGATTTATGCGGCAGGTCAAACTATTCCTGGTACTACAGTCCTCTCCTATCGTCAGTACCTAACACTGTGAACTTGAACCTCAAAAAAAGGATACTATTCGATTTGAGATCTCTGTGAATAATGGACTTCGCATGAAGATAACTGAAAAAAGTATTAAATGTATATATGTGCATGCATAAATCAGGAGTAAATCTTGTTACAGATTTGATTATAGGAACATAATGAATATCTTTAATCAAATTGAATTTGATGACAAAATGTACAATAATGTTGAGCAGTTTTTTTTAAATAACAGGATGAAAGGAGTGGAGATGGAAATATACAATATTACTAAGTGTTTAATTTAGAGAGGAAACACATAGTTAATACTTAAAAACTTGCAATATTATGTACATGTGTAGCAAAACATAAGAAATACAGTCGGACCTCGTTTATTCGACAACCTTCTATCTAATTACTTGGTATAATCTGAAATATATATCAGGTCCCGATGTACCTTCTTAGTCATGTCATATTGAAATGAGCTATTCAAAACTATGTTTCATTCGAAATAAAATTTCGGATCCTCTGTATTCAAATGAACGAAGTCCGACTGTATATATAAATTGATAACATACTCCATGCCCTGTGCTGTCTGTCTGCCAATATCTAACAAAGCTAACATTTCAAACTTGACTTCATCAACGTGAAGATGTTTATATAAACTGGAACCTTCACACCATTGAGTGATAATTGCCAGCTGGGGTTTAGACGTACAACCCATAAATAGTAACACATTTAAATGTCTTGTTTTTCTGAAATGTAAATTAATGATTGCATATTACATCAATGAAAATTGGGTTTATTAGAATCTGAGAATAATTTTTATTATGTACAATACAGACTGGCTTCATGTTACGATAATACTCATATAACGGAATCTTATGATACCCCTAATTGTGCTGTCAGTATAAATATCAGGGTAAGCAGAGTTCTAATTTTACACATGTGCATGTATGGACACTGAAGCTGCAACAACCAATTACCATTGCTTTAATTGGCACATTAACTAAAGAAACAACTGTAATGCTGATGATAACTGGTAATCGAGAGTCACTTATAGGCCTATATTCAAACGTGAAAGACTGACTATTGCGAAAAAATAAACACAGTATAAAATAAATTGCACTGATGTTTCCAAGAGAAGATTTTAATATATAAAGACGACCAAAGTGAGTCAGATCAGTAAGTAGCCCAAAATGGTCAAAACAATTAATTTCTATACATTTTTATAAGTTAGTCAATTTGTGCTTGCTTAAATCATTTTTTACATGTCCTGGGCTACAGGCAATTAATATTGATAATTAGTATGGTTTACAATGCTTGATTATTTAAATTCATAGACAATATTCAGGGGTGTCAGCAGTGCCAAATCCTCAATCCTGAAAACTAAGTGGAATCAATGAACTCTCTTGGGCTCTGAATCTGGATTTCCTGAATATTGACACCCCTGATATTGCAATTTACAAACCTTAAAACTGCTACTTCATTTTTGAAAGCCTGTAATTGTGCAGGTGTGGGGTTGGTCACATTGAGCCTTTTTACAGCCACAGCCCCATGCCAATGTCCCTTAAATACTGTCCCAAATGATCCTGACCCTATCCGGGGACCAAAATTAATTTCTTCATTAGGAATTTCCCAATCTTCATTTGAATCTCTCCAGCCACCCTGAAAATAAAGTTAATGTTAAGATCACTCTCAGCAAAGCACACAAATTTTATCTGATTCATAAGTTCGGATAGGAAGTCAAGTAATCAGAATAATAGTGAATAACAATAATTCTCCTGTTAGCACAGTGGCTGCAACAATACCAGAAGAGAAGAAAACAGAGAGTACAGTGATGAATCTGAGAAATACTGATATCTAAGTGGGCTCTATTTGGATACAAACCCTAACCCTTGTTAACAACATTTCTGACGAATCATCTTCATTTTAGCAGTTTTGGTAGAGGGGCTATCAAATGATTATATCTATCACATCAATTCAAATTCTAACCAACAGTTTCAGATTGCAATTTTTGTCTTATAAAGTTTTATAACATAAACCAGCCTAGATCCCCATTAGACATGTTTTCCACAACCAATAATATTTATCTAATCATTTTAATTTTATTGTATGGTTTTATTGACCTGTCAAACAATAAATTCGTCTTTATCGAAAGTGGCCCGATTACCAACTTATCGTGTGCATTGACCATGAAGATATGCAAATATCGACAGGTCAATAAATTTATACTATACCTCTGTTTCAAAGATTTTAATTTGGAATCATTCAGGTTACATAAACAGGACTACATCAGTATCATTCTCTTGAAATTTAAGTCTACCAATCATACATGTGAACTCTCCCGATGGTCCAATGCCAGAGAAGAAGTTTTTTACGCAATGTACAAGTACGAATGACATATACTGGACAACAGAACTGAGATAGATGTTTGACTGAGGTGTGCAAAGGAGTCTATACTTACAGCCCTTCTACCGGGATCTGTTTCAACAGATCGTGCTCTAGGACGTTGTTTACCACTCGGTGTTGGTGAATGATTAGAACCGTCTGTGGGACTACCAGCTGGACTGTGACTTGATGTTCGACCTGGTAAGTTTAATGTATTACTATGCTGACCTGTAAAATAAATTTTTTTTATTATTACCTGTGAATAAAAACCACAAAAATTCTTATGATCACCTGGTGTATGTCCAGTAGAAAGTTTGGGGTCAGCTTAGCTTCATAATTTTACCAATCAGAATTTCTTTTGTTACTAAAGCAGACGATGTTCCCACGTTTATATAAACTTTTTAATCCTGTTTAAAAAGGGTATATTTTAACATTAAAGTCATATGACTGTCATTATTCCATAACACAGTCTTCCATAACACCTGGCTTAATTTCAGAAGACCGATACCCTGACAAAATGGCAAAAATTATTCAATAAACTCTTGAGTAGACATGGTACCTAAAAAAAAGTTGCTCCACAAAGTGTACTAACATTTTTTCTCTATTTTGACAATAAGAACAAGGAGAGGGATTTAAAGATACCATAGAAGTACTGTGCCAAGTCAGAGTGAGCACTAATTAAATGTGAGCATAAGTCAGCATTTTACCATAATGAAATACTACTGGGAAAGAAAGACGATATGAGCGCTGCTATTGGATTTACAACATCTTCAGTAAATAACGTCATTTGAAGAAAAACGCAACATGTGATGCCACTATTTGCAAGCAGGAAACAGTATTTACTCCATGTGGTCGCATTGTTTTCATATTGCCATATGGGTCCAAGTATTGCTTACTGTCAGTACATGGTGACGTCACATGTGACTTTTCTGGAAATGACATCACTTAAAGAGGTTGAAAACGTACAGCAGCACTCATTATAGAATGCATGGTATGCACACTTTTAACTCAGATTACCAATATAATTACTGAAGGCTTATGCCAAGTATTACTGCATTAATCATTTGAATTGCTGTGACCCCTAGAACTTAATAATGAAAGATGTATGCATTTTTAGCACACAAACTTAAAACTGTAGTTGTAATTACACATTTTTGCAATGAATACATTACATGTACTTGTTAAAATTGATATTTCAAGTCAGCACTATGCAATATGCTCGGAGGTAGTCCTACTAATGAGACTTGCGCATAAACCGAGTATTTCTTATGTTCCTAAAATTATCTTTCTACAACAATGACTCATTCTTTGTTGTTGTTATTGTTGTTTTTGCTGAACTGTTAACATTATAATGTTGATAATGCATCACAGAATCACTGTAGCCAAGGTAAACAAATGAAACATCTTTTAAAATAATATACCAATATAAGCAGAAATTTCAATGTTTCAACATCAAAAACAACATATCCTAATCAATTACAAACCATAATTAGTAGATCAATAAAAAAACAGAAAAAAAATGAAAAAACCAACAATATTGCTTCATCATGCCAACACATGAAGGTATACATACAGGAACGGATTAATGTTGCTTCTCTGCGTTAGTAAGGAGTATATTTCTATGGAACGAACAGTACATACTAAGTTTGTAAGCAATTTTAATGTAATAATCATTCTTGAAATTCCGAAACAATGACAAAACAAGAAAATACATAGTTTGATAGACAGAGGGGATAAACGTGTTATTTTCAAGGGGGGTCACACCATTCTACCTTTATACATAGTAGAGTATAGCGACTTTTTAGTGCAACTATCACTGGCATGTCGTTTAGCTTTATACATAGGATATCTGTACTTTGTAGACATGGCTGAAAATAAATCCTACATATATAGTAAGTTATTCTCACAGGATATATCCTATGAAATAACTAGCCATGTCAAATAGACACATGGAGAGCTTTACCAATACCTGAAAATGTCCAAAGATGCAAATAGGGATCGGGGCAAATCTTGAATTATTTTTTGTATGGATTACATTATAATTCCTGTTACTTTTATCTCAATAAAACTCGAGTCACTGCTGATTCATGTCAATATTTTTCTCTGTAGTTGTTGGGTAGTTTTCGTGTGTGAACTACAGCATATTGTAATGAAATTGTGTTATAATGTTTTAATTAGTATTGTATGAATGTTCTTGTATTGTTCAACTATTGTATATATGCATGACGTGTATGATTGTGCTGTTTATGTTGTTAGATAGATGACCTCGAGTGAGATAAGCCTTATAGGCTTATCGGGCATCCATCTTTAAATAAGAATGATTATAATACATGTAAAAACTTGAAAACACTGTATCTCATAAGATTATGTGTAAATGTCAGGGCTCTAGAATTATTTTCCAAATACAGTTGTTCCGGACTAGTGAACATGCTAAATTTGAGTTGTCCGACATGGCACTTTTGTGGGTGTCATTTATATAGCATCGAATCCAGGCTTTTGAAACAGACTTGTCCTAGACAATCTTCAACTCAACTGTTGGTAACCCAAATTGGCAATTAGACTTGTCTGTGACGTCGGGCTAGTGGATTTCTAGAGCCCTGCATGTATGAATATATTACAAGTGGTGTTGCCAAGACTCACCTTGCTGATTTGTTGTTGCTTCGTAAGCTTGCTGCAACTGTTGTCTTACATCCTACAGAAAACAACAATATCATCATTAATTATACAAACTTCAGAAAAACACACATTAACATTTAAATATGTAACTTCACAATGTACTGACATTCAGTAACACAAGATAATCAAGAAATATACTTAAAAATAAGACACGCAATGTCATTGAAAATCATTATTTATGGAAAGCTGATTGCAGTAAAAGCAGTAAACATTCGCACTTATGTACTAAATGAAAGAAAATAAATATATGTAAATTTTGTCAATGCGGAATAAATGTAAATCCTGTCAAATATAATTCAAATGATGCCAATTTAACATAAGAATGTTACACATATATGTTACAACATCAATCAACACCATAACACAGTCTGTATAGTGATAATAAAGTCAGTCTTGGGCAGGTGTGACCTTAGTTGTTCTTTCAAAGTTTGACACAGAAAATATGGTTAATCTTTACACATGCATTGACAACTTATCTAAGGAGTACAGAGTGATAAACTATTAACTGCAAAACTGAAATGTAGCAGTGCCTCAAGAATCTTAATGCGAAAATATATTATAGTTACAGATAAAGTGATATATTCCTCTATATGATTATGAGAGTGTATCTATATTCTATTTCCCATCACCGATACGGTTTAGTGGTTTTAGTTTAAATATTAGCTTTTCTTCTTAGTGCAAAAACCAGTTATTTGTTACCAGTTGGCTTCAATGTGCACATTTATTTGCTGGTCCTAAATGTCCACTAATTGTTTTGTGTTTACTTACGTACAAAATGTAATTTATTAAATTTACAACAATATCAATCCATATTTTGGTCTATTTGAGCAGTTTAACTAAATGCATATATAGCAATGTAAATAACGGAACCAATTACTACAAAGCTGTTTCTGGTTTTTACACTCAGGAGTCAAAGTCTATTCACTGAACATCTATCTATCTCAGACCAGGACTTTGTATTATCATAATTAAGACACATCTATTGTTGTTTTTTCCCCAAATCTAAGTATCATTATCAACAAAATTCAGCAATGTTCAAGAGTACTACTACTCCCAGAAGTTGATGGAAAATACAGAAATTCTCTCAGATGCATTCTTAACTGAATTTTTTTAAATCCATACATGCTCATATTACAGTTTGTAATGAAAACAGGGTTAATCTATAAATGATTTCTGTAGTCTTTCTGTCATAAAACTCATAAATAGCTGTATAATGACACAAACTGACCATAATAAATAGATAAAATTCATAAAGCACACGGGAAAACCGCTCGATTCCTACCAAACTAATAAAGTACTGATAATGTACACATCAAAAGAATTAATTATCAGGTAGGTCCGGACAACAACCAGATTTTGTAACATTTGAAATTTTAAAAAAATATATTTTCAGCATAATAATGTTGACCTGAAATCATCAGTTTTGGAAGAAAATATTTTTTCTATAAATTGAATAGTACACATGACACTGAGTAATTTTTATTTGTTAAAACAAGATTTTTAAATTTCTATGTAGAAAATCTGGCCTTCAATATTCTATAAGGTTCCCGTTTTCGGCCCTTTTGGCCCCTCAGCTTTCAGTACAATGTTGTATGAGACAAACTGGGATAGTGGTAGCAGTGTTTGCTACAGTTCAAAGGTCATCCGAAAACCAAATCATAAAAGTTCACCTTGCGATTTCTGCTTTAGTAAGCTAACAATATATGTAAAAAGATAAATTCCTGCAAGTAAACATACTTATCAAACATCATCCACATCAACTAGGAACAGTTAAAATATACATTTTTTGTATAATGGTTTCTTAATTATGAATAGTTTTATTTCCACAATGGCACATATAAAACACAATATTGTCATAATCACTTCTATTGCACATAATGCAGAAAGTTGAACACAGAAGATAGAAAACCAGAAATGCATCACAAACAATCCATGCTTCAACAGTGAATCAAGAGCAAACAGTATTATATGGGTATATACAATGTTACAATAAATATATAAAAAATGTAAACACAGATACATGTATTCTCAAACACACACAACACATTTAGCCAGATTACATCGAAGCTGTATATTAAGTAAGCTTAAACATAAAATCATCAAATAAGGAGAAACGAATCATATAGAATTATAACATTGGTTGCTATAGGGACAGCTGACACAATAAAATGAGGCAAACACAATCCAGTTACAAATAATGTAGTAAGAACATATGTTAATACTGAGAGATAAATACTTCCTATACCACTTTGTCAAGGGAAACAAGGGCAGATAACTCTAAAATGTTTGGATCGACACATCAGTGACTGTTGTATTTCAAGATGATAAGAATGCATCCTCCAATATGGTAATATGTTAGGCCACTAACTCAATGCACAATTAATGCAAGGTCCTGCAGTAAATAACTGGACTGACACAAATGTTGTATACAACATTCTACACTTCATGCTTATCATGTGTATGAAGTTTCACAGGAATTCAGTCAAAAGTATGAAAGTAGTTTGCACCACAAATAATTGGCAACAGACTAACCGACCTACCAACTAATCAAAAGCTGATCCCTATTAACCCCTACAAACTTCATTTGCAGGGGTAAACAATTTTGACGAAGGTCTGAATTCTGAACAAAATATTCCTATCATCAACAATCCAAAATGAAAGTGAATCATATGACCATTCATTACATCAGTAATTCTAATATGAGCGCTGCTATTGGATTTCCAACCTCTTCTGTAAATGACGTCATTTCAAGAAAATGCAACATGTGAAGTGACTATTTGCAAGCAGGAAACAATATTCACTCTGTATGGTCACTTTGTTTTCATATTGCCATCTGGGGCAACTATTGCTTACTGTCAGTACATGGTTACGTCACATGTGTTGTTTTCTGGAAATGACGTCGCTTAAAGAAGAGGTTGGAAGATGTACAGCTGCGCTCATATATAAATATACTACTCGTAGGTAAACAACAGTGACTTAATCCAAAACTTTCCCCTTTCACTCAGATGACACAGAAGCAATCACTATATACATCATCACCTCAAAATAAAATAATCAACATGCAACAAATAAGAAATAAAGTGCTTGCTTCCGAGCATAATAGCTACAACTGAATACATTTACTACAATTCCCATAGATATTTCCATATCACAATAAGTACCAATAGATGAGGAGAAATCAATCAAGAGATGAAGAAATAACTCAACATTAATCAGCAAGTATCAGGGACAAAAGCACAATTATTCAATGATGTTTATATAGTTTCACATTCCGAAATTGAACTCATTTTTAATGTATTCAACTGTAAGAAGTCACAACTTAAAGTGTTCCTGGGATGGTGAACATGTTTGTTAATCTTCTCCCTGTAATGTACAGGACCCACTCTGGAGCATTGTCATACATCTTGACCTATCTTCCTACATTACGGAAATAATTCGGTAAACATAAAATATTATGTTGTGGGGGTTGAGTGATTAAAACTACAATAAGAAATGCATTGATTCAAGTCAGTATCTAGACAAATTCCTGATACAATTCCATTCATGAACATGATTTACAATTCAAATTTATACCCAAAAAGAAATTCATTTAATACCATATGTATATGTCTGAAAGGAAAATATAAATAGAAATGATGCCTGCTGTAATGCTGTCCAATGTACATGCTGACAGAATCAGGATGGTAATGGTAAACTTATACATTGTCTTGAATAGTTGAGCCCATGATGGGAAAGGACATTCTTAAATATAGATATGATCAACATTGTGTATACATTCAACCCTAGGAAACATTCAGGTTATTTAACTGTATCTGCCAATACAATGTAAGTTAAGGACAAATCAAACACCAGATAGTTAAATGTGTATCTACTATCGTTGCTAAGCATTTTCTATTTGAAATCAAACAGAACTTAAAATTTGAAAATTGGTAAAACTGACATTTTAAATAACATATAAATTAATTCGGAGGAGTGCAGGTCACAAAGTATTCACATGTATAAAGAACATGCTGTAATCGTTTAACGTTCTGATTATCCAATCGGCCTTGTCTGTATCTTGATCAAATAGCACATAGGTAATATACTGGCAGGGATAGAGAGTATACATGTACCCATGACAGGAAAGCCTGTACAGTAAAATTAGTATAGTGTGATGCCTATTTAAAAGTGCCAGCCTTTTCTGACTTATGAGACACTTTCTTTCTGAGCACATTTACTTCCCGATTCCTATCCTTATAATGCCAGGAACTAGGCAGGCTGCCACACAGTGAAAATTATTTTAATTGGCCATATCAGAACAGACTCCTACCAGAATTCGAACCTTTGACTTCCTGCTCCCATGGCAGACGCCTTAACCACCACACAGGAGACGGTACTTAAGTACATATACCTAAGTTCCTATAGCAAGTTCTTCTTGAATTACAAACATTTTGATACGTCTAAGAAACAGTTACCAATTATATGATAGTAATAACATGTGCTGATTTAGGATAATATTTGAAGTTTTGAATCATAAACAGATATGTACATTAGCTTCTAGGACACAAAGCAAACTGTTTGGCTTACATGTGAAGTGCTGCAAAAAGCTGGTAAATACAACCAAGTCATTTAAATACATGAGTGCTGCATCACTGGATGATCAAGTGGCCAATAGCGTACAGGGATTGTGCTGTGAAAATATATTTACATGAAAATCCTCAACACACAGATACATTTGTTTTAGCAAGCCTTTAAAACAGTGTACTGTATGATAAAACATCAATTTTACTGTGGCTCTAATTATGAAAAATGGATGTAAATTTACTAGTAGATGATGATTTTTTTCCAATATTGAAGTGCAAGGATTGTAATTTTAAATATAGGATATTTGTGTTCATACATTAATTATTTACTTAGAATTTCTTACCCAAGTATTCAGAAATGATGACAATGAACCCTTAATGAGTTTTACCATTTTCAGATAACAAGTTTGACAAATTCAATAATTCATGGACAGAGTAAGGTAACTATTTTTATTTAAAACACAGAACTCTTTGTAAAAAAGACATCTATATGATGGTTTCCACTGCTTAACTTGAAAAAGTTAAATGAATTCATGGCAAAAAGTAAACCACACACTGCTACAGTCACTCCACTAAGATCTATTTTAAGAAACAAAATCATTCGATAGGAAGAAGACGATAACTGAATTTTCGAAAAAGAAAAGCGATGCAAGGAACCCAAAAATGCAAAATCGAGAAGAATGAGAAATAAAAAATATCTTATGACATATTGAATGCACAACTATTCTAGATTATAGTAATGAACCCTAGGGTTTGTATATACACTCCGTGAGAAGGCAGGAAGATTGAAAAATGCAATATGTAGTGAAGACCAGCTTTTCTCACCACCTACCTCTTTAGCACCAGGTAAATTAACATCAGGTGCTGATAATGACTTTTCCGCCATCATGAGGTTTTGGGGTTGTAGGAATATCTCAGGGTATGTTCTAAAGTGTGCAGAAAAAAAGAAAAAACCAAAGCACTGGACAATAAACTATAAGTTATCAACTGGAAAAATACTGACGTCAATATATCAGCATTCATATACAAGACAAAAAAACTGTAGTCATAACATTCAGTACATAACAGCCATCACAAGCACAATATTCAACCTCAAAAACAGGTGAATACTCCAAGCAAACTTTCTCTACCTAAATACAAAAACAAAGATCAAACATCCAAAACAAATCACATACATAACAGGTACAGCCTGATTGCCAACATCAAACAGCCACTATACAATAAACAGTTAGAAAAATTCTCAACAAATGCATTTAATATATGACATAGAAATCCAGAAGTCTAGCTGTCAACATATTTTCAAAGTTTAGCGGTTAATTCCAAATATTCAAGAAAAAGAAATTTCAGCAAGACATTCACATCAAGCACATTTAAATGATTCAACTTTTGTGTCCCCAACACAAACTGGCTGGATAACGTCATGGAGTAGAAATATATTCACAATTTGAGAGATGGAGGCAAAACAAGACTATCTGCATATCAACAAAGAAGCATACAGACTTGTTTAGCATTCAAGCATCATCATTTGCTTATACGATGAAAACTCTTAATGAGATAGCGAAGTTCTAAAAGGCCAATTTTATTGTCATAACATATACAAGCTGTTGAGAATTATCCATGACAAAATGTCCTATTAAACAAGTTAGTCTGGTTAGCTAATATAATAAATAAAAGTATCTCACATTTACACCATAATGTTGGAAAAAGGCACAATGCTATACAATTGTATAATGGTTTTATCATGATTGTATAAAAATAATTGTATCAACTCATAAAACACCGAGTTTTTACATTTATAGAATAGACTAATGCAGTGTTAGATAGCGAGAGATTTATAAGAAGATCTATGCACCCTTACACCAAGAACAGAAAGAACATTATGTAGAGGACTGCATGATATATTGTATGTAAATGTGAGACGAGTTAACAACACCTGAAAAACAAAACCATGTGTTATGTACAAAGCACTGTGTAAACAATCTATAAAGGCTGCAAGCTGCATTTACTGGCACTGAATTAATTAAGACATTATATTGTATCCATGGTAACAACTGGGTTACAAACTGTTGTCATAAATTCTGTCAAAATGGATGCATACTAAAATCAACAATTACAATAGCAGTCTTCTGTCTTTAACTACATTATTATGTCACTTAACCGAGTATGCAAAATTTGCCTATAATTATACTTCCGTGACGACATCAACGTAATATAACACAATGTTACCATGCTAACAATATATCTACTATATGGCGATCACTATAAAGGTGCAGATGGGAAACAGTAATTGTATAGTATCAGAGGCCTGCGGTCAACATACCTCCTCAGTTGTACCGGTATTTACAAAGCTAACATTGGGCGCCGATGTTGATCTTCCTCTCTGTACGAGAGGTGGCGTCTGCTTATGGGCAAATGCACGAGAGGATGATTGGGAAAGGGCTACATTTTGGTATGACGAGAGTAACATGCTTGAATGACCAAAACTGTCCGCTAGTAAGCTGAAAAGTTCCAAACATTACAGTATATGTTAGAAAAAAATGCTGGGAGAAATCAAAACATCAACAAACAAAGATAGCCTGCTTTTATGCTAAACAATTCTTTAATCAAATCTGTTACAATGGTAATATGTCCTAAGGCTTTTCAGTCAAGAAATAGGACAGGCAAGTCTCTTTTCAATAAAATTATGATAACAAAAATAGACATGTGCAAAATTTCTCATCTCTCACACTTAGTGAAGATACAGAACTCTATCAAGTATAACTATAATTGTACAAGTCTTCAACCTCTGCCAGAAACCAAGACAACCTTAACTAGAAGCTATATTCATCATTTTTTTCTTTCATTCTGTTTGCAATAGGTTTAATTCTAAGCTCACACATTATGATCCATTTTGCGCAACTCACACTACAAATACATCATGTGAAGCCAGCCAGTACTGGAAAAAGGCGGCATCAAAACTTCAAACAATTCAGTACATAGCCTAATCACATCAACTATCATTAGCAATGCAAATATTCAAAAATTGCAAGTCCTTAATCAGGACAAAAAGGGGACAATGATTAGATAGATGAAAAGTGAACAACAATCACTGACCCTGAAGTGAAGATAAACATGGTTAATGATAAACAAACATACAATTAACCAACAGTAAAATATGAACACACAATTATCATTTAATTACAGAAATATTGACAATAATTGTAGAATTTATTTAAAAAAATGTTCAGTATTGTTGAAAAATTAAATAAATACTCAACCTAAGAGATATTGTATAAATATGGAGTTTCATGAAAGTCATTTTATTTTTAACAGACTGCAGACTTTGTTATAAGGAGTCATGGTAAACACCATTAACTAGTACTGTGAAAGTTATACTGAGACATGTTACTGTATAAATGGGCCCTAAATGAAAAGATATTACTTGACAAACTACATTTAATTTTTTTAAGAAATTTATTGTAATAAATATTATTACAAGCAAAGCAAACATGAAATTTCATCTGATTATCCACAAAGCCAAAAACCATTCACCTGAAATTGTAACTTAAACTAGGATTTCTTGTATGACCACTTCATACACAATCGGACAGGGTGTTAACCATAGTGCTGTTGTATTAACCACGAATGCATGAATATATTACTGGTCCTATACATTTTGATACAGGTGTACCGAGTTGTTCCTGTTTTCCGTATGCATGACGTTGAAAAATCTATGACTGTGTTTTAATAAAAAAGTAAAGCAAACAGCTGTTGTAGTTTACATGGTTTGGTACTGAAAGTCCATACCTCTGTTCACAGTCAATCTAACAGCACTATAACCCTAAGATACCAAGGTTTACTAACTAATATGAAGTCAGTGCAGACAGCGTCAGACAAGCTCCTTTATGTCCATTGATGCAAATAACTATCAAAAGTTTCATTTTATGAAGTTGACATTTCTATTATATTATAAGGATTCTGTATCTGATAATTCTGTGTTCATATTTATAAGTAAAATAAAATTCAATCTTACCCAATGGTATTTGTGTGAGATGACTAAAACTTGCAGGACTCTAGTATGGTAAGTTAATAATTGATGCTGAATAACTTAAAAAGGAATCGTACGAATCCAGAATAAACTATAACTGGTTGATCCTGAGAATCCAATCAGTGATATATTCACGATACACTCGTAAATGTTCATAACACAGTTGACAATGTCATTAAGATTTAAAAGCAAATTGTCGTCAGCAGCAAGAATCATTAAGCTCAAAATTATTGTAATTGAAAAACCGCCAATGCATACCTTTAATCAAAACAAGATGTACCGGGATAATGAATGACCATGTACAAAATGGATGTACAATGGTGTGTGTATATACTGAGTATTATACCATGAAATTATTGGACAATCTTCCATCATTTAATCATCAAATGCCAGACACGGTGCTGTACAACAGAGTCTAAAAAAGGTTTACTACAGTAATGAAGTTGACCTTAAAGCATATTAAAATTGCAAGTTGAAAGTTCATAGATAAATTTCTAAATAGTCTTTATATTTCAAGTTTTGTAGTTCTTGCAAAAAAGCAAAAATATAACCATAAATACATACTGTTTAGTTAAATTTCTAGTATCACACTGTGGATTGATGTTTTCTCGACACCGCTGATGTATTCGGTAACCACACGTCTGACAACGGAATCCATGAAGCAAGAACTTGTGGCACACATCACAGAAAGTTAGAGAAAAGAATGTTTTTCGTACCTGAAAATTAAAGGAGCTAAATAATATTGAGACAACTGGTAAAATTATTTGTAGGTGGAACTTTTAAAATATTTTTTATTTCAAAATTGACCCATGGTAAACACAAATGGTACATGTACCTACCACCCTTGCTTTAAACGTTTTGAAGAAGTCTGCATATAATATACAGTACATAAACATTGAGGCCTAGGCAAGCAATCATATGGTTCCAAAGCCACGATTTACGCTAGTCTCAAAGATCTTTAAACATTGATATGTTACAGCAAAAAGAATGACAGTCTGTGCGTCATTTTCAAATAAAACGGAAAATAAATAAAAGCTTTAATATGACACAATATAAACTTAAAATCTCATAGATGGGCAAGATGAAATATAATTAATGGTAAGTGTAACACAACAAAAATCTATGAGTTTACTAGTTCAAGCACAACCACCAGAGTAGACAGAAAATTCAACAAAATAATGTGAATGTTACATACAATATTATGATTTGGAACACCAGGAAAACTGAGCGGCGGTCTTCTGTTTCCTTTTAATTCTACACTCAGTTCATACCCAGCAACATCAGTCATTGGATCATCCCAGCTTAACTGTCGTCTGTAAGTATAAAATAGTACATGTATACTCATTATATATTCTCATTTCAACATATTTTAGAGGAATAGCAACATTTATAACAATGAACCATATTTCACTTCAATCATGCTCTGATAAAAATGCTATACTTTTAAAGAAAACAGTAGCCATATTGATAAAGTTGTAAGCATGTCAATCATCAATGGAAAAAGAAATGTTAAAATAAAGCAATTACTTCATTCTTTGTTAATCAAACCTACAATATATGAGGCACGATCAACCAATAATTGCACGGTCTAGTCAGCAGCATAACTAGCATAAGAAACAATGATAATAATGATGTAACAACTTTATTAATATTACACAATAATCAAGAAACAAATAGCTTAAACAGTAACTGAAAAATGATGTCAAGTAAAGCTCTATGAAACGCATGCACTAAAAAATATTTCCACTGAACTGGGTTAACAATTCACACAAAAACTTCCCATGAGAAAACTTTGCATTACAAGACTATCATTGTCAGTTACATTCAAAAGACATCACAGCTACCAAGAGGACTTACTTCATGAATGCTGATTCTAATTTCAAAACAAAAAACATGTGGCACTATGTCAGCCAGTAAGGGGGCTTTAATTCATACACAGTCAGGGGTCACTTAGGTATAGAGTCTACGTGACTAATGCAGTCACTATTCCAGCTAATAGGGTGGAGCAAGACCCCAGGCAGTCACCTAGGTAGAAACACCCACCCTCTGTAAGCCAGCTGGTTGGCTTCCTTACTCACAAATGTTGTATCCCGATTGGGATTTGAACCAGCATTGGTGAGGGGCATTGAAGTGATTTGATGTCAGCAACCACAGCCGCTCAACCAAGGAGACCCATCTACATCAAAACAATCATGACTAGAGCTAATGGTGAGAGCTGTTTAATATACACCAATCATAATAATGGGTTGTAATTCACAGTAAATAATTGTACATACCAGATATAATTAATATCTATCACACACATTTATAAATACACAACGATAAAAACTAACATACCCAGTTCTTCTATCATAAACATCACAGTCTTGAGTATCAAAATCCCGAAGTTTCATTGCTTTAGCTAGACCTTCACCTAAAGTTTTTCCTTGTTTCACGGTCACCTGAAATAATTAATATTTACATGTGATAGCTGTATAAGAAACCAGTTCATGTATAAAACATGTACAATTTCACTACAATCATTCCTGCAGATAGAAGAATAAGTATAAACACAAGATTATTTTGTCACACACAAGAAAAACCTTACATCAAATGCAAGCAATATACAGTGTCACAGATTTACATCAATGTTCAAAGTTTTAGTACATCAAAAGATATCAAAATACAAATGTAATTCAGAAAATTCATTTGTACAGTAGTAATAATCTACAGATATGAACAAAAGATAAAACAAAGTGAATATTTATACCAACAAATACTTGCATGTATATTAGTTTTGTATCATAATCCCAGTTAAAAATGTTTTATATGCCTTTGTCAACATTTATAAGTACATAAATCAATACACTATAAATTATATAAATGTTAAAAAAATCTAAGACTTACAGAAGTATGTTGATTATTGGGCAAGAATGCTTTCATGTGACCCATAGGAGAACGAAGAGGAAGATTTGGACTTGCTAAAGGTCCTGAATCTCCGCCAGGATCTATTCTTGATCCATTTCCGAGAGAATTAGGTGCAGGTAGATTTACAGGTGTCGTATAGATCGGTCGTGGTGGGTCTGGAGCTGGGGGTGGTTCCGGAGGTTCCAAGTCTAAATCTGTCAATTCCTGTTCTTTTGCTTGAAGTTGTGTTTGCAGCTCATGAATTTTGTTGGCAAGCTCCTCATATTCCTAGAGAAATAAGAAACAATATTGTAGTGATTACTTTGTCCATCAGCACTAGTAGCATGTTTAAAACTGTCCAAAATACAGATAGTGCTTTTATCATATATTTATGTGACAACAGAGCAAGGCTAAAAATAAAAGACTGGCATCTCAACAAAATCAGCGTAATTATTTTTTACTGTAATTTTAGAATATATCCATTTAGGTAGCCCACTCACGACGTTTATGCGTCATCTGCGCATATTTTCGCGCAGTCCGTTTGCAGATGTTGTTAAAGATGGGACGTTGTTCAAGTCGCCCCAATAAACTATTAAATGGTATTAAACAACGAACTGTAGCGTTACTGTAGCGATTCGCGTCCAATTTGTTAATAATAAATTATATTCCGCTATAATTTACTCTTATTTCGGTATTATTTACTTTTGCGACATCAAGATTTACCTCCCTTCAACATAGACCGCTTTTTGCGTTGTTGACTTCCTCCGTAAAAAAGCACGGTTTCGAAAGCGTAAAACAGACTCAAAAGCATCGTTCAGACACAGAGGAAGAGTTGGCAGAACAGATGGGATACTGCAACAATATAGATGCAATCGGAGATCATGGTTAGTGAACATATAAAAACTTTGAATGAATGACGTCCTCATTTTTTCCAATAATCAACAGATCAATCATCAACTTGATAAAGACTAACATTTTCGTTCTTTGGCAAAATCGAAAGCAGCATTGTGAAACGTAATTTTGCCAGCAAATAATTAGTCGCAATTAAAACACAGCGATGTTATATTTATAGGTCTAGATAAACATGATATTTCGTCATGATATTACGTCATATTTTTTACGTCATCAAGAGTTTATAAACCAGAACGATGCAGATTCCCCAGTGTGTGAATTTAATGAGAAAGTTTACTGATAAATCAGATTATTAAATACATGTTTCATAGCAAAATATAAATGTTGATTCAGACGTAATTGTTTAAATTAATGTTGTTTTTAGTTATAATAAAAATTGTAAGTAAACGGTGTAGTGAATGAACGTGCCATGACTCTAAGAAAGCTTCTAAAGGGGCATGAATCTATGGCATATACAGCATATAAATAATAATGTTTTCTGCTTATAAACTATATATATATCTGTTTTTAAAAAATCCAAATAAAACAATCAATTCCGGAACAGGGAATTGACCCCAGACTTTTGCATCATGTGAAGCTCCAAGCAAAATTAAATATTTTTAGTATTAGTTAATTTTAATTTTACATGTTTACACATACACAGTCATGTAGGAATATTATAACTCCTGAGTTGATGTACTATAAAACATCACTCTAAAATATCCTGGAATTATGACCACATCAATTAATACTACCTGAGTAATATATGACAGTTGTTTTTATTTTCCTTCTATATTATTTCAACTTGATAATCAGACTGCCTGACAGAACAAAAACCAATGATGTCTTATTGTTGAGGTTTCACATGTATGCTTATTAATTTCCTTCTATTTCAGAGTATTTCAAGGAATAACTGAAGTCTAGAAACAAACAGATGTCAATCTAATCTGGTGTTAAAAATTGACATTCAGTTCTATACTTCTCCAGTCAGCAAAAGAATACATTCACTTTATACTGGTGTCAATCCAATTTGATATTAAAATTGGCATGAATGAATATGTTGCACATAACATGTATGTGAGCTTCATATTAATTACATATTAATTGTGTTGTTTCCATGTCTACAATGTTAAATCTTCAGGGAAGTGAAAAATGAATACAAATGTATATGTTTTGAAGTATTGAAGAAACAAAATTGGTTTTGTTGTAAATATTTACCAAAACCAAAAAAAATAAAATTGTAATTTTTTAAACACTTCGTACAAAAAAAATGTATTATGATAAATATGGTTTTTTTTCATATTCTTTCAAAACGATATTTTTGTTGCCATGGTTACAGTTTCTATCCTGCAGCTTAAATTTGTGAAATTCATAGAAGGATTTTATCACAGCAACATTTTCAAAAATATTTTGACTATTCAAAGGGCAACTTTTGATGTTCCCTTATTATTGTAAAAAAAAGTGGGTGGGGTAATTTGACATGGCTTTAAGTATATTTTATAATTTTTCATCCACAGTAAGATGATGATTTGATAGTAATTCAATAAGATATTATTGATGTATGGAATGTGTTTGTGCACCAGTCAATTGAACTTACTGTGACTATTATATATATATATGTTACAAAAGCACTTAATTAAAAGATAAAATGTTTAAAAGCTGACATGTTAGACATTTTAAATGATAACTCTCTTATATGAACACAAGCATATACTTTTTATGTTTTTTAATTGAAATTAACATAACTATCTATAAGATTATCAGTGGTTCACAAAATTGTTGTTATTATTTATGCAAGTTTATTTTATAAAAAAGGTTGGATAAAAATATATTTTTTGCCCCCTTTCTTTTGACATTTTTTGTTTAATATTAAAATTTTGTACCAGAGTGATAACTCCTTGGCTGCACAAGTGTATTTTACTAGTTTGGACTCATTTAATTAATGTGTATGATGATTTCTTAAGCCATACCCCATTTTCAACAGATGTTGGGTCAGAAAAGGCTGTTTTGAGGTGTGTTGATAAAATACAATTTTACAAAAAAATTAAAACACAAACATACATTTTTTTCAACAAAAACTAACTGAGGACACTTATTTCTTAACTAATAACAGGGAATCATAGAATCGTTGTTATATGGAATTTTTCACTTTCAGGAGTGGGCTACCTTAATAAAATACCTTCTAAGAAAATTTAAAATAATTTATCTCAAAAGATAAACAGTTAAATCAATATTAAACTAATCCATTGTTTGGTCTTTGTATACATGGGCATAATTTTTGGTTTTTACATCTCAAGCTGTGTATTTATGCTTCACACACCAGTAATCCTTCTTAGTCTATATGATCTGAGGGAAGCAACTTAGTTGTTGAAAATATTGAATGTTGATGAACGTGACAAGGCCATACACCATCCATTGGCCTTTCTTTCATGAATGGTACTTTAAATAAATGTTATATATATCTTATTCAGTCCTCATGTTCATTCAACTTTGACATAAAAATACAGATATATTCACTGTAATGGTAACTGTATACAGTCTATGAAAATAGACAACAAAACTACAAACAGCAATATGCTGGAATTCTAAAGACAATGCAAACTTTAACAATGACGATTTTTAAATAAATTTTAAGAAAAACAAACAAATATAAGGAGAAATGGCTAGCATACCAAGTGGTTTTGTTGAATACTTATAAATAATAAATAGGCAATGTCTCTTTTAAAAATTATTAATATATGATTGAAAATCTATCACATCAAATTCACTTCAAGTATACAAATTGACTACAAGTATACAAATTGACTGCAAGTATAAATCAAACAAGATACCTGCAGATACAATGCTGGGGGATGCCTTTCACCACCAAATTGAGCATTCAAACGTTCTAGTCTTTCCTTCGTCAGTCGTATCAGATTTTCTAGATTACGTATCTGTGAAAGAATAATAAAGAATTTAAACAACACAATCTATAAAATGATAGAGTACAGTCATAGAAACTAGAGCACTGTCTGCCAGCACCAATGCTTGTCCCGAAAGAAGAGCTTAAAACATTCCACAAACAGTCAAATCGAGTTCATCTCCCTAGCTCAGACAATTGGATTATTTCCAAGTGTAAAACAGGCCATAAGTTTGACACAATACAAGACAGCAGTTATGTGACTTCGTCTGTGGACTCAAATCATGTGGGATAATATATATTCAACACAGATCTAACAATTCAGATAATCTAATAAAATAAAAACCTGAATGAAGAAATTAAAATGTTCTAAGCACAAAAACATATACACAAAGCTTATCTGAAATAATGCAAATTGTATTTTAAAGTGCCTCACTGACAGATTTAATGATGTGCTTTACATATTTTTACTCTAGCTTCCATAATTTAATTGAGTTCAAATTTTTTTTAAATGCTAAAAGATATGGACTGGTTTATTTGTTTTCATGAGCCACACTAAGGTCATGTCTATGTTGTTCCTGTAGTTTCCGAGACCAGATACAGTTGAGCAGCATAGACTCGAGTTGTTATGGTCCATTTGTTTTTGTCTTACCTAATACCTTACTCCACTGTTCTTCAGGTTCCGTTTTCTTTCATAATTTTGGTTAAGATTTTCACAGTAAGTCATTTCACTATTGCAGGGGTTCCACTAGGTGCAGAATCCCAAGGGTCATTTTGATAATTTTTTACTGGATTTTACCATTTTAGTCAAATTAGCTATAGAAAAATTGACCCTTCAGCCAGAATCCTAGGGACCAAATGTGTTTTTTTAGAAATTCCAGGGGTCGAAGGATCAAATAGAAACCCTGTATTGGCATATTTACATTTTAAGTTTTTATTTAAATACAGTTCATAATGTTAAACTAATTGCGATAAAGTCACCTTCATCATAAATATTCACTATTCATATCTAGTGATCATCATTGAATTAAAACTATTTACATTACAAAACATGTGCACACTCCTTTCATTTATAACAGCTAGCATCATAAATCATTGAAGATACCCCATAATTGATTTAGTTCTGATTTGAAGCAGTTCATTGTGGGTGCTTTAACAACTGATTCAGGTAAATTATTCCAGATATAAATCACTCTGAAACTATAGGAATTCAGCCTCATTTTGGTACAAGCTCTTTTTCTGAACATTTTTTAGGCACAGCCGTACTAACATGGCTTTGCTTTTAAGTATTTGCATACCAGAGTTGTGTAAACCCATCAAATCTTGCGTTAGCCACTAAGCCAACTTCTCTTCAACCGAACAATGGTTGTAACCTTGACATGGATTGGTCAATTTTTGGATAAGGGGTATGTTACATTACCAAAATTCAGCGATTTACGGTAAAATTAATTCAATTCAAGATTTATCTAGAAGATTCTATATACTACATCTATGACTAATATCACTATGGAGAAATATTATCCTATCTCCTAAGAAGTCATCTCCCCTTTCATGTATTGGAGTTACTATAGTGTAGCATAATTGTGAGACCAGCAATCCTAACAGCGCAGCAATTATTATGTTGCACAACAGGTCTAAACCTTCAGATTGCAAATAATTTGCTTGCTTCAGATTGCGCTGATCATCTTTTTTCAAGATATTTCTTGTTTGATATGGCCTCATGTAATTCTGGACTCAAAATAAACCAATGTGTCTTTTTTTTCAACAAGATCAATGGGATTTATAATTTTGAATAGTCAAATTATTTCAGGAGGCACAGTGATTGAGGCATTGAGCATCTGACTCCTGATGCGAAGGTCATGAGTTTGATCACGAACTTCACAATTCCTAAATTGGGCGCGAGTACTGGTTGGTAGCCAGGAAGCAGTCATCGAGAGTGATTATTTCACAATTGATGTAAAATAAATAAGTTTAAACTAATTGTATCAGCTATCGCCCCGTGAGCAAACCTAAAACGAGAAGCCTTTCACTTTAAGGTAACCTGATATATAGATTACATCATTCTATTTGATCTCCTTTTCACATTCCCAGGGATATAATGTCCTTCACCAGTCTATGGGAAGAAAGTGGTGGAGAGGGAATGAAAACTATCACTGTATAGAAACCTTTCAATAAAGAACACCAGCAATGTCTTGAATAAACAAGATTTGATCGTGAATTTAGGACTTCACTGTATTTTAATCAATGTCACATCCATAGATTCAAGTAGCACTTACACTTACAGAATTATAAGAATTTGATAAAAGTTTGAAATAAAGGCAAAAAGCATTACAGCCACCTGTATAAGTGCTGAATTTGCTAAATGAAACCGAGTTTGTGACACGCCTGATATTTATTCAGTCAGTCTGATAAAAAATGGAAATGATGAAGTAAACAAAGAGAGAAAACATATTTTCCTTCAATGGCTAGCTGCATTGTGTAAACTCTGTGTAATTGTCTTTCAGATAGCTAAACTCCCCCTTATCTGTACCAAGATATTCAATACCACACATATAAACGTTACTTTTTTCTTACGACTTAGAGTCATGAAAAGTTCTTGGCTTCAAGCAATGACCACCCTGAAATGGTAATGTATTATTCCATAGACCTGCAATGCTGTTTCATGGTTCGTATATTCCTTGTACGATGTGAAGTCACTAACTGTAGGCTACAACACATCAACTGAGTGAGTCCTGCACATTATTGACACATCCAGAAGGGTAAGGTTGGATGAAGAAAAATAGTTAAGACACAAAAAAAATCAGATTATGCTCTAGCATTATATCGTGACCCAGTTTTTCAATTCGATGTCTGGTGAAACCTCCGTATTCGAGTACTGGACAAAACATGCATAAACACAATGTCGTGAAGTTACATGTTCTGGATCACTGCGAAATACCTCTGTCACTTCTTGATCACAGAAAAGTCTCACAGACAACAGTGTACGGGGACTACGGATTAACTTCTTCACGTATCCTATCATCAGACGACACTATTGTGTTTTGCATAATCACAACAACATTATTACCTCTTCGTTTAAGTTATCAATATTTTCGTTTTCCATTCGGCCAATTGTAACTTTAGCTACGTCTCCATTATGCAGAGGATCCTCGACAGCCGCCATATTACCTGCATAAGAAGACTGTAGTCACGTGATCAATGTAAATAACACACAATCTCGCAGTGGAACGTGACCTTGACAGCGATCTGTGCGAGTAGACGATACGGTCGTCGACTGGCTGGTTGTCAGTAAATCAACTTTACGTTTGCAACATTTTTGTCTTAAATCCATTAATCATTGTATTTTATCATATTCTATCGACGCATTTTATCTGAAGAACAAGCGCTAACTATCCGCGCGTCCGGTATGGAACGCCATAGTTGTACATACGCGCCAAGTGTAATACGGTATAATATAGGCCTAGGCTAGAGTCCTTAATTTGGCAACATATAGGAAAGCTCGACTTTTCTGTTTTGATGTCCTAATTTTTTTTGGTTCCGGTTTCTAGTAGTTGAAAGTCATTGAAACCTTTTTATTTAAATGAGGAAATAAAACTCGAAGACAATAAGCGCAGACGGATCTCCTGACTTCAATTAACATCCGTGTACACACGATTGCTTGTTATGACAGTTGATTATTGGACATAACTCGTTGAATTATTATTTTTTTCTAGATTTTCAGACTTTTTACACTTGATCTAATCAGCATCATTCTGTATAATCCATTCAACTAAGGTAACAATTATACATTCATGAATATAGGCATTTTCTGTCACTGTAAAGTTCAACCTGTCAAGAGCTGTGCTGTTAAACTTTTTGTACCCGTTAATTTCTGAAAAAGGATGCGAGTGTGGCTCACCTAGAAATTGTATAAAAACGGGCATTCTTCTTATTATATCATGCATATTTTACTACAATCTATGGTAAAATACGCCGAGTCGTATAATAACTACCCGGCTTTATACCGTGATGCAGGGTTTTATCTTAAACGCGGACTCAAACGAAAGTAGTAGACTACGGATTTTGCGTGCTTGACGATCTCCGATGTGTTGTGGTTAAAAAATGCCTTATTATGAAATGATAGATACATTGTGGGAGATATTTTTAAACACGGGGCAGGTTTTAGACTGTTGTCGTTGTTATGACTGTTTCATTCTCAGTTTCACAAGCACGAATGACACTGAAAGGACATAGGCCTACATACACGCGTATGCGAAATATTATTTTCTCAACTCTTACAGTGACTAAGACAGCCCATCTCCTGGATTTTAATGTAGCGATGCATAAGCTCAATTAATTTACTCAAATACCTAATTACCAGGGGTATTTAGGTCTTTGATTTACTAAGTAGCATACATGGGGTCATTTGTCTGATCAACACCTTCCAATATATGTCAACGCGTCGTGTGCACCCGCATGCACTAGACAGGGTCATTCAAAATATGAGCTCTAGACTTTACAATGATTCTGCACCAGAGCATAAAAATGAAATTAGGAAAACATGCCTCGGAAGATATTGACCAACAGACATTGTGATCACAATAATGGTGCTCTCAGATAGGCCTACCACATACCATATTGTTATGTTGTCTA
Organism: Mactromeris polynyma; assembly: GCA_032209605.1. NCBI lineage: Eukaryota > Metazoa > Mollusca > Bivalvia > Venerida > Mactridae > Mactromeris > Mactromeris polynyma. The sequence goes on from JASFXZ010000008.1 coordinate 9,321,952, forward strand.
CTTCAAATTTTCAACAGCAAAAACAATAAATTATATATTTCATTGTAAACCCATGATCTTAAACGAAAATCGACTTTTATGTGGTTTCTACGTTCGTAATTGAACCAGCATAGGAACAGACATCTTTCTGACATATTTCAAGTATAGGACTGCAGAGGCGTGGCTTGGCTTGCTCACACGTAGACAGGTGCGTACGGGAGCAGTATTGGCATATATAACCCGAAGAATAAGAAAGTGTTTACATTTGAAATCTGCAATAAAGATCTTGGTGGGAAGGAGATTAGGGATAAATGTCTCTAGATAAGTACTCTTGTGGATACACACATTTTGAGTCTGGGAAGCCGCTGGATCGTATCAAACGTTTCAACTGAACATCTCATTTATAAATACACCTCTGGATTCTGGAATGGCTACGGGGGCTTAGAACTCTTGACAGCTTAGTTATGTTTATGTACCTTCCTTCTCAAATGAATACGACTTTGAGGTCAGGTCATGCTCTTGCGGCTGAATTTTGGAAATATATTGAGCATAGAGTTTTGGACGAAATGTCACAAAACCATCTTGATAAAATAGACACGTACTAAAGGAACACCAATGTTTACTGTGACCTACTGAGATAGGCTTCTTTCCTTAATCAGTGCAAACTTGTTTCAACTTTTAAATTACAAATAAACGGGACATATTGTTGGATTATTTGACGTAAAATGCTCAGGACAATGCTTATATTGAGTTTGTATATCAACGTTCTGTGCATAGTGTTTGGTAAATAGTCATACTTATATATTCTCGATGCTTGTTTAATTTTTTCCCCGCAGTGTTCTGGGTCGTGTATGTAATATAATATAATCATTGAACTAAAAAGTTAAAGTGAAAGCTATATTGCCAAACAATGCATTGTTATTCCTTGTTTTCCAGCGTTAAGAAAATTGATTTTTAATGTGAAAGCAGGTTGCTTGTGACTTTAAATTTCAAAATTCATGTGTCAGAGTCTTAAGATTATTTCTACAAACACAAATATGTTTAGGCTAAGCACTGGTTGAAATGGTTTGATAAATTTTATCCAATCTGTTCGTTGGTAATTTTGAACTTTGTAATATCTTCCTTTTATACATATTGAAATGTCCCTTATATGTTGCCACAACAAATAAAACTACATTTATCTGAAGACAGTTGCACGTGCCGTTATTGTCTGTTTCACTTATTATTATGATGATATATAGTATTTATGTAATTTTCAGTGAAGTGTGATGTGTTTGATGAGCCAGTTGTATTCACTGTGGGCCAGGATGCGCATGTTGATTTTTCATCTTTAGCCAATGACACGAGCATTCCATTTTCAGTTGTACGTTACTTCCTATGTTAACTTACTATAGTTTACGATCATTGGAGCTAATGTATCTTAACACCGTTCTCACGGTAACGAGAAAATCTCAAAACACGACTTTTTAAATTAGCTTAAAACTTGACATTAATCCGTGCAATTTGAACAATCTGACCCCGATAAAAAGTGTGATGAGGTCAAGTTTGAGTGGGATCAGTTTTCTATAAACAGTAGTTATAATTCAACATTGATGACCCCACGCAGGTGAAAAATAGCTCGTAGAAACCAGACCACGATTTCTCAAAGCATCCAACAGTTACTGTAACCATGTGACCAGTATCCAAGTAAAACCATTGATACCACCTAGATCACCATTTAAGAACCGATCCATGCGTTTAATGAAAGGAGTTGGGTGTCTGAATTATACCCACAACGAAACGAGGATTCTAGATATTATTGACACCCGTTTGTCCGTCGCTACTTTATTTACTTTTGCTTGTCCTCTCATACATCTTTGGTGGAATTTAATCAAAGTCTAAGTGGTGTATTGTTAAGAAAAACAGGTGTACCCCATATCATCTTAATTCTGACAAAACTCGACGTGTGTCGTTATCGGAGCAATTTGCGTGAGAAACTCAACATCAAAGGTTGCAACATCAAGGTATTTACCATATACCTCAACATTGTGTATGCATGTTATGTCTGCTTCAGGATTTCAAACCTCGTGACATGTTCATATTTTAAGAAATCGCCACATTAATTGCAAAAACATCAAGGCGAAAAGATTCGTTTGTTTGCTCTAAGCTGTTTGAAACCATTTCAAGAAAAAACTCATGTGAAGCTAACAGAGGCAAATAACGCATGTCAACATTGTGAAATACCATGCAGTGCAGTAGATAATTCGCCAAAACGCCAATGTTTGTTGAGTTGAGTTTATTTACCCTCGCCACCGGGATATCCCATATGGGCGAGCATTCACTATTTTATATCACTATATTCTAGCATACTATTTTAACATTTCTGTTTTAAATAAAACTATAGTGAATGTCTGTGTGTGTGTGTCTAAATATAACTCTTTTTAAAAAGTAATCTATTTTAAAAATTTCTATTTTTCAAATATTATTTTTAAAAGATACGCTGTATTAAAAATACTGACTAGCAGTTAACTATTTTGTAGATAATATGACTTCATTATATTAAAAATAAATAAATAAAGTTTAAAGTTTGCGGACCAGCCGCTTTTGATATAAAAATGAAGTCATAACATTTTTTAATTCCTCTCTCTGTAGTATTTAAAACAACAATAGTTTAATGGCATACATGTAAAAATAATTGGTAAGTCGTGGTCAACAAAACGGCAAACTTTATAGGGCCTAAAAACTAAATGTTTTTCGGCGTAGCTGTATAATATTGATTTTGACCTACATTTTAGACCAATCAAGTGTTGTACATTTTATATATGAAGCGCGTTGTTAAAATATCCAACAAATTAAAGATTTGATTGGTTCATATTTTAAGCGGAGAGGCACCAAACGGGGTGTTGTTTTTCTACTAATTGACGTTATTTATTTCAATTTCATAGTTTTCAGTAATGTATTGTATAGATTTATTGACCTGTCAAAATGTGCATACCTTCATAGTCAATGCTCACGATAAATTCGTCTAAAGTTATCGAAAGTGGCTCGATTACCAATTTATCGTGTGCATTGACCATGAAGATATGCAAATATTGACAGGTTAATAAATTTATAGTATATCATTGAAAGATACTTCTTTTCCCATAGCGTACCCCTCTGGTAATATCAGAGTTCCGAATTAGGGCGATACTTGTTACGGATGTTTCACCTTATCTTACTAGATTATTGCGCAAAATGTTTTTATTTCTTTTTATAGCAAATTGTGTGTCATTTGATTATATACAACAATGCACAAATAGATAACGATTCATTTGTTAAATTACTGAAGACAGTCCGTGTTAATGAAAAACTGAACAAATTACGCGAGACGTATTTGTATAGCATAATAATATTAATGCATTCATTGCTTTAAATGGAAAAAAATCTACAGTTTTGTTATTTAATGTAAATTTCTATTTACCATATATGCAATATATTACAACTGTACAAGACATCATTCAATCTACGCCGTTTATCTTTTTTTAAAGATATTTCTTGGTACTATATACGCTGAAAATCAAGATTTGCGTTGCCTTATTGTGAAACTGATTTGATTCCAGGAAATAACCAAACGAGGTGGTGCCAATCTCAACAATGGTGTGTTTACTTGTACACGCAACGGACTTTACAAATTTCAAGCGTACTCCCTCACCAAGAGTGATTCCTCACTGTTTATGGAGTTATACCACAACGACCGTCTTGTAGCGTCACTATGGGGACATACACCCGCTGATTATGCTTCGGCTGGCAACGCAGTAATATTATCTTTGGTGGAAAATGACGTAGTTAAGATGGTTTCCAGAAGTAATTACAATATTCACATATATGGAACACCTGACCAGATTTATACTGTTTTCTCTGGTGTTCAACTGGGTTCTCTTGTGTCAGGTAATTTTCGCTATGTATTTATATTTGAATAGGGAAATATCAGCATTCATACATAGCCCAGTCCTACATGTCATTGTATGAATACTGAGGCGATCATTTATTAAATCAGATAAAGTGTTATGGACAGGATAAATGACCAACATTTGTACTACAGTAAATCCTTTTTTTTCTGCGCAGCCGTCATGGCCGTACTAACATGGCTTTGCTATTTGTATATATCAGTGTTGCGTAAATCAGTCAAATCTTACTTTAACCACCAAGGCAATTTCTCTTCAACCGAACAACGTTTGTAACCTTGACGCGGATTGTTTAACCTTTCGATAAAGGGTACGTTACCTTAATGAAATCTGGAGTGACCAGTAATCGTAACACCTCTGCATGTTTTATGTTGCACAACAAATATTAACCTTCAAATTGCGCCAACCATCTTTTTCAAGATATTTCTTGTTTCATTCTTCGTTCATTTTACAAAAAGCATGAACATGAATATTGGTCCCGACGGACGTATAAAAAGAAAAACAATTATCCCGAAAAAAAAATACATATCGTATATTTAACATGATTATATAATTACGATGTACATGGTGACGGGTCGTGTTATAGGATCAGACAGGGCAGTAGGGAGGTCGGATGACGCACCTAGCGACGTCCGCTGTTTTGCTCGAACATTTGATATTTGATCTTCGTTTAACTACGTCACAACTAATAGGTACTTTTGTACATGTATATCATCTCGTTCAATAACTAGCCAAGTCGCCCAGGAAACATGAGTAATGGCCTAGCTTGAAAAAGGTATCAACATTGTCTGCTCTCGCAATCAGACCGTTTTTGTTCATGCTTCACCCGTTTATTGGGCTAAGAACATGTTCTAGTTAGAAAACCAGGCATATCGCAGCATGTTCTGTCGAATTATGGCTCTTGAACTATCCAAAATTGACGATAATTTGGTTAACCCGTTTTTTCACAAACTTCGGGCGTATATTGGGACAGTTTGGCACGCTTGTTATTTCGTAAATAACGCAACATTTTACGTTCCTTTTGATTTAATTTCAACCATCAAGCGTTTATTTCAGACTTCGACGATGCAAGTGTTTCAGCTTTTTCCGTGAGTTTATCACAACACGAAAATGTGACTGGCGGAAGTCCTGTGCTATACAACAATGTTGTCACTGACGTAGATAAGGCGTATGATCCTAGTACTGGTGTGTATACTGTACCAGCAAGTGGACTGTATATATTCCATTTTTTTAGGTACTTTTTGGTGCATGTCGCATATTTTTACTCGTTCGCGTGAATACATGTAATTATTTGATAGTAACGAAACCATTGCATGTCGACCCTTTCCTTCAACAATTAGTTTAAGCGTAAATCATTGAGTGACCAAACTTTGACCTCCTAAAGTGCCTTATGTTTTATGGATTGTGGTTTTCCCGGAGGTCTGTGTGGAGAGGCAATGTCTTATACATGTATGTGGCGTTCCCTGTAGCAACTTATTCTTTCTCTTTGTAATAGAGAAACAAGAGAACGTGCATTTTAGGTTTTTGTATAATACATTAACATTTACTCCATAACAACACAATATATAGATGAGTACTTGATTTTACAGCATCTCTATGATTGTATGATTACGTAGAATGATAGTAACTGAATGGCTGGACACACGTACACTGAAGCCAAGCAACCAGCATCGGTGTGCCACACAAGCATTTGTCTGAAATACTCTTTTTACTTCAACCACTTTTGAATTTCATTCCACCAAAGCTCAGCATGCGGCTTTGTCCTTAATTTATTTTAGGATTTGTTTGCACAACAAATAAAGTATTCTACTGAGTCATTAGTAATTGAAATATTATAAATATCGTTTGACATCGCAATAGATATTAACGTTGAACAACCCTAATGAATTCGCGCCAAAAACGTGAAACCTAGGCCGTATCACAGCGAGGTTGTCATAGAAAACAAATATATTACTTAAACAGCGGGTAAAAAGGTGGCAAACCATTTTGCGACCAGCTTTATTTAAGACTGACCGATATCGGTCAATTTCGTGACGAGTCCGTTGAAAATAGGTCGTTTTCGGCAATGCGCGAAAATATTCGGAAACGACCGATCTTCAACGAAATAGTCACGGAATTTATCGATATTGGCCGATGTTTCATCTGTTTTGGCAGGAATCCATTAGGGGTGTTCTACTTTAATTTCGAAGCTTACTCATACTTACACCGAGACTTGAATACCGAGTTCGAGCCATCGAAAACAACCCCGGGCCAGTCGTAGCTAATCAAAAGTCTTGAAATAACATGGCGTTGGCAGTGCAAAGTCTGCCATCTTGCAACCGTTACTGATGTAAGCAAACCGCTCAAGTACTGGACTTTTCGCATCGCAATAACGAAAGAGTTATCATACAAATCCAAGATAACAGGATCGGGACCAAAATCTTGATTACCAATCGCTCTATTCTGACACCTATATAACTATAGATACCAAGCCATATTGATAATGTAAACAAGTTATTGTATTTTTTCCGTAACAGCTTAGCTCATCGTGACATGGAGTTATGGCAGGAATTATACCACAATGGGGACTATGTGTGCTCCTTATATGGTAAGACAGACCTGGAATACGCTGATGCCGGTAACACTGTGCTCCTACATCTTAAACAGAATGATCACGTGACAGTTAAAGCGCACACAGGAAGAAATAACGGTTTATTTGGAACACCTGCTCAGATATATTCAACTTTTAGCGGGGCTCAAATTGTTACAGAAACAATCATGTATTCAGGAGGTAAATTTATAACTTAAAAATTGAAGTCGATTATCGGTAATGTTCGGCGCACTCGGCAATTTTCGGCGCACTCGGCAATGTTCGGCGCAGTTGGCGATGCTCGACGCAGAATTGTTGGAGAAATTTTAATTAACAGCGGATTACAAATTGTTCCTGTTTTGGTCATCTTTAATTAAAAACCTACCATTAAAAAGGTTTGAAGCCGCATTTCTTAGAAAACATGCCTCATCGGCGTTATGGTAAAACAACCTGGCGCTGTATCATATATGCGATGAGCATTGCAAATTTACCTACATAGTCTGCTTCGAATTTAATAAATCGTTATTAACTTTCTATGTACCATGCTAAGGAAAGGAGACAGATTGTCAAATATGTAAAACTGAAAAATTAATCAGCTTCTGGTGAGATACATAATAAGAATGTGTGAAACTGTAAATAGTAAGTTATGTTTGTATACTGGTAGTTCTTTATGCAGCAATGACGACACATTATCAGGTTATGATGAAAGTCTCCGCTATTTAAGACCGAACCTCATTTCATTTGTTCTGAAACTCTACAATCATCCTATAAATCGGTATTTGATGCTTTTGTGCTATCATTTCACCAAATCGAACTTACTAGTAGACACGACAAGTATAACGATTTAGTGTGATACAGTATAAAATATGACAAGAGTAACTTTTGTTACAAAGTGCTGTTACTCAATTGCTTACCTGGAGACCATGCGATTGTGTTGACTTTGACAACATTGTAGTCGAAGAAAGCCGTATAGATTCCCGTCATAATTCTGTGAGGAAACCAGCCTAGATAATTATATCCGATTTAATAAGTTTGTTATTATTTCCTAGTACAAAAAGTCACAAAAGTTGGTTGTAGAAAATGCTTCCTATACAGTAGAACTGCGAAACATCGAACAGTTTTGGCTCGATCACAGCTCGATCACAGTAGATACCTCGAACAGGTTCTTAAGTCCAGACGAAATCCCTTCTAAATCCCGATGCTAAAGGAGAGTACACGAATTGATGTATGCTCTTAGTGTACGTCTTCCATGAACGATACCCGAATTATAACTTCTAAAATAGAACATTGTCGTTATAATTCCATGATTATGAATTATTTAATTAAGTCTGTTTTTGTTTTCCTTTCATTTTCTTTTTCTTTATTATTATTATGGATAATGATACGACTACTGATCGGCGTGCATTCAATATGGCAACACACAAATGCCATGATTTCAGCATGCTTAGTGCATTTGTACCGGGGATAGTCACGTGTAGGCCTATACCATAGATGCCTCGAACAATAGATGGCTCGAACAAATTACTAGATTCGACGGCAGTTCGAGGTTTCGAAGTTCTACTGTATATCCGTGGAACTTTCGTGCACAGAACAGTTCAACTATTTAATCAACATGCTCTAATAGTCTCTTAAAATCATGGGAGCAAAATGTCTGAATGGTGTATTTTGATGTTCGAGCTCGTGTTTTCCATAAAACACAGATTGGTTTGTGTGATGTAAATATATAGTGTGGTATCAGGATGAAATTCCTAGGTTCCCGAGGGTCCTGGGGTCGTTTTCCAAGGCTAACCAATTAATCGATATGTATTGTTACACACATACAATCACTGAAACAAGGCGCGTAGCTACATGTACGCAAATTACGCCATTGCATACACTGGTTATCAAAATTAGAAAAAAAAAAACCCGCAAAGAATGCAATAATCAACATTTTATCATTTGTACGACATTGAGATATAAATTTTCCGAATATAAAACCCCTCAAAATTTTCTTTATTGCTTGTGAAAATGTCACCAGATTGCACCACGAACGTTCTAGAAAACGGGTTTCCGGGTTAACATGCCCCTAGACCTCTAGATTACTTGCGTCCACATTCTATCAGCTCTGGATACGACCATGAAACCACTTTCTAACCATGCAGTCACTCTCAGTTTTTGCTGTTTCTCATTTTTTATAGAATTCTAAATGAACAGATTTTGTACAATTACAAGTGAATTAGGGATCTAACGTTTGAGGTATGGGTAAGAATGAAGTAAAATAAAATCAGTTGATTTATATGTCAGTCTTGATACAAATATGATATAGAAACATGTGATAATATTAGAAGCGACCAAACAGACAAATATTTAAGTGCATATCTGGGACCACTATATGTGAAAGTAAAGTAAAGAGTTAATTTATTATAGTGTCACCCCTACTTAAGGGGCCAGCAATTTCTGACTTATGAGACACCTACTTTCTGAGCATATTTACTTCCCGATTCCTCTCCTTTCATGTCAGGCACCAGTCAGGCAGGCTCATTGTAATCATTATTTAACTAGCTGGGGACCACCAGCCGGTCTTTTCAGAGCGGACCCCTACTGAGATTCGAACATTCGACCTCCCGCTCCAAAGGCGCATGCCTTAACTACTCGGCCATGGGAGATGGTATATATGTATATTGGTCCTATGTGTATATATAAGCTTCAACGTTTATCTATTGTCTTACAGACTTGAATATCGTGGCATTCTCAGTTGGTTTAAGCCATCTTCTAAGCGTTCCTTCAGGAACTAATGTAGCATTTGACAGAATATTCCTCAACCTTCAAAATGGGTATGACCACACGACAGGAGAATTTACCGCCCCTGTGTCAGGATTATATGAGTTCAACTATCATAGTTTAGCAGAGAAGAATGGTAAAATGTGGTTGGATTTATATCATAATTACAGGTAAGGGTTATATTTAATGTAAAGTGACCGGTGCATTCTGATATCATTCATAAAATGATATTCTCTTCCTAGGAAATTCGTCTATCAATTCCATCCTAAATCAAAGCGCTGAAGGTACCACATCTCAGCGATTTTGATAGTTGATAACGCAGTCGTAACATTTTGCTATTTGGTGCAACGAAATCTACTATAAAATATCACTTTTATGAAACTTTGATCCTATGCACAAGGAGTCTAATTGGGAACGTAAGGATTTAAAAGAAAACGTGTTTACACTTCGCTTTAAAACTGTACAAAATAATAATATTGCATAGGCGGTCATAGATTACAGAATTAAAAAAACGTTGGCACTCTCTTCTCCAAAATCAGGGGTTGTAACTTTTGATTTTTATTGAATTGACATTGTTTAAACCCATGGACATCCTTATATCAGTACACGTATCTCGTGTTAGTTATCTTCCCGAGTACAAACGTGATAAATGCGAATGTTCATCGTTTCAGTCTAACACGTATTTCAAAGAAATTGATGTAAGTAAGGGTTACGTCGTCATATAATTTTACTCTGATTTATATATGTAATTTCATTGTTTTTTATTTCAAATTTTAACTTTCAGGTATGTTGATTCATTGTACAGTCACACACCTGAACATTATGCTACTGCTGGTAATACCGCTGTGATAGAACTTGATGCTGGGGACATAGTGGTGGTCAGAGCTCATATAGACCAAGTTTTGTATGGAACTTCATCTCAAGTATACTGCACCTTTACTGGCTATCTCTTGTATGCATATCCAACAAATCAGATTATTGGCTAATAAAATTCAAGAATATAATCTGATGGCAGAATACATATACACTTGCACATTGTATTTTCTACACCCAATGTAACAATACTGGTAGTTGGTACAATCGAAACGCGCTAAATATTGTGACTTTTGTTGATGTATAATAATCGTTTATATTTTGGTTGTGGATTAACATGAGGGATGGGGACATCATCCCATGAACGCATCCCCTTCAATATATAAAGTTTGGAGGATCCCTAAATATGAAGAAATCGATCAAATAAAATCGTAGCAAGTTCTGTTTATACTGTTTGAATTATAAATGCAATATACGTTTGTTTTGAAACAATTGCAAGTTTCACGTAGCACATGTTAAAAGCAAGGTAGGAATGCAAATATGGTGGGAGAATACATGTATCGCCCCGTACGTGTGATGTCCGGTCAATGTATTACAGATTAATATGACACAGCTGCAAGCAACATTGATAACACATTGCTTTCAAAAAAATATTTTTTGGAGCAAACACCGTCAAATGCAAAAATCAATAGTTACACGTTTCTACAAATAACAAGATTTTTACGATACTAGTAATCAGAAAGCAAAAAAGAAAATAACACATTTTGTTCCATGTATCCGTTTTATACCTATTAGAAATGTGATTATTCGACAAATAAAATTTTTTATAATGGCAAACAATGTATAGTGGAAGAACAGTTTTTAAAGTACATCTTAAATAACTACATGTACATTATATATTTAGCACACTTATACATAATTATATAACTGAATGACATGTGTACCGTGAAAATATTGAATATTATCCATCCGAATGCCTGCAACAATGGAATCTAACTAAATGACAAGCATGTCTTATATACAGTAATACCTCGAAAATACGACCACCTTTGGGACCCTTGAAAACTGGTCTTTATAAGTTGTGGTTAATTAAAGAGCAATATAGGGAAAACGGACTTGAAAATTGTTTTCTTAATATTAAGGTGGTCTTATTATTGGGATGGTCTTTAAGTGAGGTTTTACTGAATAATAATACATGCATACATTCGTTTGGCTTCTAGCTCAGTTTCGAAACGGTACAAAACACATTATTTATTTCGAGCAATTTCATTTACGTTTCTTAATTTTAATATTACTGCCAGTTTTACTCCGCACTGACGATGTCCCCTGTACATATATGGGATGAAACAAAGAATCCAAAAGAAGCATAACGGGAATTATAAAATAAGGGAAATAAAACGAAGCTAATGTGAGACGTTCTTGCATGTTCTGTGGTCCTCGAACTTTTTCATCAGTGAAGTCGTGAAGAAATATGTGAAAATAAATGCATACTAGCGACGTCACAACGTGAGTAGAATACACAATCATTGGAATCCTAATCCAGCGGTTTTTTGACACACCTGAAAATAAAACAGTTGATATAAAATGAATATAGACGTACAGCGGCAATGAATCGTGAATACAACGAGTACAGCATTTAAAAAACACAATCATCATTTCCACAACTTTAAAGTTTGTTTATTTAACTACTTATATATTTAATAAAACGTCTGACATTGCAGATATCAGACATTTTTTCCAATCAACGCTTGGGTTTGTGTCTTTACTGTGACATGAATGAAATGCATTGACAGGGACACAAATATAAAACACAAGGAGACATAAACATATGTAAACAATGAAATGTAATAAAAGTCGCGCAATACAAGAAGAATGGCCTGGTTACCGTTAATTACCAGTGTATACTATGCAGGCATGTAGCATGACATACTCAGTTATTGATAGATGCAGTAAAAATCAACAGGAGGGGTGTGGGATAAGGTGAATATCAGGCTCTGCGAAAGTAGCAGGACCGTCGTACATGTCACACAAGGGACCGTATATGAATAGTGTGTTCCAGGTCACACAAGGGACCGTATATGAATTGTGTGTTCCAGGTCACACAAGGGACCGTATATGAATAGTGTGTTCCAGGTCACACAAGGGACCGTATATGAATAGTGTGTTCCAGGTCACACAAGGGACCGTATATGAATAGTGTGTTCCAGGTCACACAAGGGACCGTATATGAATTGTGTGTTCCAGGTCACACAAGGGACCGTATATGAATAGTGTGTTCCAGGTCACACAAGGGACCGTATATGAATAGTGTGTTCCAGGTCACACAAGGGACCGTATATGAATTGTGTGTTCCATGTCACACAAGGACCGTATATGAATAGTGTGTTCCAGGTCACACAAGGGACCGTGTATGAATAGTGTGTTCCAGGTCACACAAGGGACCGTGTATGAATAGTGTGTTCCAGGTCACACAAGGACCGTATATGAATAGTGTGTTCCAGGTCACACAAGGGACCGTGTATGAATAGTGTGTTCCAGGTCACACAAGGGACCGTATATGAATAGTGTGTTCCAGGTCACACAAGGGACCGTATATGAATAGTGTGTTCCAGGTCACACAAGGGACCGTATATAAATAGTGTGTTCCATGTCACACAAGGGACCGTATATGAATAGTGTGTTCCAGGTCACACAAGGGACCGTATATGAATAGTGTGTCCAGGTCACACAAGGGACCGTATATGAATAGTGTGTTCCAGGTCACACAGACAAAATTCAAACAGGACCAGTTTCAAGATTTCTGACCAACTGTCCGCTAAGTTGCATCCTCGGTACCAGGGTATCATATATGTTATGACTAATCTGGGTACCGAGGATGCTAAGTTGATAAGCAACCTTAAATTTTAAACTGCAATGTAATTATTATCATGCAAAACTTCTTTTGGTAAGACAATAATGGTAGATTTCTCTGACTTAATGTGTGGCACAACTTCATGAAGTCTGCAATATTTTATTGAAGGTATGAGTTAAAGCCTAATCGAACCATTACACAAGGCAAATAAAATAAATGAAAGTACACAAAAAGACACCAAAAGTCTTGATATAAGAGGAAACATACAAACCTTTCAAGTAAGCATAAAATGCTACGAAGAAAAACGGGAACTGCAGGAAAATTTCACAGAAAATAAAAGACTGGAACCATGCTGGTCTTCCCCTCATCATGGCATCTCCGAAATTACTTGTATACCAGTCCATTAAATCTGTCAACTAAAACAACATTAGATAGCAATTATATACTCGTATATTACAGATCGATATTGTGCTTAGCCATAATATTTGTTTGTGTCCAATTTGTTTTCGAAATTGTTTAACAGTGTTTGTACGTATGCATTTAGATCCATGTCTCTTTGTGTGTTTTCGAGGTGACTGTATTCTAAGAATGCTGCATATTTTGCTAGATTAAAAATTCAAGTTGGTAAACACAATCATGTTTTGTATTTTTACCACATGTTTTAGGCCAAAATAAATATGTCTACTCTATTCACACATATATATCCGAGTAATGCAAAAATGCAACTGCCTCGTAATTTCTTAGACACTTTTAAAAGCGTAGTTCGCACAGTGTCAAACGCAATTGGCTCATAATATCGTCTTCACGCAGCCCATATTCACGGCGGTATGGGTTCCATTACATGTATTTAATTCATTGTCTATCATTAGAGTTAATGCATTTACGGATTATTTTATCGACTTATACGTACAATAACATGATAAAGCAATCATTAACTTAGACTGAGAATGCTTCGTGACACAAGTACTTGTATAAATACAGCCTTAATAAATTTGTATCTATATTCTTGATTTTGAGGTTACAAACTAGAGCATATCAAAAGTGACCAACTTACTTGTTTCGGGTAGATCCATCCAGGTAAAGCAGCTTGTGAATCAGCAAATAGTGCAATTGGAATGTGACTTCCAAAGTACAACAAGTATATAAAATCAACGAATCGTTCCATTCTTTTCTTTACACAGGAATCAAGTGAAGAATGTGATACGCGAAAATATAACTGATCGGTACGTACTCTGCCCCTATCTAATCAAAGTGCTGAAGGCCATATGTCTCGGCTACTGAGTATGATTAGATAACGGACGGAGTTTATTGGGCAAAGGTGAAACATCAACATACATGTACGTTCAAATTTGTGTACTCAATGGGAACCATGAAAACAGCTCTATACGAATAAAGTAACAACCCATATATGTTTGTATCAACAGTAAATTCAACATACTGTAGCAGGAATGGTTTATTTTGTATACCTCATTTTACATCCTTCAGTATTAAAACCAATAATTATATGGCCTTGTCTGATTTAATGTCCAATAGTACTAGTTATCTAAATATATCAATTAATGCATGCTTTTCGGTCAGTCTTTATATTAAGTAATACAAGTTTTTCCAGTTCTCCAACGTCTATACATCAGGATTTTCATGTAGTTTTGTAGGAATTAGTGTATTACATGGTACATGATCTAAATCCAGTATTTGGCAGGAAGTTTTCCTATATAAGGCATTGAATCTGACCAATCTTTGCCATTGTCTCCAGACTATCAAGGTAACTTTTACCTATTTGTCGTTTGACATGGTCATTTTATATTAGTCATTGTTTTATTTGTAATGAAGGAACCTTTTATTCTAGTTACTATAGCTTGAGAGTTGCATGTTTGCACCATTAATTCAATTTATATTATTACCAATAACATCCTGTCTTAGTATTTTGTAACCATAAACAATACATGTGATAATTGATAAATCTGCATAAGAATTATTCCTAAAATAAACTTACATCACTTCCTTACCCGTTATTGTTATTCTTTAAGACAGTAGAAAACAAATAAAAAGATCAAAACCACGACCAGAACCTGGGTTGAAACGGCTCCTGTTACAATACAATTAACTTTAAATACACCAGTTCACCTAAAACAGAACATTTAACAACCAATATAAACACTTTTAACACACACTTTTAGGGGTTCATTCACTGCCCTAGTTCCATGTTACATTTTGATTAAAGATTAAATTTGATAAATATCAACAATTTTGGCAAACACTATATATATATGTCGTCGACGTTCCTGCGAAATTGACAATAAAAAAGATAAATAATAATTTCTTAGGAAAATATTGATATACACGGACAGACGACAAAGCTGTATCACAAAGCCCATCGTAGACTTCAGCTCGGATGAAATATTCATAATAAAGTTGTATAGTTGTAACATCATGTTTCATTAAACTCCCTTGAAGAGTTGCAAAACTGTCCAAGCCCGTTTTGAAAACTTAAAAAAGGAAAGACAATTTGAAAAAATAGAGAAGTTACCTTTCTGGTTGTATGCAAATTTCTTGAGAAGTTAGAAACGCAAGAATACCACTAATTGTGACAGCATAGCAACATTGCAGGCAAAATGACACTTTGTAATTTTTAAGCAAATAAACTCCATTTCCATATTTATATTGATTAAATCAACAAGATAGTAAAGAAAAAAGTTCGACCCCCCCCCCTGTATTTTTACTTCTCTCAGCGTTACCCCTCTGGTGATATTTGTCACTGAATAGTAAACTATGACACAGTGGTAGTACTGGACAGTAGTATTAATTACCTCTCTATGTTATGTATGCCTATAAATATACATCATACAGGCAATTTAAAGAAGATCTTCCATATATTTGAAAAACAGAGTGTCTCCCTTACTTCACAGAAAATATATTAACTATTTGAAAGCTATTCTATTGGAAGGTAATCATTATTTAGAGTGTATAGTTTAAACAACTAAACATGGTATCAAATGTGTAAGTAAATATATTACCCTGGGAATATAAATTTACTGGTAAAAATATCCTGATACTTTGTAATAATGTAGATAGTATATACGGTAAGAAGTACTAATGAAGATCTGACTTTTTTTGGTTTTAAATGAATTCTAATTGTTTGTATACACGATTTTCCTTTATATCAATTAGCGTGTGAGGTGTAGCCAGACGTATTAGTTGACATTTATATTGAGTAGACTAGTTGCCTACTCTTTACCATTACCTTTGTTATTCTCATCATATCTCATTTTAATATTTTATTTTACACCCTAATTCATTTGTTATATTATTTCGTACACAGAGCCTTGTTTGGATAGGCATCGTTTTGAGAGTGAGGCCTCTATTGTGCTACTGTTGTGTGACGACGGTGTCGGGTGAAATTAACTGTTACACCGGTTATCTATTATACCCGACCTTCTAGTGCTTCGACGCTCAATAAAGTACAACAATGCCTCTTCCAGCGGCGCTTGCGGCTCGTTTACAGAAACGAGGATTATTAACGGCCATTACTGAAACAAAAACGCAGCAGGCAACTTCTTTAAATACTCCAGGTTCGCATCTAGACGTTATATCCTATATTTTGCATTGAACGTACTTTCGGACGTACGCATACTTCGGATAGTCATTTTGTCTCTGCTACTGAAAGTGTACAGTCTAAATATATTAACTGAACGTTGTATATGCTAAAGGAAATAATCGTGGCTAGACAGACCGGAACAGTACGCGGACGCTACCATTACGTGGACACTTCAATATTAAGCGTTTTGTAAAAGATGTTGATGTTTAACTTAAAAAGATATATCATATAAACTTGCTTGTCTGACGTCGATATTACTCACAATTATTCGCACGGTACACCGCATATCTGTATTCTCGCGGTACTTATTGAATAATGAAGAAAGAATAGTTAACAAAAAATCTTTTTACCAAAACCTCCGAAAGCAACTAACGTTAAAATCAATTTACCGAAACCTCCAAACGAAATGAACGTTAAAATGTTATAATGTTAAGGTTCATGTCAAGCGGATTGGCATTGCAATTGCTACAAATCATGCAACACAAATTTCTGGGAATTCAATACATTCTAACTCAAATCAGTAATTCAGTTGCATGATTTAAATGATAAGAGTAACAAGAATAAATTGGGTGTTTAATATATTATGCCTTTGTGCACTACCATAGCTGTATAGGCCAAAATTATGTGACAATTCAGGTAAAAAAGGGTCCTTCACTAAAAATATATCCAACTTGTTATAAATCCGAAAACATTTTAAATTTAAAATCATACCAATATTATTATCCATTATCGTAGTAAGATGGTACGAGAACTTATTTATTCTAGATTTTATCAACAAAGTAGAAATTTGATGTCAAACTTGTTCAAATGTTGTCATTAGGCGCTGCCATTTTTGTTTGTCGAAATTTAAATGTTAATCCAAGTGTTTTAGACTTTCTTTTGTCTCTATCACCTAGAATAGTGTTTTATTGATCAAAAAAAGTAATACTAATAGTTGAAATTATTTAAAGATTTGTTATTATGTTACATATTTTCTAAAAAGTCTGAACATTTTAAGTATTTTTGTTTTTAAATTACATTATTTGTCAATAACAAATGATCTTATCTGTATCTGCTCATTCAGACGAACATTTAGATATAATTATCCATATTGCATTGTTATTTTACTTAAAAAATAAATGAATTGTAATATGCAAAATCCACATGAACCTTAAAAGTTTGTTACAAAAGTAAACAAATGAACATGGGGTCACCGCCATATTTACAGGATGATGTCATCCCTAATCTAGCGGTATTTCAATTATAATCTAAAAACAGACAAAGCATTGGCCCCAGATAACTAAATTGAACTGTTATGTGCACGACAAACTATCCTGTAAGAGAAATAATTTAGTGGTCTACAACCTATAATGCGCGTGGTGGAGAAAAGCAGACGAACATGAAACTCATGATTTTTTTAATTGATACAAATTTTTTATAGGGGATTGCATGCTGTTTTGATAGAAAATGATTTTATTAACATTTTGTCGCAAATGCTTACCAAAATACGGTTCGTATTGATAGGTAAGACTGTTTTTTGTTTGAGAACAAAAGTAGGTCAACCACGTTTTTTGTAGTCACTCCTTGGTCGAGGACAGCAAATACTGCGAGAATAGTGATGACGACTGTACTTGTTGTTCCGGATTTTTAACTGACAAACTCAGATTGATAAAATGTAAACAACATTGTTTTTGCAGTCACGTGTAAATAAATTATGATTGTCTGTTTAAATCATCTTCAAATCAATAAAAGAGAAAGAATATTGAAAGGAATTAATAATTAAGAAGCCATTTTTACAAAGTCTCACCAAAATATTCAACATGAAGCCTGAAATATTTCGTTAAAATTCCTGAACTATCATCCTAATCATTTGGGCGTATGCATGTGACACGATGTGTATAGTTATGCACCAAATTTTTTACTTATTTTTGCAATCAGTGCATAGATCCATCTTATGAAGAAAATGACATTTTAAAGCTTGTTTTAGAATCCATCTAGAGTTCTCCATGATACATGTGTATATCAATCATGGTGAAAGACTTCTCAGGCTTGTCAGACATTCGGCCTGACAACCTTGGAAAACTTGTCGGACCGAATGCAAACTTGTCAGACCAAAAACATGTTGTTAAAATTACATTCTTTGCAGATACGTTTGTTAGGTCAAGTAAAAATACTGTATCCTGTCACATTTAGCATACATGCATTCATACATATAAACAATTTTTTTTTTAATTTGAGTTCAGTATCATTCATATTCTACATATTTTAAAGTCAAGGGGAGTAACACGCGGAATTGGGGGTTGTCAATATAATTCCATTGACAACTCTCGAAATATTGACATAGTGAGTTGAATCGTACCGCATTGAATTCAAAATTGAAAAATCTCCCATTTTGACAACTCTATCAATCGTTTACAATGCAAAAATTTTGAGTTTTCCAAGAAAAGAACCGTTTTTTCCATTTTCTGACAGGATTTCATGTGGCTTTATGATCGCTTGTTTCAAAGTGAAAGTTATCAAATCAAACAGAAATGGGCATTATTTGGCGTATTTTGATAAATAACATTTAAATTATGATAAACATTTACTTCTGAAATGCCTTTTTGACGACACAATCAAAGTATGAATGTCCGAGTCCGAAAGACAAGTGAATGTGCAGACAATCTGTGCGCGTAAGAATATTGCATCGTGTAAACGGCAACGGATGTTGAAAAACCTGTCCGTACCTTATCTGACATACAGACTGACGCACAGGCCTTCTACATCGGACCTGGACGTTTTTTATCGGTCAGGTCTGACTGTCCGATGGGTATTCGCCATGACTGTTCTCTGAAACTGATTCCTCATTAGGGGTTTTCTTTTTTTGTTTATGTTGGTGTCCGCGTACTGGTTAAATAGCACAAATTCTTTTGGCCGCAACAATGCACAGTGGGTTGTTTACAATCACGACATTCCCATAACTTTTTAAGCAATGATTTATCTGAAAACCTACAAAGACCAGATGATTTGAAAGCTAAGTTTACACACAGGTTATTAAAATGCTGTAAAGTGTGTCCACATACTGTTTCGGTCTGTCGAGGGGTGTCATGATACGCAAGAAGTATACCACAATATATTGCAATACTTGAGCATCGTATTGTGATATGTACTGTGATACATAATGCTTCATCAACCATTTACTCCATGATTATGCCTTTTCACGCCCCTGCCTCATCTTTATGATTACTTTTGTAGCTGCCAATGAAGATATTGAAGAAGTGTTTGCTGAAGATTACGATGATCCAATGAAATCAGATCCAGTTTTGCCTGAGCCTGCAACAGAAATTCCAAGAGAAGAAGAAGAAATAGAAGAAGAGGAGGATAATTCATTGAGAGAGGTATTATTGTGACTGTTATAAACTGCATGTGCGTGACGAACTCCTCATGTGATTTTTAGGCTTTTTGATTATAGAAAGTTACATTTGAAGCATCATTTCAGAGATGTTGTATATATTAAAACATGATTGCTATTTATTGCTTTGATTTCATTTATTTGCGCTCGAGAGTTTTTAATTAATGTTGCTTAATTACAGAATTTAAATTTTTATAATTATGAATTCAATTGTAAGTCACAGATTCAAGATAACAACAGTGTTTACATTGCGAAAAGTAGAGATAAAAAAGCAGGCTGTAAAGTAAGAGTCTTAATCGTCTCGTGTGATGAAATCCTAAAAATATGACTTAAGTTGACTAAGGATTAAGTTGATTGCAAAGCATCTGTATATTGTTGTAGGTTCCTGCTTGTCCCAATAGATGGAATCCCTTCCATGAATGTACAGATTTTTGTCGACAAAGATGGGGGATAAAAACGTGGAATCCTGATGATAACATGATCAGAAAACGAGATAGAATGTTAAGGAAATATCCATTACCGCCAGAATGGCAGGAAATTTCAGATCCTGAAACGTATGTATAATATACTATCTGTGTTATTTCTTATTCAGTCAATTTTTTAACAATATTTAGGGAACTGTGAGATTAATATCGTTGTATCTGAATATCGTTGTATCCAATGTTAACCCTTTCACAGATGAAATCACGAGTTGAAAGGGAGCATAATGTGCTTGACTAAATCAGTTATAGCATTCTAATATCCAATATTTGATAAAGTTTATTAGAAAAATATTACATTATTTGGACGTCATCTGATTATAATACCCCTCAACAGCTTTTGTAATCTGTGACATATAATGATATAGCCAGCCTCTGTCTAACTTACGTTTTCAAACCCGAAGTAGTTCTGAATCATTCGTCACACACTGATTCGTTATTTTCATTGATGTGTAGGTATTACATGTACTATTATAGAAAGACCCAACTTGTTTTTCAGACTCAGTGTATGAGTAGAAATTATATTGAACTTGTATTGGTGAAATGTGCTGGTTTGATCTCTTACTCTCTTACATATTTCAGTGACAGATATTACTACTGGAATACACAGACTGAACAAGTATCCTGGTTATCTCCCATACATCCAAAGGCTGTAATTACAATATCAGTTGAAAAACTTCAAGGTTTGTGCAACTTTTCAGCCTGTTAGTCTTGATAGACATGTCAAACATTTAGATGACTGATACATTAATGTCTATGGGTTTTTTTATGCTCATGAATTTAATGTATATGGTACAGTATCAGGGTTATAGCTAGCCCGACGGCCGGACAATTGCCGATTCTGGCTACCATTAGTTAAGGTGGACTTACTCTGGGACAACTCTGTTATTCACGCCTACTTAAATGTTAATCCGTATCATATTCTATTCTGTATTTAACCATGTATATACATATGACTATTTCGTTAAGAGGGACAAAATTTATATGTCAATAAATAAAAGTTTAAACTTCGTATTGAAGCTGTTGTGTAGTTTTACTATTTCTGTTACAGCTGTGCTACGTAATGATGGTTTTGATAAAGTTGTATCAGAGAGTGAGGAAAGTGAAGAGGAAGGTATGGAGGTATCAGATGTAAGTATTCTTGTGTTGGAACAAATTCTTATGTCCATAATGTGGACTTTTACCAGTTAACACATGAATGACTAGAACTATGTACACTAGGGTGACATTTACCTAGCCGCGGAGTTCCTGACACAGAAATCTTGAGTCCCAGACCCCCTGTTCTTTCTAGGAACTCCCATTTTCAACTTAACGTGCATCCCTGGGAACGTGCATCCCTTGGACCCCTAAAATAAATTTTAGTTGAGTATAAAATGCATATCTGGGACCCTACAAAAGTACTAAAGACCCCCGAATTTATCAAACATGAGGGTCCAAGGACCCCTAGCTGAAAAAAATAGGGAAAACCCTGCCTAGCCAATGTAGAACAACATTTAAAGTTTTAAGTCCTGTTTTGAAAATCTTATGTAAACATTCTTATTTCTTGTCATGATATCAGTGAACATCTTGACTGGTATTAGGAAGTTGATAGATTGTTTTCTCCATGAAAATATGTAATAATGAAGATTGATTGACACTATCGACATTATTACAAAGTATCAGGATCTTTTTACCAATGCATTTATATTCACAGGGTAATATACAGATTGTATACCAGGTTTAAATGTTTTAACTATACTCTAAATAATGGTAACCTTTCAATAGCCTAGCTTTCAAATAGTTAATATATTTCCTTTGAAATAAGGGAGACAATCTGTTTTTCCAAATCTTGAAGTTAATAGATTGTTTTCACCATGTTTTTTCTCCATTGAAATTTGCTAGTACACAATTGTATGTACTAGAGCAATTTGTGAAAATCCTGTAGCCTAGACACTTTAATCTGGCATGAGCGTTTTCAGTTCCTAGATTTTTTGGTACAAAATTTGGTAAGTATTATTTGTAAAATCCAGTCTAGGGGCCATGTTGAATAATCTTAGTAAAAAACAAGTAATTGTCTAATGTTGTGAAGAGCTGTTGCAATATCAGAAAGCCTCTTTTCAATGGCACGACTTTCAATGACGAGCAGTGTAAATGTGGCTGTCTTGTACTATGGACAAGATTAGTTTTTGAGTGACATCCAATATAATTTTTCTGGATCGGGAACTGTTGATTTAATGTCTTTCAGAGTGAATCATCCTCGTCATCATCATCAGATGAAGATGAATTTGACAGACGACATGAGAAAGGTAGAGTGGCACGTGACAGAAATAAAGGGCGTGGTGGAAGACAACGAGATGAGATAGATCCCATGGATCCTGCATCATACTCGGATATAGCTCGGTAATCTTAAATATTTCTTCTTTTCGTGGAAATTTCTTTCCAGAATATGATCTGTATGCACTGATTTTTCATGTATAAAATTAATCATGAAACTGTGTGAGTCTTAATTTTAGCCATTTAATGGCATTTATTATGCCAGTGAAGGGAGGCACACAGTACATTAGTTCTGTAAGCTCTTCTATCTGAAATATTTTGTGCCTTAGCTGTAACATTTTAACAGACTGGAAATATTCCTTGAAAACATTTCACATATGGTTAAGCATGTTTCGAAGGTGAGTCATTGGTCTAGTGTAAGGTCTTTACTTCCTAAGGTCAGGGTCACAAGCAAGGGCTTCTTGTAAATTATTTTAAGTCAGTGCAGCTTCATGAATTATTCATTACACTCATTCATTCCTGATAGTGAACCAGCTTTGGATTTTTTTCATGTTGGTTGTTGTCTGAAAATTTCCTTAACCCAGAAAACTGCCATATAACAGAATGCTTTGTATTTAGTGTGCACTGTGGAAAACGTTGCCACCATAATGTTCAAATTGAAGATATTCTTAAGTTATCGTCCCCTTTATTGGTATCAATGAATAAATTGAATTTCAAGTAGATCATGTGAATGCGGATAGCAAAAGGTGATAGTGGCAAGTTTATGTTTTGTTACATGCAAATATATTCAAATATATCTGTAATTGATGTGATTGCCAGTAATGTTAGTGTTATAAAAATCTGTTTGTCATATTTTTATACCAAATAGTTTACATAGTGTAGTAAACCTCTCTAAAAGACCACCTCAATTTAATGAGATCCCCTCATGATTATGAACACAATTTCAGAGTCCATTTTCACTGTTTTGCTCTTTATATAACCTCAATATTGAGACCACCTAAAATTAAGTTTTCAAGTGTGGTCTTATTATTGAAGTTTTACTATATATATTACTTGTAACCTTGTCCGTCTTGTTAGAATAAATGAACATTATTTGCATGTACATGTTATTTATATGATACATTACAGAGGTGGATGGTCAGCTGGTCTGGAGAGATCTGGAGATGCTAAAACAGGTGTGGATTCCACGGCATCAGGTCCATTATTTCAACAAAGACCATATCCTAGTCCTGGTGCCGTACTTCGAGCTAACAGAGGAGGAAAATGATTTCAGCTTTTATATACATTGGATTGTTTAATAATTGAAAGTACAGCTGGACCTCGTTCATTCGAAATCGGGTCCGAAATTTTATTGTGAATACTTCATGGTTTCGAATAGCTCATTTCAATTTGACGTGCCTAAGAAGATACATCGGGACCAGATATTTATTTCTGATGGTACCAAGTATTCGGATTGAAGGATATCAAATAAAGAGGTTCGACTGTTCTTACATTACGATCAGTGGGATAACATTGGAAGAAGTAGACAGACACTGTGTAATGATGTACTATCTCTGACATTCAACAAACCATTGAATAATTGGTTTTGAAGATTTTCTCCTTTGAATGATGATTATTCTAGCGTGTTTGGTGTCTTCATCAGGAATCAGTCATTAGTCTTTGATGTTGTTAATGAATCCTTGTTCTGACTGATAAATGTGATGATATTTTGTTCTATTTTGGAATGAAACAGACAGGGTCATTGACTGTAAATAGGAATGTCAAGTTGATCAACACATTTGCTCTGTCAGACATATGAACGATGAAATGTTAGAATATTCATTAAATTTAGCAAGAATAAGATACAATATTGTTTTTTAATATTTAAATGTCATTGTTTCTGCTGTGTTATCGAAATGCATTGCTTGGCAGACAATGCGATTGAATGATTATATCACTCTGTGAACATATAACAGTTAACTGGTCATTGTCCCGTGTCACTTTCAAAGTACAGAGCATTTTGCTATATATTATTAAAATCTATTAATTTTTCATTAAAACAGATATTGATACTGTTTTGGTTATTTCTGAGAATAATGCTCCTACATATATTGTTAATGAAAACAAAATGAAATTTGTAGATTAAAAGATGTGGTAACTTACACCGACTGTTGCTCAGGTACCTTCATTTTGGTCAAATTTCCATCAACCGGTTAGATTCATTAAGACAGTGATTGAAGTACAACTGTGGTAGATAAGTACTGTAAGGTGCTTGAATTGTTGCTTGTACACCGTGTGTACAGAGCAAGCACAACATTGTGATACTGCCAGGATTTATTCAAACTGTAAAGATGTGAAAGTTGGTTTGGAAATCATGTTTACTGTTTGTTTCACTGGAGACATTGACGACAAGCATGTGCAAATTTGTACCAATGAACGGATCAGTTGTGTGAAGTACAAGACAGCAGACAGATTTTTTTACAAATTATTTGTATCTGTGGTATAAATGTGTCATTGAATGACAGAAAGTTTGTGTTATATATTGTGTTTTCTGATAGGAGAACCACTTACTCAAGGGTGGAAGAACATCTCATATAATTTTATGTATTAACTTAGAATAAACAAATAACAGGCTTTATTTTCTTGTTTTATTTGGAACCAGATCAGTCAATACATGTATACATTGATACTAAAAAAGATACACATACCCTTATATAAAGTTTGGATAGATAATCTGCTATACTTTAGTTACGACGTACAGTATTGAAATAGAAGGAGAAAGTTAGTGTTAACTGATATTAAGATATGTTTATGCTGAAATTCTTTCGCTGTAGAATCTTTAAGGTTTCAAAATGTCATCACAAAATTACTTTCTTTGAAATATATACCAGTGAATGACTCAAGAATCATAACAGAAACATTAATACATGTATCATTAAAATGTCGTAAAAAACATACTGATGTTTGAAATGTCGGATTCCAAAAAAAATAAAATTGGCTCTTTGTTGAAGCAATAAAACACTGTATAAGAACCCTGCCAAATTTGGTGTAAATCTAGCAATCTTTAAAGCTATTTTATCTTCCATGATGATGGTTGAAACATTGACATAGTCTACTATTGATAAATATTATAAATGATATATGAGTAAATAAATCTGCAATTATATCTTGTTTAAGTTGTCCAGATATAATTGCTTACAAGGTAGATGTTACTATATCCAGACATGAGAATTTTCCGCAGTGACGCTCACAAGGGTCGTTTTTGAGACAATTTAAGTCATCTTGCATGCTTAAAAGCCAGGTGCTTCAACAGCCCCCTTCGAATTTTCAGCGGATTTTGAAATTTCTCATGCCTGAATATCATGGAAATTTGACATTTCTATACCAATTTCACAGCAGTACTAAAGAATATGTGTCGCAGAGTGAATAGTTGGTGTATATAGGAAGGTTTGAACATAGTCGAATTTACTAAAAGCTCAATTCTAACTCGACACAATAACATTCCAGCAGAGCTTTCTCTGACATCCTTTGTAGAAGTAACACCAGGGACTGGATTCAGCACACAGCAAAACAAAAATATGCAGAAGGAGTGTATACATACATTATAAACAAAGGTTATTAAAAAGAGGACATAAGTATAAAAGCTTGAACGATTATTCTTCATATACTGGAATGTTGCAGAAATGATGAAACAAGTATAACTGATAACAGAAGTCTAGAAGAGACACGACAAAACATGAACAGAAAAATTATCAAAGTCACAAATTTATTGGTAGAACCAATGAACGCTCCCAAAAAAATGTGAAAAATCATCGAACCGAACCATGCTGACAATATGTGTATCTCCTCTTGGTAGTGAAGCTTCCCATTAAGTTTCATTGAATTCCGATTGCTTTTTACTGAGATATAGCATGGACATGAATGCGGAACAGACAAACGCATGTACTATGCACTGACAGACGTACAGACAAAGCAGCCCAGCTAGATGCTCTCCTTTGTGGAATCATTGCAGTAAACCACTACTTGTATAGTTCTAATACAGGAACGTGTAGCTTAATGCAAGAGAGCATTAGTACTTCAATTTACTAGTTTCATGTACAGTGTACTTGATGTTGTAGTACTTATATTTAAAAAAACACCTGCAGAACAGAGTGGTAAATTAGTTTGCAAACTCTTGTTAAACTGATCTGAATTTGAAACACAGTACTGGTACACAACAGTCACAAATTTATCATTAGGCAATCACGATAGCTGAAACTATCCAGTTATACATTTGACACACCTGAGCAATATGAGTATGACTTATAGAATTAGATTGCAATTCCAAGCAAACATAATGGTCTATAATAACTAAATTTAAATGGCTTTAAATGGCAAATAATAATGGTTTTAAGAAAATAAATTCCATACAAAATGAAACGATATGAAAACAAAACTTAAATAAATATTCTGATGGTAACAAGGATTTGGAAATATCGACAACAAAGCTAGATTTGTGCATATATGCATACAATACATAACATGAATATAATGTACAAGTCTGTGTGTAACTTGGTAGCAATGGCATTTGTGTATCTGAACAGCTATATACAGTAATTAAAATGACAATATAGTATAACAGGAAGACAACTATACCTACAGAATGTACATACGCCACAACTTGTGGTTTATAATCTAATACAATTACAACTCATAAATCAAGTACAGAAAGTACGAGCAAGATTTTATAGTCATTAAAAATCGTCAGTCTGTTACTTTGTAACTCAATGTCAGTTTTTCTAAAATAGTCGGCATTGTTGTTAAAGATTCGACGAGGGTCCAAAAATACTGTAAAGGAAAGGCTCATATTTTGAAAGATTGATTCACATAAACAATCTACGATTGTAAAAGACAAATTTGTTGATAAAAGTTTTTTTGTTAAAAAATACTCAATTTTGCAATTTTACTTCATGGAAAAACATTGCCTTAAAATTTTGGGTAGTCCATTTAGTGCTACATACAATTATTAAGAGTTGCTAGAGTACACTAAGACATATCAGTGTAATGCAAATATTACTAACAACTCTCTAGTATTAACTAACATAAATACAACATTAATAAATTTGTGTACTTACAACATCTATAGCACAGAGTTTATTAGTCAAAAATGTTAACTTAAACCACAAACAAGCAATACATCTATACACACCATAGACCGTAAGGTGATGCTAACAATAATTTGGTGTGTCGGACAAAAATTGCATTCACAATGCTTACATAATGCAAACACATTCACGCAGACTATTTTACAAGACATAAACACAATGTATTTGATTGTATTCGATTGATTCAGTCAGAACTTGGATTCATCAACTTCATTGTCACATTTCACTTCATAGAGATTCTCCCACAGTGTTAGACTATTGAATCCTCAAATAAATCGTAGATTAATTATTTGCTTAAACAGCAGGCATTATGGGTGTTCAGATTTAATTATTTGCATTCTTTTGATCTTAGTCAATAATTCATGAACTGTCACACTGTTATACTTTCCCACAAAATGTATCATAAATCATTTCAATAACCACAAATAAATCTATAATAAATATCATAATAATCTTTCATATCAAGAATGACAGTCTGGATTCAACAGGTCTGAACTTTTGAAAATAAACAGCCGCTTACTTAAAATTTGTAAGTTAAACAAGTCGTCATTGCCTAAAATATAATTTTACCCTTACGAAACCTATGACTCTGTCAGAACAATATATGTCATCAAACAGAATGTATAATACACAAACACCACACTCATATAGATAAATAAAATCACACTTCCTAATCTTGGAATTCTTTCAATAAAATATCCCCATCACAAAGCACTATATCACTAATGCACACCGACTACATAAGGTACTCATTAATTCTAAACTCTAACTATGGTATTGTTACATGTCACACGTTCTATAAAAACACCGTTTTATTTATAAATTTATCTGAATCATTTGTATTTATTATTTTGACTACTACTAAGGAAAAACATGTGACCAGAACCTGGTACGACAGATTTTCATGTTTGACAACTTTATGTATGGGCTGGTGACCTGAATCATTGAAATAATTGAATTCACTACAACATCCATTAGTTTTGTACAATAATCACGGATAAATAATCCATAGAAAGCAGTTATAGCTTATTAGAAGATCGCAGTGTAGATAAAAAGTTTGCAATACATATATCTCATTTGGACTGCAATTTATTTCAAATATTTGAGAAAAAGGGATGAAGTGCGAACACTCAATTCAATCAATTCTTTTCGTTAACATATTGGGGTTTCATTCAGTGAGTATCCATCTTAACACAGCTACGTTCTAAAGCAATGCATAAATATAACATACTATTAATAATACAGTAACAAAAAACAGCTGTTTAACGAAAATGTCAAGGCTATCGTAAGACGTGTTCCATCATGAGAATCTTAGATTCTTTGTGGATCAGGAGTTTCTTGTCCTGGCATCGTTGGAGGTTTGGTTTGTTGCACCTTATGCCAAGATGTCTCCTTGAACAGGAACCACATGTTACCTACCCACACACACATGTTGAGGAATCCAAAGATCTAAAATGAACAAAAACAATTGTAAGACACTCTAATACATTGACAGAATAAAGTCATACCAACAAAATTAAACATGGCTGCAACACAATTCAATAATTTAAATTTAAATAAATGAAAGCCTACTTTATGACATCAGAACTACCAGGTTGTTGACTGAATAGTAAGCAACTCGAGGACTCAAACCGCCAAGAAGGTGTCTTTAAATATCAATGCTGATTGGCTGAGTGGCTCATGATAGGTATTGGCTCCGTCTACCACCTGTTGAGACAACTGTGGTAGCTGCCAAAGTTGATCAGATTTGTGTATTCAATACAATAGCTGCTATCTCCGAAACTTTCTACTGCTTTGGTTCAAATGCGTGCATTGAAAAATCATTGATTAGCATTCTCATGCCTCTTCAAAAACATGCATCCAAATACACTTAATTACCTGTTTTCGAGAACCCTGTGTCTACAAATTTCTAAATGCTACTGTGCTTTCTATATTTATTGCAAGACATGCTGATACATTTTGTACAATTGCATAAAAACTACAGAATATTCGGTGAAGTTGAGTATAAACTTTACATCCCATTCTCTTTATACCTATAAAACTATATACAATATAATATACATATACTTACAATGGAAACATTAAGGCTGGCAAAGTTGGGTGTCCCGGTTTGCTCGCAACGGTTTTCTTTGACTGTACAATCTCCAAGAAGACCAAAGTAGCCAGAATCTTGGAAGTCAGTGTAGTATTTTAAATCCGTGACACCTTGAGCCCAGGCTGAGGAGCTGATAAGCCAGAGAGCTACCACCACTCCAGATATGATGAAGTCCTAAATGGTGAGTAAAGTGACATACAGTAAAACCTCAATAATAAGACCACTCTTGAGACCCAAGCAAAATGGTCTTCTTATTGATGTGGTCTTAATATTGAGGTTGAATTTAGAGCAGAACAGTGAAATTGGACTTGAAAACTGTGTCCTCAATTTTGAGGTGGTCTTATCATTGAGGTGGTCTTATCATTGAGGTGGTCTTAAAGTGAGGTTCCACTGAGTCTGTATCAAACAAATAATTAACAAAGGTGTCAGGAGAGAAATAAACTCCTCGACTTGATTTATTGTGCAGGATTCCAATTAATGTTCCGCTAACAACGCCAGACAGTATGTAAATACTCAGTATCTATGTACATGTATTAGGTGAACAAACTACCACGTATCCAAGACAGACACATTGAATGCAGAAAGATATAGTCAACAAACATAAGGTGATCAATTTGTGCCATATTTTGTGCAGGTAAGACCAAGTGCATACTCTTTTCTGCATTTTCAAATTATTAATTTCCTTTAGCTCTCGAAATACTCAATCAATTAGCTCTCAAAATACAATACATATCAATAACATTATAATATATACAAGAGAAAACCCAGCTGGTGACTTGAGTAATGGAGTGTCTCCCTTGAGTGCACCAAGTCTTAGGTTCAATCACAGGACGTTACACAATGGTACTTGTAGCTCCCGTGCTCACATGGCACTATAAGAGTACTGCAAATACTGCTTGACCCAATGTCAGGTTAACACAGCTTGTTGTGGTATCAAATGACATATTTACGTCACAGTGTGGCTGCACATTGTTTGCAACATAGCAACCTTCTATGCTTCAGTACAATGTTAGTCGAATGTAAAAATGAACAAGCAGAAAAGAAACTTACGGCCATGGTGCATGCATTATGCTTCCTGTAAAATTCATCACAGAAGATATAGAGAACTAATGCAGCCAGACAATACAGGAATACCATCACACCAACAAACACGTAGAACTGTGAGGGTGACTGACTTCCTTGAATGAGATTCTGACTCTGTGGGTTTGATTCGTTACACACAAATTTGTTGCCATATCCAACATCTTCCAATCTGTAATGTAAACATAAATCCAGTCTAATATACAACAGGAGCTGCATGACATACAAATATACCTCCCATGACTGCCTGTCACAGGTAGCTGGGTAGTGATAACCTAGAGTTCACTGGAGTTGGAAACAAAACTGTGTATGGATCAACATAAGCAATATAAAGAAGTGGAGCATGCTTGTTATCACAAATACTGCAATAAAGCTCAGGTTTATTGTCAGCAACACCAAGGAAAATATATTAACATCCCTCTTTGAGACCATAAACAGTTTGAAATAAAAAGCATGTAGCTGTATGTTATCTCAAGTTTTATACCGTGGAAATGGGTGCTCATGAGTGTCCCATCACATTTAAATGTTTTGTACATGTATAGTTTTCTAAGGTCAAATATCACCTCATTTATATTTTTCCTCACTAAAATAAAAAATACACAAAGAAGTAATAAATGTGGAAGGAGTATGAAAACATGAGGGTATCTAATTTAGTGTAGGGAGCACAGCCCGAGACTATATTAGATGTCCAAGTGTTTCCACTCGGTGTAGGGAGCACAGTCCGAGACTATATTAGATGTCCAAGTGTTCCACTCTGTGTAGGGAGCACAGCCCGAGACTATATTAGATGTCCAAGTGTTTCCACTCTGTGTAGGGAGCACAGCCCGAGACTATATTAGATGTCCAAGTGTTCCACTCTGTGTAGGGAGCACAGCCCGGGACTATATTAGATGTCCAAGTGTTTCCACTCGGTGTAGGGAGCACAGTCCGAGACTATATTAGATGTCCAAGTGTTCCACTCTGTGTAGGGAGCACAGCCCGGGACTATATTAGATGTCCAAGTGTTTCCACTCGGTGTAGGGAGCACAGCCCGAGACTATATTAGATGTCCAAGTGTTTCCACTTGGTGTAGGGAGCACAGCCCGAGACTATATTAGATGTCCAAGTGTTTCCACTCTGTGTAGGGAGCACAGCCCGAGACTATATCAGATGTCCAAGTGTTTCCACCCTGTGTAGGGAGCACAGCCCGAGACTATATTAGATGTCCGAGACTATATTAGATGTCCAAGTGTTTCCACTCTGTGTAGGGAGCACAGCCCAAGACTATATTAGATGTCCAAGTGTTTCCACTCTGTGTAGGGAGCACAGCCCGAGACTATATCAGATGTCCAAGTGTTTCCACTCTGTGTAGGGAGCACAGCCCGAGACTATATCAGATGTCCAAGTGTTTCCACTCTGTGTAGGGAGCACAGCCCGAGACTATATCAGATGTCCAAGTGTTTCCACCCTGTGTAGGGAGCACAGCCCGAGACTATATCAGATGTCCAAGTGTTTCCACTCTGTGTAGGGAGCACAGCCCGAGACTATATCAGATGTACAAGTGTTTCCACTCTGTGTAGGGAGCACAGCCCGAGACTATATCAGATGTCCAAGTGTTTCCACTCTGTGTAGGGAGCACAGCCCGAGACTATATCAGATGTCCAAGTGTTTCCACCCTGTGTAGGGAGCACAGCCCGAGACTATATTAGATGTCCGAGACTATATTAGATGTCCAAGTGTTTCCACCCTGTGTAGGGAGCACAGCCCGAGACTATATTAGATGTCCGAGACTATATTAGATGTCCAAGTGTTTCCACTCTGTGTAGGGAGCACAGCCCAAGACTATATTAGATGTCCAAGTGTTTCCACTCTGTGTAGGGAGCACAGTCCGAGACTATATTAGATGTCCAAGTGTTTCCACTCTGTGTAGGGAGCACAGCCCGAGACTATATTAGATGTCCAAGTGTTTCCACTCTGTGTAGGGAGCACAGCCCAAGACTATATTAGATGTCCAAGTGTTTCCACTCTGTGTAGGGAGCACAGTCCGAGACTATATTAGATGTCCAAGTGTTTCCACTCTGTGTAGGGAGCACAGCCCGAGACTATATTAGATGTCCAAGTGTTTCCACTCTGTGTAGGGAGCACAGCCCGGGACTATATTAGATGTCCAAGTGTTTCCACTCTGTGTAGGGAGCACAGCCCGAGACTATATTAGATGTCCAAGTGTTTCCACTCTGTGTAGGGAGCACAGCCCGAGACTATATTAGATGTCCAAGTGTTTCCACTCTGTGTAGGGAGCACAGCCGGAGACTATATGAGATATCCAAGTGTTTCTAATCTATCTTTTTTGTATCATAGTAAAACCACAAAATGTTTAAGTACTAACACATGTTTATTTTCATCATGTGATGTCACTGACATATCGAGGGCTCAATGCGACAATGTCGTAACTCCTATTAATTTATATAGGAGTTACAACAGTGTTGCTTTGAGCCCTCGATATGCAAATAAGCACACATGATATGCACCTTGATTGTGACGCTGAAACCCCCCAAACGTCTAACCAATCAAATAGACCTACGTAGCATGCTCTGAACCTTGTGACGTTGAACGCATCCTGGTAAAGATTTGATATGAAATGTTGCATCGCTTTTGTCAACAGTGCAGGTTTCTCTTCTAATTACCGCACAGTTAGTTAACGCACTCTGACCTTTGGTGATTAAGTATCTTCCCTTCACTTAACTTTGAATTTAGCTCCACCTCTCCAAATATAGCGCAACACACTTGAGAGAAATCAACCGAAACCATGATATAATTTAACTAAAATTACCATGTTAGTGACTTTAAAAATAAATGCATTATATAGCTGTGTGAATATAATAAAAACAAAATCTTTGTGCATTTTTTGTTATAAATAATACATGTGATGGCATTTGAATCAATCAATGTCACAATGTTCATAGTTTTGCTTATTTTACATGGGCCATAGATCTATTGGGATGTCGCAAGTTTGAATCACTTAAAAATTTGCTGGATCATCAAAATCATTTAAAACATTTAGCACAATGAAGTATATTTTCATAGAGAACCTTCTTTATCTTCTACAGGTCCATGAAAAAATAATTGACGTTAAATTTCATAGGGGGAAATCATGCTCAGATTACTTAATATATTGGAGGAAAGCTCAAATAGTTGCAGTACATTATATTATCATGGGAATAATATCAAACAAATCAGACGAGTCACAATCTCAATTTGTAAATCAGGACAACAACAAGGATATCGGTGGAACCGATGGATGCTCCCCGAAGTATGGTTATAACTTCGAACAAGACTCTAATTGGAAAATCTCACTTTGTTGATGGTTACAATCTGAATGTTATATGCAGCACTGGAAATGTCCTGGATCTCCCAAGAAAATAGGTATACAAAAATGTACAATGAAATTGAGATAGTGAACAATTTAATTACATGCTGGGCTAGGATAATCCTGCTAACTGAAAAAAAATGAAAAAAGGAATCTTGCTACAGATATAAGAAGCCTTTATTCACAATTAATTTAAGTGCCCATGTCAATGCAATGCATACCTTTACAACAAAGACTGTAAGTTGATACAAATCCATATCAGCTGATGATCAAATAAGTATGGTGTTGACAGATGTTGCATAATCAAAGGGCCATAACTCTGTGAAAAATAGTCTGACCAAAACCATGTGAAAATATGAGCATCTCCTCTTAATAGTGAAGCTTCCAATTAAGTTTTGTTGAATTCCAGTCAGTGGTTTCTGAGAAGTAGTCCGGACAAGAATGATCCATATATACTATATGTGGCATAATCAAAGGGCCATAACTCTGTGAAAAATAGTTCAACCAAAAATGTGTGATAATATGCGCATGTCCTCTTGGTAATAAAGCTTCCCAAGAAGTTTTGTTGAATTCCAGCCAGTAGTTTCTGAGAAGTAGTCTGGACAAGTATGGTACCATATGTACTATGTTGCATAATCAAAGGGCCATAACTCCATGGAAAAATATTCCAACCAAAAGCAAGTGATAATATGCACATTTCCTCTTAGTAGTAAAGCTTCCCATGAAGTTTTGTTGAATTCCAGTCAGTGGTTTCTGAGAAGTAGTCCGGACAAGAATGATCCATATATACTATATGTGGCATAATCAAAGGGCCATAACTCTGTGAAAAAT
Organism: Mactromeris polynyma; assembly: GCA_032209605.1. Classification (NCBI taxonomy): domain Eukaryota; kingdom Metazoa; phylum Mollusca; class Bivalvia; order Venerida; family Mactridae; genus Mactromeris; species Mactromeris polynyma. The sequence continues at coordinate 9,357,019 of JASFXZ010000008.1, forward strand.
AGTTCAACCAAAAATGTGTGATAATATGCGCATGTCCTCTTGGTAATAAAGCTTCCCAAGAAGTTTTGTTGAATTCCAGCCAGTAGTTTCTGAGAAGTAGTCTGGACAAGTATGGTACCATATGTACTATGTTGCATAATCAAAGGGCCATAACTCCATGGAAAAATATTCCAACCAAAAGCAAGTGATAATATGCACATTTCCTCTTAGTAGTAAAGCTTCCCATGAAGTTTTGTTGAATTCCAGTCAGTGGTTTCTGAGAAGTAGTCCGGACAAGAATGGTACCATATATAGTATATATGGCATAATCAAAGGGCCATAACTCCCTGAAAAATAGTCCAACCAAAACTGTGTGATAATATGCGCATCTCCTCTTGATATTGAAGCTTCCCATGAAGTTTTGTTGAATTCCAGTCAGTAGTTTCTGAGAAGTAGTCCGGACAAGAATGGTACCATATGTACGATGTTGCATAATCAAAGGGCCATAACTCCGTGAAAAATAGTCTGACCAAAACCGTGTGATAATATGCGCATCTCCTCTTGGAAGTGAAGCTTCCCATGAAGTTTTGTTGAGTTCCAGCCAGTAGTTTCTGAGAAGTAGTCCGGACAAGAATGATACCATATATACTATATGTGGCATAATCAAAGGGCCATAACTCCGTGAAACATAGTCCAACCAAAACCGTGTGATAATATGTGCATCTCCTCTTGGTAGTGAAGCTTCCCATGAAGTTTCGTTGAATTCCAGTCAGTGGTTTCTGAGAAGTAGTCCGGACAAGAAAAGTGGGACGGACGGACGGGAACGGGGAGCAAAAAAAGCTTCAAGCAAATGAAAAATAGATACAAACATGGGACAAATTATTGCTTTCAAAAAATTCTGTTATATCCAAAGAAGTTTGAACAGTGGTAGACAATTAATTTCCGTTATTATTACATGAGACACAATGTAAGTAACAAAAAATCGAGGCAGCTGTAGATTGCTCTAAAGTAAGAACATCACCCTTGACAATCCTCAACAACTGTTACCATGGCATCTGTCACAGAGACATAGCGAGTTTCCATGGAAATAGTTGTTGACCAACGAAGTTTCCTTATATAGACTCTAATTTACTGTCTTGTGACTATCCATCACAATGCTCTCATTTATCACCAAATGAATAAGGATCTTATACAAGTGTTAAGTCCATTATAAATGAATCAGTTAGCTAATGTGGAGTGGCATTTTGTACAAAAGGTTGACAGGTTCTTTAATTCTGTACGATAGTTTATACTTCGCCATATCAGTAAGGCAAAAATTTGTAAACAAAAAACGTACAACACAAAAGGGAAACCTCTAAAATAACTCAAATTGTAATTATTGTAACAAGATTACACAAAGTGTGAAGAAGCTTTGTTTATTTAAGAATCATTTTCACGTTATGAAATTTTCACAAAGCCGTATTCTGAAGAAATTGACAACCTGAAGAACTTGCAGTACTGTGGATACAATTACATAGTTATGTCAGCATTTAGATGTTCATGTTAATTATTAAGTTGTGAGATACTGTATTTGCATATGTTGTCAGGAACAAAACCAGATTTCGAGTATAAATGTAAATTATCTACTGCTTCATGCAGATAAATAATTTGCATCACTTGTTAAAATCAATACTCAAATAATACAGGCTAAAACATGTCAACAGTCTGAAATCTAAATCTTGTAATCTTGAATCAAATCCTCTCAGGGTGTAATTATGAATACATTATAGATAGACCATTTATGGAATTCCCAAACAAATTAAGTGAAAGGCAGCAAAGTGTACATAATGTTTGTACAACTTAATCCACACATTTGTAATCTCCTAGTAGGTCAATAAGTGACCTTTGACTAACAAAAAGTTTAAACGCCCCTTCTACAGTTGTCAAAGTTTGCCTCCTTCACAACCATATTTTGATTGAAAATTAGAATGGACACATTCTATATTCATGTTCAAAAACAAAGAATTACTGGCAGTCATAATCTGGACCAATGTCGATCTGATAATTTACGTGTACTGCAGAATTTCAAGATAAAAACCAGAGCTAGTTGTCTACAGTATTTCCTGTAATTTTGATCTTCTCATTAGTATTAATAAATGATAGTGTCTCATAAATTCAGTTCATTTGACTTCATTCAATACATCTGGTAAAATTATCACGTTGTCACAATGTTGCAGAAGCGGTGTCTCCTAAAAACTTGTAAATCACAGCAGTTGGGGATTAAAGTCTCAAAATATTTTGTCCAATTAATGAACAAATATTTAAATACCAGTATTTACAGTTATGGAACAATATGATTTTTTGAAATATCTCACTTTCATTGGATACGGAACTTATTTGAACTATAAGTAATAAGACAAGGCTATAGTGCTGCCCTGCGTTCAGTTACGGCTATCAGTGGAAAACGTTTTGTGGTGTGTTCCTTGCTCACCGTATCACATTGGCTGTACATGGGAACCAAATTGCAAAACGTTTCGAAATGATAGTGCTGATAGCTGTAACTGAACGCAGGGCTGGTTTAGTGACCACAAACAGATGGATGAACTTTCCAGTCCAATACATTTCGATTGAGTTTTGATAGCACATGCACATGCAACAATGTACTCATACATCAAACTATAACAACTATTTGAACACAATTGTCCCCTTTTTCTCCACCAAACTCAAGGAAAACCACAAACAACTCAAATTTATAAAAAGATGTATCAGGCCCATTTGATCAAAAATATTTAAGCAGGTTTATACAGAGAAGTTGCTACAGTGGCTAAGACATCATACAAATGTAGTAGCAATAACAGCAATGTAATATCAATTAGAAAATCTTGTTTTATCATGTTAAGCACAGTCAAACCTTGTACCCCCCCCCCCCTGATAAAAATATATGTTTTTTAAATAATAATTTAAAACCACTTACAGACTTCTTGTTTTAACAAATGCGAGGCACACATTATTAGTGTAATCTTTGAAATAGTATATACATTGTATATTGATGTTTTAACTCTAAATGAACTTCATTTTTCTGTCCGCTTAGGTAAGACATGAACAAACAAATAAACACAATGTTACAATGAATCCAATATCAACAGTAATTAATCACAGTTCAATATAAAACAGCATTGTACACTGTTTTCCTTTTGTTAAGAAAAAAGCAGGTTTTACATAATTCCAAAGGTCAAAAACAACATAATTTATAACCAGATATTAAAACTGAGTGTGATGCTATGTTTATATTACAAGTAATATGAAGACTTACGCGAATGGATAGCTGGAAGACATGGAGTATGCTTTTGATACTGTACTGTTCTCATTTATTAAACAATCAGCTTGAAAGCTCATGGAAAGTGTCACACTTGTGGTTGTTGCAAATGCAAATATTGACAGAATCTGAAATAGAAAGAAGCAAAAATATTGACAATAAATGTACTGATGAAGCTACCAGAATTAAGAACACAATTGTTTAAGTCCAAATTCACAGTTTTGCTTATTCAACCTCAATATTAAGACCACCTCAATTAGAAGAGCAGTTTTCAAGGGTGGTATTATTGAGGTTTTTCTGTATTACTATCAGTCATAATCTTCTACAAACGTTATTCAATTGAAACAATTGTAGAACTGTTCATATATAGAAGCCACTATAAAGAGGTCTTTGTTTTAATGTCACTTTACAGTGATCAATGCAGTGGTCATTGTATAGCAGTCAATGGATAGAGGTCATTGTATAGTGATCAGTGTAACAGAGGTCATAGTATAGCCATGAATGGATAGAGGTCATTGTATAGTGATCAGTGTAACAGAGGTCATAGTATAGCCATGAATGGATAGAGGTCATTGTATAGTGGTCAGTGTAACAGAGGTCATAGTATAGCATGAGTCAATGGACTAGAGGTCATTGTATAGTGGTCAGTGTAACAGAGGTCATATTATAGCCATCAATGGATAGAGGTCATTGTTTAGTGGTCAGTGTAACAGAGGTCATAGTATAGCCATCAATTGATAGAGGTCATTGTACAGTGATCAGTGTAACATATGTCATAGTATAGCCATCAATGGATAGAGGTCATTGTACAGTGATCAGTGTAACAGAGGTCATAGTATAGCCATCAATGGATAGAGGACATTGTACAGTGATCAGTGTAACATATGTCATAGTATAGCCATCAATGGATAGAGGTCATTGTACAGTGATCAGTGTAACATATGTCATAGTATAGCCATCAATGGATAGAGGTCATTGTACAGTGATCAGTGTAACATATGTCATAGTATAGCCATCAATGGATAGAGGTCATTGTACAGTGATCAGTGTAACAGAGATCATTGTACAATGTATAGTGATCAGTGTAACAGAGGACATTGTATAGTGATCAGTTTAACAGATGTCATTGTATAGTGATCAATGGATAGAGGTCATTGTACAGTGATCAGTGTAACAGAGGTCATAGTATAGTGATCAGTGTAACAGAGGTCATAGTATAGTGATCAGTGTAACAGAGATCATTGTACAATGTATAGTGATCAGTGTAACAGAGGTCATAGTATAGTGATCAGTGTAACAGAGGACATTGTATAGTGATCAGTGTAACAGATGTCATAGTATAGCCATCAATGGATAGAGGTCATTGTACAGTGATCAGTGTAACAGAGATCATTGTACAATGTATAGTGATCAGTGTAACAGAGGACATTGTATAGTGATCAGTGTAACAGATGTCATAGTATAGCCATCAATGGATAGAGGTCATTGTATAGTGATCAGTATTACAGAGGTCATAGTATATAGCCATCAATGGATAGAGGTCATTGTATAGTGATCAGTATTACAGAGGTCATAGTATAGCCATCAATGGATAGAGATCATTGTATTGTGGTCATTGTATAGAGGTCATTGTATTGTGGTCATTGTATAGAGGTCATTGTATTGTGGTCATTGTATAGAGATCATTGTATAGAGGTCATTGTATAGAGGTCATTGTATCAAGATCATAGCACAGCCGCCATTGGACAAGTGTCATTGCATAAATGTCAAAGACTTAGGTCAGCAGACCTTTCCTAGCTGAAAGAGCAAAGTGGCCAAGAAGTCACTTTCACAGTAAGCTTCACTTGAATTGTATATTGCAGCAAAAATCACCATGCCCAAGGTATGTTAACCTCTCCACATGTTGTTAATGACTCTAAAATACACAGCAACTTTTATCATAAACTTCACAATAAGGCTCATTCCCTTTAATGACAACACAACATACAACTGAAAATTAGGTAATATTGGGAGATTTTATGGGTTTCTTTTGTTGCTTCATCTCATTTTGAAACTAATTTTGAATTGAAAGAAATAGTGAAAGCTAATGTTTACGATTCTCACAACTAAGATTTGAACAAAATTCATCAGACATATTTTGATATGTTTCCTCAAAATGAAAATATCAATCGCCCACAATTGAAGAATACGTGTATTTGTTTGAAATAATGCAAGCCATGACAAACATTATGTATATGTGATGAATTTAAATATGTTGTTAATTCTTCCTCTAGCATAAAGGTTGGTGTAAAGGTCAGGGGAAAAAGTAAGCAAACAACGCAGAGGATAGATGTATATAGTGGAAAGATTAGTGGTCAATGGAAAGTCGCAGCATAGGTCAGTGTAAAGTGGAAAGGTAAGAGGTCAGTGGACACTGAAGGGGTAAGGTCAGTGTAAAGTGGAAAGGTAAGAGGTCAGTGGCCATGGAAGGGGATAGGTCAGTATACAGTGGAAAGGTAGGAGGTCAGTGGCCATGGAAGGGGATAGGTCAGTATACAGTGGAAAGGTAGGAGGTCAGTGGCCATGGAAGGGGATAGGACAGTATACAGTGAAAAGGTAGGAGGTCAGTGGACATGGAAGGGGATAGGTCAGTATACAGTGGAAAGGTAGGAGGTCAGTGGACATGTCAGAGGATAGGTCAGTATACAGTGGAAAGGTAGGAGGTCAGTGGACATGTCAGAGGATAGGTCAGTATACAGTGGAAAGGTAGGAGGTCAGTGGCCATGGAAGGGGATAGGTCAGTATACAGTGGAAAGGTAGGAGGTCAGTGGCCATGGAAGGGGATAGGACAGTATACAGTGAAAAGGTAGGAGGTCAGTGGACATGGAAGGGGATAGGTCAGTATACAGTGGAAAGGTAGGAGGTCAGTGGACATATCAGAGGATAGGTCAGTATACAGTGGAAAGGTAGGAGGTCAGTGGACATGTCAGAGGATAGGTCAGTATACAGTGGAAAGGTAGGAGGTCAGTGAACATATCAGAGGATAGGTCAGTATACAGTGGAAAGGTAGAAGGTCAGTGGACATGTCAGAGGATAGGTCAGTATACAGTGGAAAGGTAGGAGGTCAGTGGACATGGACGGGGGATAGGTCAGTACACAATGGAAAATTTAATGGTTAGGCGACTCAGTGAACAGGTAGGTTAGGTCAGTATACAATGGAAAGGGTTGTGGTCAGAGGATAGGTAGGCTAGGTCAGTATACAGAGGAAAGGGTTGTGGTCAGAGGATAGGTCTGTATATAGTGGAAAGTTGAGGAGTGTAGACAAATTGCCCATAAAATATTCATTAAACATAAATTCATCCAGTAGCACGATATTAGTATATTACCAAACACATAAGTATCGATCAGACCAATCACTGGTTTTGACAAATCACCGAGAAAGTTTGCAAAGTCCCTGAAAATGAAACAATTTCCCAGTCAGTATTTTTACTAAAAGCTTTCTGAGTGTTGTGAGAATAATTGTAACATAATACATTGCTAATTACTCAGCCTTTCTCTGTCATACAATTCATTAAGACAAAAATTGTAAGGATACATTAATAGTTTTGTACAATTAATGGCTCTGCATCAAGGTATTGTAAAATCAATAAACAAAGCATTATAAATAGCCGGAACAGAGAAATAAGTTCTCCCTAAGGTATACCTTATTTGACTTTTAATGTCATCACAGAAATAAATTATGTCTCAAATCTGACAAAATAGCTGCAGATATAAGTATACTTAACACCATTAAAAACTGTTTCACTTAGCCTTAATTTTGTTTCAATTGTTAAACATGTTTTATATGTGTAAATCATTCATCAAAAAGAAATCAAGCTATGGGCCAAGCATTCATATTTCTAAATTGATGAAGTTTAGGAAATTGTATTTGAGAATTAAAATAAAATTGTTCATTATAATGTCACTGTGTTTGCGCTGACAATTGTTAGTTGCGTTTTTCATGGCGTGGAGTATTTTTCAGACAGAGATTGTTAACGATATATCATTGTTCAAGCTAATACAGCAACACATTATCCCCAGTAATCAATGAACAAAACCGTTATCTTTAACAAAACTATTACGGTGAAACAAAACTTAAATAATGAGATTGAGCAATTTTTAAGTATGATCACTATTTAAGTAGAATGAATTCAGGACAATGTGAAAGTATGATAGGATGAATACATATACAGTGAGTGAGTCCCCCATCAATGATACCATATCATCCTATCTATTTGTGAATTATTATAAACCTCAGGTTAAAATACAACAAGGAATAAAGATGTCATAGAAACCATACTGGTTATATAGATCATGCATAACAATGATCATGATGACCATTACACTATGTTGTTCCATTGTGTTATATTGAAGTTTGTCTTATTTTAGTTGACTTCCTTGCCTTCAGTACCAACTGGGACCAGCTATAATAGGATACAAATCTACATGTAATAGAAAACATAAATATTCAGTTTGTCATGATTGATGTAATTTTACTTTAAATGGACATTCAGAAAAACTTCATTTTTTTTATTGCACCGGTTTGTTTCAGAAAGATTGCTTCTGAACATAAGGACTATCTGTGTGGGTAGATCTGGCTACAGTAAAATCATTGCCACACATGTACCTTGATAGACCTTCCAACTAAACTTTTATCATTGCTAAAGGTCTTTCCTCGATAAATAAACCACTGTAAAATCTATGTAATATTATACCAGTAGTGACACTAACACATACAGTGACATTACAGTGGAATCTTGTTCCAGCGAACTCTAGCAATGGTTACCCCTATCGCTATAACAACCAATCAAAATGCAGAATTCAAATTAGTAAGATGTATAAAAAAGAAACGTACCACATCAAATATTTTGAGGAATATTATAATTACAATCATCCTGTCAAACCATTGCTGCTATCAAAGGTATCTTGCACTGAGGGGATAAAGATTCCATTCCATCTAAACATCCAACAACAAACTACGAATCACGGTATTCAATGAATTTTTACATAATTCCAATTATTGCACACAATCCCATAGAGAGACTAATCCACAAGTTTTGGATGTAGATGGTAGCAATTCCAATAGTAATACTGATAACAATTCCAAAGTAATACTGACATACACGATACGATTTTACTGGCAGTAACATCACTAATGCAGATAAAGATTCAAACTCCATTGACAAAACTGACACACAGATAAACATTCAACTGGTTGTGACAAAATTAACACCATGATAAACAGTTTATTGTCAGAGACAAAACTGACATGCAAATAAACAGTTTATTGTCAGAGACAAAACTGACATGCAAATAAACAGTTTATTGTCAGAGACAAAACTGACACGCAGATAAACAGTTTATTGTCAGAGACAAAACTGACATGCAAATAAACAGTTTATTGTCAGAGACAAAACTGACACGCAGATAAACAGTTTATTGTCAGAGACAAAACTGACACACAAATAAACAGTTTATTGTCAGAGACAAAACTGACACACAAATAAACAGTTTATTGTCAGCGACAAAACTGAAACACAGATAAACAGTTTACTGTCAGAGACAAAACTGACACACAGATAAACAGTTTACTGTCAGAGACAAAACTGACACAAAGATAAACCACATATTATCAATTAAAAACTGACATACAGATAAACAGTGTATTGCCAGAGACAAAACTGTCATACATACATTGTATTGTCAGAGATAAAACTGACATACAGATAAACAGCCTACTGTCAGAGACAAAACTGTCACATAGATAAACATTATATTACCAGAAACAAAACTGACATACAGTTTATGACAGGAACAGAACCAACTATCAGAAAACACTATACAACTTACAAGCAGATAGATATTTAATCAGCATTGATGATTAGATAAACAAACCATTGAAAGAGACAAGACTGATATACATAATTATAATATTCCTTTTGCATGCAACTGGCAATAGACCATGACACCTGGCAATAGGACATAACACCTGACAATAGGACATGATATCTTACAAAAGGATATACCACCTGGCAACAGGACATGACCTCTGACAATAGGACATGATATCTAGCAAGATGACATGACACCTGGCAGTAGGAGTAGGACATGATACCTGGCAATAGGAAATGGCACCTGACAAAATGACATGGCACCTGGCAATAGGATATGACACCTGACAATAGGATATGACACCTGACAATAGGATATGACAACTGACTATAGAACACAACATTTGCTAACGCCAAAGGACACCTGACAATGGGATAAAACGTGTAATGATGGAACATGACATCTGACAAATGTACAGCAGCATTGAATACTATTCCACTACAGAAATAGAATATGACATTTATTTTGCAGGAAGTTTGAAACATTAATTTGGTAAACCAAGTATAAATCAATTAGGAAATATTAAATACATCCTTGGGGAAATGAATTTTAAAATTATCTGTCTGGGGAAAAAACTTTCATTATTTTTCAGTACACAGTAGCAGAACAATCAATTGGCAACCATTGTTAGTACTAAATTGCAGGACTGTTTTTTTCTTAAACAAACTGCCATTTTGTGTGTTTCATTGATGAAAGAACTTCAAATAGATACCTATCACACACAGCCAACTGTACACAAAATATGCAGTTGGCTACACACCGTTCTCAAAATCTAAGAAATAAAAATGCTATAAAAACAGGATTATATTGAAAGTCCTTTACTATACTACGAAACATTTGAAAATTTGAATGCACATTTCCCAGAACAGAGCTAGTGATAACTACAAATATTAGTGTAATTTTTCATAACACAAAGTCATAAGTATTTTAAGTTAAGATGGAGCAAAAAGATAAAATTCATAGGAACTGAGAAGTTCATTGAATTTTGTCTAAAAATATGAATTCCTCACATCTTTACACCATCCACCATTTATAGAGAACAATGAAGTAGAAATTATAAACACAGAACAATCCATAGACGGTTAGTATTTTCAGGCATCACTAAGAATAACTATAACGAAAAAATCCAAAGAATCAAACAATGTCAAAATAAAAGGTGTTGTAACTCCGAGCATCCAAGAAAAATGACATGGCACTTAATCCTTCAAGATTCTGCGCAACAGAAAAAAAATCCAAATTGTTAATGAAAACATCAATAAATGGCCTGTAAAATTATTACAGTCAAGGTCTCTCAAGCAGAATAATGGGTAATTTTCCAACTGGATTATACAATCTCTGATAGTCAGATTTTGCTATAGAAATGTCATCACCCTATCACTTTCTATGGACTGTAGCAATAAGAATCTCTCAAAAACAAATTATTGTTCCATCCTGATGTACTGAATGAATATATTGAAGGTTTAAAGAATGTAGCGGTTTCTTTATCTAGACAGACTTACAACAGTTTTGCACCAAACCTTTGGTAGGGAATTACATTGGCAATTTTTAAATATAAGCCAGTGACCAGAACTGGGGGAATAATTAAGTTTTTAACTGAAAAGGGCCATGATAACAGTAACATGGGGTGTCCCAGAATTACCTAGACTTTTATTATTACTTACAAACATGATGTGATAGAGACAGAAATATCTCAAGATATTTAGCTGCCTCCTCAATATTATGGTTAGTAACTAAAGATATGAGAAAAACAAAATTACTCAGACATAAGCACAGACTTGTTGCTACAATTTGAAAAATATAAAATAAGGCCATGCCAAATTGGAATTATGTTAAGCGTCCGCGTGCGCCTATGTTTTGCGCTCATCGAGCCAAAAAAACAACATTTTTTCTAAGCATATGCAGCTCTCCATGCCTTTTAGCTGGCTTACCGCAGTGGATTGTCTCCCTTGAAAATGACCCGAAAATCAATATCGAGTTTCCTGCTCTGCCAGTTTTGATCAATAGATTATAGAGGGAAATTATTTTCATACAACAAATTTAAATACTTTATCTTAATACTAGAATATTTTAGCAGTTATGACAATATTCTTCAATTTCCTCTCTTTCATTAAGTGTAAACATATTTATTCTAACTAAACATCTTCTTGCTTCAAATTTGATTTTAAAATATCACCTTTTATTACATAGAACATAGAGATCAGTAAAATTGTCCATTTCCAAAAGTTTAGGGGCTAATTAATCATATTTTCCAATATAAAGTGAAAACATTTTAGCAGTCATGTCTGTTTTCTTGATTAAATGAACAATATCATGGTGTTTTTATAATTTCAAATAATTAATTGCTTCGTGCTTCCATTCTTTGTTAAAGTTAGTATAATGTACTAAAAAAATCTCGATTTTCTTTTATTATTCTTGTCTGCTATGTTGTTGTTGTTGTTGTAACTATTAATGTGTTCAATTGATTGCCAGTTGTTATTGACTGGTTTTAAATATTATAGAGCATTTTATATGATTTAGAACCGTTCTTGTCACGGCGGAATATAATTATTATTGAATTATTTTAATTATGAAGGGAAAATCTTTTCAAACTGTGATAAATCAACTTTCGTGCGCAAACAAACGTAACAGACTTAACTTTCTAAACTTGATCGTGATGCAAATATTATGTTTCTGTGATTTCCTTTTTCCTCATTGTCCTTTTTTAAGTTTTTATGGTCACTTTATCACATTGAAATTAGGAACGTCTAAAAAAATAATCTATATTTTAATTTATACACTTTCCAATAGAGGTAGATACAGTGTGCACCTAATTATGTATATAAGTGTTCAAAATATGTCCTTTCGATGGCACTTTTTTGCTGTAATGTGGATTATCTTTCATTTTAGCCTTTTAGTTTTTAACGAATTTGTTAAGCATAGTCAGGTTTAGTTCTGTTCTGTTTTAATTTCGAATACACTTGATATTGTTGTATACGCTTTGTCAGGGTCCAAACACGGCATCTGATTAAAGTGATACATCTTGATGTAGCGATTATCCAAACACGGCATCTGATTAAAGTGATACATCCTGATGTAGCGATTATACAAACTGTTAATTAACACCGAAAGCGCTTTTAGGGGGAAATTTATAACTTTTATAGAATAGCCTCGAGATAAATATTGGTATGGTAAATTATATTGGGTGGCAATATACAGGTCAGCTTGACGTTCTGATCTGTAAAGGTGTGAACTTTAACACAGTAAAACTTGATTACAATCAATACAATTTTGGCGATGATTCTGTTTAACTTTATACTAAAGTGAAATTATTTAAAGTGATGCTATTTATATGGAACACGCTAAATTTGATCCCTATATTTATATATATTGTAATACAGATGTTGCAATTATTCAGACAAAGGACCTATATAACCTACATTATAACGGGAAAAAATAAAAGCATGAGATTTGATATTTTTCTACATATATACACAGTATTCATAGAATGATCAGGATAAATGCCAATCCTGTTTTTTAATTATTCACAGACGACAATCGTTATCATATAAGTACATGCATTGCTATTTTAGGTTGAAAGCCATGTATAATTGTTTAAATGTCCACTACGACAGATTACTAAAGTACTCTCGTTGTTCTTATAAGCTAATTTTCTGATCTTATAAATTCATCTTTAACTCTTTGCATGCTATCGGCGGACGAAACCAGAATTCACAATAGGCTATTAAAAGAAAAGTAGACGTCGATTTTTTATACTTTTAGTATTAAATGGAAGTTGAAACATATATATCTGTTAGCAGGGGTTTCACTAGTTGCTGAATCTCAAGGTTCATTTTAATAATTTTTGACATTATTTTACCATTTTATAGCCAAAATACCTATAATTTGACCCTTCCGTCAGAATTCCAGGGGTCAAATCAAGGGTCAAATGGAACCCCTGCTGTTAGAAAATTTACTTTTTAGTCACCAATACAGGCTTTGTAGAGGCGCAGCTCACATATTTAAAATATAAGAGTCAATGTCGCAAGTGTTCATAAAAACTTGTCTTCTTCTTTCATACTTCAAGTGTTCTAGAAACTCAGAAGTAAGTTGTTCAGAAAAAATGTGTATAGAGATTAGGAACTGCCACAGAGAAAAATATGGCATAGTTCTATGGTTTCTCCATTATCATACCAGGATTAAATGGAGATAACCTGTATAACATTTACAGTGAAAGACATGAACTTCCAGACTGAGTCTGGAACTAAATAAGGCTAACAAGTTACTTCTCTGAGGAACAAAATGAGTATTAATGTCTCACAAATTGCTCCTGTATCTCTCTCTATAGTGACATTCAGATACAATTAATCAAATAGAAAATGTCTTACAAATTTCACGGATTACAGAGAGTGAAGAGAGAAGAAATGAGAAATTCTCATGTCACATAATGAGGGTAAAGAATGGAGAATTGACATGCCAGAACCACCAGATATTACACTAGAACATCAATCACATTTTATACCAGATCATTAATGTCTCAGTACAAGTAAACAACATTAGAAACTTGAATATAGAAATGATTTTAAACAACAAATATATAATTTTCTTCCATAAGCAGCATTGTTGGTACCAGACTTTGAGGGGCTAAACATGCAATTATTCTACAATAATGTAGACTAAATTGTAAGGCATTTATCTCTCAAGCCATCAAGTATTAATTTCCTTCTTTAGAAACTATATTTAAGCATGAACTTAAGTGAACAAGAAAGGCCCATGATAGCCCTATATCGCTCACCTAAGTACACTGCCATTTGGCTGAATTCAACTGATATGTATCAATAAATTGGCCTAGGCTTAAAACTTCAAACATGTTGTTTGCAATTAACACTAAATATACAACTTCTTTCAATGTGACCCTGATTTTCAAGCCAGGGTAGGTAGGTAGGGAAAAAAAAACATTTTTTTTTTCCTAAGTTGAAAATGTATACTGGATAGAACCGATGGAAATGTCATTACTTTCACCTTTGCTTGAACACATTAGTATTATTTTTGTCCAATGACATGTTTCTAAGTCACAGACTAAGTGAGGGATAGTAGTTTGATATTTTTGTGTACATTTCTTGATTTGACTGGTCTGATTGTCTGCATACAGGTCTTATGGAATCATTGGCATCAAACAATATGATCGTGTAGTAGCTCTATAATGTTATTGATCTTTGAAGAAAAATATGAGTTTCATAACATTACAAGAGAACTTACCCATTCTAAAATCTTGATAAAACCTCGAGGTTCCTTGAGCGCTTCTGCATTGAAACCACTGAATATCTGTAAGAAACAAATATCTCTTCTTGTAAATACATATATACGCAGCATACAGAGTGTTTATTCTATTATTCAAATGTTTCCTGAAAATTAAGCATAGCTTGAAGCTTGGGACATCAGAAATGAATTTTAGGCAAGTACAAATTAATAGAATTGCTTTACAAGCATATAGTAATGTGGGGCAACGAGAAACAGGAAAATGCCAAAATCTTGAAGTCTGTTCCTGTAGATTTGTAAATTGTATGTTTTGATGTACACATTGATATTAATTTGACACCACTAAACCATATGATGTATTTTCTATTTCAGGTGCATACATATGTTACAATATATATTAATAACAAATTACATAAACTACAAAAAAATAAGTAATGCAATAAAAATATTACGTTGAAGCACCATTACATGTATGTAACAGTTAACACATTAGTGATGTTATAGTGAAGTACCATTCACAGGAACTATTGACAGAGTTCAGGAAGCAACATTGAACAATTCTTTAGACTAAACCTTAATAAACAGCGTACATCCACATAATGGAATTGAAAAACCCTTCAACCTATTAATTTCACTTAAAAATGTTTTGAAGGCATTTCACAGACTAAACTAAGCAATGTTATTAACACCTCAAGGAGGATTAACAAATAAACAACACTGATTCAACTATTTATCTTTTACATTGAATACGCAAACTTGAAACAAACTAGCAGGCATTCATTCTCAAGCATGATTAAGATTTTATATGCTACACTAAACTTCAAAAGGACTACTGAGACAAAATCAATGTAACAGTTAAGAAAAAGTGGGTATTGTCTGAACTTGGAAAACGTCTCTAAAGAAATCTACACAAGCTATAAGGACATTGGGAATTGCTTGACTTCCCAGTGTATTCCAAGCATACACACTTTGATTTCCCAGAAGAGAGCAATGTGTAGGTGGCATGCATACTGAAACTGTTTTTTGATAAATGTTCAAAGAAATAATGGGTTCAAAATTCTTTGAAACCTGACAGGAAAATTTGATCATTTAATTAGCATTACACATATATCTTCTCTAGTAAATAATTGCTTTTAAATGAAGTAATTGCAAAAATTACTAATTACACAATACATTTAATTACAAGTGAAAATGTATTTAATTATACTTAATTTTCAGTTACCCCATCCTGCACGTAATAGATTTATCTTAAAAAGATTATTGCAAAAATTGAACATCTATTACCAACCCTTTCCAAAAGGAAACAATGTATATTTACCATACCACTGCAATCACTCTTGTAGTTTTATATTTGGTTTGTAGTATTATAATTATGCATCCCAAACATTGGAACCTTAAATAGGATACTTCTCCACGGCACTTCGATTCCACAACTGTTTCATTTAATGATTTACGAACTGCTTAAAAATGCCCCTGATATTTGACCTTATCAATTATCTGACCTTTCAACCTTAACCAATTAGTGTCCTTGATTGTGTAGAGAATCATGCATACATGTGACAATGATGTTGATTGCTCCATACAACCATGTGACAAATTGATTCCGCAATTTGTCATTTAAGTTGTGTTAACAACCAAAATTGATGAATATTTTGTCTATACAGATATTTGATTCAATAAATCATCATTGAAGTAATTTAAGACGACATTATATTTCTAAATATTGACAATTGTAACAATAAATTTGTTTACAATAGCAAATAACAGTGAGAGATTTAGTGAAGTTATTTATGGCTCATCAAATAACACACCAATAACGGTGTATGGTGCACTGATATCCCATAAAAATTAAGTAAGCTCAATACCTTCACATATATCACTTGAGTTTACTGTGAAAATTGAACTAACTCAGAAGAGGATGAGAAAACATGTTTTTCTACTAGTTTTATGGCAGAGACTGGACAAACTGATGCATAAACTGTAGAGTTTGCGATCGTTAATCATTCTTTCAATCATAAAGACAACCTGTATATCATGTAGAGATTAGTCCATGGAGCAAAAACTCTGAAATTATTCAGTACGTCTCCACAAGACAACTACTTATAATCAATACAAGGGAAATAATTATTATCTACTGATACAAAACTAACTTTTGAATTGCCTCCCTTGATTACACACACATTAATATTCATGGAGTAATATCATTATATTAATTGGGTCTTCACTTTACTGGTACAATGTATAGACACTTTAAATGTCATATGCATAACACAAAATATAAAATATTTAATGTGCAAGGGCTCGCACTGTCATTATTCTTTTCTCGAACTTGAATCTAATATCGCTGAAAATGCCATCTCATGAATGTAAAAAAGCTATGGAAAACTTACTATACATGCACTATATATATATACAGTACTTATACTATATTATAACACTGTTATTTTATGCATGCACATGATCATTCAGTTGGTCGTATTTACAGGCATTGTTAAATACTTGTTAGCAATAGCATTATTCTCCCATTGGTCCCTGAGCTGCTGCTTTTTCTTCAGGATGTCAGAAACAATTTGATTTGCCAATTCCAAACTTTGCACTCAGTACCATGATTGTCGGTTTCGGAACAGATTCCAACTCTTTGATCAATTTAATTTTGTCATCAAGTGACAATTCTCTTCTTCGACGTTTAGAAGGAGGCGCAGACATGTTGATTGTGTGAATAATAAAATCAATCTGACAGAAACTGATCGATAAAACAACAAAATTGTTCCACATTATTGTTAGTTTAAACAACAATACCAGCACTCGTCTTTACTCTGCTAATACGCTCATTAACTAGAATGATAATTTGATTCTTTTAACAAAAGATCAATTGAACAGTCACCGTCTGTAGCATTCATCATTAAATAAATTATTGAAAACATCGATTGATGTGTATGGATGGCAATTAAAAGTTGTTAATGATGTTTGCAAACTGTCACTTTCTTTTGTCGTTAGTCGGTTAATAATTGCGATTATCACACTGTACCCATTTACCCGCGCAACGTCATAAAGTTAACAAACGTGTAGCTATTGCCGATTGAAGCCATAACAGATAAGGTGTGAAAACGCTGTGTATCATGGTAACACATTTATTGTCTAAACACTTTAAGTGTCATAAATTGCTGTTCGGTTTAGAGGGGTAAATTACTGTTGAAATTGTTTAGAAATAATGGAAATCTTGTTCGGTTTCCGGAATAGAGGGGTTCTGGTTTACAGAGGTTTTTACACAATGAAAATAGAACAGAAAAAATCGGGACTATGCAAATTGTTCGGTTTAGAGGGAATTCCGGTTTAATTGGCTCAGGAAAAAAGTAACTATATCACTGTGCCTAAAAGACTAACAGTGAGTAACTGTCTGTTTACAACAGCTATATATTTCTTGTTTACCTTGATTTTTGCTTGTATGCATTTTGAATCAATACTGATTTGTAAGACTGAACAAGCATCGATCGATAAAATGATGGGAATCAATGATACTTACGTACTTATTGTGGGTAATGTGGGTAAATTATTTATCTTTTCACCGATATCAGACTGTTTCGAATCCATGGTTTATATGTCCGTGACATTGTCATAATTATAGAAGCAAATAACCATCTCCATTAAGGCCATAAGGGTCAGTAAACAGCTAATCTCTGAAGATCATCCACGGTAGTAGACCTGTGCATTTCAGTGTTCGCAAGGCGTGTACACTCACTACATTGGTATCACCCTGTGTTTCATTTGTATTTTCCCAGGGGGGGGGGGGGGCATTTCGTTGTTGAGGAGGGGTTGCATTTTCAGTGTTCTTTTATATTGACGGGGTCTTATGGATAGACTTTCAGACTCCAGTCCTGGGGTTAGATCGCATCTCATTAATCAGTTCCTTAAACTAAATTAGTAAAGAACTGACTTTAAGGTTGGGAAATTGCCGGATACAATGTATAGTGCCATAACACTCCCAATGAACAAATAATACAATGTCCTGACAATGACTCATATTCATAATTATCATCTGATCATGATCTCGGAAATTTATACAGTATGAGAATTTATCAACCAATGTCAAATCATTATGAATAAATTACATTCAAAAATATACAAGTGCATTTTGTTACTTAAGCAGTGGGATATTTTTCTATATTAAATGAGAACTGCATTGGCGTTTGTCCATGACGAACGCCAAAAGAAATATAGTATTTTCTGTTTACCTGTCCTGCGGTCGCCATTTTGTTTGCAATTCTCTCATCGGATAAAAGTCCGGTCTGTCCGGCCAGCAAACTACACGCAGTGGTTATCTCCCTTACCAGCTACTCCGTGTTTGTTGAGTATGCGAGTTTCACGCCGTTTTCCAGAGGTATTTCAGCGATGTTCATCTAAACAGTATTCCTTGGTTGATACGAACAAGTACTATCCTGTTCCTCCGCAAGCAACTGACATGAATTAGTCAATTTAGTGGCTAATATCCATATCTTACCCCGACTGCTGATAAGCCATTAAGTAGTGGATATAATTGACATATAATTTGATTGAATTCGTGTGTCTATATTGTATTCATTGTCTCTATGTTCTCCGTGGGAAGTATGGGATTTTGGTTTACACTGTTTGTTTTATTTAAAATTGCAGGATGAGTATAAGGTAGTGTGCACCAACAAACCAGGTTGAAACCCGAGCAGTATTTGCCCTACTCTCCTTTAGCATCGGTAGCTTATTCCGATACCTTCATATTCACCCTCGTGTGAATGGAACGGTAGTGGAATCAAAGCGTTGTGTGAAGCGTATATTTGCCCTTACCGTTCTAAGACTGTTCTCATATGTTCACCCATCTTTAACTCTGTTTGTGTCTTGTTCCGATTGACCCCCAACTCCATGGTTATTTTTTACAATAAGTCAGACAATTTGTTACTTCACAAATCCACAGAACGTGGCGTTCCTGTTACATCTTAATCATTCCTTTGTAATTGTTTTCATGCATGCATATGTTTTATGTCTACTTGTGCTTTTGTGGGTGGCTGTGCTCTTCGTATTTTGTATTTGCGTTTATTTATCGTCGCTACCGGTTTCCTACATGGGCGACGCCTCCGGAAGAATGTCAGTTATTTTAGATTGTTGGAGGATAGTGCATGATGCAGGAGATGCCCCAGTTCCAGAAGCACCACTGGTTCTTTTACGTGCTCGATGTAAAGCATCATTAACGGGACCTCTAACCTGCGATCCCTGGATTACTAGTCCAGCGCGTTACCGTTTCTCTGTTTGTCCTCTTTGATTCTCCTAGTTATTCCTTATGGTCTGCCAGGCCATTCCTTGCGCCTCTGTTCCCTAACGTGTGTACCCTTTGACCTCATCAAGTGTCTTATGTTTTATGGATTGTTGTTTTCCCGGGGGTCTGTGTGGGGAGGCGCTGTCTTGTGTATGTGGCGTTCCCTGTAGCAACTTATTACTTCTCTGATATACTATTCGAGTTCCACCCCCTTTCTGTCCGTGGGCAAACTTGCCTTTTTAGCTTTTCCTGTAATGATGTACTTCCTCTCACACTCCCCATATACACTCCTTGATTGTTTTTGATAATCCGTCCCATTACCATAGATGTTTGCCCTTACATCTCGACTCTTAATAATAGCCTTCAAACAAGTGGTAACACTTTTAACAAGTATCGAAACAAGTGGTAACACAGTTAACAAATATGAACTTTCAGAATCAATATGTGCCGATTGTAATAACCATAATTGTTCTTTTAATGACTTACAGTTTAACACTAAGGATTCTTAGTTGTACAGAAGAAAATTGAATTGTGTCAGTAATTGTTCTGATAATATGATAATATGTTATCATTAAATAAGCCTCAGACAATAATTGATGTAAACGGTTCCATACCTAATTTATCTTGTTCTACAATTAATAGTACGGGTGGTAATAAATTACATGGTTTACCTACTACAATTGTTTCGATATTGAATTTAAGAACAGAGGTTTTCATGTTGTCAATCTAAATGTTCAACACGTATTGCCTAAGCTAGACGAATTGAAATGCCTTCTCGTTTCTGTAAATATTGACAAACTGGGTCTTTGTGAAACATTTTTGCATGACGGAATTTTAGATGAAGATTTACTTATTCAAAATTATTCTATTATTCGTAAGGATAGAGGTAACCGTAAAGGTGGTGGTATTCTTATAAACATCAAAGACAACATACCTTTTCAACACAGACATGACTATATTAGAATCAGTGTGGGCTGAAGTTACTTTCCCTAAAACTCAATCTTTCTTATTAAACTTTGTTTACAGACCCCCGGATTTTACTCATGATTTGATATCAGCGTATGAGAATCAGTTCACAAACGCTATAACGTGCTCTTCACAAGAATATCATATTATGGGTGATTTTAACATAAACTTTCTTGCAGATAGAAATTATTTTAGTAATTTTAGATGGTCCTCCTTTATTGTGTCGAATGGACTTTCGCAGCTGGTAACGCAACCCACATCTAAAACGTCGAGTACAATTATTGACCACCTGTATTCTAGTCGACGTGACAGGGTCACGGAGGTTTTTGTTTCTTCTTACAGTATCTGTGCAGTTTTCCTGTTTGTTTCACGCGTCGTATTCAATCTAAAATCTACAAGAATACACATACTACTATCTCATATAGACATTTTTTTTTCGAAATCAAAATTTCAGCATTATAAAAGAAACACTCAACTTAAATGCACCTCTGAAGTCTAAATGAATAAAATCACAATTTTTACCACGTTGGTTTGCAGGGGAAATAAGATCAGCAATAAGAACTCGTGATACATTAAAAAAGGCAAATAACATAGACCAGTATAAAAAGCAGCGAAACTATGTCACACACATCATTCGTAAGAGCAAACGACAATTTTAAAATAAGTCAATAATGGCAAATAAATCAACATAATTTCTTTGGAATACTTTAAATTCACTCACAAAACCTAAAACATTTCTTGCAGTACCACAAAGAATCAAACATGGTAACGAATACATTGATGATACCAATACTATTCTTGAAGCATTCAACACACACTTAAATAACATTGCAGACATCATTCAAAAGACAAATTTGATCCTGACAATTACCACACTTTTGAAACATACTTAAATGATAAAATCAATTCAGACTTTTTAAACATAGACTTCATTACTACATATGATGTTTGGAGAATAATAGTTGGTGATACTATCATTGGTCCTATTACATCCATTATAAACAAATAGTATAGCTTGTGGTGTATTTCCTGATCAATTAAAAGATGCATATATTATTCCACTGCACAAGGGCTCTGATAAAGAGGATCTTAACAATTACCGTCCTATATCTATTCTTCCAACAATATCTAAAATATTTGAAAGACACATTGCCAAATGCCTCAAAACTTTTCTTGACAAACAGCAATTACTTCATAACTATCAGTCTGGATTTCGCCAAAATCATTCTTGCCAGTCTTCTTTAATACGGCTTGTCGATTCGTGGCTCAAAGACATTTACTCTGGACGTTTGATTGGATCTGTATTTCTTGATCTTAGGATTTTTTTTGATTTAGTGGATCATAAAATTTTACTTGAAACGCTACGAATGTACCACTTCTCGGAAAACTCATTAGCTTTGATGCGGTCTTATTTGATAATAATAAATAGAAAGCAATGTGTACAAATCGGCTCCAACAATTCAACCTTTTAAGAGGTCAAATCCGGTGTTCCGCAGGGATCTATTCTTGGTCCCCTCCTTTTCCTGATACATATCAATGACATTCCATTTTATCTTCAAAATTCGACCATCGATCTCTACGCAGATGACTCAACATTACACTTATCTGGTTATAACATTGTCGAAATAAAGCAGTCGCTACAGGGCGATTTGGACATAGTTTCTGATTGGTGTTTGCGGAACAACATGTCCATTCATCCTAATAAAACTAAATGTATGATAATTTCAAATGCTAAAAGACCTGTACTAAATTCTTCGCTATCACTTTATGTAAATAATATCACTGTAGAACAGGTAAGTAACCACAATATGCTTGGAGTAATCATTGATAAAAATCTTCGCTGGAATGCACATATAGATCACGAATGTCACAAACTCAACTCGAAGTTAAATTTATTAAAAAGAATAAACTATCTATAAGCAAACAAAGAGAATATCCATAATACAGAAAAAAGCAGCAAAAATTATTCTACATAGACCACAAATAATACCATCACGACCCTTATTCATTTAATTAGGGTGGCTATCATTTGAAAATAGATGTAAATTTCTCTCAGCAACTACAGTGCATAAATTCTCACATAATACATTTGTAAAATGCCCACTTACTTACATGATATAATTTCTTACACCCACAATTCTACATACTCATTAAGATCAACCAACAACAATGACATAGCACCCTTTTCCTTTAAATCAAATCATGGTAAACAAAAATTATCTTTTTATGCTCGTGAGGTATGGAATTCTATTCCTTTAAATATACGTTGTCTGTCTGATACAGAAACATTCAAAAATAATTATAGGAACTACTTAATGCTTAAACAATGATATCAATACTATTTCATTATTGTATGTATGTGTCTTATGTGAGGTGTCTGTTGTTGTTGTTGTTTTATTTCAATTTTATTTTCAGGTCATCTTAACTTTTGTAGTTTTTAATAGTCTCATTTACATCCTGATGTTAAAACATGATGGACTTGTACAATTTATTGTGTGTGCGTGTGTGAATGCGTGCGTGTTTGTGTGGGTGGGTGTGCGTGTGTGAATTCTTATTTGTTTGTGCGTGTTTATATTGTTAATAGAAGGCCATATTGAAAAAAAGATGTACAATTTATTGTTAACCTTAAATATGTAACCTTCTGCAAATAAACAATTTATTATTATTATTATTATTATAATGTTTCGATTACGTCACAATTGGCGTTTATACATCATTCTTTTTTGATCAAAATCACGGACATATGAACAATATCGTGTTTTATCTTCTAAGTATGAGTAACAGTATAAGACATAATAGTAGTCATAGATAAAAAATAGGGGTTGACTTGACTTGTAGAAATTTCGGAAATAGGGGGATCGAGTTTGTTAGGGGTCTAGTTGGTAAGTGTCAATAGTAGGGGTCGAGTTGTCCCGATACCAAATACGGCTGCGCCGAAAATGCTTCACGAAACAGGAATACATGGGCAAATTCGGAATAATTTCATGTGCTCTTACTATCTCTGTCTATAAATATATATTTTAGATAGAGTTACTCTCCAATAAATGCACGTAATATTATGAGCGCAGCAGAGAACAACAACTCGGAGTAGATTGGTGTCAAACTCTTAGTCTGGTACCCAACGTACTTAGCACACAAGATAATGCAATGGTAAGAGCATGTTAGCCAGGCTATCAAACTCCACGCACCGTTTATACTCGATTTCGCTGTAAGGGGAGATCACTGCGTAGGAGATTTAATTGGTGTTCCGAAAGAAAGCTCATGGACTGGTACCTGTTTTACTCAATATAAATCATTCGGAAACCAGTTTAAAAAGTGACTCAATGATCTACTTCCGCCTAAAACCAAAATGTAGTTCTCACATTTTTTCGTTATTTATTTCTGTTTTCTTCTTATGCATCAGATATATTGAGTGAATTGAGAGTAAAATTATATGGTCTATATGCTCAGAATCATTCAGGGTTTCTTTTACATTATTAGATATTATATTAATACGCGTTCACGAACTAATTTCATTAACGCTGAGAATTTGTGTATTGAGGATAAAAATACAACGACAGGAACGCAGTCGGAAAGGAATTTACGCCTTACGTCGAGAAAGACAGTATTTTTCGAGAATGTGTGTGATAGATCGACATTAAATGATTTGAATATGATTACAACGATTTTGATTTAAACCGATGGGCGTTATTTAGCTGTGAACGAAACCTCGACCCGTTGACCGATTTTCAATCTCGAGGCTGAGGACACATTGAAGGTTTTCTAAATAGATATACGTGAAGTGTAGTATTGATTAAGTTAACATTTTGTGGAAAGTGGATAAGTATCATTATGTAGACAATATTATTCTGTCAGCGTGATTAGCTTGACTGTTGAGCGAATGTTGGTGTTTTTTTGTACACAAACGGCTTTAATAGTCGCTGCAGTGTGTTTTTAATAATAAATTAGGGATTGTCTGCTATGGTTATGACTAAAATGAGTGTCACTGTTGAACACTGCAGGTCTGTTGTTAATGGCCGTTTCATTAACTGTCTTTTTGACACCTTGGATTTTGTTTAAGTCTTCATTGAGAGTCTATTTTGAATACAGGCAGAAGCATACATGTGAGTGCTTTTTACATTGCACATAAGAATGAGCAGGCACTCATCAGCTATTCAGTCATCACTTAATGGAGATTTTAAAGCAGATAAGAAGGAAGAGATGGCTGACTCCCCAAAATTACCATCTAAAGGACCTAAATCCAAAGTAAAACGCACATCAGTGGATATGGGTCAGAAAAGCAGTCATAAGCAAAATGTCACTCATAGACAAGACAGACAGTCTCCTGAAAATAGTGTTCTAAGAACTAATTTAGCTAACAGCAGGTTTAGAATATCCCGTGTACTGCCTGGACGCGATAGAAGGAGTATATCTGAGAACACAACAATTGTTGCCCAGAAAGATAGGTCACCTGCTAGAAAACAGACTGGCTTACCAAGTCGAATTCCAGTTGGATCTGGTAGTCAGGAAAAAACTGAACGAGCAATAGAAATGAATAAAAGAACAAGGTCTTACAGTCTTCCTGCAGATGCTCTTGATGATGATTCTGATAACATTGAAAGTAATGATTTGGATAATTGTAAGTCTGATGTGAGTTCTAGTGGTTCTATATTGCCAAAAAATGATTATTGTAATAGTGATACAACTGCCAAGAGAACATTGCTGAATTCTGCTCAAAACAGTGAAAACAGTGATTCTGTTAAAACTGAAAATTCTGAGAATAAAGTAGATTCCCTTAAAGAGAGATCAGACATCAAAGCCAAAAATAGATTGAAAAAGTCAGTAACTATTGATGAAACAACCACCATTGTTGAGATTGGTGATATTGATGCTGCCATCATTGGTTCTGTGTCTGAAGTAAAGCTCAATAGTTCTGGAAGTAGTTTTGTTAGTCCCACTGCAGGTGAAGAAGGTAATGCAATCCAAAGTAAAGAATGTTTGGAAAATGAAAAAGAACAATCCAAAAAAGTAGATGAATCAAAAGTGGGAAAAGAGAAAAATCATGTTGACAAAAAAGAGACAGACAGCGAAAGAAAGGAAGATGATGATAAGAAGGGCACTGATGCTGAAAAGAAGGATGAAGTAGAAGAAAAGGCTGTTGCGCAATCAGAGAATGGAAGATTTTTTAAGTTTGACATTGAAATTGGAAGAGGGTCATTCAAAACTGTCTACAAAGGTTTAGATACCGACACTGGTGTTGCTGTTGCATGGTGTGAACTACAGGTATATTTTTGGCAATTTTTCTCAATATACTCATTTATCAATATATATTTGATGCAGGTTTTGACTGTCAGAATTGAATGCCTAGGTCACGTGAAGCTCCCAGTGTACATACTTCCAATGGTTCGGAACCATTGGAAGTATGTACACTGGGAACTTCCCCAAGTCCTTTGTGCCCAGAGCCACCTGTAGGTCTCCTCTGACAACTGAATGGAAGTTATGCATGCTCAACTGTCAGCTAAAGGCAATACTGCACTCCTGCAGGTACAAAAATCTTTGGTAATTTTGTGCTGGCCCACACATAGGTGCAATTACCCACAGGCTTTCAAGGTATGGGTCTGTAAACTGCTCGGGAGCTACATGTGACCTAGGCATTATTCAGGTATGATGAAAATTGTGCATTTGCCAGAACTGGCAAAAGTGTTTGATTTGACTGCTGGACAGGGCTGGTACTATTCATATAGTCCTGTAAAAGTTGGAAATTTTTAAATAAACATAGAATACAATTTCTCTGGTCTGGTAAAGGCTAGCTCGATTACAAACTTATGTTGTTGATGATTGAAAGTACTAAGATGAACATTATTATTGCTGTCTGCTGGTTTGATTAAAATAAATATGTGCTTGCAAAACCTGCAATTATCCTTTAATTTCTAACTAAAATGATAATGGAAGAACCTATATATGGTATATAATATATATGTCTGTCTTTTGTTATCATGTACATAGATTGTAATTTTTAATTGTGTCCGATGGAATTTGGTATATTACATGGAATTTGGCATATATATCATTATGTGGTATTTTGTACTTGAAATTTAGAAACTGCACAATATTAATTCCATTAATCTACGATTTAATCAATCATACATGTATGTAAATAGGGAATAACTTGTGATGCTGCGACTTTCATTCAAATAAGCTGCACTGAGTGATTTTTGATGAGGTTAGCTGCATACCTAGTGGGTTAATCATGAATTCATTATTGCATTACACATCTTCTCTCTAAGGCTCTTACTTGCTACACAAATCTGCTACATTAGGTACTGTAATACTTCATTGTTTAAACTAGAAGTTCATTTGTTTGAGCTGCGTGTCAAATCTTGCTCTATTTTAAAGTTTAAGCTTTCAAATTTGATGTATTTACTTTTAAGTTGCCTACATATTCTGACATGTATAAAATACATTAATAATCACCGATAATTTCCTATCAGGAGAAATTGGAGTTCACAGGAGTAAGTAAAGTGATTGTGAATGTTTGAAGCCATTTTTTGATTCCTAGCTGTTTTGCCCCATATCTGTTTTTGCTTGAAACATTTATTTAAAATAGTGTATACTCATAGGTATTATTAATTATATTTGTTCCTGTGCCCAACTGTCAAACTATCGCTAGCAGTTCCTTTTGAAAATCGCTTTAATGCCAAATAAAAATTTGATACTGTTTTTTTTCTGCATTCGGTAGTATTATATTAATTTACTATTAAATTGTCTAGAAACAATATTCTATCCAAAGTTTATAGGTTTTTCTCTTTTTTCTTCATCATGAAATGTTGAAAGTATATACTTGAGCTACATGACTTGTATACTTATCAATATCAAAAACTTTTTATGGTGTCTCTGGAAGCAATGCCTTTTTTGGGCCATGCGTTAAGTAAGAGAAAATTCTAGTGTCGTAAATTCAGATAAAATGGATTATGTCTTATTTCTGTACTACATTGTATTGTATTATTTCTGTCCTGACAGTAGAGTTACCATAAGGTAAAAACTACACAAATGCTCTCATTTAATTAAAAGAACAACTCTTACATGTATACATGTGTGTATAATATATATAAGTAAATTAAAGTATGGTGTATACTACATGCCTCATTCACAATAGACAACAGTATTTTGTAGGTTGATGGTAATATTTTTATATTAAGAATTGCTTTCAAGACTTAAAAGATCTTAGAAATTATATGAATTTCTTGGGAGTTGGGTAGCATCAGTTTATGTTTGAAAACCTAACTAAGAACATGTTGACCTATACCTTGCCTCTTGTTGAATTCCTACCTTGTGTATTCATGGCATGTGATTTAATTGACCATAACAAAGATTTTGGGTTATTTGTCTGGTTTGGTTGTTTAACATTCCTTGGGATGAAAATTCTGTACATGTTAACATTTTATGTTTATATTAACCTTTATCTCTTTCCCACAGTTACATTAAATGTGTAGGATTCTTGTACCTGTCTTGATTTACTTGTACAGTATATCTGATACTGTTCTACTTAACTTTATTGTAATGTTGGCTGTACCAGCTTCATTGTTTGAAAATATTTTATTGACATTTTGACTTAATGTACATTGGTTACCATGTTGCAGATAATTATGTATGTAAAGAAAGTCAAACTTAAGTGGTTTTAGTAATGTGGTTGTTGAATGCTTATGGGTGATTAAAATTGATACATTCAATGATCAAGTTAAAGAGTTATGGATAACTTGGCAACGATCCACTCATTAACTTGACATAAATTGTTCCGTGTTTGGTATCTCAATTTTACTTGACTTGATGTAGGCATTTGGTATGAATTTAATTCAAGAAAATCCAGTTAGTCAACTTACAATTTAAATTCATGTCAGTGCATTCTTTCTTATCTGTATAGGTTGTTGAAATAGTCAACAGTAAAGATGTCTGATTCTTACGATTGTTTATTATTTGCTGTAATGAAATTTTAACAAAATGAGTTTCTGTTCGTAATGGTGTAGCTAGCTATGTAGACAGCTTAAAATTATAAAACAAAGTTAACACAATTGATTTATTGTTTAAATTATGTTCACAAGTTTCTGAAAACTATCTGACACCTTACAAACAGTTACACTCATTACTTGTGTTTTATGTTTCAATTTGATACTACTTGAGTGTAAATATTGATGATGTCACTGGGGCCAGTTAACGTAACAGTTCAAAAAAGTTAACTGTTCATGAGACAAGGTAATTTACCAAAACAAAATGATGACCCTGTTCATGAGACCACTTAATTTACCAAAACAAAATGCTGACCCTGTTCATGAGACAAGTTAATTTACCAAAACAAAATGATGACCCTGTTCATGAGACCACTTAATTTACTAAAACAAAATGCTGACCCTGTTCATGAGACAAGGTAATTTACCAAAACAAAATGCTGACCCTGTTCATGAGACAAGGTAATTTACTAAAACAAAATGCTGACCCTGTTCATGAGACAAGGTAATTTACTAAAACAAAATGCTGACCCTGTTCATGAGACAAGGTAATTTACCAAAACAAAATGCTGACTCTGTTCATGAGGCCAGTTAATTTACCAGAACAAAATGCTGACCATGTTCATGAGGCCAGTTAATTTACCAGAACAAAATGCTGACCCTGTTCATGAGGCCATTTAATTTATCAGAACAAAATGCTGAACCTGTTCATGAGGCCAGTTAATTTACCAAAACCAAATGCTGACATTATCCATGAGGCCAGATATTTTAATACTGAAACGAAATGCTGACTCTTTATTGAAGACATTTAGAAAAGTAAGATACTATTGTTCATTTGTTGTGCAAAATTAGTGAAACATTAGCAAGTAAATACAAAGTTCAAAGCAATGCAGGCTGATAAAAATAAATAATTTGTGTGTGAAATATGTGAAGTTCCTTTTTTATGAAACATAATGAGTTGTCTGCTATTGTGCGAATTGTAAGGAGTATTGCTTTAATGTTGCATTAAGTTCTGTTTTAATGGATACTTGTGTTTGAAGTACGTCCCAAGAGGTGCAGATTTTGTAACTTACTGTGTATTGTGATTGAGCAATTGATATAGAAACAGTGATTGTTTCAATAGAATCATGGGTGACATTGTGATACCTTGCTTTCATTATGTGGTACATGATGTAGTGATAACTATATAATAAGGTATGAATGTGCTGGAAGCTTTCCCAATGTAGGCCAGATATTTCTGGATTTGTTATGTTAGTATTTCAACTCTCGCAGTTGTTTAGCTTACTGTCAACAAGTTGCATTCATTGAGAATTTTGATATACATAATTGATTTGCTGTATTTACTATTACTTTCTTATGACTGGTTTCTTATGTGTATAATTATTGTTTGACAGATCTATATTACATACATAATTGAGAATTGACCTCATCCGTTCGCTGTTTGTCTGTTATCTATATATCATGCTGACTTCTGTCATCAGTCATTGTCACAAGGTATATTATACTGATATGAATGTCGGAATATATTTTTGTTGATGATGTCATTATCTATGTGATACAATTAATGCATTGTGGAATGTATTAATCCTTGTTTTCAGTGAGAAAATTTGGGTCCTGGCTTTAGTGTTACATTGTTTTGTGACTCCTTCTGTCTGTTGCAGGGTTCTGAATTCCTAGTATGTATCAATGAAGAGGTAGACCTAACTTTAAAAATGTTGTCTTGTCTTGAACCAATATACTAAGAAACAATTAGTTATGATGAGTTTACCAAGTTTAACATAAGTAAAACATTATGTGACAGCACACTGTATTCTAAACAGCTCATTTGTAAGTTTTATTAAACAAATCATTTTGGTCTAAGGCTCAATTTCTTGACAAAAGTTCGCCCTTTATAGTGCTTACTCTCTGACTTTGATTGAACATTAACCGATTTTTGAGACATGATGACGTAACTGTTTGAATAAAAAGTGACATTTTATGCTTTTATTCTGTTTATCTTGTCTATAGGAGGTCTTCAGTATTCTTTTAGTTATATGTAAGATCAAAGGTAACTAGTTAAAGTAATTAAATATTTATGTGATGGTTATGTTGGAAAACTGCTGACTTAGCAGTCTTGTTTGGTGTTATCATAATGTAAGTGGTTACTTATGGGACATACATAGAGAATTGTAGTTTTTATACGTATGTGTTTAGTTTACTGTCTTTATTGAGAGAGAATATAATCTGATACCATATTCAAGGTTCTTTCAGTAAGTGTGTCAGTTACCTGTAACCTAATATCAAGTATTTGGCCAGACTTGAATGTATGTCACTTTATACAACCGTAGTTGAATACCATTCCCATGTTTGCATTATGTTAAATACAAGTGTTCTGGTTGGTATGTTTAGGATGGTTTATTGTGCACTGAAAGACCAAAAATGATCTTTAGGGTGTAGTATAGTGTATACATATGATTGAGTCCATAGGTTTTATAGACATTTGGTGTAGGTGTTACACCTTAATGGGTACATTTACCTATGGCCTTGTATAAATCTGTTTACTACAAAATCTGTACTGTTTAGTTCCATATGAACAACTTGAAGATTGTTATGATCATCTAGTTTATGAATGAAATTCTAATCATGGTATTATACAATTTATGTAGTTCATACACTTAGTATTAAGTCATTGCATAGGTAGATTGTGCCAAAAAGTTCATAGTACCAACCAGTTTATTATCTGTCTGTATTTATTTTACAGATAACCTGTCAATACTATTTGTTTGATCTTGATAAAGTTTTACATAAGTAAATGTGAATCAGAAAATGAGTGCAGTTTATCTCGTTAATTGTATATACTCATGGAAAAAGGTTAGGTGCCTCCTGAATTTTTCAGTCATATTAGTCAGCCACTCAACAATTTCTAAAATCATTTTGGCTAGGGTGAGGACAGTTTGTTTGGTGGTGTTCTTTTCACAGAAGTTTGTGCATTTTAGGCTGAAAATTCGTTTTTCTGGTACATGGAGAGAAAACTACATTGATTATTGTGAACTGGTCAGAGTTTGTCATGACATGGTGGAGTAATCCCTGTCTATTTCAGTCAAACATATCTGCTTGAAACCATTCTCTAGTCTCTACAGCTCTGTACTTCAAGGATGAGGGGTTGTTTAACTTTTTCCAGGTTTTGTAACAAGTGGTGTATTTGACCAATTTATGATCATGGTTTGAAGTAAATATGAAAGTAATTGAAGAAAATACAGCTGGAGCAAAACCCTTGTATTGAGTCTGATAATAAAATATTTTCAGTGACAGGATTGTGTATCAGTGACAGTATCACTATTATAATGTCTCACACCCACCATGTATCAATTATTGATAGATCATACTGATGGTGCTTTGTAGGCTGTTTGATAGATATGAAATGTTTGAATTCAAAGAATGTATTAATCTGTAAACTGACTGTGCGATGATGTCATACAATGTATATACCAATAACTTACCTGCCCTTGTGATCTGTGGTTGATGCTGAAGTTGAACATTTTGTATTGCGAGATGTATTGATTGAAAAAAAGGTTAATATCTTATAGTTATTACTGGGTTATTCAGGGCATCATGTCAGTTAATGGCTGGCAAGTTAATTTATATAGTCAGTACTCGACAACGAACCAGTCAGCTGAATTCTCCCTATGTCTTCTTCTCATTAATTGCAAGCTACTTAAATGTTCCTTGATGGAATGAGATTTTCATCAGTTGATGATAATGTTGGTACCATATCTCAGTTGTTCTTTTCCAAGGTGTTTATGTTTTTCATTTTAAAACATAACCTTGAAGTAACACCATTTTGTTACTAATACAGTGTAGAGTTATATTCATATTGCATGCCCATGTTTGAATTGGTCTGACATGTTTTCCCATGTTTTGAAACGTTTATAGGCATGCGCTGATGAGTTCTGGGTATGTTTGGAAGATATATATATATATGTCTATAATCATTAAGTGTGTAAAACTTATTTTGCTGATGTTCAAAAAGTCAGGAATTTGTTTAAAACTTCGGAAGATTTCTATAAATACCACACATGTTTTGTAGAATTTATTTATGATGGAGTTCTGGATAAATTTAGGTCCATGTATGAGGTGTATTAATGGTTACAATAAGCAGACGCAGTGATGAAGTTGTACTTGTGATAATTGTTGTGGAAAATATTTTACATCTGCTGATATCAATTTCTCTGATGTCCTAGTAATGTACTTATCATATGCTGTTGCATATCTTGGAAATACCAGTCTGTCTGACTCAAAATTGCATCGGCTGATTTGCAGTATTTATGTTGTAAATATTCCATGTGATTTTAATCACAATCAGCCTTTTCATATTACATTTTACCTCTTTAACTTTCTTTTTTTATCTTATTATATCAAGCTAACTTTTGAGCAAGTATGATAGTCTAGTATGAAATGCCAGGCATTTTAGTCTTAGACTTGCTTCAGTCGTATATTGTAATCTTATTACTAGATTGTTTCTGCTATTGTTAACCAGATGTTGTCAAGAGTGTACCCAGCAACATGACAACTTCGTGAAACCATGTTTGCTGGCCAATATTTCAATTAGTTTACTTCACAAAGTAAAATGCAGTGTTAAGTCGTATTATTGTGAGTGAACTTCGTATGATGTTATTTTCTAGATATTAATCTTAAAATTTAATGACAATAGTCTTCCACATAATTCTATCAATAATTAAGAAATATGTTATTATAAAAATTGATACATGCATTAGCCTCATTGTTCAAAGAGATTGATTTTGTAAATCCTTTTCAGAAGGATTTATATAGATCTGCATAGTCTGTTGTATATATACATGTATTCCAGGTTGTAAACCAATGTTGTTATACTTACAGGATAAGAAATGGAACAAAAGTGAGAGACAGCGGTTTCGTGAAGAAGCAGAAATGTTGAAAGAACTACAGCATCCTAATATTGTCAGATTTTATGACTCATTTGAACAAGTTAATGCACGAGGACGCAAAGTGATCATTCTAGTCACTGAACTTATGACTTCTGGTACTTTAAAAACGTAAGTATGCCATTTTTTGCAATTTTTAAAGGCTATATACCATTAAGTGGATGGATGCTGAAAAATCTTTGAAGTGTTCCTCCCAAAGTTTTTGGCCTTGTGAAAATGAATACAATACGATACAAAGCAGACACAATGTTCTGTGGTATGGTTGAATTCAGATCTGTTAAATGATCATTTTTTTCTTGTAATTGAACAATTGTGGAAGAAAAAAACTTCTGGCAAATCATATGTTGACAATACAAAATGAGGAGTGAATAATCTTGATCAAATGCATATCCACATGGTACAAACATTATTGATTTTAGTGAAGGAATTGTTGAAGCCCCTGTGCTTTTGACTGTTTATCAATTTTTAGCCAGATCAAGGAGGAAAGAAAATGATTGTGACACTAACAATCGGTGTTCTGTGGTGTGTCTGGGAAGGAAATTTACATAATAATGTCTGTATGCATGACCATCATACCATCAGCTGTCAGGGGTTTGTCTGAATAATCTTTATATGCCTTGATTTTGTCAATAATGTTTCTGTAAGTTGAGACAGTAACAACAGTGGTCTCTCTGTAAACACATTTGATCTGTATTCTGTTATGGTATTTCTCACATGATGTTATTTGAAAACTGTCTATGATCATTTTAGTTTTAAGTGGCTGAAAATTGTATTTTATATAATTTTGATATTTAACCCTGAAATTAGGGAAAATTCTTCTTGTATTCTTTAAATGATAATTGAGAAGATGGACATTTACTTACTTATTTGCAAAACTATGTTCATCAAGTTGTATCTATTGTCATAGACACTAACTTGGTTCAGGCTTATATGATTATTTGAGTATGTGAATACAATGTCACATTTGTTTGTCTTTTTCCATCACAATCAACAATACTCCCATTACAGGTTCAGGGTTAAGCACGAAACTATCATCGCTTAGTTGCGGTTACTAAAAATACTTGAGTTTTGTATTACTGTCAACATGTTGTTGATAGTTTTATCCTACTTCTTCCTGTATTTTTGTATATTTTGCTACTTTTTAAAGGATGGATTCAGTTCATATTGAGCACATAAGCATTGGATAATAAAATTAGGGATGTCAACGAATATTCGAATATTCGTTTTATCTTCGAATATTCGAATCCTGTTTCAATATTCGAATATTCGGAAAAATATACTTAATAAAAAAATTGATGAAAATAAAATAGTTGTTTGTTTATTTATTGCCGACCCCGATTTGTGTAAGATAGTATGAGAGTAATAAAGGATGTTGTTGTTGGTGTTGAAATATACGCGCTTGTAAAAGTGTCATTGTGTATATTGGGGGGTGCTAATATAATCGATAATCCGTTAATTACTGACCGTTTTTAACAGTTAGATAGCCCATGGTCTCAAATAGAAGAAAGTAGGTGTTTAAATGTCGGTAATTTTATTGTTGACGAAAGGTGTAAAAAGTAGGCAGTTAAAACCATCGACAGGGACTTGCGTTAATGACTCGCTTTTTAATTAAGGAAGATCAAAGATGTAATTGAGAAAAGAAACATGCCTAAACAATGGGGTAACGGGAAACAACATAATTTACATACTAATTTTTCACGTAGGTCATATCATCCAATTCATGCTTTATTTGCAAACTAATGAACAATTGACGAAAACAGAACATATAAACACTTCACAAAGATATTCATAAACACGAATTTTGGCATTCAGAAGATGATATGTTAACTGCAATAACTTCATTCGTCAGAGTCTTAACTTCCGGTGAAAACAAAAGTAGAATACACACAGCACGTAAGGAACTTTGGTATATGAAATATTATTTTTTAAATAATTTTGTCTATGTTGTGTCGATCGAATATTCGAATATTCGTTCGAAATGAAAAACGAATATTCGAATACCTGATTTGCTATTCGTTGACATCCCTAAATAAAATACAGGTCGAATTAAATTTTGGTTACAATCTACCTGTTTTTGGAGCAGTTATGGACCTTTCATGACTTAAAAAATTGGTGTGGGTGGATGGATTCAATTCAAACTGCTTCAAAATTATATAGTCTTTACAAACGAAATATTAGCATTCTATTGAAAAGCCCATAGCAGGGGCATCTGTGTCCTATGGACTCATCTAGTTCTGCTCTTACCGGCTGACTGAAACCTACAGGTAGAATTTTTTTCTAGGAGTACAGTCAGATAGGCTTGAAGTTTTGTCTTGGTTTTCTGATATTTTTGTAAAAAATTGGATGGGTAAAACATAAAACAAGAATCTGAAACTAATTGTAGTACAAATGTGCCAATCAAATTATGGATTTAATCATACTAACAGTAACACTCTGTGTGCAGTTTTGTCCATGCTGTAGTCGGATTAGTCGAGACTTCTTGTTACTTGTTTATTAGATTAATCACTAAACTAAATTGGTCCAATCCAGCTGTTGTGAATACATGTATTATCACTCTTCTCCTTGTGCATCCTTTTTATTTATATTGAAGAAAGTCTTCTTGATCTCTCAATTAAGATGGTGACTTTAAAAAATGATTTTGGGGACTTGTCCACCATTGTATTATAAAGGTCATGACTAGGGGTGTAACGATAGTCGATACTATCGACCTCACGATTGTTGCAGGCACAATAGTCAATAGTCAGCCCTAGTCATGACTCAACATGGTACAATAGTGCATGTTCTATAAACAGGATTCCAGCCAAAAATGTAAAAATTAGTAAGAACAGAAAAGAGATCAATGCACCATGAAAAAGTATAACCTTAATTGATCATTGCACCATGAAAAAGTATAACCTTAATTGAAGACTGCCTGAGATGAATAGTCAAATTACTGCAGTTAATATGAGACTGGCAGAATTGGAGCCAACATTTGTTTACATGATCATGATTTCAATGGACATAATTGTTGTGATAATTCCATGTTTACTGTCCTTCAACTGTGTTGTTAAATTGGAAATATTTCTCCTTATTATCAATTATGGATGTTCATTGACCTAGTTTTGTAGCCTTCTTGAATGTACATTTGTTTGTTTGTTGGAATTGTACATTTCCTATTCAAACAGAAGTCACCAGAGCTCTTATATATATAGCAACACTTTTAAATGGATTTTCATAAACTTGGCCCACAGTATTTATAAGACAAAACTCGCTAAATGGCGAGTACACCATTATCGGCTTACTGTGGTGAGCTTATTAGGACCAGTAGGTCTTTCTTGTTTGTCTTACACTTGGGGATTAAAAGTTACCTGTAAATACCTGCAGTAATGTCCATTGTTACAAATGAATTTAGAATGACAGTTTTCTTGCTTTACTCAATTTTACATGCAGTGCTGACTCAGTTGAAAGTTGATAGATAGATGGTAAAGTTTCATGTTGATCAGTTTGTATGTTTGCCAGACTGTAAGCCAGACTATTGTGTTACTCAGAATGCAGATAAGCAGTGACATGAAGGCATGTACAAGCAGCCAAGGATTTCATGCTTACATTATTTATATTTATTTTCATGTTATGAGTAAATGTGCTGGAATGCCAGGTTCCGTTTAGGTACCTTCATGGTGATTGATTATTTATTGGATTGTGTTTGTCATCAATGTCCAGCTCCTTTGTAATTGAATGTTATTATCTGATTTTATAGTGCAGGTTAAAAACTTCAAGGCTGTTTAATCTCTTTTAATTTAAATTGAATGTGCAAAGTTATGTATTCATTGTCCTGTTGTGTTTTTTCATGTGCGTCGTCCATGTTTTTGTTCCATTTTCAGTTTAGATGCAAAATAGCTTTCACTAGGTGCATACATTATTTTTATTGTGGAATAATGCACTTCTAGCTGTATGGTACACCAGGATAGGTCAGTCAGTGAAACACAAAACTGAACATAGCATATCAGTTGATAGTAAGACATTTTGTCTGCAGTGGTGCTAGCCTTGTTACTTGCATGAAGTCCACTCAGTTGGAGTTTAACATACCTTTCATCTATTTGGAATATTGTAGAAACAAAATAATGTAGACATGATTCGAAGTTATCATCTGGTAACAGCTGAAGGATGAGGCTTTCTTGTTCTCTCTGCAGCATTGTTATTGATTGAAGACTGTCTGAAATTTGCCATTGGTTTCTTATTTACCATTATACACTTGTTATATTATTCCATTAAATGTGCTGCTTCATGGGTTACAATGCCCAAACATCCTAGGACAGCTTCCTTGGAACATGTTGTATTGTTTATCCTCAATATTCCCATTAATTTGACAATAGTTCATTGTGATGTTTTGGAGTCCTACTTGCCTGTTAAAATATGATTGATTTTTTATTTATTTCATTGATTGCGCAATATGTGTAATCTGAATTGCTGCTTTAATGATGAACTGCATCTGCACAGCTATAGATATCTGAATAGATGAAGTTATTTTGCCAATTTGTGTTAAGATTATTGGCTATATTAAACCACCACTATAAAACTGTATGTTGTTAATGTCAGATCAAATTGCAGATAGATGTTCACTTTACACTGTTCATTGATTATCTGTTCATTTTATATGTGAAATATCTTGCAGACAACAATATTACATTTCCCTATAGTTCAGCTGTGTTAGTTGGCAATTGTT
Source organism: Mactromeris polynyma (assembly GCA_032209605.1). NCBI lineage: Eukaryota > Metazoa > Mollusca > Bivalvia > Venerida > Mactridae > Mactromeris > Mactromeris polynyma. Next base: position 9,395,309 of record JASFXZ010000008.1, read on the forward strand.
CAAATATTGCATTTACACTGCATGTCCTTGTAATGCTAGTCAACCTGCAGAATGTTTGACATGTAACTTACATTTCAAGTCCTTATACAGAGGCAATTAGCAGAGAAGGCACTTAATATATTTCCTATTCATTCAGTGCTTGCTTTTGTGATTTACCTTTATAGTGGATTTTCATCATGTTTGTATTCATGAACATTATATTATATACAAAGATGAAAAAGGAGCTCTTTCTTATTTTGTAAAAGCTATGTTTAAAACTGTTGTTATTTTATTAATATTTTTGCTGTGGTGTACAGTGTAATTCTTCTTTTTAAATGTAAATTGTATGGAACTTAATACCTTGTAAACTACTGAGTTACTTCCATGACTCATTCTGTCTTCTATATAAATGTAATGTACACGCTTGTGGTCACTTCTCATTTCCTCATATCCTGTATAACCTTATTACAGAGATTGAATGAGAAATGTAGACACTTGAGACAATTTGTTCCAGTTTATTAATGAAGTAACTTTGTGACATATGGAGGGGAAATGGTACATATCTACTATGGTATGCATATATAATATATAGATAAAAGTATGAACATGTATAATTTTGTCAGATATTGCTGGACCAGCTGTGCACATTATGACTGTTTTTCTGGTGATATTCATATAAATATATGTATAAGTTGAGTCATTCATTCCACGGCATGTGCGTTCAGTTACATCTACTGATGTTCAGAATCCAGATAATACTTCTCTGATTATGCTCATTATCACAATCTTCATACTATAAACTTGATTCCATATATTTATGTTTATTCAAGTTTTCAACTACAATCCTGGTAATTGGCGTTTGGTATGTTGTTTTTCGGGCTGCTATGGTGGGCTTTTGGAATTAAACAGGGATTCAAGTCAATGACCTAAATTCAGACTCACTGTGGGTCTGTGACCAATCTATGGTTGGTTATGTTCAATAGATCACTCCCTATTTTTGGATGTCCCTAGGTTAAAGGGTTCTTTGTCAGTTCTTTACTTCCCAGTTACCTCTGTTTGGCAAACAATATTATTCAATAAAACAACAAGTAAAAAGTCAGTCTGTTTTGTATCTGCTGTGATTGTATTTGTTGTAGCAATGTGTTGAAACTATTTCATAATGCTATTACCAGCAACTTTTTCTAATACTGTCCCACTTTGAAATGTTTCTTAGATACTGTGTCAAGTTAGTAGTTACCAGTATTACTGCCATGCTATTTGTGTATACATGTCTTGTTATCAACATGAAGCTGGTCAGTTTGCGTGTGACTCATCTTGATGGTTGTACTAGTACTTTGATCTTTGTGACCCAAGTTATTTATGTCAAAATCACAGTTATTTTGTTTGATGTATTGTTAATGTTGTAATGTACCAATTACATGACAGTAAAACAAAGTAAGTGTTTTGCATTGTTGCCAGTGTTTTCCTGTGTGAAGTTGGCACTATATTGGTGAATCTGTATAAATTCTATAACGTTGTACTGTTAGATTGCAATCAATGTCAAAAATGTTGACTTGTTTTGTGTCATAAGTATTAATACTTGTGATAACAGTAGAGAACTATGTCAGTGTTGAAATATTTTCTAGTCTTGTTTTATACAATCACATTTCTTCATGTCAGTAGAAGTTTCAGTCTCCTGTCTGGCTATGCTATGAATATTTGAGCCGTAAACAGGTTGTTTATGTCCTTCTAAACCGCTTGCTGGGTATCTATTATTAAACAAACATTTATACTGTAGTCTGTTGCTTGTTGTCTATTTCTTAGCGTAAGATGTCAGTATAAATTCGTTATATGACACATAGAAGATTTGATAATGCACTATATTCTGTGACATACCCTAGTTGCTATGACACAGCATACAGTAATTTGATTTGGCAATATAGTTCCTGTGACACAGGATAGATTTGATGATATAATGTTGATTATATAACACAGAGTGGATTTCATCATACTCCATAGATTTGACAATGTACTGTAGATTTGTTGCTGCTCTGAAGATTCTGTGACATACTGAAGAATCGATGACTTGGCATAGCTTTGATTATGCAGTATTGACTCTTTGACACAGCATAGATTTGATGATGCAATGTTCTATGACACAGTGTAGATTTAATATTGCAGAGTAGATTCTGATACGGCAGAGAGTAGATTCGGGGATTAACTGAAGACCATTGTTGGTCAGTAGTCACTTCTTGTAGGGCTGTAGAAATTTTGCCTTGGGGTATATTATTTTAACCATGGGTCATTTAAAAGGGTAGATAGTTGTATATTACTCCCCCAAACACAATAATCTGCTAAAAGGCTGTGTAACATTATGAAGTTTTACTAACTAATATAAACTATACAATGTTGCACATCTTACTGTATTTGACTGTTGTGTTTTTGCACTTGAGATGATTTGTTTCGCGGTTCATATTTTGTACTTTAGTTCTTGAAAACTTCCTGTATGTAATACACATATATATATTGTTATATCCTGTATCACAAATTGACATCTAGGTCAGGCTCTAAGTAGGTCAACTGTGTCAGTGAGAAATATATGAATTATATATATGAAATGAATTGTCCTGGTGGTTTTAGTTTAATGAGAAATCAGTTGAAGGTTCTTGTATGAATCAATATAGATCTCGTTTTAATTGATGAAAAAGGTTGTTAAGAATTCTCCTTGATTAATTGTTTCTTTTTTTACAATGCACACATGTATGAGGAGTGTTCGAAAAGTTTGTGGAAAGTGCTTATAAAATCTTTATATGGTGTCTATATGAGTTGAAATTGAACAGAGGTTTAAATATTCTTCATTGATTTACAAAAAGTAGCAGTGTAGTCAAACTAATGACATTTGTACTGTAACTACAGTAACATCCATGGACCGTCGCCAGATCACTTAATTTAAGACGTATTTTTTTTACTTCTTTACAAGGTCATAACTTTTGTATGCGCTGATGAATGTTCACAGTTTCATCTTGTTCAGTCACAGTTACTGTGCTTGTATACTGTGACTTCTGTAGAATGTTTTGTCTTCACAATGTCTTTAAAACAGCAGTATGCAATATAAGTTTGTGTTTTGCTAAAGAAAAACTAGATCAAGAACTATAATAATAATAATAACATCTTTATTTTAAGAAGGTTGTTACACATTATGATATAAATATATAACTATAAAAACATCATATTTTCAATGTGGCCTTCTGTAAACAAAACATAATAATAATTAAAATTTAACATTTGCACACTATAATAACATGTATATAAATAAGATTTCACATTGTATTTCAATATAACAATTTAATTCAATATAACAATTTACTTACCGACAGACACTCGATCTATTATATCATACAAATTGATGTGAACATAATATCTCGGACATATAAACTGTGACTGACATTATAAAAACATATGCCAAAAAGCTTTGAAGAAAACTGGAATTTAAAAATATGGCAGCGAATTCAGTGAAGGCATGAATTCACCTATTGTCATGAAAAGAAATAAACATCCACCAGCAAAAAAAATGGTAGAATAATTTCAAGAATGGAATGATGTCAATTAATTAAGCATATATTGACATTGATCCAGTCATTCCAGGTAGCGTTGCTAAAATTACGCTCACATTTTTAAATTTTTAAGAGACTGGGGTCCAGTAAGTTGTCCGATCATTAAGTTAAGGAAAATTTGTCCAATCATCACCAAATTTGGTCAGAATGTGTGTGGGCATAATATCTCGGACAAGTTTGATAACCAGCCATATGGCTCAAGTCACTCAGAAGTTATGGCATATAACTTAAAAAGCATTTGTCCTGTCATCACCAAACTTTATCAGAATGTGTATGGGCATGATATCTCAGACAAGTTCCATAACCAGCCATATGGCTCAAGTCACTCAGAAGTTATGGCCCTTTGATTATAGAAATTACCTAAAAGTTGTCATGTGTAAACTCTGAGCTCTGATTTAGGTCGGGCGTAATTTTTTACAGTTTGCCACTCTAGTTAACATGGCATTTACTTAATTACAGTTTTAACAGTCAAATCTTTTGTCATTTGGTATCCGTTTCTTACATGATAAAAAACATTTTGAATGATGATACTGGTAGATCTTAAGGTTATTTAATGTTGATGATATCACTGTAGGAGAAATGTCATATAATCACGGGGAGTATTTGTACAAGTTGTTGATGAAACCAGACATAAATAACTTGAAGACAGACCAATATGTAATCAGTAAGGTGGCTTGATGGTGAATATATATGGGATATTGATTACTGTTTCATGCTGTATTGTCTGAAAGGCTGAACTCTTCGTTTCCTCAATTTATCTCTAAACTCCACATGATACTGGTTTCTCATGTAGGAGATGTCAATTAGCAATTAATTTATTGAAATATCAATCTGTTATGTTCACACATGTATGTGAAGTTATTGTTATTATGATGCAATAGTTATACATATAGTGCACATTTATTACTTTGAATGCTAAATGAGTTGATGAATTGAGATGTCAGTTACTCAATTATACTTGTCACCCAATATTTGTCATTTAAACACATAATATGAGGTTGTTTAGTATATTTATTGACATTTTGGATCGTAGATCTATATTTACATTGGGGTTTTAAGTGCCTTTAACTTAATGACCTTACCTCAGGTTCTTCCTTTTATTTCTACTTTTTGAATTGATTCCAATTTTGAAGTTGGCAGATGAGATTTGTATTTGTTGTATGAATCAGAGAAGGCTTGGCCTATGTATAGTGTATGCATTGATCTTTTAGTGTTTTCTGTTTTGTCTAGTTGTCTGTTATAACTTCTATCTGTTTGATATTTTCTTCTACTTGCACAATCATTGTATGTATATATATGTGGTTGATTTCTCAGAATTTGTGGTTTGAGTGGAAAATCAGTTGATGAAACCGCAGACTGTAGTTTTGCTATATGCCCATAGGTCTGTGTAGGTTAGTGTGGTGCCATGTGGTGATGTCTTTTAATCATGGCATTATTGTCATATAACTTGGTACATACTCCTGAAACTAAATGATTATTCCCATGCCAGTACGTAATCCTATCTCAAGGGCAAGATATCTCCTGGAGTTAATATTGTCTTGTCTGATCTAAACATTTTATGGAGGGAGTTTTTAATAAATTTGCAAATAGAAATATTAGGTATACTGCCCATAATTTCACATAAACAATGCAAATATATATATATACAAAAATTACAAAATATTATACATTGGTCAATGGTCAATTATTTTGACATGCAATAGTATGATTGATTAACATAATATAAATCTTAATATAGTACTTATTACATTTTCATTGATCATACAAAGTGAAAAATAATAGAATAGTGAGGAGAAAATATAATTTAATTACTTATTACTAATACAACTTATTTCTTAGGTTAAAAGTTTTATAGTTATAAATGTATCCACCATGAACAGGTATCCAGTCATGATAAGAACATTTTAGGCTCTTTGTATGTTTCCTCTACAATTCATATACATCATTACATGTGCATAGACTCTGATAGGGATATATTCAGATAATGTGGTACTAAACATAAACGACACATAACTTGACAATGTTCTGTTATGTAGATTCCAGACCCCTTGCTCAATAATGAAGGTCAGTTTTTCTGTATCCCATTTACAGCTATTAAACTTCCATGTTTTTTTAAATGGAACAAACAAAATTAAAGAAACAATGAATTATAGCTAAGCATCAAGGGCATGGGTTCTTTATGATAACTATTTACTACCTATTGTGTTCAAATATGGGTATCAATTACAGTAATTTCCCCTTATCAAGTAGGGGACACAATTATATTGGTTTGCAATACTCGATTGCTTGTTGAATTGTTTTTAGTGACATGTCTGAAATGACTCTGTTGCCTGTCTAAAAATAAAAATGTTTTTCTACTTGCAAATGTTTCCATCGTTATTTGTTGTTACCTTGTTATTTATACTTCTGTAAGGTTAAATGTATGTCCCTGACTAGCTGATGGTATGCAGTGAAATACTTATTATGTTTGCTTATTATTCTGCTAAACCATACAATTATAGCAAATATAATTAACTGTTTTATGTGTCTGATACTCCTCATGCAGTGTCTGGTAAGTTCATGATTCACGATCAATCGTGTGCCTAGTAAAGATTAAACTTGCTACAGTTCAAGCTGTTGGTAACCTGTTTGTAATTTTATAATTTCAGGTACATCAAAAGATTCAAAAAAATCAACATGAAAGTTCTGAAGAATTGGTGTCGTCAAATCCTGAAAGGTCTTCTATATCTACATACTCGTACTCCGCCTGTGATACATCGAGATTTGAAGTGTGATAACATTTTCATCACTGGCACGACTGGTTCTGTGAAAATTGGTGATCTAGGTCTGGCTACTTTGAAGAACAAATCTTTTGCGAAGAGCGTTATAGGTATGTTAATATACATATTACATCTTATATTGATTTATTCTGATGTACATTTTTGGTACCATGTTGAATGTCTAGTGATGTGTGTTATTTTTATATGATAATCGAAATCTTTAGTTGCCTCTAGCAGAGTACAGCACTTCCTTCAAGTCAAGGGTAAGTTTAATTCCAGTTATGTTGATTGTTCGCTAGTAATCATTATTAAACTATTAATTAAGTTAACTAATTGTTACCCATCCATTTTCATCAGTAGAAGAATAATGAATGTTAATATAATATATAGAGTATAAGAACATTAAATTGAATGATACAACTTAAAGCCAGGGGAAGCCTTTCCTTCTGACACTTGTCAATGATTTTTACTTTTATACACGTTATTTTACATTTTAATGTCTTCAAAATGTTTTTGGGTGAATACATTGCCAATTGTATACTTTGCACTTATTGCCATGC